>CM024755.1:119160941-120360941 GCA_014218235.1 Colocasia esculenta | reverse complement strand
TATGAGTAGTGTTGCTTGCTGAGTCTTTAGACTCACTCCTTGCTTCGGCGTACAGGTGTAGTTGGTGACGTGGCACCGTTGGAGGAGACAGTGGAGACGGACTCCGAGCGCGGAGATTAGTCTTTGGAGTTTCTTTGTGACTTGTGCATTTCATAGTATGTAATTTGAACGTTGTATTAGAGTATCATGAAAAGAATGTATAAGTGTGGACATTTTGTATTTATATTTCAGCAATTTAAATTATGTGAACTTTTAGTTCTTTGTTGTTAATTGCAAACTTCATGTATGTTAAATGTGGATGTTGAATGAATGAAGACAGTTGTCTTTTACTTCCGCTACTCTGTTGTATATTCGCGTGTATCTCAGCTGTTTGTATCGTTTGGGTAAATGTCCCACTGTGAGGACTCTCGCTATACCGACGTGGGTTGGTATAACCGTACCGGTATAATGAGGGCCGTCAGAAGACCTCTTCTGCGAAGCCTTCTTTTCTTCCAGATACTGCACAATTTTGCTCTCCTGCCTACATGCAGCAATAAGAGCCTCATCCAGGGTACAATCATCAAATGCCACCAGCCTCGACCTCAGTGATGGCTTAAGGCCCATCACAAATTTCTTCGCCTTCCTGCGCTCATCAGCCACTATGTGAGGTGCATATTTAGACAATTCAGAAAACCTGGCCTCGTACTCTAGTACAGTCATGGAGCCCTGGGTAAGAGTAAGAAACTCCTGCTCCATCTTGTCCTGAATGTGCTCCGGGATGAACTTGGCCCGAACGATCCTCATGAACTCATCCCATGCCACCTTAACAACACCATCCTCAAACCGGGTACACAGTAAATAAGCTTGCCACACATCGGCTCTCTCCTATAACAAACCAGCCATAAGGACCAATCTAGACAAATCTAAACTTAACATACATACATGCATATTTAGCTAATAAATACCTACGACATATAGGTGGCCAAACTGACCTTATCCTTCTCAGCACACCTAATCACCCGAAAGATCTTCTCGATCTCTCTCATCCAGCTCTCTGCTAGCAATGGCTGAGTCTCCCCCTTAAAAATGTGTGAAGCCATCCTCTTGAATCACTCCATGATGGAAGGACCACCATGGCCATACTCCTAGAGAACTGGAGCTGGAGCCTAAGCCTGCTACAACAAGCAATATAACATCATAAGCAACATGACAACCTAATGGCAACATAGCAATCACATATTTAATAAAACAGACTAGTCTATCCACTATTCTAACCTGAGCCTCCAGTTGAGCCTGGAGTGCAGCCTGGGTGTGCGCCTGTGTCTGCATAGCCTGCACCAGGCCTTGCATGAACACTCCATAATCCACAGGCGGTGGTGGAGGAAGAACTGTAGGACCCTAGGGTGCTGGGGCCTGCTGCTCATCCCTATCCTCACGCCTCTGCTCATCCTCGTGGGCATGGGCACCACGCCTACCACGAGAAGCCATAGCCTGTAAAACAATTTAAACCACGGATAGAAACTAAGTTATTTAGTCCAACCATGTTCTTACTATCTTTCATGTCTTATTAATCATTTCTACTCATGTGGACAAATTCTATAAAGACTTAGCATATATGAAGAAGATGGT
This sequence comes from Colocasia esculenta, assembly GCA_014218235.1. Classification (NCBI taxonomy): domain Eukaryota; kingdom Viridiplantae; phylum Streptophyta; class Magnoliopsida; order Alismatales; family Araceae; genus Colocasia; species Colocasia esculenta. The sequence continues at coordinate 120,359,333 of CM024755.1, read as the reverse complement.
ATATTCATGTACAATCTCAACCTGTTCTCTGATACCAATCTCTGTAACGACCCTCCCTATACCGGTAAGATTATGCCAATCCACATCGGTATAATGAACATCGTCACAGTGGGACATTTACCCAACACTAACACTAGATTGAGATGTACACGAATAACAAAATATCACAGCGAAAATAAATGAATTTATCTTATTCCATCATCATCATTCTATCCACAGTCCATATAGTAATAAGAAATACAAATGTCCACATACTACAACTCCAAAGTAAATACATTATCCATGAAACATACATCACTTATTGATTACATACTTATGAAAAATGAAAGTACAATGTCGGATCTCTACAACACAAGCTACTCCTCTCGCTCGGAGTCGCTCCTAACTATCTCCTCCTTGGAAGTGGAGACACCTGTCACACCTATACGCTGAAGCAAGGATGAGTCTAAAGAGACTCAGCAAGCAGTCTATGCACAACATCCTTACACATATCTTATGCACATGCTATCTTTCAAGGAAAATAAATAACACATGTTGCAAGGTTCATACAATTTAAATTACTATACATGGAAACCTATAACAATAGAGACACATGATACATGTTCATAACCTTCACAGGATAACACAAAAATCCTACACATGCGTTCTACATACAACATATAGCATGATATCTACTCAATTTACTTGCACTTTTCACATTTAATTACACATTTAATTTGATGTTTTAATGTAAATAATTCACATTTATGCATGATATCACATTTTATTAATCATGAATTAAAGATTTAAAACATATTCAAGTCGGTTGGCAATTATGTACAATTTAAGAATGAAACTATGTATTAATAAATAACATATCAAGCATGGAATCTATACATTCCTTCATTTATTTATCACAATATACATACATTTTACTTGCTGTTTTGGGATAAATTAAAAATCATTACATGATTATACACATATTCACATATTAACACATTCACTTAACAAATTCACATACTCATAATTCACATTGCACAATTCACATGATCATATTCACATATTCACATTTTCACTTAGTTGCCATGACACATAGTCCAAACCACCACTAGAAGGACACACATATACACATACACTTATCCATCACGTAGGCAACATAGTGATAGATCTTGGTTAACTGTGCAGAACCGGGAGAAGCACTCTCCACCCTAACCAGTGGTACTTGTCCACCTCCAGGATTTCATCCTAATTACCCATAGGATATCATACACATTGAACCTTCTCATAGGGACTTTACTACGGTACGGTTCCACAGCCCTCTATGGTAGCAATGTCACTAATGGCACATTTTAACAAATTTCACTTTAACCACATCTTTGCTTACAATATTCACATACACTAATCATTCATGCTCATGCACTTAAACACACCCAAATGTTTCAGTTTCACCTAACATGATGCTACTGATCTCAGTGTTAAACAACTCATACCATAGACTTAATCATACTGTAATCATTGCATCATACAAGAATTAAATTTAATATGTTCAATTTGGCAAATATTCATGGTTAACTTCACAACTGTATCTATTGGCATCTAAACAATACAAAATTTTTATCACGGGTTCCAAACATATAATACAACATATGCTCAATTTTCCATATTTTTTAGATTTGTAAAATAATTTTGGCAATTAAAACATGATTCAGGCATATTTATCACTACATTCATTTAAATAAGTTCCACAATAATTCAGTCACACCCGACAGTGCCAACACCTGTATACAGTTATGATACCGACATGGAAAAATTATGAAATCCTAACTCACAACAAATCTATTTACACAAGATTAAACATGGTCATTTCATGCTCACAGTTCAATTACAGAAAATTTAATAACTAACACAAATCACAGAAATTTGGTACCTCCTCATGACATGAGCTACTGCTTGTTCTTGATTCAACATAAATTCCACACTATGCACAGACCACCACAAGTCCGAAAACAATCACACAAATGTGAAAATTAGGGTTCTGTGAAACCCAGACGAACTTGGCGGCACACAGGTTGCCGCCGACATAGGTTAACGACACCAGAGGTTGCCCCCAACCGTAGATCTTAACGGCAGCAAAGGTTGCCGTTAAGTTCTGTCTGCAGAAGTACAGACAGAACGCACAAAACACAGTGAATGGGGGGTTCCAGGACACGAGATAAATTATGTAAAATTTTGAAGAGCTAGATGACATGTGTAGGGATGATGTTTAAAGGTTACTTGCCTCTTAAAAACTTCTAAATCAAAGTTATTTGCCGAAGATGCTCTCCTCGGCCAAGCCAAGAAGCACCCAAAACTCCCCTCGAACCGGTTTCTGTGATGAAATATAATGCACGCCGGAGTCGGGGAAGCTTCCCTAAGATCAAGTACACCTCCTTGTCGAAGAAGAACGCCTGAAGACGCACCCAATTGCCAGATCCAGATCTCCAAAGTTTGGGTTTCACAGAAAGCAGTCTAGGGTTTTGACAAGAGCCAAAAGACCTCATCCGTCCAGGAGAAAGAGTTTTTATAGAGCCAAGGGGTCGGGTTACGCAATAGATAGGGTATCATACCCTTGGAGGTATGTTTCGAAAATCAAAACCGAAGAAATCGCAGTCGTTTCCAGATTTGAAACCGCACATTTTTGGGAAATAGACGACCACATTGGTTGCCGCCAACTGGTAGTTGGTGTCCATCGATCTGGATGTTGACTGCCCCTAAACGTCCATGCATGTTGACGTTAACATGCACTTCGTCTAGAACACAGAAATGCCCAATTATATATATATATACACTATATACATACATGCAATGTATAATGTCTAATCTAAGCATCATTGGTACAATATAAATAGAAGCAACATGTACACAAGTAAACACATATATACATATGTACAACATTATTCAAATTCAATATGGACAGAAATAAATACATATACGTATAGACATGTACATATGCACACATAGCAACTAATACATCATAAGACAAAGTCAAATAAAAGAGCAAAATTCGAGGGCCTTACACACACGATGTAGAAACCGGAAAAAAATTTAGTACTTAAAAATTTGAAATAATAAATTCTATAATATCGAAAAAATAGAAACATACGTACCACTATCGTTTGTGCAATAAAACATCGGGAAATTACGTAAAAACTATAATTTGACTCCAAACATTCTTCCTAAGTGTTCCACGAAGAAATTCATGCAAGCAAAATCCGATTGGTCAAGCCTACGTCATATATGACTAATTATCCCAATTAGGAAACTAAGTCGGAAAACATTAACACCGAAATATAACATGATCACAAATTAAATGAACATGTGGGAGGGACTTCCAACATCATGTATTGATAACCCATTATTGGAATTGGACCAATGGACTGTTGTATCCCTAGTTTTGATGATGTCATATTCAATGTAAAATGTATAGAAAGTTGACACACGTCATTTGTTTTGCAGGAACAACTCAGCTGGATCAAAGAAAAATGAGTTATTATCAGATAAGGTCGACACTATCTGGAACATAGGTCGACACTAGTTGTCCATGGGTGATGTAATGAGGAGATAAGATCTGGTTATGTTAGCGCTATTCAGAGAGCAAGTTAACACTAGAGATGTTTTCAAGTCATATTAAGGAGATACAACTTTGATAAGGTCGACACTATGTGAAGATTAAGTCGACACTAAGCAAGGGCAGAGTTCGCTGTGGAGTCAAATGAAGCTAAGGTCGACACTAGCTGTACCTAAGGTCGACACTAATAGTCAATCAGGCTTACTCAGAAGGAAGAACAAGTTCATAACTTGGAAATCTCAGGTTTGACACGTGTCCTTGAAATCTGAGAAGTGTGACTCCTTTTGAATTAATGTGTGTGTGTCGACACCAGCCCCTAGAAGTGTCAACACTAGTACACTTAGAATCTTTTCAAGAATGTAGAAGTCATCACGCGGGCACGTGATTCTAGGCCAATTGACTGGGATCCTTTTTGAACACGTCAGCTGTTCTAGAAGGCTCTGATGCTTGGCAGCAAAACGATTCTCCACTTTTGGGTGAATCCGTTGAGGGGCCCACTGTACAAAATCCCACAAAATCAGGTAAAACAAATGTGAAGTGCTCTAGTCTGTGAAAAAAAAAGTAGAGTTGCATGCTGTGAAAGAGGGAAAAATTGTAGAGGGCGAAGAAGGGAGCAGATCGGAGACTCTGAAGGAGCACGACGATGCAATTTCAGATCGGAGCTATGATTAGATGGAGAGATTGTTGAATCAAGCGTAAATTGAAGCTTCGAAAAGCTGGTGTTGAGCCTTTGCGAATAGAGGATCGTGAAGCTTCTTCAACATAGATCCCTGTGATTTAATTGAGACAGAGTTTGAAGGAAATTCATCTGAAGTGGGATCAAATCTGAAGATTGGAAGTGCTGGAACTCGACATTGAATCCTGAGCAGGGAGTTTGAAGATCTCTAAACACCTCCTGGCACAACTTCATTTTTAACTTTTTGAATTTTGTTTAGAATTTGAATTGTGTGTTATCCGCTTCTTTGTGAAGTAGATTGGATTGATCATTCATGAGGTGTGATTGAATCAATTGGCTTCAAGCTGTGTATCAGCAGTGTATTTAAGCTGTGAATCAGCGAATGTGAAGAAGTTGTGAATCAGCCGGTGTTTGAGAACTTCTCTCAGGTGTTCTTGTAGTGGTACCTCACTGGTTTAGTGAGGGGTGGATGTAGGTCTCCTCACTGGAGCGAACCACCTTAAAAGTCCTCTCTCTTATGTGGCGTGTGCCCTGCTTGCATTGTGAATTGAGTGTCTAATTTGCTTGATCATAACAGAAATTTTAAATTACTAAATTGCGTTAAAATTTCTAAAGATTCTCTATTCACCCCCCTCTAAATAATCTTTCTACATACAACACGTGGTATCAGAGCCTGGTTCTCCAATTTATTTGGTTTTATGACCAGGAGAGATTTGTGTATGATGAAATCTAGGGGCTACATTGCTGAGGGTCATTCTGTAAATAGACTGCCCTATTTTGATGGTACTAATTATGCATATTGGAAAACTCGTATGCAGGTTTTCTTGCGAGCTCAAGACCATTAAATATGGAGAGTTGTGAACAATTGACCTTATGAGCTGTTCGAAGATGAAGAGAAGTGGACTCCTGAAGAGATCAAGAAGTCAAATGCGAATTGGAGTGCAATGAACATTATGCAGTGCTCACTGCACCCAACTGAATTTTCAAGAGTCTCATCATGCTCAAGTGCTAAAGAGATCTAGGATCGCCTTATGGTAATATATGAAGGCACATCTGAGGTAAAAGAATCTAAGGCTAACATGTTAGTTTCTGAATATGAGGCTTTTCGAATGAAGCATGATGAAACTATCTCTGAAATGTATGGCAGATTAACTTTGCTAACAAATGGATTAAAAATTTTGGGTAAAGTTTACACTGATAAGGAATTGGTTAGAAAATTTCTTAGATCATTAACACCCATTTGGCATACTAAAGCCACTATTATTGAAGAATCTAGAAACTTATCCACAACTACTGTAGATGAGTAGATAGCCTCCTTAATGACATATGAGTTGGGGTTAAAAAGAACCGAGGATGATCTAAAGAAGAAGAAGCCACTTGCTCTTAAAGCAAGTCCTAGAACAAAGGAGGCTACCGAAGACAGTGAATCATCCACCTCTGAAGATGACTCAGGTGAGTTTGCATTGATGACTAGGAAGTTTAGAAAATTTTTGAGAAAAGAAGGTAAGGTTTTCTGAAAAAGAAACTATACAACAATCATATGTCAAAACCCAAAGTAAATGCTAATAAAAAGAATGATAGAATTATTTGTTACAATTGCAGGAAACCAGGACATGTCAAGTCTGAATGTCCTGAGATTCAGAAGAAAACTCAGCCCAGATGGAATAAGAACAAGCAAAAGGCTATGGTCGGTACCTGGAGTGAAGAAGAAGAAGATGAAGAGGAGGAAAGCTCAGATGCTGAGGACACTCATTCAAAGCCTTGTTTGATGGCTATAGAAACTGAAGAAGAAGAAGAAGAAGAGGTAAGTTCCTTATTTAAGGATTTCAGTTTGAAAGATTGGGAGCATGTTTACTTCGAACTTATGGACTAGTATGATGCTCTTAAAAAGGAAAACAAAATGCTCGAAAAGAAACTGAAATATTCCTCTCAGAACATATTAACAGAAGAAAAAGAAAAAGAGTGTTCACAAGAGATAAATGCTTTAAAAGAAGTTGTAAGTGAATTGAAAAATCAAAATATTGAAATTCATGATGAAGTAGCTCTTGTCTCTGAAAAGAATGCAGCCTTACACAGTGTTAACACTGAACTACAAAAGGAAATTGATGTTCTGCAAAACAAAATAAACAAAAGGCAGGAAGTTCTTGAAAAATTTGTGAGTGGCAAGAACAATCTTGAAGCTCTTCTAGGCAAAAGAGTAAACTTTAACAATGAAGGGTTAGGTTTTAATCCCACAAAAAAGAAGGAAGTAGGACTGAAAACTATAACATTCATTTCTTCAAAAACATCTAAAGCTTCCACTTCAATAGGACAAAGAAATGTGAAAATTGGAAAGGATACAAAACAGGATGGAAAAGCAAAGTTGGTTTACAACAAAGAAACAAATGGAAGAAAGATAACAAAAGCTGAAAATGAACAAGTATTTCAAAGGAACAAAAAGCTGAAATCACCTATCTAGCAAGGTTTACACTATACCTTTGATAGGTCGACACCATTATATAGAAAATCACAAAATCTGGGAAATTGGACAAATAGTAGGCCAACATCATCTCCGAATTGGCCTCCCACCAGATGGGCTCATGAGAAATCAAGATCCACTTACATCAATAATCAGAAATGGTCAAAATAGAATCATTCAGGTCAACACTATCCCTTCAGAGTGTCGACACATGCCTATGATTTCATTAGAGGAAATGAAACTCAACATCTTGAAAGGCTGGGGAATCAAACCAAGTTCAGATCTTACTCTAGAAATGTGGAGAAAAAGCTTAACAGAAAAAACACAAAAGGAAATGCTTCAAAACACTATGAAAATAGGAAACAAAATGAAAAACAGCATAATTTCATGAATGAGAATAATATAAAGGTGAATAAACAAGTCTGGATTCCAAAAGACCTGCTTTCCCGTGTTCTTGTTTTTGAAGGCATTGTGGGACCCAAATGTACTTGGGTTCCAATGAATCCTTTTTGATTGTGTGTGTGCAGGTATGTCTTACAGCCAAGACGAACTTGTGGTACTTAGATAGTGGCTGTTCAAGACATATGACAGAGGACAGAGACAAATTCTATCTTTTATTTGAAAAGAAGGCTGGACATGTTTCGTTTGGAGGTAACAACAAAGGTAAGATCATTGGCTTAGGTAAGGTTGGTAGGAATCTAACCAACTCGATTGTTGTAGTTCTTCTAGTGGAAGGTCTGGAGTATAACTGTAAGGCCCTCGAATTTTGTTACATTATTGAATTGCATGTGAATAATTCATGTTGTGTATGTATGAATGTATGTATGTATCTACGTATGTATTAATTAGTATACTTATTTGTGTATGTGTATAAATTAGGTATAAACAATGTATGTATTGTATGATGGTAGTGTGTACATGTTAATACATACATATGGCATGTATATGGGTGTGAGATGTGTATGGTTTCTGCATATTTTAGAGTTCTGGCCGAAGGCCAGATTGGCGTCAATATCAGTAGACGTCGATGTTGTGTCGGCGTCAACCCTGTGGACGCCAACACTAAGTCCAGCGTCCAGCGATGTGGACGCCAATCTCTCTGACCTGCATGCGTTGCAAACCCAAAATTCCGGAAGCAAGCCACCCCAACCATTGGGGAGCTGTCCCCAACGGTCTGAAAGGGGTATCACATCACCTCCTGCGTGGGTGAGAGGTCTTTGGCTATATACAAAGCCATTTTCACAACCCTAAGCCTTCTCTTTACCCCTTTGCAAGAGAGGAAGAAGAGAAAGGAGTGAAACCCTATTTTCTGTGAGAAACCCTGACCTTTGCAACCCGAAATCTGAAGTTCTGAAGCTTGATCCGGCCACTTGCTGCATCAAGGAGCTTGCTGGATCATCAAGGAAGGCATCCCCGACCTCGGATTGCACTGGAGCTTGCTCCAGAACCCGGAGGAAGGCCATCTAGGAGGCTGGTTGGGAACTTCTTGGGACAGCCCAAGGAGAGCTTCACCAAGCCTTTTGATCCCTTTGGAGTATACCTAAAAGGCAAGTACCCTAACCATAGTGTTCATGTATGTGTCTAGGATGGTTTTACTATTTTTATGTATTTTCTCTCGTGTCCTAGACCCCCAAATTCACCCCATCTTTGGAGCTCGGGTCTGTGTTTTGCACAGACCTGACCTTAACAGCAATATCCCTTGCCGCTAAGATCATGCTTAGCGTCCAACGATTATGCCGCTAACATTAAATTAGCGGCCATAGCTTGCCGCTAAGTTCATCTGAGCAGAATAGCAAGCTGTTCTGCCCTTCTATATGATTAATTTCGATATGTTTCACGATGAGGATATAATGTAATCTCTTATATGCTATGTATACTAGCTAATGTGATGGATGGGAATGTGAATGTACACTTATTTGGTGGATGGTAGAGCTTATTTACATATTTGAAAGCATGTGGAAGAATGTTCATGTGTATGTTCTCACCATTATCTTGATAATCCGTGGTAAAATCATGTTGCCCAAATTTTGTTAGACCATGTATGTACAACTCTGTCTGTGCTCTGAATTTCTGGAATTTTCCATGCTTGTATGATTTATTGAATTTTCTGTTTTGGGAAATAGAAATCATGCATAGGTCACGATAAATCTTCCGTAAATTGTGTATTTCCCAATAAATTCGAGAATAAATCATGTGACTCTATGCATGCTAGGGTTCAAACAGTGAGTCGCTAAATTGGTGATTGGTGTTCAACTCCATGCTAACTTGAATTGTGGATAGCATGTGGAATTAATGTTAGATTTTCTGTAATTTTGTTTTAGCTTAGAAAAATCTGAAATTTTGCATGAAGAACCCTAAACCCGAAATTAGCCTGTGATTAAAATTTCAGGTCATTTGGACCAATATATGATGCAATATGTATTTTCCATGTAAAACTAATGCATGCCGTTGTAAAAATGATTTGATTTTGTATATAGCAACCTGATTAGTGAAATTTCCTGAGCACTAAATTTCTGTAATTGTAGTGTCATGTCAGGAAAAATAGAGCACCATGTGTGTGAATGAGTGAATGAGTGAGATGTGAGTGTCATGTGCTAAACTAAGTGCTTAAATCGGAAAAAAAAATGTGTAATGTGTAAATTGTGCCAAGTGTGACATTGCTTCCACAGAGGGCAGTGGAACCGTATCAGGGAAAAGTCCCCCTGAGAAGGTTCAATGTGTTGTGACCCTAAGGGCATTAGGGGGAAATCCTGGAGGTGGACAAGTACCACTGGTGAGGGTGGAGACTTGTTCTCCCGGTCTGCGTAGTCCAAGAGTCGCCATTGTATTGCCTAAATGCCGTCTATGTGATGTGATGTGCTGTGTCCTTCTTTGGTGGTTTGGGCTATGTGTCACGGCACTAAATGTGAATGTGTAAATGTGAATGTGTTCATGTGAAAAATGTGAATGTGAACAATGTGTAAAAGTGCATGTGTAAAGTGTGAAATAAGGCATCCTTGAGAGGCGATGCGATCCTCGCGCTGACTGGTCAACGGTTGCGTGAGACTTCGCGCCTACCTGGGAGTCTGTGCAAGTCTGAATCGCGGCTGTATCCTCGGACGCGATTCAGGCAGTTTTCCCACCCATCGGATTAAGTAATAATTTCCTGTAAGGCGTCGCTATACCCCGACGTGATTTATCTTGAAAGGCGGCCGTGTAGGCCGATGCGATTCAGTTTCTACACCGTTTGACCTGTTTACCAGTACACTATTTTGTAAAAACGTCCACTGTGTTGGACGCTATTCATAGGCCGACCAGAGCCTGTACTTTTCAGTCAGTCAGTCAGCATGTTAGTCTTTGTGGTCCGTCAGCATGTTGCATAGTGTTCCATAGTGTGCATTAGCCTAAAAGAAATCCATCAATTTGAAAGCGGTAATGATATGAATATGATTCTAATGTGTAAATGTGATTGACCATATGTTCATTTGATTATCTAGTGATCTTACTTATTGTCAATTGGACATGATAAGAATATGATGTGAATGTATGGGTGAACACATATTAGCGTAGACGTGTTTAGTTAAAGTGTTTCATCAAGGGTTGTATATGAGTTTCTTTAAGTTATATGCTTTCTGATGTTTCAGTTATTTGTTCATATTGGATACATGTTAGGAAAGATCCGTGACACGTCACATACACCTTTGTACGAATAGGCACACCTTTCTTGGGGAATTGAGAACTCTCTGCCGGTCATTCCGAATCGGCAAGACTAGCGATCTTTTCCTTCAGACCTCTGTAACTCTCCGCTCGCTATGGATTCCCGCATAGAGGCCGAGCTGGTTGTACCATGAAGTACCCTGAAGATAGAGAGCACATGTTCCGCATACGATTTGTCATTAGTCATCTTCACGTCAAGACATTAATGAATTATGCAACATAAGAGACATCATTATACTGCCCATTTGATCTCTTGAGCTTTTGTCATACTTTGACTCTATGAATAATCATGTCTTTCATACTATGAGCTTGTCATTGAAACTCCATGGCCATAGTATGAATATGTTTGTTCGGCACAATATGGGACTTCGGTCCATTTGACCAATGCCTGTGCAATAGGGGCCCTGTCTGGTCCTGGGGAAGAGCGCCCCAACGTACTTATTAACTGCGGGAGTATGGACTTGTGGTGCGTGGCATGGCACTGATACTATATGCAAGATTTGTGTGAATGTGCCTTCGTTTGATATGATATGATATGATAAGTTTGATATGATAAGTCTGATCACGTGAATACATGATATCTGTGGATATGGCCAATTCATTTGATACGATTCTACTCTTGAAATATCTATCCATTGTATATGCAACTCGACATTTGATCTGATATGATATCCATTATACTCTGCTATTCAATCTGTTAGTATTGCATGCATTGTCATCATATACATGTTCATATCTTGCCTATTTAAAATGTTAATCATGTATACTAGTGCCCGAACAATATTGAGATGTAAATCCTATTGAGCTAGTTCGCTCACCCCTATCATCCTGTCCTTCTCAGGTAGTGATGAGGAACCAGAGGAGACTGATGGGTCAGGGCAAGAGTGCTGAGCAACCGCCATATGAGGAGTTGATAGTCTAAGAATAGTTATTTGAGTAGTCGATATAATATTGAAACCTTTTTCATTTGAATAATGGGCCCTTTGATTGGCTCGACTGATGTAAGGTTTTTAATTAGTTGAATGAATGGAATAAAGAGTACTTTGGATGACAATATTATGGCCTCAAATGTGTTGTTATGTTTAATTGTGACTCTGCGTTATTCAATTGTGATACGTCTATTTGTATCGTTCACGTCTCCCAGTATTTATTCCGTTGCTAAATATCGAGGCGTGACACTTCGTCTGTAGATTGTTCCATCCGCCAAAATCAAAACCCCTCTTGTTTCATAATTTCTCATTGAGCCAATCTTTTGTTCTATATTTTTGAAGTTCTGCAATCACCATGACCCTGAACCATCATGTTTAGTTTGTATCTCCATGTATACTTGACACCATGCTACGAAACTTTTACTGGTGATACTGGTAGTTGTCATAAATCTTTTGCGCTTGAAAGCCCTAATTTTCATCCATCCTATCGCACAAATTAATTCTTTTATCTCCACTGTGCACTATTCCATGTTTGTAATGAATAAACTTGATTAAACCATGATTGTTCTCAAATTCCTAATTACTGTAAGTACCCTTGCATGTCTAGATCAGTTTGTAAGTGATTTCGTGATTTTTCATCTACTGCAGAATTAGTTATGAATTTCTGAACAAACTTGTGTCAAATAAGGGCAACCTGGACCGTAATCCAAGGTGCTATCCTTTTCTCGTTTGGACTCAAGCGCCGGACCTGAGAACGTGACGGCTCGATAGGCCGCGTTCTCAGGGCCGTCACGACACAGTACCTGTCGCGTTCTAAATGCGACAGGCAAACCTTATCGTGTTCTGGCAGCCTGCTCTGGCCAATCTGTCGCGACCTGTGCATGACTCTGTCGTGTTCTCATCTGACCCTATCGCGGCCCTTACAGGGGTATGTCGCGATCTGGGGTTTTTGCATGAATCCCCCTCTTTCTACAAGCCTTGATTTTATACAGTAATATCATACCCTGTTAACTCTCTTAAACACAGTAAACGAAGTTGTTAAACTTGGATATATTTTAATGAATTAAAATCTTTCACATGACCTTGCATGTCCGTGATTCTTCATGACACATGCACACACTTTCAACCATCCAATATGGCTTAACTTGGCATGAAAATATCTCATAATACATCTCGTAATTTATTTCAACAATATATTTAAATAGCCATATTTTTAAATAAACTTGTCTTCGCTTCTTGCGATGTTTGGGAATACCGTTACCGACACTCCACTGTTCTAGAATTCCTCTAGAACATTGGGCACTTGTTTCTATATATACACCTTCTCTTGACTTGCATGAACTCTCCGTCGGATATTCCTTTTTCCGGACTAGTGAATACTTGTTCAAGGCCTCCGTAAGACTCCTCTGTCCATGGGTTCCCACATGGTCGATGAGCTGGTTGTACCCTAACACCTATGATACAATTTACGGATTAGTAAGATCCATACGGCCTTAGATTGTTCTCTCTCTTAGCTTGACTCACGCCGGACCTCTGGACCTGTTCATAACATGGCCAGTGGAAGGGTAGTGAATTCCACCTGATTGCCAACACCAATTTTACGTGTTGTGCAACTGTTACCTTTCCGTTTACTCGACGTTTTATGTGCACCGACCCTTAGTTCTCATCTATACTCGACTCGCTCGTCTGTTCACACTCTCTCTCTACTATCTCATCTATTCATCTCGTACTCTTATCTATTTATTGGTACTCTCTATTGGCCATTAACTGATTGTATAAAGATAAACAAAATAATCAATGCCAGCACAATAGGGCCCCGATCTGGTCCGGGGAGGAGCGCCTGAAAAGTGCCATTTACCCATGGGAGTTAACATGATCAAGATGTTGACATTACATCCAAGTGCCATTTAACAAACAAAAAAAGTGCTATGTTCTCTCATTGTCCTTTGACAACAAAGTGCCATTTAACAAACAAAACAAAGTGCTATGTTCTCTCATTGTCCTTTGACAACAAAGTGCCATTTAACAAACAAAACAAAATTCTATATTCTATCGTTGTCCTTTGACAACAAAGTGCCATTTAACAAACCAAACAAAGTGCTATATTATCTCGTTGTCTATTGACAACAAAAGTGCTATATTCTCTCACGGCTATCTACAGATAACCAAAGTGCAATCACTATCTCAATTGACAAAAGTTAATCAAAAGTGCTATACTATTTCGATTGATGGAAATCAATCAAAGTGCAATTTACTCTCTATATTGCCAACTACTTTCTCTCTCCTTGCTATACATGTTGTTTTCTATTGCCTGACATTGACGTTTCTTGCTATCGTGTTGACATCATTTTCTATCGTGACTTGACTTTAATCATCGTGCTATACTTGATTCATCTACTATTTGAACCATGTAACTTGTGCTATTACTTTCTGGACTTTACATGAATTTCTCTATCTCTAGATACTCTGTCGTTTAATACGTTAATCATTTAAAGCATGCATGATCCTTAGATTTAAGTCCTACTGGGCGTTATCGCTCACCCTTCGTTACTTGTCTTGTGTGTCTCAGGTAAGTCAGACTTTGACGTCACACACGTCAAGGGGAATGGACCAAAGTGTTGAGCGACCTGGAGTCAACTCATGAAGTTACCCTAGTACACTGGAGTCTAGTAATTATTGTTTTAGATTTTCTTTTCAATGTAGTGATGTCATTGAGTCTTGTGCGTGGCTCTGAATTAGTGGTTGTAATAGTCTTAGTGAAATTTCCAATGAAATGAAGAGTTTTATTCACATTTATTGTTCATTGGATGCTCTGAATCATTCAACTATTGTACATTTTACTCTTCTATGTACTTTGCTCACATCTCCCCAATTTATTCCACTGCTAAATTGGCAGGGCGTGACACACTATGATCCGTACAAGTGTTTTGTACAAATCATAGTGTGTGTGATGTAGTCTTTGCGGGTTTGTGCATATATTTGAATTGTGTGTTGTGTGTGTGCATTGCAAACTCGGTGTTTATTATTATTATTTTTTAATATAGCCGAACCAAAAGGAGATGGTAGGGGCATCCTCACAGTGTTAGAGGGCCACTACCTTCACCAAGCGGCTGGGGAGTGATTATATATATTTGATGAATGGGAAAAAGGGGGGGGGGGTTACAAAGTGGTCTAGGGCCTGATAGAAGGGCACCATACCTTATCAAGGTGGTAGGGGCCCTTAACAACAGTAGGGAGATCAGCCCAAGAGTTCCATATGGAAAAATGAGCAAAAGAGGATGCATAACTAGCAAGACAGTTTGCCACCTTGTTTGCTTCCCGAGGTACATGAATAATTTCAGCCTTAAGGTTCTGGGTCTTGATAGCCACATCTTGCAAGATGCAAACAAGTTCCCATGGGCAAGGGAGTTGTCTAGTAACAATCTGTAGGAGGTTGAGTGAATCTGTCTCCACCAGCACACCAGAGACACCCCTGCTGCAGCAAATGGAGAGGCCATCCCTGAGTGTAAGAGCTTATGCAGCAAAACTAGTGTTGAGTCCATGGTACATCTTAGCAAAGGCGCAACACATGTTACATTTGTGGTCGCAGAGGATGCCCCCTCCTCCAGCTTCACTCGACATCATCTTGAAGGCTCTGTCAACGTTCAGCTTCAATCTCCCTTTTGGTGGAGTGAGCCATTTAGCAACAGTCGGGATGTTAATCTTTGAATTCTGATTCCCATTTCTGACCTGGCAAAGTGCAGTTAACCAGAGTTGTGGTATATTCTGAAGTTTGAAGGTTGTAGTGATGGAGCGGATGGATAACATGGTTCTGTCGATGACATGCTTGGCAGACATGTCATGCCCTTGGAATCTGGCCATGTTCCTGCTACACCAAATTTCCCACAGAACAGCCATGAAAGTGCAATGTGTAAGGCGTCCAGCAGTGGTGGTTAGTTCCGGGTGTGTTAAGAAGGAGGTCACACCATCGGCCACAGTGATAACTTCCATATTATTGAACTGTAGAAGGGGAAACAGATCTGTCCGCACCTGGTTGGCAATGTTGCTTCTGAAAAGTAAATGTAGCACACTTTCTTCTTAAGGGTTAGGACAACAGGAACATTTAGAGCAGAGGGGCACACCTTTGGCTTTTACTATGCTATCCTCTGGGACAGAGTTCAGTGTCATTCGCCATACTAAGATAGACCACTTGAGGGGAATGTATTGAGACCACAGGGTTTTCCAATTCTGGGATGTTGCTAGTTGGAGGAGTAACCAGATAGATTTCATGGAGAACTAACCGTTTGGAGTTAGGCACCATATCCATGTGTCCTTTGTGTCATTGGTGGTCAAGAATTGAGACAACAGGTGTCTGGGGCAGTACCTGAGAGCAGTCTGCAAGTGGATGATCCTCGGGTGACTGAAGGCCTGCTGGATGGTGCATCCTTTGTTAGGCATCATACCATATATCTTCAGCGATGTATACTTTAAGGGGTGATTTCTCGGTCCAAACATCAAACCAGAAATAGGCTTCTGAGTTGTTATCTATAGACATGATCCTGTGATTTCCTTGGATCAGTTGGGCCGCTTGCTGCCATAATCTTCTGTCCGCAGCTAGCATGAAGGGGAAATGGCTTCAGAATGATGACAGTTGAACATGTGGTTTCCCTTGAAGTATCTGACCCATAAGGAATTGGTGGATAAGGCCCTCCACAGCATTTGGGTTCTGAAAGCGATTTGCGTGTGTGTGTGAGATCTTGCCTTAGCTAGAGGGTTCGATCTCTACAAAGTAGTTCTTCTAGTTTGTGTGTGTGTGTACTGAGCCTGAGTGCTTGTGTATGTGTTGTACTCAGTTCTTGAGTAGTGTGTGCCTCACTGTATGAGGGGTGGTCGTAGGAGTCACAGGGTGTGATTTTCGAACCACCTAAAAATATTTGTGCAATGGTTTGATATTGTAACGGCCCCGATGCCCGGACCCCCAGCTTCCACCAAGGATCCGACCATTGGCACCACCGCCCACAGGCTCGGAGACCTGGAAGGGCTAATGGATCAGTCTAACAAGATATGTAAGGGAGGTAAGTAACAACTGAATGCACTAAAAAAAGTACCAACAAGTGATGAAAAGAGCCCAACACAGTGTACATGTCTAGTATAGCCCCCAAGTAAACAAAGTAAGTGCACAAGTAAGGGGATAACAGGTCCCTTAGGGGCATAGCCCGAGGGTGAAGTAGCTAAAACTGGGGAACATTACTCACGGAAGACGCCGTCTACTACGGCCCCATCTCCTCAGTCCTCCGCGGAGGGTGTTGCTGTGAAGTCTCACCTGTAAAAGAGGGAATGAGCTTCACGAAGAAACCCAATAAGGACTACAAATCTCCCATTGGTTCCAACAGCAGAATAGATCTATATGTACATAATTTAAAAAAAGCGAGTAAATCTATTCTACTAATAGAGCAAGTGCAGAAGCATAAAGAAACTACATGGTCAACGGCCTAAGGTAACAGTCGGGATCGGAAACCCACGTAAACCACGGCACTGAGAAGAACCCAAGGCTGTAAACACAGATAGTAAACAACTGTCTGGACAAAGACACTAGCCACAGAAACACTACACTAGTCAACCGATCAGGTGCACCATGCGCCTTACCCTCGACCGACAGTCCAAGTCTAGCACCTCCCCTCGGAGTGAGACGCGGAACTAATGTAACCACAACTGCCGTAGTCTGGCCGGACTACGGTCCTACGCCTGGCCCCTCTAAATGGTTCCGAAACCATATAGAGTGAGGCAGTGAGAAAAGGACTAAATGAACTCTGCCGGAAGAGCACCAAAACACCTCAACATCCCAGACTCAGCTAAGAGAGCTCTACAAATGATTCTACACAGCTGTCCCCACCGTTTTCCCCTCTACTACCAGAGTACATGACTCAAGCTCTCCTGTAACTTGAAGAACTCCCTCAAATAGGCGCGCGGGGATCGGGAGTCCAGGTAACGGTAACATCCTGTCTCGCGGACAAGCCCTCAAGTGCCTAGCACCGGGCGAAAGACTAGAGTAGAACCGTGCTAAGAAATAGCACAGGTGCCTAGAAAACAGAGTCGTGGTCGAAGGAAAACTTTGACCAGGTTGCTGGGCCCATCTTTGTCTGAAAAGGCAACACACAGGCTGTCGCCACGTGAAGGCGACACCAAGCCTGTCGTGACCTAGGTCAGAAGGCGATAGGGAAACTGTCGCGATCTGGTCACGACAAGGGCATTGTCATGACCACAGAAAGTAGTCCAGGTGACCACCTGGGACCTCCCACAACTCACGATGGAAGCCTGATGAGAAGGCCAAAAGTACATTCCATGGAGCCACAATCACACACATGCACACCCTAGCATATGTCTAAGGCTTGGAGAAGGGGTTTGGATCCTAGCATCATAGAACTAGGGGAATGTCCCTACCTCAAAATGAAGAGCCAACTCGTTGGGGTTTTATTGTGTGCATGGCCCCCTCCTCCTTGCTCCAAGCTCCACGAAGACTCCGTCCATAAGCAAGGATCGTCCTCCTACAAGCCGATGGAGAGGAGAGGATCACACGAGGAAGAACATCACAGCCATAGTCAATGGAGAGCACTACACCGAGAAGGAACCCCAACCCAACCACAAGGGCACTCCACACACCCTCACACTCTCCCCACAGAGGAAGAACGTAGAGAGGAGGTTGGAGAGAAGAAACACAGTCGAAAGGGGAAGAAGAAGGGTGTTCTGCAGCCTGTGGAGTTTTAAGCCCCGGAGTTGAGAATGCAACAGCTTGCCTGTCGCGTTTACTTACTGAACGCGACGACCAACCAGTCACTATCTCAAAGTCCAGGTCAACCTGACCAACAGACCTGACACCCTAAACGCGACGCCTAACATGTCGCCTTCACGTTGCTAGGGGTTGACACTTGTCCCAACTATCCCGATAGCAAGACGACAAAACTGCATGCTATGGTCAGAGGGCTGAACGCGACAACATGCCTGTCGCATTCCCAACAAGAATGCGACATCCAACTTGTCGCCTTCTGAAGGTGACGGCCTGATGCGTCACGACCTTCAACCGAAGGTGGCTGACCCATAAGAGGCTCACAAAAGGAGTATGTTATAAATCTAACCAACAAAAAAAAATTTCATCCTCAAAATGAAGGGCGAAGCTCGAGGGAATGAAGGCAAGCAAACATACCAGTCACTCAAACAAGTATGGAAAATTCTCCCGCATCTCATCCTCATGCTCCCACATGGCCTCGCCACCGACGTGATTCTCCCAAACTACCTTGACGAGCGAGATTAGCCTCCTGCGTAGCTACTGCATTCTGTGATCCACAACGCTGACCGGGTACTCTGGCACTGACAGATCTGGAGCGACCTCTAGTTGTGAGTAGTCCAACACGTGCGACGGATCTGGCATGTACCTCCTCTGCTGCGAGACGTGGAAAATGTCGGGAACACCTGCCAACGCAGATGGAAGAGATAACCTATAAGCGACCTCGTCAACCCGCTTGAGGATGGGAAAGGGGCCAACAAACCTCGGGTTGAGCTTGCCCCTCTTCCCAAACCTAAGAACGCCCTTAGTGGGCGAGATCTGAAGAAACACACTGTCGCCTGCCTCGAACTAAAGTGAACTTCTGCGAACGTGCATATAGCTCTTCTTCTGCTCTGTGCTACCTACAGTCTTTGTCTGATCAACCTCATTGTGTCTGCACACTGCTGCACCAACTCTGGACCCAATAGCTTCCTCTCGCTAACCGCATGCCAGTGCAACAGTGTCCTGCATGGTCTACCACATAGAGCCTCATAGGGTGCCATCCCAATGCTGGAGTGAAAGCTATTATTATAAGCAAACTCAACCATGGGATGGTGCGACTCCCAACTGATGCCCCAGTCTAGGCAACACGCTCTCAACATGTCTTCGAGGGTCTATATGGTCCTCTCCGACTACCCGTCTGACTGTGGGTGATAGGCTGAACTCAGCCTCAACTCAGTGCCAAGTGCCCTCTGAAAATTACGCAAAAAATGAGAGGTGAACCTGGGATGATAGAGTTCGGAGTCCCATGCAAAGGCACCACTTTGTCCACAAATAGCCTAGTAGGTCTGTGCACTGACCACGCTGCTCTGACTGGTAAGAAATGAGCTATCTTCGTCAGTCGGTCGACGATCACCAAAACATTGTCGTTCCCCTACGAAGTACGAGGTAAGCTAGCAAAAAAGTCCATGGTGATGTGCTCCCACTTCCACACGGGAATGGGTAGCAACTGTAGCTCACCACTAGGATGGTGGTGCTCTGCCTTCACCTGTTAACAGGTAAGGCAATGAGCAACGAACTCAGCAATATCTCTCTTCATCCCAGGCCACCAAAAGAGTCCCCTCAAGTCGTGGTACATCTTGGTGGAACTAGGATGAACAGAGTACCTCTATCTGTGCGCCTCAGCCAATAGCTCCTGCTTGGCATCCTCCGGAATGTAACGTCTGCCTCTGAACCTGACCTCGTTGTCCTTGTCTAGCTCGACCTCTAGCATCTGGAACACTTCCGCTAACTCTGCATCTACACTTTGAGCCTCTATCACCTGCTGATATATGACTGGATGAACTGTCATGCTGGTCAGCACTACTCTCTCTCTGAGACTCGATAGAGAAAACACTCCCGAGTGGCGTCCTCCAGAAGCCTCCAGTGTCTAACCAACAAAGAACTCAAGTGGGCTCTTCTGCTCAATCCATCTGCTATGACATTATCCTTTCTCAGGTGATAGGAAAGAGTAAAGTCGTAGTCCTGCAAATACTCGACCCACCTGCGGTGCCTGAGGTTCAGATATCTCTGCGTGAAGACATACTGTAAACTCTGGTGGACTGTGAACACCTCAAACACCTCTTCGTACAAGTAATGTCTCTAGTACCTCAAGGCAAACATGACCGTTGCAAGCTCCAAGTCGTGTGTCGGGTAGTGCTGCTCATGCTTCTTTAGCTGCCGAGAAGCATAAGCAACTACCCTCCCATGTTGCATCAACATGGCACCAAGACCAGTCCCCGAAGCATCGGTGTAGACAACAAAGCCACCGCTACCAGAAAGTGCAACAAGGATTGGAGCTGAAGTCAGCCGGCTCTTCAGCTCCTGGAAACTCTCCTCGCACTATGCTGTCCACACGAACCTGGTTTCTTGCTTGGTCAACCTGGTCAACGGCTCAGAAACCCTAGCGAAGTCCTGCACAAACCTCCTGTAGTAGCTTGCCAACCACAGAAAACTGCGAACCTCTGCAACTGTAGTGGGTTGGCCCCACAAAACCACAGCCTCAACCTTGGCGGGATCCATCGCCACACCTGCACCAGAAACCACTTGACCAAGGAAGTGCTCCTCCTTTAGCCAAAATTCACATTTTTTGAATTTGACGTAAAGTTGGTGACTCCTCAGTGCCTGCAACACTAGCCTCAAGTGAACCTCGTGCTCCTCTGCTGTCACTTAGTACACCAGGATGTCGTCCATGAACACCACCATGAACGGTCCAAGTACTCCCAGAACACGCTGTGCATCAACTCCATGAAGGTTGTCGGTGCATTCGTGAGCCGAAAAGGCATCACGACAAACTCGAAGTGGTCATAGCGGGTACGGAAGGCTAATCCGGCAATATCTAACTCGCGGATCCTCAACTGGTAGTAGCCCGACCTCAAGTCAATCTTCCAGAACACTGAAGCTAACTACAACTGGTCAAACAAATCATCGATCTTGGGCAACGAGTACTTGTTCTTCACTGTTACCTGATTCAGCTGTCGATAATCGATGCACATCTTGAGGCTGCCATCCTTCTTCTTCACAAACAAGACAGACGCTCCCCACGGTGAGCGGCTCAGACGAATGAAACCCAACTCGAGTAGCTCATCGAGTTGACGCTTAAACTCTCGCAGCTCCACCAGCGCCATCTGGTATGGTGCCTTGAACATAGGCATCATCCCCGGAAGAACCTCAATAGAGAAATCTATCCCGCTCAGGCGGCAAACTAGGTAGATCCTTTGGAAACATATCAGCAAACTCACAAACAATAGGCACATATGAAACAAATAGCTCACCAAAATCTGAGAATCTCACAGAAGCAAGGAAAGCTACACAACCATCTCGGATAAGGCGTCGAGCTCTACAGAAAGAGACGAAGTGTCGGCGGGTAGACCGTGTACCCCGGAAACAAAGCACAGGTGCTCCATGTATCTCGAACCGTGTGGTCTTCCGCTGACAGTCCACCAGCATAAAATGTGCCTCCAACCAATCCATGCCAAGAATGGCATCAAAGTCGTGGATCTGTAAGGCGAACAATCTGGCAGGTAGAAGGTGGCCCTGTACCTCGACGGTGACACCTCTAGGTAACCTAGAGTACGCACGTAGTCACCCATCGGAAGCTCAACAGCTAGGTCACAGGTCTGCTCGGAAGCAAACTCAATCAAAGAACTAAAGAACTCCTCTGAGGCAAAACAATGTGTGGCACTCGAATCAATCAAACACGAACAACTCTACCAATGATAGGAACCATACCGACGACCAGATTAGAGGCCTCTGCCTCCTCTCTGGTGATGTTCATCACCCGACCACGACCACATTCATGCTGAGGCTACTGCTGGCGCTGCTGCGGCTGTTGGAACTCTCCCTGGTGCTACTGCTGATGTTGCGTCTGCTGGGGTGGAGGGTATTGTGCCTGCGGTACTGCTGAGTGTATTAGGTCGGTGCTAACTGCTGCTGCCCTTGCTCAACAGATGTCCGCCAGAACCTGCTGCTGGAAACAACTGCCCTGCTGGGCTCTAGGCCACAGATTGCACCTCCTGTGACGTCTTGTCCTGCTGGAAGAGAGAGAACAACTTCTTCAACTTCGAGGTCAGGCCAGCACCGCCTGTCCCAGAAGAAGAAGAAGAAGACACACTCTCTTGATAGCCCAAAGGACGCTGCTACAGAGTAGACCTCACTGAACCTCCTCCCTGTTGCGGCTTGAACCGACACTCCCTCTCCAAGGTGGTAGCCCTCACCACTGCCAACCCCAAGGTGTCGCAGAGATGGCCAGCCATGGCCCACCTCAACTCCAAGCGTAGCCCACGAATGAATGGCTCGGTGCGAGCCTGCTCACTAGTGCCCACGTGGGGGATGTGTCATAGAAGCTGCACGAACCTCTGGTGGTACTGCGCCACAGTCAACGCTCCCTACGTCAGCTCATGAAATCGGTCCCTCCTCTCATGGAAAGCATAATCGGGGAAGTACTCACCATGAAAGGTCTCTACGAACTGCTTCCTAGCAATCTGGTGTAGCCTCCTTACCTGAAAATTGGTCTGCCTCACTGTCCTCCACCACTCGTGGGCTGACCCCTTCAACTAATATACTGCAAGTCTAAGCCGATCCTGATTTGCACAATCCAATGTCTCAAAGGTGCGCTCGAGCTCATGGACCCAACTCTCTGCCTTGTTCGGATCATAGTCGCCGTAGAACATCAGAGGCCAAGTCAAAGGAACCTTTCTAGAAGCGTCGTGCGGTCCTCAGGTGCTGCCGCCGCAACTGTAGTCTGTTGCCGTACCACTGGTGATACCTCTGGCTGAACTGGTACTGCCTGCGGGGTTGGTGGTGGCTGCTCCTCTGCTGCCATCTCTGCAAACTACTGAACTCCTGTCGGCATCTATTGGTACTACCAAGGTACCTGAAACATCATCCTCCACCACTGCTTCAAAACCTCTGGCGGGGGTGGAAACCACTACTGCTGCTGTGCTCCCTGCTACAACGGGATGCCCTGTGGCAACGAAACACCTAGCTGCTCGAACTGATGAGGCTGAGCATCAACCAGCACATGCTCGGCTGCAACCGACTGATCCGGTTCTGCGTCCTGATGCTCCATCAGCTCTCGAACCTGCCTGCGTCTACGTGGAGGCATGTCCTGTGACACAGACTAACATTCAAGTTAATAGAAATAACTCGGCGGCTAGCAGTGTCACTTGTACTTCCTATGGGACTTTGCGTTGTCACTTAGTTCCATTACAAGTCTTGATAGACCCCTTGCTCTGATACCACTGTAACGGCCCCGATGCCCGGACCACCGGCTTCCACCAAGGATCCGACCATCGACACCGCCGCCCACGGGCTTAGAGACCCGGAAGGGCTAACGAACCAGTCTAACATGATATGTAACAGAGGAAAATAACAAATGAACCCACAAAAAAAGTACTAACAAGTGAAGGAAAAGAGTCCAACACAGTGTAGAAGTCTAGTATAGTCCGAAATTAAATAAAGTACAAGTGCAGAAGTAAAGAGGATAACAGGTCCCTTAGGGGCATAGCCTGAGGGTGAAGTAGTTAAAACTGGGGAACACTTCTCATGGACGACGTTGTTACTACGACACCGTCTCCTCAGTCCGCTACAGAGGGTGCTGCTGTGAAGTCTCACCTGTAAAAGACGGAACGAGCTTTACGAACAAGCCCAGTAGGGAGTACCAATCTCCCACGGGTTCCAACAGCATAATAGATCTATATGTGCATAATTTAAAAAAAGTGAGTAAATCTATTCTACTAATACAGTAAGTGCGGAAGCGTAAAGAAACTACACGGTCAACGATCTAAGCTAATAGTCAGGATAAAAAAACTCGCATAAACCATGGCACTAGGAAGAACCCAAGGCTGTAAACATAGACAGTAAACAACTGCCTGGACAAAGACACTAGCCATAGAAACACTACACTAGTCAACCGATCAGGTGCGCCACGCACCTTACCCTCGACCGACAGTCCAAGACTAGCACCTCCCATCGGAGTGAGACGTGGAACTAAAGTAACCACAACTGCCATAGTTTGGCCGGACTAGGGTCCCACGCTGGCCCCTCTAAATGATTTTGGAACCACGTAGAGTGAGGCAGTTAGAAAAGGACTAGATGATCTACACCGGAAGAGCACAAAAACAACTTGGCATCCAAGGCTTAGCTAAGAGAGCTCTACAAATGATTCTACATCGTTGTCCCCACCATTTTCCCTTTTGCTACCAGAGTCCATGACTCGAGCTTGCCTGGTACCCGGAGAACTCGCTCAAATAGGTGCGCACTGACCGGGGGTCCAGATAACAGTAACAACCTGTCTCGTGGACAAGCCATCAGGTGCCTAGCACTGGGCAAAAGACTAGAGTAGAACCATGCTAGGAAACAACACAGGTGCCTAGAAAACAAAGTCACAGTGGAAGGAAAACTCTGAACAGGTCGCTGGGCCCTTCTCTGTCTGAGAAGGCGACGCACAGGCTGTCGCCATCTGAAGGTGACACCAAGCCTGTCGCGACCTGGTTCAGAAGGCAACAAGGTAACTGTCACGATCTAGTCGCTACAAGGGCGTTGTCGCGACCACAGAAAAAGGTCCAGGTGATCACCTAGGACCTCCCACAACACACGGTGGAAGCCCAATGAGAAGGCATCAGCCACCCTTTCCCGACCAGAACGTGACAGGGTGGGCGTCGCTTTCTCACACCAGAAGGCGATGTATCGGGCTATCGCGATCTGGGTCATGACACCAAACGTGTCGCGACCACAAACTTACACACCCGAGAGCATGTGGGGTGATGTAAACTGCTTAAAAAGTCTCAAACCGCCGTTGTAAGCACCCATGCATGCCAAGGAGATGTATCTACTCTAAAAAAACTCACATGCAAGCATGGAATATCACACAAATGCCACCCCCATTCCAATCACAACCTAGCCAAAAGTACATTCCATGTAGCCATAATCACACACATGCACACCCTAGCATGATGTCTAAGGCTTGGAGAAGGTGTTTGGATCCTAGCATGATAGAACTAGGGGAAAGTCATGGAGTCCCTACCTCAAAATGAAGAGCCAACCCGTTGGGGTCTTCTCATGTGCATGGCCACCTCCTCCTCTCCAAGCTCCACGAAGACTCTGTTCACAAGCAAGGATCGTCCTCCTACAAGCCGATGGAGAGGAGAGGATCATAAGAGGAAGAATGCCACAACCATAGTCGAAGGAGAGCACTACTTTAACATCCCTCCATGCCTTGGTCTGTCGCCTTCTGTTGGAGGTAGCGACACTTGGGCTGTCGCCTTCTGAAGGCGACAGTTTGGTCGTCGCATTCTGGTTTAGAATGCGATGGGCATGCTGTCGTGTTCATCTTCTGACCGCCGCATGCACGTTTGTGGTCTTGCTGTTGGGTTTATGGTGACGGGTGTCAACCTCTGACAGTGGGAAGGTGACGGGTCAGACGTCGCGATCTGGCGTCAGACCTGTGAGGTTGACATGTGGCATTTCTGCTAGTAAGTTTGACCTTGACCATGGGATAGCGACGACATGGGTGTCGCGTTCACTTCATGGAATGCGACCGACAAGTTGTCGCATTCACAACGTATGTGTTTAAGTGCTTCAGGCTGAGAGCAGAACCCCCCATTTGGCCCTTTTGCCTGTGTTCCTCCTCTCCGGCGTTCTTCTGTGTGTTGAGCTCCATGGGGAGCTTGGAAGGGAGATTTCATGGCTTGCATTGGGGTGTGGGAGGTGGTTTGTAAAGGTGAGTTTTGCATTGCATTGTATTGATCTTGTGTTCTCCCCCTCACTCTCCTCCTCTTCTCTCTGTGGATTGTTCTTCCTCCATGGTATGGATCCTCTCCTTCGGCCTGTAAAGGGCGTACTCGACTCATGGACGATGGCTCTTGAAGCATTGGATCTCGTAGGTGGAGGGGTGGAAGCCTACGAGAAGGCCCTAATTGGGTGGATCTTCATATTGAGGTAGGGATTCCTCACCTTCCACCTAGTTCTAGCAAGCTAGGACTCCAAACCCCCTTCTCCAGGCCAATTGGGATCCATGCTAGGTGTGTAATGTGATCCATGTTTCGTGTGGTTCGCTTGGATGTGCTTGTGAGTGTAGCTTCATGCTTGGGTTGGGATGTGCATGTTGAGGGTATCATGTGTGCATGTGAGTTTATGGAGTGTAGTTTGGCTTTCCATTCATGCATGCATGGGGTTTCTTGTGGGTGGTTTGGACTTGTACAGCCTGTTTATTTCGCCATGCATGCTCCCCTCCCCATGGTTGGTTGTGTGAGTGGAGTTTGGCCTAAAGGAGATGTTCTTGGGCATGCAAACCCTATGGTCATGACACGGTTGGTGTCGCGACCCAGGTAGCGACACCCCGACACGTAGCCTTCAGTGCCCAGAAAGCGACGCCCACCCTATCGCATTCTGGTCGCGACAGGGTGGCTGTCATCTTCTGTTCTAGTGTTTGCATTATTGTGGGTTGGGGTCTCAGGTGATTACTTGGATCCCTCTGGTCGCGACAATATCCCTCTGGTTGCGACTAGTTATGTGTCATTTTCCTGATCCAGGTTGCGACAGGTAGAGCGTCGCCTTTAGGTGGAGACAACTTGTGTGTTGCCTTCTTAGTCAGAGAAGGGACTTGGCTACATGTAGTTCGGAGTTTTCTGGTTCCGCTGCAACTCGGTTTTCTTGGCACCTGTGCTGTTCCTAGTGCAGTGCTACTCTAGTCTCTCTTCGCCCGGTGTTAGGCACTTGAGGGCTTGTCTGTAAGACAGGTTGTTACCGTTACCTGGGACCCCCATCCCCGTGTGCTTGTTAGAGGGAGTTCTCAGAGCGGCGAACGTGCTCGAGTCACTAACTTGGAGCGGAGGGGAAAATGGTGGGGACAGCGGCGTAGAGTTATTTTTAGAGCTCTCTTAGCTGGTCAATGTCTCCGAGATAGTTGTAGCACTCTTTCGATGGAACCAGCTAGTCCTTTGTCACTGCCTCACTCTACGTGGTTCTGGAACCATTTAGTGGGGTCAGGCGTGGGACCATAGTCGGGCCAGACTACGGCGTTGTGTTTACTTGGGTTCCGCATCTCACTCCGACGGGAGGTGTTAGACAAGGACTGCTGGTCGAGGGTAAGGCGTGTGGTGCACCTGACCGGCTGACTAGTGTAGTGTTCTGTAGCTAGTGTCTTGTCCGAGTAGTGGTCCTGCTATCCATGTTGCAGCCTTGGGTTTTCCTTGGTGCCGTGTTTTACTCGGGTTTTCCAGTCCCGACTTGTGTCTTAGACCGACGACCGTGTAGTTTCTTTCACGCTTCCGCACTTGACTCTGTTTAGTATAATAGAATTTACTGCTTTATTTAAATACTGCACCTTAGTTCTATTCTACTGTTAGAACCAGTGGGAGAATGGTAGTCCCTACTGGGCTTCTTCGTGAAGCTCACTCCCTATTTTGTAGGTGAGACTTCATAGCAGCTCCCTCCACGGCGGACTGAGGAGATGGGCCCGCAGTAGTCGGCGTCTCTAGTGAGCAGTGTCCCCCTAGCAGTTGTACTTCACCCTCGGGGTATGCCCCTAAGGGACGTGTTCTTTCCCTTTATTTCAACACTTGTACTTTATTTACTTTGGGACTGTGCTAGACTGTTATATTAGTGTTGGACTTTTTCCCTTCACTTGTCGTACATTTTAGTTCGTTGTTGTTATTTATCTCTATTACATATCTTGTTAGACCGATCCATTAGCCCTTCCAGGTCTCCGGACCCGTGGGCGGCTGTCCCAAAGTTCAGATTCTTGGTGGGAGATGAGGGTCCGGGCATCAGGGTCGTTACAGTGGTATCAAAGCAAGGGGTCTATCAAGACTTGTGATAGAAATAAGTAATAACATAAAGTCCTTTAGGAAGTACAAGTAACACTGCTAAGCCACTGGAGTTTTATCTGCTAACTTTTTGTGGTGGTTGTTTTGTAGAACATGCCTCTACGCACTCGCAGGCAGGCTTGTGAGCTAGTAGAGCGATAGGAGTTTGAGTCAGATGGGTCGGTTGCAGCCGAGCACGTGCCAATCGACACTCAACCCCAGCAGATCGAGCAGCCTGGGGACCCGTTGCCACAAGGCGTTCCTTTACGGCAGGGAGAGCCACAGCAGCCGCAACAGCAGTAGTAGCAGTGGTTTCCACCCCATCCCCCGCTGGCCGTCATGGAGCAGTGGTGGAGAGCAATCTTCTAGGGTTTGTGGTAATATCCACAGTACCCGCCTCACTAGCAGTACCAGCAGTACCATCCATACCAGCAGATGCCGGTAATAGGTCAGCAGTTCGCAGAGGTGGCAGTAGAGGAGCAGCCACCACTGACCCCGTAGGCAGCACCGGTTCAGCCAGAGGTACCACCAATGGTACAGCAACAGACTCCAGTTGCAGCGGAAGCACCTGAGGACCGCACGACGCTTCTGGAGAGGTTTCTTCGTCTTCGGCCTCCGACTTTCTCTGGTGACCTTGATCCAGACAGGGCAGAGAGTTGGGTCCATGAGCTCGAGCGCACCTTCAAGACCATGGTTTGTGCAGAGCTGGATCAGATCAGGTTAGCAGTATTTTAGCTGAAGGGGTCAGCCCACAAGTGGTGAAGAGCAGTGAGGCAAACTAGTTTTCAGGGCAGGAGGATAGACCAGATCACTTGGGAGGAGTTCCTAGTGGCCTTTCACGGCGAATTCTTCCCCGACTACGCTTGCCGTGAGAGGGACCAGTTCCACGAGTTGGTAGAGGGAGACTTGCCCGTGGCACAGTACCACCAAGGGTTCCTACAGCTTCTTTGACACGTTCCCCACGTGGCCACTAGTGATCAGGCTCGTACTAAGCGGCTCATTGCGGGCTACACTCGGACTTGAGGTGGGCAATGGCTGGTCACCTCTGTGACTCCTTGGCAGTGGCAGTGGTGAGAGCTATTGCCTTGGAGCAGGAGTGTCGTTTCAGCCGCAGCAGAGTGGAGGCTCAGGGAGGTCTTCTCCATACCAGCACCCCTCGGGCAGTTGAGGGAGTGTTTCCTCTTCTTCTTCAGGGACAGGCGGTGCTAGCCTGACCCCGATGTTGAAGAATCTGTTCACTCATGGAGGCAGGTGTCAGTATAGGCAACTGCAGCAGCAGCGACGTCAGTCGGAGAAGCAGCCAATCGAGCAGTCTGTGTAGCAGGGAGTAGAGCAGAGTCAGCAGGGCACAGGTTGTTATCACTGCGGGCAGCAGAGGCACTACATTTGTGAGTGTCCCTTCAGGCCGCAGCAGCAGCAGACACCTCAGGCATAGTACCGTCCACCCCAGCCAGCGCAGCACTAGCAACAGCACCAGGGTCAATTCCAGCAGCCGCAGCAGCACCAGCAGCAACAGGCTCAGCGAGGACGTGGACACGGTCGGGTAACGAACATCACCAGAGAGGAGGTGGAGGCCTCTAAGCTGGTCATCGGTATAGTTCCCATCCTTGGTAGGGCTGCCAGAGTTTTGATTGATCCGGGTGCCATGCACTATTTTACTTTTGAGGAGTTCTTTGCGACTTTGTCTGAGTTTGCTCCAGAGCGGGCCTGTGACCTTGCAGTTGAGCTACCGACGGGTGACTTTGTTCGTACTCTGGTGTACCTAGAGGGTGTCACCATTGAGGTTCAGGGGCACCAGCTACCAGCCAGACTGTTTGCCTTATAGCTCCACGACTCTGATACCATCCTTGTCATGGACTGGTTAGAGGCACACTCTGCACTTGTGGATTGTCAGTGGATGACCGTGAGGTTCGAGATACCTGGAGCACTTATGCTTAGCTTTCGAGGTACCCAGTCTGTCCGCCGACCCTTTGCCTCTTTCTGTAGAGCTCAGTGCCTCATGTAGCACCCCGAAAATTTTAATTACATAAAAATTCAAATAAATGGAAATAAATAATTTCCATAATATCGGAGTATTTAAAACATACGTACCATTATCGTATGTGCTAAAACACATCGGAAAATTCCGTAAAAATTATAAATCAACCCTAAATATTATTATTAAATGTTTCACAAAGAAATTTGTGCCAAGAAAAATCAGATTATCCAAGTTTAAAGTGTTTCGCGACTTATTACCGTAATTCATGAATAAGTCGGAAAATCATTATCACACGTACTGGAATGAGTTAGAAAATTAAATAAAAATCAGAAATGGACTTCAAATAATATCCTATAATGACCCATCAAGAAATTTGGTTCAATAAAAATCATTTGGGCTAGGTTTAAGAGTTATTGCGACCGATTATCTAAATAAGGAAACAAGTCGGAAAATTGTTAACACGGAAATACGACGCAATCAAAAATTAAATAAAAGTCTTGGGGAGACTTCCAACATTATATATTGATGACCCATTATCATAATCGGGCCAATGAGCAACATTTGGCCCAAAAATCAAATAAAGCTAGAAAATACATAGAAATTCGTAACCATAAATAAGCTGAAATTAAAAAGAGGCAATTAGAGTTGAATTGGGATGCAATCATGCATTCATGGCAACCCAAATTCGTGCCTAACTATGAGGGGAGGTTTCCTAATGCCTCACACACTCAAAGGGAGGAGGAAATCATCAAAAATAAGAAACCAAACATGACAATCCCGAAATCCTCTTTTCCTAGTTATAATAGGACTCCTAAACACCATGGTTACTTAAATACTCTTCACCCAAACCCTAGGAACGAATTTAGAACTTGCTAGGGTCGTGTGGAGGAGCTCTTGGTGGCTGAGGAGCTGTGGAACGACCACAAGAAGCCGTTCTTCTTCCCCTTCTCATCTGCTGCGACCTGCACAAACCACTCTCTTGAAGTCGACCAAAGGTAGGTTTTCTCGGGCCAAACCTTAACATATCCTATACCAATGTGTAGAGCATCAAGTTAACTTTCATTTCCCACTGGTTTCATCGAATTTCATTTAG
This sequence comes from Colocasia esculenta, assembly GCA_014218235.1. NCBI lineage: Eukaryota > Viridiplantae > Streptophyta > Magnoliopsida > Alismatales > Araceae > Colocasia > Colocasia esculenta. The sequence goes on along the minus strand of CM024755.1, from coordinate 120,328,330 downwards.
TAGATTTTGAATGATAAGCGTTTTTCCAAAGTCGCGCACTGTTAGAGCTTTTCCCGTTCTTCTTATTATTCACACGATTTGAGACCGAATTAGACTGAATCATCAACATCAAAGTTCTTCTACTTGTAGTTAAGATCATCTTTTATGTTAAATGTTTTGTCTAAAACTCTTTAGTTAGAGAGTTATGAACCCTATATGAGAGTCATGCATAATACTGTGTTTTCGGGTTTGCAGTTAGCCTTAGGTTCTTCCTGTTTTTCTAGAGATTTAAGACCGAAGTAGGTCAAGCCTCAAACATTAAAGTTCTTGTATTAGTCGATATGGTCATCTTTCATGTTAAATGTTTTGCTTAAATATCATTATTTAGAGAGTTATAAACTTCGTAATAGATCTGTGCATGATACTGCGTTTTCTGGTTGCATTTAACTTTCACTTATTCATGTTTTTCACAAGGTTCAAGACCTAATTAGGTTAAAACCCCAACAACAAAGTTCTTATACTAGTTGTCCTTGTCATCTTTTATGTTATAAGTTTTGTCCAAATATCAGTAGATCTCATGTTACAAGTCTAACATGTAAGTCGCCATGAAGTCATGCATGTTTAGGGCTTTACCATGTTCTTCCTATATTTCATGCAATTAGAGACCGATTCAGACCCAGCCCACAACACAAACGTTCTTTAAACAGATGTCCTCGACATTTTCTATGTTGTGAGTTTTGTCTAAATATTAGCATATAGATAGATGTAGGCGTTTCATGAATATCACCCTGTGTCAAATCATGGTAGTCTGAACCAAGAGCATGTCAGATCCCTGTCGGACTCAGGCGCAGACCCTGTGAACGCGACGGCCCGATATGTCGCATTCTGAGGTCGGGTCGCAACAGTACCTCTGTCGCATTCTGGTTGCGACAGTACCCATGTCGCCTTCTGCCTGCCTGATCTGACGACCCCGTCGCCTTCCTTATAGGGATATGTCGCGATCTCAGAACTTTACCTGAAACCATGTGTTTTCATGCATAGTTTTCCGCATATACCCAAGATCTGTTTAAATATGATATTTACTGTGTAGGTTGCATGTCTTGGGTCTGAGCATTACATGATTGTTATTTAATGGCTTAAAATGTATTAACCCATTTAAAAGCTTTAATTACATGAATGCTATTCTAAGTGCTCCTTAAATGATATGATCTATTCAGGCTTCTTGTGATTTAATCTTCCTACTGTTCTTCCACGTTTAAATGATAATGGTTATCATAAAATCTTGCAAACCATGATTAGTTAAAGTGCATAGTTTCATGTCATGCCATCATTTTAAGTACTTTCCGTGAGTTGAGACCGATGCTTTGTGAATTGAGACACTCGTACATCACTACACACTTGCACATCTAGGCAGCCTTTCTTGGGAAATTGGAAACTCTCTACCGGTCATTCCGAATCGGAAGACTAGCGACCTTTTCACCAAGGCCTCCGTAAATCTCCTCTGACCATGGATTCCCACATGGCCGACGAGTAGGTTGTACCATTGAAGTTCCCTGGAGATAGCGTGCACTTCCTTTCTCTTCTTGATCTCGTGAGTGTGACTTACAAACTAGACTAAAGCCATTAATGTAAAGATTGAACAAAAGTATAAATTGTACCGCTATGCTGCCGAATTTATCTCTTGACCATTGTTATCATGAAATCATGTTCAATTTAATTATTACTTCTTCTCATCATCATCATGAACATGACATTACACATGCTACATTTTGAAACTCTCATTGGCCATTATTAATGACTGTGGGTATCTACATTTAAAAATTTACATGAGATGCTGACAGGGCACGGCGTGTGTCCAAGGGCTCCAATCTAGCCCCAATGACGGCGAGTCATAGATATATTGTTAACCATGGGGTATAATGATTACTGGCGTTGCATCTGCGCTGGGAGTACTTTCTTGCTTGTTGAATGATAGATACATAACCACATACACGTGTCCTGGTGTACATTCTTGATGGATCTTTTCTTGGTGTACATTGGTGTCTACGTGCCTGATCAGTGTTACTTGATCGTGCTTGTGAAATCTTGCTTGCTTGCTTGCTTGATATGGCCATCCTGCATTTAATGCAATTAGTGATATCTTGCGTTCTTGACATCAAGTGAATTCTTGCGTGCTTGTACAAAGTGATCTATTGCTAGTTCGATCTTGTCATCTTGTTCACAAATCTCGTTCTATCATAATCACTCTCTCTAGCTTGTTTTATATATCATGTTTTAACGAGTTTTTATTCGTACTTGCATATCATTCATCATACTTGCCTAGTTCTAAAATGTTAATCACTTATATCATTGCCCACACATTGAGATATAAATCCTACTGGGCTAGTTTGCTCATTCCCTACTTTTACCTAATCTCGGTGACAATGAAGTTCAAGAGGAAGAGCAAGTCGAGGATGGGAATGCATCCGAGTGAAGAGCGCTCCAATTATGAGTCTACCTATAGTTAGTTTATTTCGAGTGTTAGATTCTTGTAGTAGGAAGTGAGGTATCATGTACTTTTGTTTTATTGAGTCTTAGTCCTGTAATAGTTTCCATTTGAATTACAATGAGTTGAGATTTGAATAAAAGATTAATTGAGTTCAATATTTGGGCCCTATGATAATGTATATTATCATACATTTAGTGCGTGCTAACTAGAGGCTTATTTGCCAACTGTCCACGTCTCGAAATATCGACTCGAATTAATTAATACTATCCGCTGCGTAATTCTCGGGACATGACAGTTTAGTGGTATCAGAGCCTAGGAATACCAAATAGGATATGTCTCAGGAATAGGAGATACCTATGGAACCTAGGTCACGAGAAATTAAATACAGTTCCTAGTGAGAATGGGTAGAGACTGGGAATATGTTAGAAAGAATTAAACACTCCTACCCATTAACTCTTATAATGTATCTGGAGACATTAATTGGTTTCCATCCTTTTTCTCAAGAATCCTCATAACACTCTCACACAACTGCAATGGCTCGCAACCAGTGGCATGCTATGCAAGACACTGTGGCTGGACCTACGCAGGCCCTGCAAAATGTAGTTCAGGCTGGAAATCAGGCTGCAGCTGCAAGGAACGGAGCCGGTGATATGCACCGGAATTTTTGGAGTTTGAACCCTCCTCGTTTCTCTGGATCCCCTGACCCAGATGAGGCAGAAAATTGGCAAGAGGAGATAGAAAGGATTTTCCAAGTAATGCAATGCACCAACAGAGAGAAAGTGGCACTGGCCACTTTCCAATTTACTAAAGATGCTCGAGCATGGTGGAAGGCCACCTCGGCCCACCTGCCAAACGTAGCTGAACTGGAGTGGGCCGGATTCCTGGAGATATTCCGAGGAAAGTATTTCTCTGAGAGAGTCAAGGAGAAGAAGGCAGCAGAGTTTGCCACACTAAAACAGAAAGGGATGTCCGTGGCTGAGTATGAGGCTCAGTTCGCACGACTTGCTGTGTATGCCCCACATTTGGTGGGAACAGAAAGATTAAAGGCTAACCGTTTCATGGACGGGCTCAGGCCTATGTTCATTGAAAGGCTCGGACCACACAACATTCAAACCTACACTGAGATGGTCCAAAGAGCTCAACTGGTAGAAGATACTATGGCTAAGGTGGAAGGCATGAGGGGAAAGGACATCTCAAAGCCGACCTTTACAAAAAGGGGAGCAGTCGATACAACTGGAACTTTCCCCAATAACAATAATAACAACAACAAAAGGCCAACCACTGGGAAGGACTATAGCATGGAGAAAAAGATCAAAGTAGAAGAAACAACGATTTTTGAATATTGTAACTTTTGCAACAAGCCTGGACACAGAGCGGAAGAGTGCTGGAAGAAGGCAGGAGCTTGCCTGCGATGCGGGAGTCGTGACCACCGCCTTCCCAACTGTCCTATGTTAAAAGACCAAGTTGGAAGGAACCAAGAAGTGGTAAAGCGTCAGGGACGCGTGAATGCAATAACGCAAGCGGAGCTCCCGGAAGGAGGTATGATTGTTAAATTCCTAGACTGATCTTATGATGTTTTCTTATTGGTACATTTCTAAGTGGGGGAGATCATTAAGGAGAAATTGGAAAGGGATAATCTAGTAATTATACCATAGTTCCTTTGGTGGAGTAAGATGGAGTTATAACAACCGTGGAAGGAAAACAGGAGTGGAAGGAACCAAATGAATAGTACGGGTGGCCATAGGTGTAGATGTTGGACTAACCTCCACGATGTTGAAACCAGTTAGAAGAATTAAATCCGAAACGACCTCAAGGATCATAACTTTCAAAATCCAATTAATGATCAATGAATTTGGGGACCAAATTCTCTTAAGTGGGGGAGGGTGTAGCACCCCGAAAATTTTAATTACATAAAAATTCAAATAAATGGAAATAAATAATTTCCATAATATCGGAGTATTTAAAACATACGTACCATTATCGTATGTGCTAAAACACATCGGAAAATTCCGTAAAAATTATAAATCAACCCTAAATATTATTACTAAATGTTTCACAAAGAAATTTGTGCCAAGAAAAATCAGATTATCCAAGTTTAAAGTGTTTCGCGACTTATTACCGTAATTCATGAATAAGTCGAAAAATCATTATCACACGTACTGGAATGAGTTAGAAAATTAAATAAAAATCATAAATGGACTTCAAATAATATCCTATAATGACCCATCAAGAAATTTGGTTCAATAAAAATCATTTGGGCTAGGTTTAAGAGTTATTGCGACCGATTATCTAAATAAGGAAACAAGTCGGAAAACGTTAACACGGAAATACGACGCAATCAAAAATTAAATAAAAGTCTTGGGGAGACTTCCAACATTATATATTGATGACCCATTATCATAATCGGGCCAATGGGCAACATTTGGCCCAAAAATCAAATAAAGCTAGAAAATACATAGAAATTCGTAACCATAAATAAGCTGAAATTAAAAAGAGGCAATTAGAGTTGAATTGGGATGCAATCATGCATTCATGGCAACCCAAATTCGTGCCTAACTATGAGGGGAGGTTTCCTAATGCCTCACACACTCAAAGGGAGGAGGAAATCATCAAAAATAGGAAACCAAACATGCCAATCCCGAAATCCTCTTTTCCTAGTTATATAGAACTCCTAAACACCATGGTTACTTAAATACTCTTCACCCAAACCCTAGGAACGAATTTAGAACTTGCTAGGGTCGTGTGGAGGAGCTCTTGGTGGCTGAGGAGCTGTGGAACGACCACAAGAAGCCGTTCTTCTTCCCCTTCTCATCTGCTGCGACCTGCACAAACCACTCTCTTGAAGTCGACCAAAGGTAGGTTTCTCAGGCCAAACCTTAACATATCCTATACCAATGTGTAGAGCATCAAGTTAACTTTCATTTCCCACTGGTTTCATCGAATTTCATTTAGTAGATTTTGAATTATAAGCGTTTTGCCAAAGTCGCGCACTGTTAGAGCTTTTCCCATTCTTCTTATTATTAACATGATTTGAGACCGAATTAGATAGAATCATCAACATCAAAGTTCTTCTACTTGTAGTCACAACCATCTTTCATGTTCAACGTTTTGTCTAAAACTCTTTAGTTAGAGTGTTATGAACCCCATAAGAGAGTCATGCATAATACTGTGTTTTCGGGTTTGCAGTTAGCCTTAGGTTCTTCCTGTTTTTCTCAAGATTTAAGACCGAATTAGGTCAAGCCTCCAACATGAAAGTTCTTGTATTAGTCGATATGGTCATCTTTTATGTTAAATGTTTTGCTTAAATATCATTATTTAGAGAGTTATAAACTTCGTAATAGATCCGTGCATGATACTGCGTTTTCTGGTTGCATTTAACTTTCACTTATTCTTGTTTTTCAGAAGGTTCAAGACCGAATTAGGTTAAAACCCAAAAAACAAAGTTTTTATACTAGTTGTCCTTGTCATCTTTTATGTTAGATGTTTTGTCCAAATATCAGTAGATCTCATGTTACAAGTCTAACATGTAAGTCGCCATGAAGTCATGCATGTTTAGGGCTTTACCATGTGCTTCCTGTATTTAATGCAATTAGAGACCGATTCAGACCCAGCCCACAACACAAAAGTTCTTTAAATAAATCTCCTCGACATTTTCTATGTTGTGAGTTTTGTCTAAAGATCAGCATATAGAGAGATATAGGCGTTTCATGAATATCACCCGTGTCAAATCATGGTAGTCTGAACCAAGAGCATGTCAGATCCCTGTCGGACTCAGGCGCAGACCCTGTGAACGCGACGGCCCGATATGTCGCATTCTGAGGTCGGGTCGCGACAGTACCTCTGTCGCGTTCTGGTTGCGACAGTACCCATGTCGCCTTCTGCCTGCCTGATCTGACGACCCCGTCGCCTTCCTTATAGGGATATGTCGCGATCTCAGAACTTTACCTGAAACCATGTGTTTTCATGCATAGTTTTCCGCATATACCCAAGATCTGTTTAAATATGATATTTACTGTGTAGGTTGCATGTCTTGGGTCTGAGCATTACATGATTGTTATTTAATGGCTTAAAATTTATTAACCCATTTAAAAGCTTTAATTACATGAATGCTATTCTAAGTGCTCCTTAAATGTTATGATCCATTCAGGCTTCTTGTGATTTAATCTTCCTACTGTTCTTCCACGTTTAAATGATAATGGTTATCATAAAATCTTGCAAACCATGATTAGTTAAAGTGCATAGTTTCATTCATGTTATTTTAAGTGCTTTCCGTGAGTTGAGACCGATGGTTTGTGAATTGAGACACTCGTACCGCACTACACACTAGCACATTAGGAAGCCTTTCTTGGGAAATTGGAAACTCTCTACCGGTCATTCCGAATCGGTAGACTAGCGACCTTTTCACCAAGGCCTCCGTAAATCTCCTCTGACCATGGATTCCCACATGGCCGACGAGTTGGTTGTACCATTGAAGTTCCCTGGAGATAGCGTGCACTTCCTTTCTCTTCTTGATCTCGTGAGTGTGACTTACAAACTAGACTAAAGCCATTAATGTAAAGATTGAACAAAGTATAAATTGTACCGTTATGCTGCCGAATTTATCTCTTGACCATTGTTCTCATGAAATCATGTTCAATTTAATTATTACTTCTTCTCATCATCATCATGAACATGACATTACACATGCTACGTTTTGAAACTCTCATTGGCCATTATTAATGACTGTGGGTATCTACATTTAAAAATTTACATGAGATGCTGACAGGGCACGGCGTGTGTCCAAGGGCTCCAATCTAGCCCCAATGACGGCGAGTCATAGATATACTGTTAACCATGGGGTATAATGATTACTGGCGTTGCATCTGCGCTGGGAGTACTTTCTTGCTTGTTGAATGATAGATACATAACCACATACACGTGTCCTGGTGTACATTCTTGATGGATCTTTTCTTGGTGTACATTGGTGTCTACGTGCCTGATTAGTGTTACTTGATCGTGCTTGTGAAATCTTGCTTGCTTGCTTGCTTGATATGGCCATCCTGCATTTAATGCAATTAGTGATATCTTGCGTTCTTGACATCAAGTGAATTCTTGCGTGCTTGTACAAAGTGATCTATTGCTAGTTCGATCTTGTCATCTTGTTCACAAATCTCGTTCTATCATAATCACTCTCTCTAGCTTGTTTTATATATCATGTTTTAACGAGTTTTATTCGTACTTGCATATCATTCATCGTACTTGCCTAGTTCTAAAATGTTAATCACTTATATCATTGCCCGCACATTGAGATATAAATCCTACTGGGCTAGTTTGCTCATTCCCTACTTTTACCCAATCTAGGTGACATGAAGTTCAAGAGGAAGAGCAAGTCGAGGATGGGAATGCGTCCGAGTGAAGAGCGTTCCAATTATGAGTCTACCTATAGTTAGTTTATTTCGAGTGTTAGAACTTGTAGTAGGAAGTGAGGTATCATGTACTTTTGTTTTATTGAGTCTTAGTCCTGTAATAGTTTCCATTTGAATTACAATGAGTTGAGATTTGAATAAAAGATTAATTGAGTTCAATATTGGGCCCTATGATATGTATGTTATCATACATTTAGTGCGTGCTAGCTAGAGGCTTATTTGCCGACTGTCCACGTCTCGAAATATCGACTCGAATTAATTAATACTATCCACTGCGTAATTCTCGGGACATGACAGTTTAGTGGTATCAGAGCCTAGGAATACCAAATAGGATATGTCTCAGGAATAGGAGATACCTATGGAACCTAGGTCATGAGAAATTAAATACAGTTCCTGGTGAGAATGGGTAGAGACTGGGAATATGTTAGAAAGAATTAAACACTCCTACCCATTAACTCTTATAATGTATCTGGAGACATTAATTGGTTTCCATTCTTTTTCTCAAGAATCCTCATAACACTCTCACACAACTGCAATGGCTCGTAACCAGTGGCAAGCTATGCAAGACACTGTGGCTGGACTTACGCAGGCCCTGCAAAATGTAGTTCAGGCTGGAAATCAGGCTGCAGCTGCAAGGAACGGAGCCGGTGATATGCACCGGAATTTTTGGAGTTTGAACCCTCCTCGTTTCTCTGGATCCCCTGACCCAGATGAGGCAGAAAATTGGCAAGAGGAGATAGAAAGGATTTTCCAAGTAATGCAATGCACCAACAGAGAGAAAGTGGCACTGGCCACTTTCCAATTTACTAAAGATGCTCGAGCATGGTGGAAGGCCACCTCGGCCCACCTGCCAAACGTAGCTGAACTAGAGTGGGCCGGATTCCTAGAGATATTCCGAGGAAAGTATTTCTCTGAGAGAGTAAAGGAGAAGAAGGCAGCAGAGTTTGCCACACTAAAACAGAAAGGGATGTCCGTGGCTGAGTATGAGGCTCAGTTCGCACGACTTGCTGTGTATGCCCCACATTTGGTGGGAACAGAAAGATTAAAGGCTAACCGTTTCATGGACGGGCTCAGGCCTATGTTCATTGAAAGGCTCGGACCACACAACATTCAAACCTACACTGAGATGGTCCAAAGAGCTCAACTGGTAGAAGATACTATGGCTAAGGTGGAAGGCATGAGGGGAAAGGACATCTCAAAGCCGACCTTTACAAAAAGGGGAGCAGTCGATACAACTGGAACTTTCCCCAATAACAATAATAACAACAACAAAGGCCAACCACTGGGAAGGACTATAGCATGGAGAAAAAGATCAAAGTAGAAGAAACAACGATTTTTGAATATTGTAACTTTTGCAACAAGCCTAGACACAGAGCGGAAGAGTGCTGGAAGAAGGCAGGAGCTTGCCTGCGATGCGGGAGTCGTGACCACCGCCTTCCCAACTGTCCTATGCTAAAAGACCAAGTTGGAAGGAACCAAGAAGTGGTAAAGCGTCAGGGACGCGTGAATGCAATAACGCAAGCGGAGCTCCCGGAAGGAGGTATGATAGTTAAATGCCTAGACTGATCTTATGATGTTTTCTTATTGGTACATTTCTAAGTGGGGGAGATCATTAAGGAGAAATTGGAAAGGGATAATCTAGTAATTATACCATAGTTCCTTTGGTGGAGTAAGATGGAGTTATAACAACCGTGGAAGGAAAACAGGAGTGGAAGGAACCAAATGAATAGTACGGGTGGCCATAGGTGTAGATGTTGGACTAACCTCCACGATGTTGAAACCAGTTAGAAGAATTAAATCCGAAACGACCTCAAGGATCATAACTTTCAAAATCCAATTAATGATCAATGAATTTGGGGACCAAATTCTCTTAAGTGGGGGAGGGTGTAGCACCCCGAAAATTTTAATTATATAAAAATTCAAATAAATGGAAATAAATAATTTCCATAATATCGGAGTATTTAAAACATACGTACCATTATCGTATGTGCTAAAACACATCAGAAAATTCCTAATAAATTATAAATCAACCCTAAATATTATTATAAATGTTTCAAAGAAATTTGTGCCAAGAAAAATCAGATTATCCAAGTTTAAAGTGTTTCGCGACTTATTACGTAATTCATGAATAAGTCGGAAAATCATTATCACACGTACTGGAATGAGTTAGAAAATTAAATAAAAATCAGAAATGGACTTCAAATAATATCCTATAATGACCCATCAAGAAATTTGGTTCAATAAAAATCATTTGGGCTAGGTTTAAGAGTTATTGCGACCGATTATCTAAATAAGGAAACAAGTCGGAAAACTGTTAACACGGAAATACGACGCAATCAAAAATTAAATAAAAGTCTTGGGGAGACTTCCAACATTATATATTGATGACCCATTATCATAATCGGGCCAATGGGCAACATTTGGCCCAAAAATCAAATAAAGCTAGAAAATACATAGAAATTCGTAACCATAAATAAGCTGAAATTAAAAAGAGGCAATTAGAGTTGAATTGGGATGCAATCATGCTTCATGGCAACCCAAATTCGTGCCTAACTATGAGGGGAGGTTTCCTAATGCCTCACACACTCAAAGGGAGGAGGAAATCATCAAAAATAGGAAACCAAACATGCCAATCCCGAAATCCTCTTTTCCTAGTTATAATAGGACTCCTAAACACCATGGTTACTTAAATACTCTTCACCCAAACCCTAGGAACGAATTTAGAACTTGCTAGGGTCGTGTGGAGGAGCTCTTGGTGGCTGAGGAGCTGTGGAACGACCACAAGAAGCCGTTCTTCTTCCCCTTCTCATCTGCTGCGACCTGCACAAACCACTCTCTTGAAGTCGACCAAAGGTAGGTTTCTTGGGCCAAACCTTAACATATCCTATACCAATGTGTAGAGCATCAAGTTAACTTTCATTTCCCACTGGTTTCATCGAATTTCATTTAGTATATTTTGAATTATAAGCGTTTTGCCAAAGTCGCGCACTGTTAGAGCTTTTCCCGTTCTTCTTATTATTACACGATTTAAGACAGAATTAGACTGAATCATCAACATAAAAGTTCTTCTACTTGTAGTCATGATCATCTTTCATGTTCAATGTCTTGTCTAAAACTCTTTAGTTAGAGAGTTATGAACCCCGTAAGAGAGTCATGCATAATACTGTGTTTTCGGGTTTGCAGTTAGCCTTAGGTTCTTCCTGTTTTTCTAGAGATTTAAGACCGAAGTAGGTCAAGCCTCCAACATGAAAGTTCTTGTATTAGTCGATATGGTCATCTTTCATGTTAAAGTTTTTGCTTAAATATCATTATTTAGAGAGTTATAAACTTCTTAATAGATCCGTGCATGATACTGCGTTTTCTGGTTGCATTTAACTTTCACTTATTCATGTTTTTCACAAGGTTCAAGACCGAATTAGATTAAAACCCCAACAACAAAGTTCTTATACTAGTTGTCCTTGTCATCTTTTATGTTAGATGTTTTGTCCAAATATCAGTAGATCTCATGTTACAAGTCTAACATGTAAGTCGCCTGAAGTCATGCATGTTTAGGGCTTTACCATGTTCTTCCTATATTTCATGCAATTAGAGACTGATTCAGACCCAGCCCACAACACAAAAGTTCTTTAAATAGATCTCCTCGACATTTTCTATGTTGTGAGTTTTGTCTAAAGATCAGCATATAGAGAGATATAGGCCTTTCATGAATATCACCCCGTGTCAAATCATGGTAGTCTGAACCAAGAGCATGTCAGATCCCTGTCGGACTCAGGCGCAGACCCTGTGAACGCGACGGCCCGATATGTCGCATTCTAAGGTCGGGTCGCGACAGTACCTCTGTCGCGTTCTGGTTGCGACAGTACCCATGTCGCCTTCTGCCTGCCTGATCTGACGACCCCGTCGCCTTCCTTATAGGGATATGTCGCGATCTCAGAACTTTACCTGAAACCATGTGTTTTCATGCATAGTTTTCCGCATATACCCAAGATCTGTTTAAATATGATATTTACTGTGTAGGTTGCATGTCTTGGGTCTGAGCATTACATGATTGTTATTTAATGGCTTAAAATTTTTTAACCCATTTAAAAGCTTTAATTACATGAATGCTATTCTAAGTGCTCCTTAAATGATATGATCTATTCAGGCTTCTTGTGATTTAATCTTCCTACTGTTCTTCCACGTTTAAATGATAATGGTTATCATAAAATCTTGCAAACCATGATTAGTTAAAGTGCATAGTTTCATGTCATGCCATAATTTTAAGTACTTTCTGTCAGTTGAGACCGATGCTTTGTGAATTGAGACACTCGTACATCACTACACACTTGCACATCTAGGCAGCCTTTCTTGGGAAATTGGAAACTCTCTACCGGTCATTCCGAATCGGTAGACTAGCGACCTTTTCACCAAGGCCTCCGTAAATCTCCTCTGACCATGGATTCCCACATGGCCGACGAGTTGGTTGTACCATTGAAGTTCCATGGAGATAGCGTGCACTTCCTTTCTCTTCTTGATCTCGTGAATGTGACTTACAAACTAGACTAAAGTCATTAATGTAAAGATTGAACAAAAGTATAAATTGTATCGTTATGCTGCCGAATTTATCTCTTGACCATTGTTATCATGAAATCATGTTCAATTTAATTATTACTTCTTCTCATCATCATCATGAACATGACATTACACATGCTACGTTTTGAAACTCTCATTGGCCATTATTAATGACTGTGGGTATCTACATTTAAAAATTTACATGAGATGCTGACAGGGCACGGCGTGTGTCCAAGGGCTCCAATCTAGCTCCAATGACGGCGAGTCAAAGATATACTGTTAACCATGGGGTATAATGATTACTGGCGTTGCATCTGCGCTGGGAGTACTTTCTTACTTGTTGAATGATAGATACATAACCACATACACGTGTCCTGGTGTACATTCTTGATGGATCTTTTCTTGGTGTACATTGGTGTCTACGTGCCTGATTAGTGTTACTTGATCGTGCTTGTGAAATCTTGCTTGCTTGATATGGCCATCCTGCATTTAATGCAATTAGTGATATCTTGCGTTCTTGACATCAAGTGAATTCTTGCGTGCTTGTACAAAGTGATCTATTGCTAGTTCGATCTTGTCATCTTGTTCACAAATCTCGTTCTATCATAATCACTCTCTCTAGCTTGTTTTATATATCATGTTTTAACGAGTTTTTATTCGTACTTGCATATCATTCATCGTACTTGCCTAGTTCTAAAATGTTAATCACTTATATCATTGCCCGCACATTGAGATATAAATCCTACTTGGCTAGTTTGCTCATTCCCTACTTTTACCCAATCTAGGTGACAATGAAGTTCAAGAGGAAGAGCAAGTCGAGGATGGGAATGCGTCCGAGTGAAGAGCGTTCCAATTATGAGTCTACCTATAGTTAGTTTATTTCGAGTGTTAGATTCTTGTAGTAGGAAGTGAGGTATCATGTACTTTTGTTTTATTGAGTCTTAGTCCTGTAATAGTTTCCATTTGAATTACAATGAGTTGAGATTTGAATAAAAGATTAATTGAGTTCAATATTTGGGCCCTATGATAATGTATATTATCATACATTTAGTGCATGCTAGCTAGAGGCTTATTTACCGACTGTCCACGTCTCGAAATATTGACTCGAATTAATTAATACTATCCGCTGCGTAATTCTCGGGACGTGACACCTCATCTGAGACGGTTGTGTTGCTTTCTTGGCTTCTGTGTGTGTCTCAGATTCTGGTGAGATTTTTGTTTCAGATGTGCCTGTAGTTTGTGAGTTACCCAACGTGTTTTCGGAGGATCTACCTGGCTTGCCGCCTGAGCGGGAGGTAGATTTCTCCATTGAGCTGCTTCCGGGGATGATGCCTACATCCAAGGCACCGTACCAGTTGGCGCAGGCGGTGCTGCAGGAGTTAAAGCACCAACTAGGGGAGTTGCTCGTGTTGGGCTTCATTCGTCCTAGCCGTTCGCTGTGGGGAGCGACTATTTTGTTTGTGAGAAAGAAAGATAGCAGCCTCCAGATGTGTATTGATTATCGGCAGCTGAATCAGGCGACCGTGAAGAACAAGTACCCTTTGTCCAGGATCGATGACTTGTTCGACCAGTTGTAGTCAGCTTTAGTGTTTTTAAAGATCGACTTGAGGTCGGGCTACTACCAGTTACGGATCCGTGAGTCAGACATTGTCAGATCAGATTTTTGTACCCTCTACGGCCACTTCGAGTTTGTCGTGATGCCTTTTAGGCTCACGAATGCACCTGCAGCTTTCATGGAGTTGATGCACAGTGTGTTCTGAGAGTACCTGGACCGGTTCGTGGTGGTGTTCGTCGATGACATCCTGGTGTACTCAGCGATGGTAGAGGAGCACGAGGTTCACTTGAGGCTAGTGTTGTAGGCTTTGAGGAGTCACCAACTTTATGCCAAATTCAGCAAGTGTGAATTTTGGCTAAAGGAGGTGCATTTCCTGGGTCACGTTGTTCCTGGTGCAGGTGTGGCGGTGGATCCCGCCTAGGTTGAGGCTGTGGTTTCTTGGGGCAGCCCACTACAGTTGCAGAGGTTCACAGTTTTCTAGGGCTGGAAAGCTACTACAGGAGGTTCTTGCAGGATTTCACCAGAGTTGCAGAGCCTTTGACCTGGTTGACCAGGCGGGAGACCAGGTTTGTGTGGACAGCAGAGTGCGAGTGCAGTTTTCAGGAGCTAAAGAGCCGGCTGACTTCAGCTTCTATCCTTGTTGTACCTTCTGGCAGCGACATCATTGTTGTCTACACAGACGCTTCAGGGACTGGTCTAGGAGCTGTGCTGATGCACCACGATCGAGTAGTTGCTTATGCTTCTTGTCAGCTGAAGAAGCATGAGCAGCACTACCCGACACACGACTTGGAGCTTGCAGCAGTCATGTTTGCCTTGACGTTGTGGAGGCACTACTTGTACGGTGAGGTGTTTGAGGTTTTCACAGATCACCGCAGCTTACAGTATGTCTTCACGCAGAGAGATCTCAACCGTAGGCAGCGCAGGTGGCTCGAGTACTTGAAGGACTACGACTTTACCCTTTTCTATCACCAGGGAAAGGCTAATGTCATAGAAAATGCTTTGAGTAGGAGAGCCCACATGAGTTCTTTGTTGGTTAGACATTGGAGACTCTTGGAGGATGCCACTCAGGGTGTGTTCACGCCATCGAGCCTCAGGGAGAGAGCAGTGTTGGCCAGCATGAAAGTTCACCCTTTGATATATCAGCAGGTGATTGAGGCGCAGAGTGCAGACGCTAACTTGGCAGACGTGTTGCAGTTGCCTGAGGTGGTGTTGGACGAGGACAACGAGGTTCAGTTATGAGAAAGACTCTACATTCCAGAGGATGTCAGAGAGGAGGTACTATCTGAGGCACACCGGTCATGATACTCTATTCATCCTGGCTCCACCAAGATGTACCATGACTTGAGGGTACTCTTCTGGTGGCCTGGGATGAAGAGAGATATCACTGAGTTTGTTTCGCGCTACCTTACCTATCAGTAGGTGAAGGTAGAGCACCAGCGTCCTGGTGGTGAGTTGCCGTCGCTTCCCATTCCCGTGTGGAAGTGGGAGCACATCACCATGAACTTCATTTCTGGCTTACCTCGCACTTCACAGGGGCACGACAGCTTTTGGGTCATCATCGACCGGCTGACGAAGACAGCTCGCTTCGTATCGATCAGAGTAGCGTGGTCAGTGGACAAACTGGCTTAGTTGTTTGTGGACAGAGTGGTGCCTTTGCATGGAACCCCGGTCTCTATTGTCTCAGATATAGATCCAAGGTTCACTTCTCGTTTCTGGCATAGTTTTTAGCAGGCACTTGGCACCGAGTTGAGGTTCAGTTCAGCCTACCACCCACAGACAGACGGGCAGTCAGAGAGTGTAACGACCCCGACGCCCGGACCCTCAGCTCCCACCAAGAATCCGAAACATCGGGACCACCGCCTACGGATCCGGAGACTTGGAAGGGCAAACGGATCGGTCTAACAAGATATGTAATAGAGATAAATAATAACAACGAACTAAAATGTACCACAAGTGAAGGGAAAAAGTCCAACACTAATGTAACAGTCTAGTACAGTCCCAAAGTAAATAAAGTACAAGTGCTGAAATAAAAGGGAAAGAACACGTCCCTTAGGGGCATACCCCAAGGGTGAAGTACACAAACTGGGGGAACACTGCTCACTAGAGACGCCGACTATTGTGAGGTCGTCTCCTCAGTCTGCCATGGAGGGAACTATTATGAACTCTCACCTGCAAAAGAGGGAGTGAGCTTTACGAAGAAGCCCAGTAGGGACTACCAATGTCCCACTGGTTCTAACAGAAAAATAGAACTAAGTGCAATAAATAAATAAAATAGTAAAGTCTATTCTACTAAACAATGTCAAGTGCGGAAGCATGAAAGTAACTACACGGTCAACGGTCTAGGCTACACGTGGGACCAGAAAAATCATGTAAAACACGGAACCAGAGAACCCAAGGCTGTAATATAGATAGTCGGGATTGCCTGGACAAACACACTATCTATAGTACACTACACTAGTCAGCCAGTCAAGTGCGCCACGCGCCTTACCCTCGACCAACGGTCCATGTCTAACATCTCCCGTCGGAGTGAGATGCGGAACTAATGTAACCACAACTGTCGTAGTCTGGCTGGACTACGGTCCCACGCCTGATCCCTCTAAATGGTTTCGGAACCAAGTAGAGTGAGGCAGTGAGAAAGGACTAGCCGATCTACGCCGTATGAGCTACCAATGAACTGGCATCCCAGACCCAGCTAAGAGAGCTCCACAAACGACTTTACACCGCTGTCCCCACCATTTTCCCCTCCGCTCCAAGTCTGTGACTTGAGCACGCCCACCGCCCAGAGAACTCCCTCTAACAGGTGCGCGGGGATGGGGGTCTCAGGTAACGGTAAAAACCTGTCTCGCGAATAAGCCCTCAAGTGCCTAGCACTGGGCGAAGAGAGACTAGAGTAGCACTTCACTAGGAACAGCACAGGTGCCAAGAAAACTGAGTCGCAATGGAAGCAAAACATCAAAACCTGCTGACAGTCGCTCTCGGTCAGAGAGGCGACGTTTCGGCACGTCGTGACCAGAATGCGATAGTTCTGCCAGTCATGACAAGAACTGGAACGTGACCCTTAAGCCCGTCATGATAAGAACGCGACGACTAAGGGCACCGCAACAAGCCTGAGTCTTCTGAAAGCGACACGTACCTCGTCGCGATCTAATCGCGATGGAGACGGCGGTGGTGATTCGACGAGACCCCGAAGTCCTGAACGCCGCCTTGTACCCGCCGCATTTTCTAGATGCACCGGGTGTTGGGACGCATTCAGAGAGAATGCGACGCAACGATACGTCGCGACCACGTTGTAACTGGGAAGCCCGTCTCGACCTTAGCCGAGTGCTCAAATAGAGCAACTCCTCTACCCCAAAACCACACCACATGATGCAATAGGGGGAAGGGGAGCAAGACCAAGTAAGAAACATGATAAAAATCATTCAAACCACCCAACAGCCCCCAATGCATGCTATGGAAGAGATCTACACTCACAATTCCTCACATGCACCACATGAAGCACTCTTCATGAATACCCCATTCCAAGCATGAAACCATGCAAACATCACACATGGATCATATGAAACCAAGAAACACCTAGCATGATTCTAGGCTTAGAAGGAAGGGGTTTGGCCCTAGCATGTAGAACTAGGGGATGATTTGGGGGTCCCTACCTCAATATAAAGATCCACCCAAGATGGGCCTTCTCGTAGGCATGCACCCCTCCACCTCCGAGCTCCAACGCTCTAAGAGCCGCCGCCTACGAGCCGAGCACGTCCTCCTTCTTGAGCCGATGGGGAAAACGCACCATGATGCATGCCACAGAGAAAAGGAGGGAGGAAGAACATAGTGAAAGGGAGAAGGAAAGCACAAATTGAACTACCAATCCACACAAGGCATACACTCAAACCCTCTCCAAGACTCCTCTATGGAGAAACCAAACATAGGATCGCCGGAGAGGAAGGAACATAGCAAAAGGGCCAAATGGGGGTTCTGCTTTCAGCCTGAAGGACTTAAACACAGACGTTGACAACGCGACAGACCAGGTCGTCGTGTTAGCAACTTTAACGCGACACCCACCTACGTCGCTATCTAAACTAGTCAGCCAATCAACCCACCACTCGACGTGCATGCAAAACTGATAACAAGAACGTGATAGCCAACCCTGTCGCATTCATGCATGCACTTCGACACGTGGTGCAACTATCCTGATAGCAAGATGACAAGAAGACAGTATGCTGTCAGAGTCCTATCGCGACAGGGGCGGCCGACGCGTTCACAACCGGAATGCGACGGTCACCTATGTCGCCTTCAGAACGCGACAAGCCGACATGTCGCGACCACAGCTAGGAGAGCTAACCCTCAAAGGTAACGGGATGTTACAATCTAACCAACAAAAAAACAATTTCGTCCTCGAAATTAAGGGCGAAACTAGGGGGAATAAGGGTAAACAAAGTACCTGTCATTCGAACAAGCAAGGAAACTGCTCCCGCATCTCATCCTCACGCTCCCAAGTAGCCTCGCCACCGGCGCGGTGCTCCCAAACCACCTTGACAAGTGGGATCTGCTTCCTGTGTAGCTGCTGCACCCTGCGGTCCACCACGCTGACTGGTTGCTCCGGCACGGACAGGTCTGGAGCAACCTCTAGCTGCGAGTAGTTGAGTACATGTGACGGGTGGGGCATGTACTTCCTCAGCTACGACACGTGGAAGACGTCATGGACACCTGCCAACTCAAACGAAAGACCCAACCTGTAAGTGACCTCGCCAACCTGCTCCAGGATAGGAAAGGGGCCAACAAACCTCGGGTTGAGCTTTCCCCTCTTCCGAAACCTGAGAACGCCCTTGGTGGGCGAGATCCAAAGAAACACACTATCGCCTACCTCGAACTAGAGTGGCCTCCTACGGACGTCGGCGTAGCTCTTCTGTCTGCTCTGGGCTGTCTGCAACCTCTGTCTGATCAGCCTCACGGTATCTGCGCACTGCTGTACCAACTCTGGACCCAGCAACTACCTCTCGCCAACTTCATGCTATTGCAACGGTGTCCTGCACGGTCGACCATACAGAGCCTCGTAGGGTGCCATCCCGATGCTGGAGTGAAAAGCTATTATTATATGAAAACTCCACCATGGGAAGGTGCGACTCCCATGTGCCGCCCCAGTGAAGTGCGCGGTAAGCCAGAAACAAAGTCCATGGTGACATGCTCCCACTTCCACACGAGAATGGGAAGCAACTACAACTCACCACCAGGACGCTGGTGCTCTGTCTTCACCTGCTGACAGGTAAGGCAGCACGAAACAAACTCAGCGATATCTCTCTTCATCCCAAGCCACCAAAAGTGTACCCTCAAGTCGTGGTACATGTTGGTGGAGCCAGGATGAATAGAGTATCGCGATCGGTGCACCTCAGATAGTACCTCCTCTCTAACGTCCTCTAGAACATAGAGTGTGTCTTGGAACCTGACCTCGCTGTCCTCGTCCAGCACCACCTCGGGCAAATGCAACACGTCTTCCAAGTTTGCGTCTGCACTCTGTGCGACGACCCTCCTTATACCAGTACGATTATACCAATCCACGTCGGTATAGTGAGTCCCGTCACAGTGGGACATTTACCCAACACTAGTACACATGGCTGAGATGCTCATAAATATAGATATAGAGTAGCGTAAGTAAAAGAACTACTTGTCATTTCATTTCATTTCATCATCCACATTTAACATACATGGTTCAAATAACAATTTTTAAGAATACTAAAGTCCACATAAATAAATTACTAAAATCAGATTACATAGCTCGTCAACAATTACATAATAGTTCAATTACAATGCCTCAACTACATACTATGAAAACAAATGTCACAACGTCGACTCCACCAAGCTACTCGCCACGCTCGGAGTCACTCTCCACTGTCTCCTCCAAAGGTGTCGGGTCACCAACTAAACCTGTATGCCGAAGCAAGGAGTGAGTCTAAAAGACTCAGCAAATAACTCCATACACATCATTCATGCATACATCACAGTAGGTTCTACATTCCAATTCACGAAGCAAAACATATAGCATGCTTGAACATTGATAAGAGACAACCTATCATGGTATTTCTACAAAATTTAAAACATATGGTACATGACTTAAGACATTCCAAAATAAATATCCTATCACATGCTTACTACTCATTCAATCACATTAAGCTACAACATCATAGCAACTAACATGGGATTCTCACATGCATAAAAGGAAACATTCCTGTCATGGTTTCTACACATTCTTGCACATGCACACCATCATTTCATACACTTTAAGGTTGTTGTTATAACATTATTTCACATTAACATATCATGGATCACAATTTCACAATCTAACACATTGGTTTCACATGTTTGCACAATTACTCATTCACATAGTTCTCTTTTTACACATTGCACGTTTACACATATTCACACTACACAATTTACACACATTCACATTTCACAATTTAGTGCCGTGACACATAATCCAAACCATCATTAGAAGGACACATCACATGCACATAACACATAACACATAGACGCCACCTAGGCAACACAGTGACGACTCTTGGACTGCGCAGACTGGGAGAACAAGTCTCCACCATAACCAGTGGTACTTGTCCACCTCCAGAATTTCATCCTAATGCCCTTAGGATCTTAACACATTGAACCTTCCCATGGGGACTTTTCCATGGTATGGTCCCACGGCCCTCTATGGAAGCAGTGTCACACATGGCACATTCTTACACATTACACATTCCTATTTTAACACACATATTACACATGATATACACATGTCTTTACATTTTCTCACTTATACACATGGCTCTGTTTTCCTATTCATGATACTACTGCTGACAGAAATCAAACATTCAGTACCTTACACTAATCAAGTTGAAACATACATAATCAACCATGTTCATATTAGCATGCGTTGAACACTCGTTTTCGCATGGAAATTTCATAGAGCACTCTACAGTTATCCAAATAACATGAGAATTTAACCACAGACTAATTTCAGGTTTGTGATCACACATGCAAATTTTCATATTTTTCTGAGTCATATTACATTACAGAAAGTAAAACATTCAATCTCATGCCATTTATAATTTAATTTATCATGGAACATAACATGAATGTTCGATTTGACTATTCACAGGTCTGTACCTATCATTCATAATGTCCCAGAAATTTTCCCCGAAATTTTTGCACAACATGCAATTTTCCGAAGTTTTAAAACAATCTAGGTATGCTCTCTATTTTCTAATACAGAAATTATAACAAGTTTCATAATCATGGGAAAATTCCCAAATTTTTGAGACATGGACTGTCATGCATTTACATCATCTGGAAATTTTATGGAAGTCAATTTACACATGGATCATGCAAACAGTAAGCTACCATACCCATGATCTTCATTTCATATGCATTTCACATAATTCTAACAACTTAGATAAATCACATAAAAGTATAAAAGTCTCACAAACACATTCCATTAACCATATTACATAACATATAGTGTTTACAATATATCCTCATGCGAAAACACATCGGAAATTTATCATATAGGAGGAGAGAACAGCTCACTGTTCTGTCCTGAAGAACTTAACGGCACAGTCTGGCCGTTAAAGGAGATTAACGGCAATATCGTTGGCCGCTAATCTAACAGCTTGACGGCAAGGGATCTTGCCGTCAAGTTCTGGTCTGTGCAAAAAGACAGTCCGAGCTCCAAATACAAGAAGAATGGGGGAATCCAAGACACGATAAAATCTCATAAAAATGATAGAAACCTCCTAGACACATACATGGATGAAGTGGGTGGGTTACTTGCCTCTTGTAAAATCTCCAAAGGGATCAAAGTTGTTGTTGAAGCTCTCCTTGGGCAGTCCCAAGAAGCCTCCAAAACACCTTCTCTCCATCTTCTGTGGTGTTGTAGCTTCCAGTCAGAGGTCGGGGAAGCCTCCTCCTATGTCCAAGCTAGCTTCTAGTCGCTGTAGATCGCCGGATGAAGATCCAAACCGCCGGATCTGAGCTCTCAAAGCTCAGGTTTTCTCACAAGGCTTAGGGTTTCTCTCCTTCTCCTTGCAAAGAACCAAGAGAAGGTCTTTGGGTTGCAAAGAGTGGTTTGTTTATAGGAGAGAGACCTTTCAACTCACGCAGGGGTTGATGTGAAGGCTTGAGAGCCGTTGGGGACGTCTCCCCAATGGTTGAGGTAGTTTGCCCCCGGAATTTTGGAGATGCTGAACCTTCCGGTCAAGAATAGCTACTGGTTGCTCCACATACGACAGATCTGGCTAGATCTCCACTGGCTCCTGACTTATCACATGAGATGGATCTCGAACATATTTCCTGAGCATAGATACGTGGAAAGCAGGATGAACACTAGCCAAAGCTGGGGGTAAAGCTAGCTCATATGCCACGTTGCCCAGTCGTCTGAGAATCTCATACGGGCCAATGAACCTAGGGCTTAACTTACTATGCCTACCAAACCTGACTACACCGCGAGTAGGTGATATCTTCAAGAAGACATGCTCACCTGCCTCGAACTCTAGATCCTTCCTCCTGTTGTCGGCATAGCTCTTCTGCCTATCCTGTGTCGCAACAAGCCTCTTCCTGATAAGCTGGATCTTATCCGAAGTCTCCTGAACTAACTCCGGACCGATCAACTGCTTATCGCCGGTCTCCTCCCAACATAAAGGAGATCTGCAAGGCCTTCCATACAATGCCTCAAATGGAGCCATACCAATGCTCGCATGAAAGCTGTTGTTGTATGCGAACTCCACTAAAGGTAGATGACGCTCCCAATCATCCTTCCAATCCAGCACACACGCTCTCAACATATCCTAGAGCGTCTGGATAGTCCTCTCGGACTGTCCATCTGTCTGGGGATGAAACGCCGAACTGAGCTTCATCTCCGAACCTAACGCATCCTGAAGACCCTTCCACAATCTCGAAGTAAATCTCGGATCTCGATCCGAAATGATCGACTTCGGCACACCATGCAATCTAACCATACTACTAACATACAATCTAGCTAAACTCTCAACCGGCTGCTTCTTCTTCATAGGTAAGAAATGCGCAGTCTTCGAGAATCTATCTACAACTACCCAAATCGAGTCATTGCCCCTTCTAGATCGAGGCAAACCCAAAACAAAGTCCATAGTGACAGTTTCCCACTTCCATACTGGGATCTCCATCCTTTGCATAAGGCCGGATGGTCGCTGTCGCTCGGCCTTCACTTGCTGACACACTAGACATCGGGATACATAACCCAACATCCCTCTTCATGCCGGACCACCAAAATGACCTCTTCAAATCCTGGTACATCTTAGTGTTACCCAGATGAATAGAGAATCTCGACCTGTGAGCTTCTGCTAACACATGCTCACGGACATCTACCAAGTCAGGGACACACACTCGGTGATGGAATCTAATCACGCCATCCTCATCACGAGCAATGCCTGCCTTTCCCCCTAACTCTAGGAGTCTAGGGTCGGCTTTCTGTTGTTCGATCACCTCATCCAAAACCGAGGACCTAAGAGATAACTGAGCTACAAAAGCCTGGCATAGCGATGGCTCTAACTCAGTCAACGTGCAAGCCGCATCCTCCAACATCTTCCAGTCCTGCTGGAGGGATGGTCTCTTCCTACTCAGGGCATCAGCTACGACATTCGCCTTCCCAGGTGTAGACACCTGGTTACGACTAATGGGTTGAACCACATTTCTTATTGTCTTAGTAGGCCCCTAATTGGTCACTCACCTTGAGCCCATCATTTGCCTTGTTTTGAGCCCTTTAAGCTATTAAAATACCTTGAAATACCGAAATTTATCACTTGAGAGATTCCTTGGGGCATAATAACTCTTATATTATCATGTAGTTGGCTGATAATTATCAAATAATTCGGATTTATTGTCGCGATGCCTCATGGCGCCGCGTCTCTAGTCGCGACGGTTCTGGCAGCCGCGACAGCCCATGCATTATCCATGCACATGGGTAATGCTGTCGCGTCAATCCGCCCTGTCGCATCTTAGTCGCGGTCCTACGATATGTCGCGACCATGACCTAATCCTCTGGCCTCCATAACTACCCCCCCTATTTATCCTCCTATGAACTTGACTTAATCCTAAGGTTTATCTCTACCCCTTGGGGCGGGATTCCGGCCCTAGGGACTCCCCTAAGGGTTGCTAAGGACTCTCCATTCGATTTTAATAGAGCTTTTTCTCCCATTTTGATTTTTAAATTATTTTAAGGAGATAATGTCATTTATTCAGATTCCAAGCTCTATATAAGCAAGGCCCCTCCTCAACGACGGGGAGAGCCTCATTACCACCCCCGAAGGGCTGCCAAAATTCCCTCTCACCCATACTTAGCACCGCAGCCACTCATTTTGCTATTTTTTTCTTCACATTCCACTCCACAAAGCCACTCTTTTCACCGTCAACGGAGCACGGAATGTGAAGAGGGCGACCCCAACAATCTCCTGGAGTGTTTGCACATCCTTGGAGCCGTACCCACGCCAGGGAGTCGCCCCAATGGGGCTCATCTTCTTCTCCCTTCCCTTCTCCTATTTCTACATGCATTTTTGTATTATTTTTAGATAGAGCACTCTCACTGTCCACCCACGTTTTCCCACACCCATAGGGGTTCAAAACCACCCCAGGTGAGTTCCCACCATGATTCTCCCATTTCCCTCCATTTTTAGAGTAGATACTACACTTAACATATTCTAATAGGGTGTTTTCTTTGTGATTTTCTTTGATTGGCAGGCAAGCAAGTGAAGTCCACGAGAAGCTCTGGTTCTCCGGCCGGCTGGAGGACGAGAAGAAGGTCCCTACTCCAATTCTCCCGCATTCAGAGAACGCGACAGCGAAGGGAGATGCGACCAGAGACGCGTCAGTGTGTACTGACGCGACATCAGTCTATCGCGGCGCCCATGGCGACCTCGACACCAGGTCCGTTTTTGTTCTCTTTCCTTTTCCTAGTTTAAGTCAGCCACTATTTCATTTTTATTCTTAGGTGACTTGCTAGGTGGCGATCACATCCATGTTTTCATGCTACTATTTTTAGTATCCATGTCTGTGCCGAGGGGAGTCCAATACCTGTGATTACACCTTTTGGCGATCATGGTGGGACCTTCACTGCCACCCTTGTGGATTTTGACCGTTTGCTTGCCTTGTTTTCCTTTTCATTGTCACTTTAGTGCCCTGTTAGTCTTTTGTTCTTTGTCTCCTGCGTATTTTTCTGCTCTGTTAGTGTCGCGACAGATCGCGGCGACGCGACATGTTCGCGTCGCAACAGGGAGACGCGTTCTCAGGTAAGCGCTTGTTATTCCCCATGCCCTCTCTGTCCAATGCCCATGAGATCATGCATCCTTGTTCCATTGCCCATATCATGTATACTCGTGTTTCTGTCTGTTAGAATCCTGTCAAGGTTTGGATTTTCCTTTCATTTTCATTTGTAAGTTTTTGGTTCTTGTCGCGGTCGCCGCAGAGGACGCGAACAAGCCACGTCTTGGCCACACGTTGCATTATCAGGTTTGCTTTGTATGTTATTATTTTTATCCATGTATCGGTTTCTGTGTGCTTCCTGACTCATTGTTGTACTGATTTAGTGCCTCCTGGTGTTTCTTATTTGGTAGGATAGTATGTTTGAGTTGGGCTGGTGACTCACTGCGTTTTCGGGTCTCTGTCATTATCGCGGCAGCCCGCGCTGTCGCGATAGGGTCGCGGTGCACCCGGCCGTCATGACTTCGCCCGAGGACTTGTTTTGTCACCCTATTTGCTCCTTATCTTCATTCTTGCATACATTTTGGGCTTCTTAGTCTCTTGCATATGCCGCTCATCCCATTTGATCAGGTTCCCCCTTGGTCGAGTGAGTCCTCTCACCTACGAGCACTCGTAGGCTGACTCGGACCCACCCTCCGAGGACCTCCGTAAGTCCTCGTGACCGTACGCACGTTGCGGTTCACCGGGCTGGTTGTACCCATCGCACCCTTAGTTTGAGCCATCCTCGTGTGACTGTGCACCACCCTTAGCCGTACTGGAGCACTTGAGTCCATTCCTATTAGAGACCGCTTGATCGAGTGACATCTCTTTAATCAATTCATTTAAAAGGTCAAGTTCAAACCTTAAGAAATTCACACTTTAAGCATGACAACTTGAGTGCTTTAATCCACCCCTCCTCATCTCTGTCTTTCTTGTTGTGATAAAGTTTAGGTGTGTCTGTATCACCTTCCCAAATTGGTTGGAGAGGTGTATGCGTCGTTGCCTAGGGAGGTCGAGTCAGTCCCCTTCATTCTTTGTATCTTATCATAATCCCCTCTTCGACATGAACCAATTCCGGGTCCTTGCCGACGATGCCCTTCCCCTCGGGTTGCTCGAGGAGGTGGCCCAACCTTCCATGGCCACTCTCCCGGGGCATATCCAGCCTCCCTCCATCACCGGGATTCGATCCCGTCCTACTTCTCCTCTTGGGGGTGATGACCCCCATTCTCAATTCAGCCAGCTTCTTCCTCACCTTACTCCGGACCAAGTCCGAGAGTTTATAGCTGCTGCCAAGGGGAAACAACATTTATCTCCCCGGGGTCAAAATTCAGCCCGACCGGCGGATTCCTCCGCCCACGTCGTTTCAGCCCCCCACCTTTCTTCGTCTGGGGCAGATCCTACACCTCTCCGCCCTCAGGCCATTCATTTTTCAGAACCAAGCTACCTTCCCCCACGAGAGGTCCGGCCCCGATCCCCTCCAACCACATACTATGTGGCCGAACCAGCCCCCTTCCCTCGCGAGAGTTCTCACTCCTTCGAGCAGCCTCGCTCCTTAGTTTTGCGCATCAAGTCC
Source organism: Colocasia esculenta (assembly GCA_014218235.1). NCBI lineage: Eukaryota > Viridiplantae > Streptophyta > Magnoliopsida > Alismatales > Araceae > Colocasia > Colocasia esculenta. Next base: position 120,301,535 of record CM024755.1, on the reverse strand, counting down.
AATCTCCCTCCGATTTCTTTGCGGAGTAGACAAGCATGAAGAAGGAGCTTCATGACCTCCGGAGACAGATCGATCCTCGGAAGGTAGCTGACATTGCCCTCCCGTCCTTCCAATACCTCCGGGTGCCTCCCCAGTCCGAGCTCCCTGTATATCGTCGATACTCTGGGGTAGGGGACCCCTATGTTCATCAGAAGGACTTCGTCTATGAATCAGCACCACACAAGTATGACCGCCATCTCATGGCATACCTGTTCAGAAAATCCTTAGATGGTCCAGCTTTGGAGTGGTTCTATTCAATGCCTCCCGAGGAAGCTGAGGACTTCCAAATCGTCCAAGAAAGGTTTTGCAGCAATTCCAGGATCGGGTGGGACCCGAATATTCTTTTGTGGATTTAGTAGCTGAAAAGATGAAGCCAGAAGAGGAGTTCTCCACCTATGCTGACCGGTGGCGCTCCTTGGCTGCCAAGGTTCGTAGCCCAATGCCTGAGGAGGAAAAGGTAAAGTTGTTGATCTCCAATGACACACCAACCTACCGAGCTATTCTGTTCATGAACGACATTTCTACCATGCACCAACTATATAGACGAGCCTGTTTCATTCAAACCCAACTCAAGGACTCGCCTATACATTCCATGTTCGAGACCCCCAAGGCCTGTTATGCCAAGAAGCCGCAAGGCCCAGTCACCGAGGGGATCCAAACCAATGAACAAGTAGGTGCCGTTAGCAATCCACAAGGCCCAGTAGGTAGGTCTCCCTATACCTAACAAACCCAACAGTCTTGGAACAACAACAACAATAGACAGCCGCCTCCTCAAGGACAAAATCCTCCCCAAGATCAGCGCCAATACTCCCAGGTCCCTCCACCTCAAAATGGCTATGCCCCCAGGAAGCCCAAATGGACCCAAAAGAGCCCAATACCCTCCTTTTCCCGAGTCTCTAGCTGATATCTTTGCAGCCCTCATGTCACTAAATTCCCTAAGACTCCCTCCTAAGAAGGCAAATTGGAACATGGCGGCCGATCAAACAAAGTACTGCGTCTACCACCGTCACCCGGGCCACAATGTGTCGATTGCTTTCAGTTCCGGGACATGATATACGATCTTCATGAGCAGAATCAAATTGATTGGGCAGAGATGAAAAGGCTGATCCAAACCTTGAGGGATCAACTGGGCCAGAGGCAACAGCAAAGGCGACAGCAGCCGCAGCGGCAGCAACAACAACAACAACAACAGCAGCAATACCAACCCTTCCAGCAGCAATACCACCAACAACAACAACAACAGCAGCCGGCGAATGACCTAGGCATAATTCGCAATCCCATGCCGCAGCATCACCCCGCTCCAAACCCCCAGCCGGCTCCACCACCTCCTCCACCCGCACACGTTAACCCTGTCATCCACCATCCACCACCAGAAGCCCAGTGGGCCTTCGATGTTGAACATGAGGTAGGCCAACTTCTGGTTATTTCTCACGCCACGCCCACTACCCCCACACCTACATCCGCTGTACCTCCCTCCTTCACACCCCATATTACTACCATCACCTCGCCATCCTATTCCCCCGTCATGTCACCCATTATCCCTCCACCAAGCGACACCCCTTTCTCCCCTACGCCAGCGCCTTTGCTAGCCAACCCTTCTATCCTTAACACCTCTACCACTCCACTCCACCATAACCATGCCCTCCAGAGCGGGCGAATGTTCCAGAGGATGTACCCTAATGCATCCATGCCTATGGTAGGTCAACCAAGCCAACAAACCAGCAATCAGCAGCAACAAGACATAGAAGAGATTGATCCGGTCCCAGGGACCCAATATGACATCCTGAAGCACCTTGATCAGACCCCCGCCAAGATTTCCATATTAGAGCTCATTAAGAGGTCGCAGACTCATCAGGACGCCCTAAGGGCCTTTTTGCAAAGAGTCATGGTCAGCGAAGACATGAATCCAGACAACCTACCTTCAGTGCTCTCGATTGTGAACAGAGGACCCACCATTACCTTTTCTGACGGTGAGTTGGCTGCCCCGGAAGCCAGAAAAATGCCCTTATGTGTGACACTCACCATAAACAAAGTGGCCGTCGATGCAGCTCTAGTGGACACAGGAGCTTCTATTAATGTTTGTCCTTTAAGCACCCTTAGAGCATGCAACATATCAGAACGTCAACTGCAGCCCACGCCTACCACCATCGCTGCGTATGACAACTCGCGACGTGCCTGCCATGGAGTCATCACTTTACAAGCAGGGTTGGGTCCCCTTGTAATGTCTGTGGAATTTTATGTATTGAACATTGATCATACCTACAAGGCCATCTTAGGGCGCCCATGGATTGAATCGTTAGGGGCAGTGCCATCTACAGCGCACCAATGTTTGAAATTCCCTTTCCAGGGGCGGATTGTCAAGGTAAAAAGTGTAGCGATGACACATATAGTGGAAGCCGTTGAAAGAGTATTGCCATCAGTATGGCCATCCAATAAGCCTGTTATCTTTGTGCTTGATGTCAATTATGCTTGGGCCTATAATTTCTCTTCTAACCGCCCAATTGGTTCCCCCCCTGTAGTGGCAGTCAGGAAAGATGTGAGCACGAACACGAAGGGGTGGGATATCATGTTCTGACTGGGTTATCAGTCAGGGAAAGGTCTAGGTGCTCATCTCCAAGGGCGAACCAAGACTGTGGCCTGCACTAAGAAATTCACAAAGTGTGGCCTTGGATATTCAGAATGGGCCACTTTCTCATCTCCTCCAAAATCGACCAGGGACCACTCACCTGGTCCTTATATGAGCACTTTATCAGAGGGCCCATCCAGCCCAGATATAATACCACCATGGAAGCACCAAGATCAGCTTATCAAGCTTTAGAGGAGCAGCGGCCCAACAAGAAGAAGAGAGTTGAGGAGGATACTGAGGACCCGGATCAAGATGATGTCGTCTCATCAGTCAGTCTGCTGTTTGAAGAATCAGAAGCTGGGGCAGAAGAGCCAGAATTAGAAGACCTCATTTCTGCAGCAAATCGTCTGTTCAGTGAAGAAGATGTGCCACAAGTAGCAGCGTTATCAGCATCAGCAACCACCACCAGGCGACAGTTGCTTGGATTTGGTGAGGAAAAACAGTCAAATCATTCCCCCCTTTTCATACAGGAGTTCTGGCTAGGGTTCTCCCGGTCTCCCATCCATCTCATTTCATCCTTGCTTAATTTCAATTTCATTCCACTGCCTCTCCCCTTCATCATTCAAATCTCTCCCGACGTTGTGGAAATGTTCAGTCACCCTTCACCCCTCTTCGTCATTTTCTTTAATGGCTCGGTCCTGTCTTTTTCCCGAAGCCATTTAATCTAATGTAATTCCTTTTATTCAAAAAATAAAATATATATATATATATATAAAATTCAAATTCAAAAAAAAAATAAAAAATGTGTGTCCTCCGGCTCCCGACGGCGATCCCCGTCACCTCCCTCCTGCTCCTGCTCTCGACGGCGATCCTCGTCACTTCCCTCCTTCTCCTGCTCCCGACGGCGATCCCCATCACTTCCCTCCTTCTCCTGCTCCCGACGGCGATCCCCGTCACTTCCCTCCTTCTCCTGCTCCCGACGACAATCCCCGTCATCTCCCTACTTTCTCCTGCTCTCGACAGCGATCCCCGTCATCTCCCTACTTTCTTCTGCTCTCGACAGCGATCCCCGTCACATTTGCTCCCCGACGGCCATTATCGTCCTTCTTTCACTCCATTCGTGCCTTCACCTGGTGGCCAGACATGGCCATTTCGGGCGATTCGGGTGAGGGGCCTTCTGCTCCCCTACACCCCGATGCTGTTGCCGACACCCTGAGCTCGGGTGGCCCGCTTCCTCCTCCAGCCCCATCGGAGGACCTTCGCGGCCCTGCCGCACCCTTTGTCTTCCGTTCCAATAAACCTCTGGACGCTTCTCCAGAGCCTCCTGTAAATATCAAATCTAGCTTAAGTTCAGGGGTAGGTTTTAGTAAGTCCCCGTCCCCGTTTAGCAAAAAGAAGGGTAGTGGCATACCTCGTAGATATCTCCTAGACTTAGTTCAAAGGTGTGGCGCTCTTCTAGCTGTCGAAGAGTTCGTCCAAGAGGCAGTGGTTCTGAACCTAGAGGAGATACCTATAGAGGAAGGGCTAGACGATGGCTTTGGGATATATGAAATTGTAGCCGAAGAGGACCCATTAGATGAGAGCGATGGTGAGATAGAGGATGCTGCTGAGGCGTATGCTAGTGGTATGAGGAGATTCGATGAACCTACCTCAGCAGTCGATGAACCTACTAAAGAGGTAAACGTGGGAACAGAAGAGGACCCCAGGCTCTTAACCATAGCCTCTAATCTCCCTCCCGAGGAAGAAGAAGTGCTCATAGAGATGTTGAGGGAGTTCAAGGATTCATTTGCCTAGTCCTACGATGACATGCCCGGCATTGACCCCAATCTGGTGGAGCATAGATTAATTTTGAAACCAGGGGCAGTTGCCGTTAAACAAAAGTTAAGAAGGTTCCTCCCCCACATCGCCTTGAAGATGAAAGAGGAAATTGATAAGCTACACAAAGCCAAATTCATCCGTGTAGTCCTCTATCCTTTGTGGGTGGCAAACATTGTCCCGGTGATGAAGAAGGACGGAAGAGTGTGTATCCGCATAGACTTCCGGGACTTGAATAAGGCATGTCCTAAAGATGATTTCCCGTTACCTCATTTGGATGTCTTAATCGATAATACAGCAGGGTTCGAAACTCTATCATTCATGGATGGGTATTCCGGCTATAATCAAATTCTTCTAGTCCCGGAGGATCAAGAGAAGACCTCCTTCACCACCCCATGGGGAACATATTGCTATGTGGTCATGCCGTTTGGACTAAAGAATGCCGGCTCCACTTATCAAAGAGCAATGTTAGCTATCTTCCACGACATGATACACATTGCTGTTGAGGTTTACGTGGATGATGTCGTGGTGAAGTCGCGGACCAGAAGAGAGCATTCCTCCGTGCTTGCCAGGGTGTTTCGCCGCGCACAAGAGTATCAATTGAAGATGAATCCAAAGAAGTGTGTGTTTGGAGTTTCCTCAGGAAAGCTGTTAGGCTTCATTGTTAGTAAACGGGGGATTCAAATAGACCCGCACAAGGCCAAGGCAATCAATGAAATGCCTCCTCCTAAGAACATATATGAGGTTCGAGGTTTAATTGGGCGGCTTCAGTTCATAAGGAGATTTATATCTCAGCACTCTCAAAGATGCGTCCTTTCTACGAGCTGTTGAGAGGAGGAGTCAATTTTGGATGGAACGATAAGTGCCAAGAGGCCTTCGATGAACTCAAGAGTTATCTTATGAATTCGCCCGTGCTTCAGGGACCTATCCCTAGAAAACCCTTAATCCTATATCTGTCGACAATTGAGGACTCCCTAGGAGCTGTCCTTGCTCAGCATGACAAATCCGACAAAGAAAGGGCAGTCTACTACTTATCTAGGCTCTTCAATCCTTCCGAGCTCAAACTCACCACAATGGAGAAAACCTGTGTAGCGCTAGTCTGGGTGGTGCGGAAATTGAAGCACTACTTCCTAGCTCATAAGGTGAGTTTGATTTCTAGAATGGATCCTATTAGGTATCTCCTGGAAAAGCCAGTCCTCGCCAACAGATTGGCACGCTGGCAAAGTTTCCTCTCTCAGTTTGATATCTCCTTTATTGTTCAGAAAGCCATAAAAGGGTATGCCATTGCTGAGCACCTTGCTCACCTCCCTCTTCCTCATAGTGATACGGTTCAAGAGGAGTTCCCCGATTAAAACCTATCACTTGTCTCTCATGATCCCTTCTGGTCACTCCACTTTGATGGAGCTCTCAATTCTAGGGGACGGGGCATAGGTGTTGTCTTGCTCACCCCAGAAGGGATCACCATTCCTTTGGCTTATCAACTCCAGTTCTATGCCACCAATAATATCATCGAGTATGAGGCTCTCCTAGCTGGTCTTAAGCTTGCCTACCTCCTAGGCGTGAAGGATCGAGGACAAGGATGGATAAGATCTAGAAGGGGGGGGGGATGAATAGATCTATGCCACTCTATGCGGAAGCTTAAGCAATTTAAAAATACTTTGAGAATCAGAGGCAATTTTAACAGTGAAAAACACAGATCTGATGAGATGTTAAGTGAGTTGATAAAATAGATGAGAAACCAGTTGATTAAGTGAATCTTAAACGATCCTATGCAAGCATCTAACGGATAATAGAATCAAACCACAAATAGACAAGTGCACAGAGATTTTTAGGTGGTTCGGAAATCACCCATGTGATTCCTACATCCACCCCTCACACCCAGTGAGGATTCACTAAACAACTTGGGTAACACACCCACTGAAGCCAGACAACTCCAACACCTGAGCTTACAACTCACACAACTCTAGAGTAAGACTACTCTAGATCCCTGAGCAAGACTGCTCAACAAACACTTGAGTTCGACGACTCAAACTGAGCACAGTGGCTCACAAACAACTTTGCTAGACACCAACACAAGACATAGATCTTCTAGCAGCAGATCATGTCGAACATGAGAACATTCATGAGAATTATGCAGAAGCACTTGCACAATCTCAAAATGTCTCAGAAGAACAGAAGTACAATGAGGATTGTATGAAAAGACTTTGTTCTTCAGTGTACTCCCTTGTAGAAGCTCAGATTGGGAAGAGGCTTGGATTCTTGAAGTCCCAAGCGATGCCCTGCACTTTTGAACTTGGGGATCTTCCTTGAAATCGTCTCCAACGGATGATTCTACTTGATCTACTTCCTTGAGGCGCTTCAAATGCTTCTTCAACGATCACACCCTAATTCTCACAATCGAATTGATGAGAATTGGTCTTCAGAAGACACCAGGAGAGCAGAGGAGGGAGATGAACTCTTCTCGCCGCCAAAGGGAACTTTCTGGAGGCTCCAAGAGTTCGTTGGGTCTCTTGATGTGATGGATAGCCAATTGGGGGCCTTTTATACCTAAAAGATTCCAAAGATACCCTTTAGGTACAAGGGCATACGATCCTAGGTTGATACACCATCGCCCTAGGCTGACACGTGGCAATCATCCAACATAAGTTGGAATATTTCCGTAGTGTGTCGACCTGCCCTGGTGGTGGTGTCGACACACTGTCCCAAATCTGGCAACAGGCTGTTCTGGGAACGAGGTCCAGTGTCGACCTGCTCTCATATTGCGTCGACCTGCTGTCCCATTCTGCAAACAGGCTGTTCTGGGAATTGATCCAGTGTCGACCTGCCCTGGTGGTGGTGTCGACCTGCTGTCCCAATTCTGAAAACAGGTTGTTCTGGGAGCGAGGTCCAGTGTCGACCTACCCTCATCTTTTGTCGACCTGGGTAGACTAATTCCTGGAATCTGCAACTCGTGTCGACCTGCTCTTTGACTAGTGTCGACACAGTCTTAGCATTTCTTCATCTTTTGCCTTTGAGTCTGAGGTGTTGTGTCGACACCATTGTGGGGTGTGTCGACACCATCTTTGCAAAAAGTCTTTGTACCTGAAAATTAAACACTTATATCATTAGTAAAATATTTTATTATGAGTACAAATGATAAGTGTGCTTTGAAGCATGTTTTTTGAATATGTATTTCAGGTGAAATGTGTTTATCATGTTTCAATTAATTTGCATTCAAATCACATTTGTCATCATCAAAATAAGAGGGGAAATGATATGAAATTACACTCAACCCAACAATCTCCCCCTTTTTGATGATGGCAACATTAAATCCATATGACAATGAGGTTTTGATGAGATGTGATTTTAAGCAATTTTTGGTTATTCAAAGTCCTTATTTTTCTTTTGTGTTCATGCTTGTCAAAGACCTTTAAATAAAAACTCAGTCACAATTGATGGTTGTACTTCACAAGTACAATGTTACTTGAAGTAAGTTAGTTGCTTGTGCATAGAGAAGGTCAAGCAACTTGACAAGCATTCATACATTCACATTCACATAACAATGTTCAATCACATTGAATTGAAGACACAAATGAGAAATTCATTCAAGCTAAGCAAAAAGCATTTCACTTCATTCAAAGAAACATTACAATCTTTCCAAAAAGATTACAATCATTTCTTGTTCTCTTTCTTTCTTCTCCCCCTTTGACATCATCAAAAGAAATACATTATGTAGAAGGTGGAGGAGGAGTAGGAATGGGAACTAAGATTGTTTCTATATCAGACAGTCTTTTCTCCATGAAAGTCAAGCTGGACTTGATTTGATCTTGAATGGTTGTGAGTTTTGTGTGCAAGAAATGTTCCATTCTATCTGAATTTTCTATCAAAGTAGCTTGAATTCTGGCTAGATCAGCTGATATGGGTTGTGAAGAGGAAGATGATCCAGCTGACCAACCAGGCCTTTGCATGATCTTGAATTCCTTTGTCAAATCAGTGATTTGGTTGTCAATGTGTGCATTGAAATTCCTCATGCTCTCCAAATCATCCACAAAATGAGCAAAAGACAGTCTAGTGCTGGTGATCTCATGTAATGTCTGCTTGGTGTTGAAGACATCAGCTTGGGAATTTGCCAAAATTCCCTGAAGAACTGTCTCCAACTTTTGTGGTGCTCCTTCAGCTGAATTGAAGCATCTGCCATTGTACCAATTAATCTGTTGAATCTTTGAGCTGCATAGTCTGAGGCAGCTTTTTGCTCTATGAACTTGGCAGACACAGTGTTCTCCAACCGTTGAATCCTCAACTCAAAAGCTTGTGACATGGTTTGAATAGAGGTGTTCAAGGTGTCAAATTTGTCATTTAAAAAAGAGAACAACTCTGGTGGAACAGAAGGTCCACCAGAGGATGTGGATGCTTGAAATGTGGGTTGTGGAGAGGAATGTTGAAACTGAGGTGAGAGTGGGGCATGAAATGGAATGTCACCTTCAGTTGAGACTTGAGGCTGATCCTCATTCAAAGGAGGCTGATCCTCTTGACCTTGGGGCTGGTCCCCTTGAGCTTGAGGCTGTTCCTCTTGACCCTGGGGCTGGTCCCCTTGACCTTGAGGCTGTTCCTCTTCACCCTGGGGCTGGTCCCCTTGATCTTGAGGCTGTTCCTCTTCAGCTTGAGGGGCCTCAACTACAACTGGCCCTCTCCTAACTTGAGTACCCTCCAGTCTAAATCCCATGAATTTCTGAATATTCTTAAAGGTGTAGATGTTGGATTTAGGGATAGACTGGGATTTCTCATTATCTAAAGGCACACCAAAGTGCTGGAACACTGAAGTCAGGTGTGCAGCATATGGAAGAGATCTCTTGAGGTCTTTCCTGGTTGTTTCAGATATGATTTGATACAATATTACATGGAGATTGATTTTGATGTCTTTTACCATGCAATAGAGAATGAACCTCTGAATATCTGTTAGCCTGTCCCTTCCACCACCTTGAGGGGTAATTATGGTGGTCAACATATGGTGGATGACCCTCAACACAGGGGGAAATGTGTTTGTGTTGAATTTGGTGACAAAGGTTTGTTTGGGATCAGATCTATCAGCAGGAAGGCCTGTCATGATGGTATAGGCTTCATGAAGATCAAATTCGAAATTGTGATAATCTGCCCCTTCATCTGGTACTTTGAAAATTGAGGCAGCTATGTCTGTGGGCAAGTCAATAGCAATCCCCTTAACCTTTGACTGAAACCCTTCATCTGTGCATTTCAAGTTCTTGTAGAATTCCCTAACAAGTCTTGGATAGATAATTTGAAATTCAGAAATAAAGAGTACCAAGACTGAAAAGAGAAGTAGGTCTGAATTTCTGGAAAGGTATTTGCTAGCTGAATATCTGTCAAATCCACTTTTCTGGGCTTCAGAATTAGCTTGGCTTCACTAATGGTGTCTTGAGACTTGGAAGACTCAGACGAAGATGATGAAGATGACTCTGTAGAATCTCCAGAAGAGGAGCCCGGATTCTCAGGTTTCTACCTCTGCCCGAAGAAGAGGGTCTACCTCTCTTGGCTGCTGGCTGAGGTGCAGAGGAGGACCCTGGTTGCTCTACAGGGTCATTGCGCCTTTTGGTTCTTCTTTCGAATTGAGGAACATCATCCTCTGTCGGAACTGGCCTAGATGAGGCCTGAGATCTTGCTCCACGGCGAGGACCCATTTTTCTCACCATGGTTGCAAGAAAGGAGTGGAATCGGGAGTTGATGAAGGAGAAGAGAGACGATTGAGAAAGGTATGTGATTGAGAGAGAAGATGTGGAATTTCTTGCCGGAAATGAGAGAAGAAGACCGTCGGGTCGACCTGATGCCTAAAAAGGGTTTGCAGTGGTGCAATACCCCGCAGGAACAACAAGGGCTTATCCGGAACCCACGGTTTAAAAAGGTCTGGCAAGGGGGCAGTGTCGACACTGGAAGACTGTAGTGTAGACCTAACCTAGGGTGTCTGTCGACACAGGATAGGATGGTGTCGACCTGGCCTTGAAGAAAAAATTGAATTTTTTGTGAGAGTTTTTGAGAAATTTTTGGGACTTCTTTAAAAAGATAATCAATGAGAGAAATAGTCATTTCAAGGATTTTTAAGAGACTTAAAAAATTCATTTGCTATATTTTGCAAGAAATTCATCACAATTCAAGTTTTAAACAATTTCCAATAGGATATGAGCATTCAAAGATTTGAGTCACTGAAATGATGATTTGAGGGATATAATATATCTAACAATCAACTATAAGCTACCATATTTCTCAATGTTAAAGAAATAAAGATATCCTCTAGACTGAATGCACTTGTTTGAAAATAAAACACAATCTTAAGGAACAACTTGATGATAAATGAAAATGATTCTTTCTAAACAAAACTCCATTAACACACATATTTTGTTTTTGTAATAGACTATCAAATGATATAAATCTTTTTCACTCAAGTACTAGTGCTTTTTACACACCATAGTCCCTGGATACTTAGGATTTATGCATTGTCAAGTCTCAAAGGGGTAAATAATGACCTTTTGACATGAAAATATACGTTTTGTAGACGCCAATATTTCCAGTTACTCAGTCATTATCAAAAAGTATAGCACATTTTTGCTGTATTTTGAATTTTTTTTGAATTTTTTATCCCCTTTGAACAGAGATAACATTAGTGCCTCATGACATGCATGGCACTTCATTCATTGTGAAAGTGTGCAGTTTCTCAGCACAAATGTCATTGCTCTGTGGAATTTTCAAATTTTTGAGAGTTTTGTAAGATAGAAATCAATTTTATCCAACATCAGTTGCAAACAAAGAGTTGTTTTAATTTCAAGACACAAGTTGTTTTCAATCTTGGAAGAGTTCTGAATTTCTGTGGGTTGAAAAATATAGTTGACAGTTGATTAGTAAAAAATATGATAGATCACTCAAAGGATCATTTGGAGACTGTAGATATCTGAATGATGACATCATGCAGGAAATTGATGAAATGCAAGAAAAGTTATGAATTTTGCAAAAGTCATGACTTGAATTTTCTAGCTCCCCCTGAGATGATGATTTCAATCATTTCCTATCAAAATAAAGAGATGCAAGTTTGTTGAAATCAAGAAGATAATTTTCTTTTAACAATAAAAGCTCCCCCTCAGCAATTGCATATTCATTTCTTAGTACTTGGCGGAGACATATACTCTCGCATAGTGAAAGTGTCCAGACAAGCATAACCTGTCCTTCTCCAAGTCACCATTTGATATACCAAGAAATTTCAACACAATAAGAGTTGAAGAATTTATTGTCCAAAGGAAATGGAAGTGGAATTGAGAGAGATATGGACAATGTGACTGAAGGAAGCAAAGGGTTATGATATGAAAAGAACTCCCCCTTAAACAGTGCATAACACTCAACCCAAACTTAAAGAGAGATCAAGAATGTGGACATTTACAAAGACCAAGTTCTCTCCTCAAGGATGAAAATCTGTTTTCAGGAAGGGGTTTAGTGAAAATGTCTGCAACTTGTTTTTCAGTTTCAATGAAATGGAGTTCAAAGGACTTCTTTGCAACCTCATCTCTCAAGAAATGATGCCTAATCTCAATATGCTTGGTTCTAGAATGCTGAATGGGGTTCTTAGACAGATTTATTGCACTTGTGTTATCACATAGGATGGGTACACAACCTAAATCTTGGTTGTAATCGAGAAGTTGATGTTTCACCCAGAGAATCTGAGTTCCACATCTACCTGCTGCAACATATTCAGCCTCTGCAGTTGACAGTGCAACTGAATGTTGCTTCTTGGAAGCCCAAGAAATAAGGCACCCACCTGGAAATAAACACAAGCCACTTGTGCTTTTTCTATCTAATTTACACCTAGCATAGTCAGCATCACAATAGGCAATCAAATCTAGCTTGCAATTAACAGGATACCAAATTCCTAAATCACATGTTCCAACAAGATATTTGAAAATTCTCTTAACAGCTAACATGTGACTTTCCTTAGGATTAGACTGAAATCTAGCACACAAACACACACTAAACTGAATATCTGGTCTAGAAGTTGTAAGATAGAGTAGAGAGCCAATCATACCTCTGTAGGTCTTTGGATCTACTGACTTACCATTTGAGTCTTCTTCTAGCTTAGCATTTATAGCAATAGGTGTGCTTGAATGCTTGAGGTTCTGAAAGTCAAACCTTTTGAGTAGTTCCTTGACATACTTGGCTTGACTGATGAAGATCCCTTCAGATGTTTGGTTAACCTGCAATCCCAAGAAAAATGTTAAATCTCCCATTAGACTCATTTCAAATTCATTCTTCATTTGATTTGAAATTCAGTGCATAGCCCTTTATTGGTGGAGCCAAATATTATGTCATCAACATAAATTTGGACCACAATTATTTGATTTTTGACTATTTTTGTGAACAAGGTCTGATCAACATTTCCTCTAGAATATCCTTTTTCAAGTAAAAAGGTACTCAAACGGTCATACCAAGCTCTTGGAGCTTGCTTAAGACCATAGAGAGCCTTATTAAGCTTGAAAACATGGTTAGGATGTTTTTCATTTTCAAATCCAGGAGGTTGTTCAACAAAAACATTTTCCTTAATATATCCATTTAAAAATGCACTTTTGACATCCATTTGATAAACTTTGAAATTCATGGAGGATGCAAAAGCAAGGAAAATTCTAACTGCTTCTAGTCTAGCTACAGGGGCATATGATTCTTCAAAATCAATTCCAAATTCTTGATTGTACCCCTTTGCAACTAGCCTAGCTTTATTTCTAATGACTTGACCATTTTCATTCAACTTATTTCTGAAAACCCATCTAGTGCCAATGACTGTTTGGTCACTAGGTCTAGGTACTAATTCCCATACTTGATTTCTTTCAAATTGATGAAGTTCATCATGCATGGCATTAATCCAATCTGAACTTGACAAGGCTTCATCAATTGACTTTGGTTCAATTTGGGAAATTAGAGCTAGTGGGTCTTCTTCAATATCATGCAGGAATGAAGATCTAGTCCTAACTCTATCATTTACATTGCCAACCACATTGTCTAATGGGTGATCTTTCAGAAATCTATGTTCAGAAATTACCTGTTGAGAAGTACCCACTTCTGGGACAATATTACCTGAACCACTTGAAGATGGGGTGTTCAGGTTCTCTTCAATGTTTTCAAACTCCTCAACGGTTGGTGAAGAGTCCACAACAAATTCATCCTCTTCAGTGTCTTGTCTTTCCCTGCAAGATTTAGAATTATCAGTTGAAAAGGAATTTTCATCAAAGATAACATGTGGAGATTCTTCAACAGTTTTAGATTTAAGAATGTACACTTTGAAAGCCCTTGACACCTCAGAATAGCCAAGGAAGATAGCTTCCTGGCTTTTAGCATCAAATTTGTCAAGGTTTTCTTTGTTATTATTGTGTACAAAGCATTTGCACCCAAAAGTTTTAAAATAAGATACAGTTGGCTTTTTGTTTTTCAATAATTCATAGGGGGTTTTGCTGATTTTTGGTCTGATCAATGCTCTATTTAGAATGTGATTGGCTGTGTTTACAGCTTCAGCCCAAAAGGATTTGGGCAAATTACTTCCTAAGAGCATGGATCTAGCCATTTCCACAAGAGTTCTATTCTTTCTTTCCACAACTCCATTTTGTTCTGGAGTTCTTGGTGAAGAAAACTTGTGGAATATTTGAAATTCAGCACATAAATCAGAAAAGGATGTGTTCTCAAATTCACCCCCATGATCAGTCAAAATATTTTTGATTTTATATGGATAAGTTGTTAAGACAGTGGTACAGAAGTTCCTGAATTCAAGACAAGTATCACTTTTGTGGGACAAAAAAATAACCCAAGTAAATCTAGTAAAATCATCAATGATTACAAACCCATATCTTTTGCCACTTAGACTTAGAATTCTTGTAGGGCCAAAAAGGTCCATGTGAAGTAATTCTAGTGGCTTAGATGTGAGTACCTCATTGAAGTTTTTAAAAGATTTTCTTGTTTGTTTTCCTTTAGCACAAATCCCACAAACTTGATTTTCAACTTTAGAGAAGGATTCAGGAAGACCCTTAACCAAATTCAATCTTAACAACTTATTCATTGTTCTGAAACTTGCATGGCCAAGTCTTTTGTGCCAAGTCCATGCAATTTCATCTTATTTGCAACAAAGCAAAGATTTTCAGAAAAGTTTTTATTTAGGTTGATCATGTAGACATTGTTTTCCCTTTTTCCAAAAAATTTGATTTTATCAGTTGATGAGTCAATTATCTTACAGAAATCAGATTCAAACACAACTTTGTGACCTTTGTCACATAGTTGGCTGATACTGAGCAAATTATAATCAAGACCATCAACTAGTAAAACATTATCTACAGAGTTTGAGGAAGTTTGACCAACCTTACCAGATCCTATGATCTTTCCTTTATTTTTACCTCCAAAAGTCACTGACCCTCCCTCCTTTTCAATCAGGAATGAGAATTTGGCTCTGTCTCCCGTCATGTGTCGTGAACACCCACTGTCAAGAAACCACACATTGGTGTTGGGTGCACGACCTTCCTGCACAATAGATCAGTGGAGAGAAGATTTTGGTACCCAAACAGAGTTGGGACCATCAGAATGTTTGAACATTGTTAGTAAATCTTTTCTCACCCAAATTTGACTTGTTTTTTATTTTTGTTTTGTTTCATTGGTGTTTTCAGTCTTTTTCTGTTTGTTCTTTTCCTTAGGAATGAAAGCACCAATATTTTTTTTTAGTGGGAGGGGAGTTTTTCATTTGAGCATAGGAGTTCAGATGAGGAGGTGGAATCCATGGATTTTGTTGGTACATCAAAAGGTTTGGGGGAAAGAATTGTGGATGATACCAACAAGGGTTGTCATACCATTGGCTCCAAGGATTGGTCCAATCATCTTGAAATGTTGTCTTGGAGGTCCAAGGTTTTTATAAATGATTTCCTTTGACTTTTTCTTGTTTTTCAAATTTTTATTTGAATTTTTGTTTGAGTTGTTTGTAGCTTTTGATGTTGAGCAGGTCGGCCTCTCCATGACTGGTGTCGACCTGTCAGGAGACTGTGTCGACCTGGTTGTCTTCTTTTGTTTTTGAGTTTTTGATTTGTTTTGTGTTTTGTTTGATGTTTTGTCTGATGTTTTGTCTGATGTTTGCTTGATTTCTATGTTCTCAAGATTAGGACCTTTGACAAATTTAATTAATGGTACTTTGCCCTTTTTCTCACCAGATTTGTCTTTCTTTGGTTTCTGTTTGTTGAATCCTAATCCATGAGAAGTTGTTGTCATGTTTGTTCCTAGCAGTGCCTCCAAGTTATCTTTACCTTTTGTGAAGGTTTGGATAACTTCATCCCTTTCTTTTAGCTGGTTTTGAAGAGTTTTAATTTCTTCAATCTTTTGTTGTTTTTCTTGTTTTTCCATTTCTAGCTTTTCAGATAAGTCTTTGAATTCTTGGGTGGCCTTTTGAGAGGCAAGCTTTAGATCATCAATTAGGTTCATGAGATTTTCTTTTTCTTCATTTAATTCTGTTATCTCATTTTCTAGCTCACAAATTCTGTTGTTTGAAGATTGGTTATGATAAAGGTTTTCAATTTTCTTTTTGAGATATTTATTTTCTTTTCTCATTTCAGAATATTTTTCAACTAATTCAGAATAAACATCCTGCCAATCTTCAACAGTGAAATCTTCAAAAGAGGTGTTTACCTTTTCTTCAGAATTGTTGGCCATGAAGCAGATTTCCTCACTCTCAGAGCTTGAGGATTTTTTGTCTTCTTCTTCTTCACTTGAATCTTCATCAGACCAAGTGGCTACCATGGCCTTTGGCTTCTTGAACTTCTGGAACTTCTTGTGCTTTTCTTTCTTGTTCTCAGGACACTCTCCCTTCATGTGTCCTGGCTTATTACACCTGTAACAAATGACAGTTTCGTCAGATTTTTTATTCTTGTTGAAATTAGAAGAGGAAGTGTTTCTTTTACCTGAGGAAAACTTCTTTTTCCCAGACATTTTTCCTTTTCTATATTTCAAGAATTTTCTGAATTGCCTGGTCATGAGGGCAATTTCATCCTCATTTGACTCAGACTCCTCAGAACTTGTCTTTTCTTGACTTTTGTCTTTGTTACTTGAAGAGGCCTTAAGTGCCATTGGCTTGGTCTTAATTATGTGTTCTTCATTTCTTTTCAAATTGATTTCATATGTCATTAAGGATCCTATCAATTCATCCAAAGAAATTTTGGACAAATCTTTAGAATCTTCAATGACAGTGGCCTTTGTGTGCCAAATAGAAGAGAGTGAACGTAAGATTTTCCTTACCAAGTCTGCATCTGTGTAGTCCTTACCTAAGGCCTTGAGTCCATTGACAATAACCATGAACCTGGCAAACATTTCAGAAATTGTTTCATTAGACTTCATCATAAACAATTCATATTCTGAAACAAGAATATTTGCCTTAGTTTCCTTCACTTGTGATGTTCCCTCATAAAGTAATTCGAGCTTATCCCACATCTCTTTGGCAGATTTGCACATTGAGATTCTCGAATACTCTTTGGGATGAACAGCACATTGAATCATGTTCATGGCACTATAATTCAATGTGGCTTTTCTTATTTGTTCCCTAGTCCAGGTTTCTTCCTCTCCCTGGTTTTCATAGGGACCAACCTCAACCACTTTCCAAATTTCATAGTTCTGGGCTCTTAGAAAGACTTGCATTCTATTTTTCCAGTATGAATAGTCCGTTCCATTAAAGAATGGTGGCCTATTTATGGAATGCCCCTCAGCTATGAAACCTTTGGAATCCATTGACTTAAGAAGAAAGCACAGAAAGAATACTCAGCAAGCAAGCAAACAATCAAGCAATCAGACACACAATACTCAAAAACTGCTCAAATCAAATCAGATCAAGTATAAACCTGCTCTGATACCAATTGAAGGATCGAGGACAAGGATGGATAAGATCTAGAAGGGGGGGATGAATAGATCTATGCCACTCTATGCGGAAGCTTAAGCAATTTAAAAATACTTTGAGAATCAGAGGCAATTTTAACAGTGAAAAACACAGATCTGATGAGATGTTAAGTGAGTTGATAAAATAGATGAGAAACCAGTTGATTAAGTGAATCTTAAACGATCCTATGCAAGCATCTAACGGATAATAGAATCAAACCACAAATAGACAAGTGCACAGAGATTTTTAGGTGGTTCGGAAATCACCCATGTGATTCCTACATCCACCCCTCACACCCAGTGAGGATTCACTAAACAACTTGGGTAACACACCCACTGGAGCCAGACAACTCCAACACCTGAGCTTACAACTCACACAACTCTAGAGTAAGACTACTCTAGATCCCTGAGCAAGACTGCTCAACAAACACTTGAGTTCGACGACTCAAACTGAGCACAGTGGCTCACAAACAACTTTGCTAGACACCAACACAAGACATAGATCTTCTAGCAGCAGATCATGTCGAACATGAGAACATTCATGAGAATTATGCAGAAGCACTTGCACAATCTCAAAATGTCTCAGAAGAACAGAAGTACAATGAGGATTGTATGAAAAGACTTTGTTCTTCAGTGTACTCCCTTGTAGAAGCTCAGATTGGGAAGAGGCTTGGATTCTTGAAGTCCCAAGCGATGCTCTGCACTTTTGAACTTGGGGATCTTCCTTGAAATCTTCTCCAACGGATGCTTCTACTTGATCTGCTTCCTTGAGGCGCTTCAAATGCTTCTTCAACGATCACACCCCAATTCTCACAATCGAATTGATGAGAATTGGTCTTCAGAAGACACCAGGAGAGCAGAGGAGGGAGATGAACTCTTCTCGCCGCCAAAGGGAACTTTCTGGAGGCTCCAAGAGTTCGTTGGGTCTCTTGATGTGATGGATAGCCAATTGGGGGCCTTTTATACCCAAAAGATTCCAAAGATACCCTTTAGGTACAAGGGCACACGATCCTAGGTTGATACACCATCGCCCTAGGCTGACACATGGCAATCATCCATCTTAAGTTGGAATATTTCCGTAGTGTGTCGACCTGCCCTGGTGGTGGTGTCGACACACTGTCCCAAATCTGACAACAGGCTGTTCTGGGAACGAGGTCCAGTGTCGACCTGCTCTCATATTGTGTCGACCTGCTGTCCCATTCTGCAAACAGGCTGTTCTGGGAATTGATCCAGTGTCGACCTGCCCTGGTGGTGGTGTCGACCTGCTGTCCCAATTCTGAAAACAAGCTGTTCTGGGAGCGAGGTCCAGTGTCGACCTGCCCTCATCCTGTGTCGACCTGGGTAGACTAATTCCTGGAATCTGCAACTCGTGTCGACCTGCTCTTTGACTAGTGTCGACACAGTCTTAGCATTTCTTCATCTTTTTGCCTTTGAGTCTGAGGTGTTGTGTCGACACCATTGTGGGGTGTGTCGACACCATCTTTGCAAAAAGTCTTTGTACCTGAAAATTAAACACTTATATCATTAGTAAAATATTTTATTATGAGTACAAATGATAATGTGCTTTGAAGCATGTTTTTTGAATATGTATTTCAGGTGAAATGTGTTTATCATGTTTCAATTAATTTGCATTCAAATCACATTTGTCATCATCAAAATAAGAGGGGAAATGATATGAAATTACACTCAATCCAACAAGGCGCGCGTCACCTCAAGATCATAGGAGATTCTCAGCTCGTTCTTCGGCAAGTCCTTTCTACCTATCGCACTCGTGACCCCAAACTCAAGCCTTATCAAGATCTGGTCATGCTCCTAGCCAAGCAATTCCGTCAACTCATCCACATTCATACTCCTCGCTCTCAGAACATTGTGGCTGATGCTCTGGCATCGTTAGCTTCGTCTCTCTCCTTCCATCTCAGCCGTAGTGCTTAGACTATCACTGTTCAGAGGTTAGAAGCTCCATCAACTCAGGATCCTTGGTTCTCAAACCTTAGGAGCTCTCTAGTTCTGAAGGCAGAGAAGAAAGAAGCGAAGGAGTTATTGCTTGTTGAATTAGGATAATTAATGGAAGAAGAGAGGCCGTGGTACCATGAGATAGAACAATTTTGCAGAGACGGTACCCTCCCAGAAGAAGCTGAAGCAGAAGATAGGCGAGCTATTCGTAGAGCGGCATTAAAGTATACCCTCATGGGTGAAGCCCTTTACAGATGCGCTCTAAATGGAATGCTCCTTAGATGTGTGACCGATGAAGAGGCTTGGAAGATAGTGGAAGGATCCCACTCTGGTGAATGCGGAGGGCATGTGAACGGTCAGATGTTAGCCAAGAAGATCCTTAGGCAGGGCTACTACTGGCCAACCTTAGAAGAGGATTGTGCTGCCTACGTTCGTAGGTGTGTCAGATGCCAAATCCATGCCGATAAAACCCATGCTCCGTCTTCCTCTTTGCATCTGCTATCCTCTCCTTGGCCTTTCTCCTTGTGGGCCTTTGATATCATCGGGCCCCTTGGTGATCCTAATGCTCAGATAAAATAAAAATCCTTCATCCTCACTACTACTGAGTATTTCACCAAGTGGGCCGAAGCAGAAGCATTTGCAGAAATCAAAGGTTAGACCGTGTGTAGATTCATCATGAAGAACATCATTGCGTGGCTTAGAGTACCAGGCAGCCTCGTCACCGATAATGGACCGCAGTTCATATCCCAAGAGCTTCAAGACCTATGTAAGAGATTCAATATTTCCTTGCATCATTCGTCTCTGTATTATCCACAAGGCAATGGCCAGGCCGAAGCCACAAACAAAACACTTTTGAAAATTCTGAAGAAAACTTGTGAGTCTAATAAATTCACCGATTGGCCAGAAAAGCTAATTGAGGCTCTGTGGGCCTACCGCACCTCCGTACGAACGCCCACGGGGCAAACTCCTTTCTCACTTACATACGGAATGGAAGCGGTATGTCCACATGAGATCCTCATTCCTTCGCTAAGAATTCAGTTGGACAAGGAACTTAATCCCGATGAACATCGGGAGGCGTTACTTACACAACTAGAACTCTTAGACAAACGGCGCCTAGCTGCAGCCGATCATGTGCTTTCATATCAAAATAGACTCTCAAGATCTTTTCAAAAGAAAGTAATTGAGCGCATATTTCAAGAAGGAGACATGGTTTTGAAGCGTATTTTCATAAAACCTGGAGGTCCAAGGTCAAAATTGTCTGCGAACTGGGAAGGGCCGTACGTCATTAAAGAAGTGTACCCGGGGAATGCATATAGGCTAGTTAATGCCGATGGCGATGAACTCTCTCACCCATGGAATGGATTATATCTTAAAAGATTCTACCCCTGATAAATAATCTTTTGATAACAACACCAATTGACGGGTAGCATTTGCCAAGTGTCTCACTCCCTCTCCTACTGGCAGAATAATATTTATGCTCAATTGCATACTCAGCACGGTGACCTAAGGCCATTTCTCCTTCATCTTTGGTGTTCTCGCTTAGCCCTCGTTCAGGGAAGCAAAGGTCAATTCTCTCCTTACTCGGACAAGGTCTAGGGGCAAGGGGGAGGCTAGCCTGTAAACGTGCAACAGTGTAGACCATGTGTTTGAAGTCTCAAAGAGGGACGGGCAGTTCTAAGAGAAAAGTATATGGCACAAAACAATAAAGTGACAAAATGATAAAATGAAGGGGCATGTTAAAGAGTGGCAGTACAGTTCCCTGCGGGACTCCCTTGAACCCGGTCGCACGCATGCCCCAAGCAAAGAAGAAAAATATTGTGGCCCTAAAGTCCCAGGACAACAGATGAATCTCATATGTGGCATACTCGTTGCAAGTTTTACAGGTCAGGAACCCCGACCCTGAGATTAAGTCTTATCACATTTATATTCTTCTTATCCTCCCTAAAGTGACCAAAGGATCCCTACGCTTGGTCTGTGTTGGAACATTGACCTCCCAGGGGTAAGAAATCTTAGCAAACCTAAGACGAGTATGCGTTGCACATAAACCTTATTCGCCAAAGTGAGATGGAGGTAAGACTCAGAGCTAATCGATCAAGATTAAGAAGTGTTATTATCAAAAGAAATTTCAAAAAAATCCAAGGTCTCAAAAATCCAAAAAAAAATCAATCAAAAGATCCCCAAAAAATTAAAAAAAAAACTCAAAAATCCAAAAAATCAAAAGATCCACAAACCCAAAAAAACAAAAATACAAAAACCTCAAAAATAAAAAAAATCAAAAGATCCCCAAAACCAAAAAAAAATCAAAAGATCCTCAAAACCAAAAAAAAAATCAAAAGATCCTCAAAATCCAAAAAAAAAATTAATTAGAAACCATGTACATATTGCTTTCCTTTAGCATGCATTATTTTCATTTCTTTTCGTCTATTTAATAAGGCTCAACCCCTTGACAATTACGGAGTTAAGAGTTCTATCATTTTAACGCAAGGGGCTGAGCCTAAGAACATATCTAACCTGTTCTTCTAAGTGTGTGCAGAAGTAGGCGATTCAAAAGGCAAGTACGACGTCACACTCAGAACTCTCTGTCTCTCTCGCTTGTTTGAAACTCGCCTCTCACTCTTGTCAATCGCAAACCATTCATTTATCACAAATATTGGCATGAAAGTAAAAGTTGCACTAAGCTATGAGCAATATGTACATGGATAAAGGGGAGGTGGCTCACAAATCTCCTCACTGTCCACCGCCACTCTCCCCGGATCCCTCCTGCCTATCCGGAGGTGGTAGCATCTCGCCACCACCCCTGCCATCCGGGGCACTACCCTCACCCTGCCGGCGCCTCTCCTCCTCCTCGTTCCCCCGCCTGCTGGAGGAACCTGCTAAGTACTGTCCGACGGAGGCGCCGGTCGCCCTGCTAACGCTCGCCCCGCTCCGGCTCCGACTGCGTGAACGGCCTATGTCCGTCACGATCTGCTGAAGGCTCTGCGCCAGCATCTGCTGTGCCAACAGCTCCGCACGCAGTCAGGTGACCTCCTCCTGGTCTCCGGGCAGCCTCTGCACCCGCAGCGTCGCCAGCTCCCACGCCATCTCCGCTACCTGTGCCTCAGCTGCCTCCGCCCGGATGCGCAGCTGGCCCCTCTCGCTCCGGGTAGTCTGGGCCTCCCCCCTGAACCGATCCCTCTCACCCTGCAACTCCATGGCGTGCTCCGTAGTGAGCTGCAAGTCTCTCTCCTGCACAACAAGCAATCAATCAGTATCAATTGAAAATGATCAACTCGAATCTTCAAATATGCTTACCCGCTCCTCCAGGTGTCGCTGAGCCTCCTCAGCTCTCAACACCGCCCCTGCCAGCCGGGCCTCCAAAAGCGACGGAGAGCCCCCTGCACTCCGAGAGGAGGAGGCACCGCCTGCTCCGGCACCCCTCACTCTCTCCAACTCACTCCGTTGCACACAAAAGGTATGTCAGTTTCTAAAATCTGCTTGAGTTAAATCAAAGGTTGAAATTGGATAAGGTACTTACCAGCTCCGCTGTCTGCCTCTGAGCTGCCTCCCGATCTTGCATCGCCGAATGAAGCAGGGCCCGGAGCGATGCAATCTCGCCAATAACATCCACCTGCAATGCATTGCTAAATCATCAGTTCTAATCTGTAAATCCAAATTCTTTGAGCCATGGTTTAGGAGTTTTACCTGGTGTCGGGTGCTCTTATATATCTTTCCTCCATACTTCAAGGCATACGCCTGGAAGTAGGCATCATCGGTGGTCGCGTCTGACTTGACTGCCTTGCCCTTGCGCTCCCAATTTTCAATCTGCTCTCGCGCCCGCTCACGCCAGTCTGTCGTGTCGTGAAGTCCCCGAAAGCTCCGACCCAGCCGGCGGAAACGGTCCCGGACAGGGAACTCCACGACACTCTGTCGAAGCCCGAGGGAGCGCTGGGTCAGGAATAGGTTTAGAGGTAGCACAAGGTTTAGCGCATGCAACCACATCGACCTACCGAAGTAGGGGCGGGCCGGCGCTAACCAAGTCTGTCCCTCATCACCCTCACCCAAATATGGCTGCCAAACCACCTGTAAAAAAAGGGGCAAATCTGATCAGTCATTAGGCAATTGAATCAAGCAGATAATTTAAGCAAAGCGAAAGATCGAGGGTACTTACATCCAGGTAGGGGTAGCAGTCGATGGCCTCCTGCAAGCGCTCCAGCTGGTCGGCAAGGTGGCGGGTGTCTCGGCGAGAGTCCCAACGGCGTGCAATGGGCACGAGGCCCGGCCGTGTGAGATCCCCTCTCCCCAGGACTGGGAGGTGTAGATAGGCCCAAACCTGCAAGATGAAAGACAAGTCAAATGGCAGTTTAAGCAAATATAGTTTAATTTCAGAAGGGTTAGAGGAGAAGGTGTACCTGAAGGAAGGGGTAGAAACAACTCGTAGACGCCTGCCGCTCTGAGGCGCTCAAGCCGTCGAACTGGTGCGCTAGAAAGGCTGCTCCCTAAGCATACCCCCTACCTCACCTAGGTCCTCCAGCAAGGGCAGGAAGCGGCAGTGGACTGCGTCGCCTCTCGTGGCAAACAAAAGTCTACCAAGAAAGAGAACGAGAAAGCGGCGCAAGTCCAAGTCCGCCTGAGGCCCAAGCTCACTCGCTAGCTCTCTCCAGCTGACCCTAGCTAGCCTCTCAAGGTACTCGTCCTCACTCTCCCCGGCATTCTTCCCCGCCTCATACAATCCTAGACTCTCCTGTAATGCTACCCTAGGCACTAGGGAGGACCTACGCTCTACTGGGAGGTCTAGAAGCTGCTCGGGTAACTCATTATAGCAAGGATAGGTATAGCCGCTCACTGCTCGCCCCTAGACCCTGAGCCCTGTGATCCGGCTCACATCCTCCAGGCTGGGGATCATGTGCCCCCATGGGAATGCAAAGGCACCAGCCTCTGTGTCCCATCTGCTCTGCAGAGCCTAGGTAAGGGCTGGATCCACCCTCATCCTCTGAATCCTAAATATCTCCCCAAACCCCATCTCCTCTACCCGCTCTTGCTGGAAAGGGGGGAAGGCTAGGAAGACAGCCAGCACCAGTGTCCATGACACTCGAGCCCTCATCCCACCCTGCAGATCCATTCAGTTGAGTGAAAGTTAGATTTCTGTGTTCGGTTTGGGTCACGACAGCATTAGTCGTCGCGACCTTATCGCGACCTAGCGGGACACCGCGACCTTATCGCGCCACCTTCTTAGGCCGCGATAAGGTCGCGTCTGCCCAAGACGCCACGACAACATCGCGACGCCCCACCCCGCCGCGACACCATGTCGCGGAAGGTCGTGCTGACGCGTTCTCAGGGTCAAATCGGCCGGAGCCCTCATTGTTTGATCCTCTTTTCTTGGGCGTTTCACCCTACATTGTGCCCTCTAGGGGCTCCATATGACGGAACGCCTCGGTCAAGCCCGTTAAACCAATAACGTACTTGATCCGAGTCTGCCTCCCGCGAACGGGTCGAAGCCTCGCAAGGGATACCAAACCACAGTCCGTGTAAACATAAAGGAACACACCACATTTTATATATATTTCACAAGTTACATAGCCATATTTCCACATAACTGAAAGAAAGTACAAGAGCCCGGGGCATACCCCGAGGTACAACTGAAGAAAATAAACAACTAACTACACTACACTGCTAGAGCTGCTACTACACAGCTGGAGGTACCGACCCTGCACCACTACGGCGCAGCTCTGAACTGGACGACGGTCGTGAAACGTCCTCCTCGCTCTCACCTGTGGGGGTAGGGGTGAGCCTCGCTAGTCACTGGCTCAGTAGGGAACTCCCCCAAAACCGAGCAAACCAAAACCATAGGTACAAAGGCAGTAAACAGTACCAACAATTTATAGAACAGCTAAGCAGGATATGAAAGCTGTAAAAGTACTCACCATCTGCCGACTACGAAAAACAATTGTAATAATTAAACGGCAAACCAGTACAGGTGTACAAGCTAAAGTAGAGACAGCCAAACACGAGCCACGTGAACTGGTTCGCGACACCAGAACTGACTCGGACAAGCTAACACAGGTCCACCTCTCAGTCTTGCAGCCACGGACGAAAAGTCCAGCTGCCGCTCCACGTGAAAAGGTCAAGCAACTGTGGAGACCAACTAAACACCACCACCTGCGGACCACACGGTCACAGGCCCATGCCTGGCACCTCCAGAGACCCTGGCCCGGGCTCGCTAGAGTGAGGCACTGGAAAAGGACTAGCTGGGACCAGTGTCGACTACTGGTGTCCGTACCCCCAACTACGAGCGCGCTACAAGTGACTAAAGACAAACACAAGTGTCACTGTCCCACTGTCGTCTTTCCCTCAGCCGGACGTACAACTCAAACACAGGAGTGAGGGTGTCCAGGTCAGATGACACAGACCTCGACGGTACAACAAAAGTACCGGGACAAAGCCCTGAGCTAACAGCCTGGCTCACAAACAACCTGGGGCACCCAACTGGAGAGGTAACCACGGTAAGCGTCGTACTACTTGCCACGTACACAAAACCACGTGCACGTCACACACAAACCACGTGAAACCTCACGTAAACCACAAGTAACAACGGTCCACTACACGTGAACCCAACTGGACTCGCGTGAACAATGCGCAGCCACGAAAGTAAGTAACTCACTGCATACCCCATATGCTAAATACAGAAACTTTGTGCACTCAGTGCACCACAGGCGCCAACGCACCATTTATTATTGGTAAATACCATAAATAGTCATTCCTGCTTATACACTAGTTGGCGGCAACATCGACTGCCGCTTATAAGAAGTAAACAGCAATGACTCTGGCCGTTTATATCCTGGCTGATGAACCTGGCGTCAATCGATCTTGACGCCAAGATCTTCAGCCTCTATCCCTGCAGAAACCCTAAACCGATTCTACAGGTTTTACAACCGTTAAAACAACAGTAAAACATACAGAAACAGTTCCTCTAGCATGCATGAATCCTAAACAATCCAATACAGCATGCTTTACTGATTGAATTCATCAAACCACCCATTAACCCCGCATGGTGCAACTTAATCCGAAAATGCATTAAACATGTTGATTCAGGTGGTTATGTCGTGTTTTAATGTTTCTACGGAGCTAACAGGGTTCGTCCCCTACCTCAGAGCACGCTTAAACCTCCCGAATTCTCCCGGTTCACACCGAACCCTTCGTGAGCTCCCACGGGAATTGCACCACGCCACGGCGTTTCCTCGCGCAATTCGGCAACGCCACACGTCCCACGATCCTCCAACCAGTCTCCTGTACCTTTTGGAAGCTTTAGGGACACGGGGGCATGAAGCTAGGGCAAGGGGAAGAGAGGAACAGGTGGGAAACCTGCTCTCGGGTGACCCTATAACCTGCAGAATTCACAGGTTGGCGTCAACCCCTCTGCCGCCTAGGGCAACCGCCACCCTCAACGTCCACATCTAATGCCGCCAAGATCGTGAAGTCAACGACACCTTACCTAGACGCCAACAAGTCAACGACCACCCCCGGCTGCCCACTCCAACCCAACTGCAGCAGGTCCTATTTCATTTCAGGACCAAACCTGCACCTCACTTGAACAAACCACACATCCACACCATACATTCCACACAACCAACTCACATTGGCCTTACAACGGCCATAACAACCATTACACACATGATCCGCATGGATCCGAAAAGCACGCGACGTTACATTACTATCATCTAAAAAGAAAATTTCGACCTCGAAATTCATAACACAACTCAAAGATAAACAACTTAAACATATACATCTTTACAAGCACTATCATCTAAAAAAAAAGAAACACAAAGGCTTATTCAAACATATAGGGATACCCTTTAGCCATTTCCTCGGCTAATTCCCAGTATCCTCACCACCCAACCTATTTTCCCATCTCACTTTAACTAGCTCAACTTCTTTATTTCTCAATTTCTTTATCTTTCGATCAGTGATTTGCACCGGATACTCTGGCATAGTCATATCCGGTCTCAAGTCACCACCTTGATATCTGATTATTTGAGCTGGATCTTCAATGCACTTTCTTAACATAGAGACAGGAAATATATCATGAACATCCGCAAAATCTGCTGGCAAATCCAGCCTATAAGCTGTTTCCCCAATCCTTTCCAACACTTGAAAGGGTCCCACATACCTTGGACTCAACTTCCCAGTCTTGCCAAATCTCATAATACCTTTACTCGGGGAAACTCTCAAGAAAACAAAATCTCCCACTTTAAACTGAAGTGGCTCCTCCGAACATCTGCATAACTCTTTTGCCTGCTTTGAGCTGCCTGCAATTTCTCTTTAATAAGCTTCACCACCTCTGTGGTTTGCTGAATCAATTCAGGACCCGCTAATTGCCTTTCTCCCACTTCATGCCAGTTCATTGGGGTTCTACACGGCCTTCCATATAAAGCTTCATACGGTGCCATCCCAAGATTGGTATGATAACTATTATTATAGGCAAACTCAACCATTCCCAAATGATGCTCCCAGTTACCTCCCCAAACTAAACAACAAGCCCGTAACATATCTTCAATTGTCTGGATAGTCCTCTCTGTCTGACCATCTGTCTGGGGATGGTAAGCGGAGCTATATCTCAACTCAGTACCAATTACTCTTTGCAGACTTCTCCAAAAACCAGAAGTAAATCTTGGATCTCTATCAGACACATTAGTCTTCGGAATACCATGCAGTGGAACAATTCTTTCAACATAAATATTTCCCAATCTGTCCACTATCCAAGACATACTCACTGCCACTAATCTGCACACCTTGGTTAGTCTGTCAACAAACACCCATATTCCATTATGCCCGGAACTCGACCTTGGTAAACCTGCCATAAAGTCCATATCAATGTCATCCCACTTCCACTGTGGAATGGGTAACAGTTGCAATAGACCTCCAGGCTTTTGATGCTCTGCTTTAATCTGCTGACAGATAGCACACCTTGCAACAAATTCTGCTATTTCTTTCTTCATATGAGGCCACCAGAAATGCTTTCTTAAATCATGGTACATTTTAGTACTACCCGGGTGGATAGTGTACCGAGATTTATGAGCCTCTTCCAATACTCGCTGCTTAACCTCTCTTTCTGCAGGAACAAACAATCTGCCCCTGAGCCTGACTACATAATTATAATCTATGGTAACTCCTTCCATTTTCACAATTTCAGCTAAACTTGTATTTGCTCTCTGAGCCTCAATAATCTGCCAATATAAAGACGGCTCTACAGCACTAGCAGCTAGTATTGCCCGTCGCTGACTACTGGGCACATACAAGGAGTTTTCCACTACTTCTTCATACAGCTTCCATTCTTTAATCATCATCAGATTCATATATGCCTTTCTACTCAAGGCATCTGCTAGAACATTGGCCTTACCAAGATGGTAAGGCAAACTGAAATCATAATCCTTTAAATATTCAATCCATCTGCGTTGGCGAAGGTTCAAATCTTTCTGCGAGAAAAAATACTTCAAACTTTTATGATCTGTAAAGATCTCAAATCTCTCTCCATATAGATAATGCCTCCACATTTTCAAGGCAAACACAACTGCTGCCAATTCCAAATCATGAGTGCGGTAATTCTCCTCTGCTGGCTTCAATTGCCTGGACGCATAAGCTATTACTTTGCCATGCTGCATAAGCACTGCGCCAAGTCCTCTCCTTGAAGCATCAGTATACAACACAAAACCACCACTCCCTGCCGGTAATGTCAATATAGGTGCTGATGTATGTCTTTTCTTCAATTCCATAAAACTTTTCTGACATTCACCAGACCATACAAATGGCACCCCTTTCCTGGTCAATTTAGTCATAGGTGCTACATTCTTAGAAAAATCTTGAATAAAGCGCCTATAATAACCTGCCAATCCCAGAAAACTTCTAATCTCGGTTATTGTCTTAGGCACTCCCCATCTCATCACTGCTTCCACTTTACTTGGGTCCACTGCTACTCCTTTGGCTGAAATAACATGACCCAAAAACTGAATTTCTTTCAACCAAAATTCACACTTACTGAATTTGGAAAACAACTGGTTATCTCTTAACACCTGCAGAGTAAACCTCAAATGAGCTGCATGCTCTTCTTCAGATGCTGAATAAATTAGAATATCATCAATAAAGACCACAATGAATTGGTCCAAATATGGATGAAAAATTCTATTCATTAGATCCATAAAACCTGCAGGAGCATTAGTCAACCCAAATGGCATAACCACAAACTCATAGTGACCATATCTGGTTCTGAAGACTATCTTACCTATATCCTCCTCTTTGATTCTCAACTGATGGTACCCGGACCTCAAATCAATTTTAGAAAATACATTTGCTGATTGCAACTGATCAAACAAATCATCTATCCTCGGCAACGGGTACTTATTCTTAATGGTCACATCATTCAACTTTCTATAATCAATACACATCCGAAAGCTTCCATCTTTCTTTTTCACAAATAAAACCGTCGCTCCCCACGGGGAATGACTCGGTCTAATAAACCCTTTCTGCAACAATTCTTCTAACTGCTTTTTCAATTCTTTTAGTTCTGCTGGTGCCATCCGATATGGAGCTTTAGAAATCGGCATGGTACCTGCAACAACTCAATGGTAAAGTCCACCTCTCTATGTGGAGCTAAACCAGGCAAATCCTCAGGAAAAACATCAGCAAATTCCCTAACCACAGGAACTGCTTCCACTAGCTGACTAGCTTCTACCAGACTTACCGAGGCTAGATAAGCCACACATCCATCATTTATCAACCTCCTAGCTTTAATTGTAGAAATTAGAAACTTAGAGGTATAAAAAGGCATACCTTGATATTCAAATACTGCACCATTAGGATGACAAAACCTGATCCTTTTCTTTATGTAATCTAACATTGCTCCATACATCTCAAGCCAATCCATACCCAGAATAATATCATAATCTGACAACTGCAAGGCATATAACCGACCCGGCATCTGGTTCCCTTCAATCATAACAGGAGCTTTATCTACATAGCTCGAAGTGAGCAGGAACTCACCCGAAGGAACCTCCACTACTAACTCACAAGACTTCTCTTCTAAAGGATGAGCTATACAATCTAGAAATTCTTCGAAAATGAAAGAATGAGAGGCACCCGAATCAAATAAGACTCTTGCTGAGTAATTATAAAGAGGTAGAGTACCTTATATCATATTCGATGCCTCCTCCTGGGCTCGGGTGATAACCATAACCCGGCCTCTTCCTCTGTGACGACCCTCATTATACCGGTACAGTTATACCAACCCACGTCGGTATAGCGAGTGCTGCCACAGTGGGACATTTACCCAAACGATACATACAGCTGAGATACACGCGAATATACAATAGAGTAGCGGAAGTAAAAGACAACAGTCTCCATTCATTCATCATCCACATTAAACATACATGCAATTCGCAATTTGCATAAAAGGAACTAAAGTTCACATAAATTAAATTGCTGAAATGGAAATACATAATGTCCACACTTTTACATCCTTTTCATAATACTCTAATACAATGTTCAAATTACATACTTATGAAATACACAATCTCAAAGAAACTCCCAACGCTAGCTAATCTCCGCGCTCGGAGTCCGTCTCTGCTGCCTCCTCCAAAGGTGCCACGTCACCAACTACACCTGTACGCCGAAGCAAGGAGTGAGTCCAAGGACTCAGCAAGCAACACTACTCATGATATACACGTACAAGTCCTAGTGGTTTCTACATGCACATTTACAATTTGCAACACAGCATGCTAGTCAATTCAAGTTTCAACCTATCATGAAAGTTTTACATTTTTATACATGACTCATGCTTTCAGATTTCCAAACAAATAAAATTCACCTATCATATGATCTCTATTCAATTTACTCATGAAACTTTAATCTTTAAGGAGCTAAAACATGAGAGCTACCAACATGAACGTTTTACATACATGAAAGGGGAAACACAATTAGCATGGATTTCACATGACCTTAAGTGCATACATAACATTTTCACATGCTTTAGGTTGCTGATTTCACATGGTTTAACGGCTGTAAACCTATACATGAAAGCTACATTATTGCATAAATCATATCATGTGATCACACAATCATGCTATCTTATACCTGTTTTCACCAATTATCCCTAACATGGATTCTAAACATCTTTGCACATAATAACATGATGAAAATAACATAAATTCACTGATTTTACATGATTTCAGATTTGTCTCACATGGTTTCAATAACACATTTTCACATCTTTAGTTTCACATTTTCTTTACACGAATTTCCTCTTTCACATGGTTCACTTTACACATACGCATTCACATTATCACTTACACATTTACACATGGACACAAACACATTACACATTTCACATTACACATTTTTAGGTGCCGTGACACATAGTCCAAACCACCAAAGAAGGACATATACACATCACATTACACATAGACGCCATCTAGGCATTCCAATGGCGACTCTTGGACTGCGCAGATCGGGAGAACAAGTCTCCACCCTAACCAGTGGTACTTGTCCACCTCCAGGATTTCCCCCTAATGCCCTTAGGGTCACTTACACATTGAACTTTCTCAGGGGGACTTTTCCCTGATACAGCTCCACTGCCCTCTACGGAAGCAGTGTCACATTGGCACAGT
Source organism: Colocasia esculenta (assembly GCA_014218235.1). Taxonomy (NCBI): domain Eukaryota; kingdom Viridiplantae; phylum Streptophyta; class Magnoliopsida; order Alismatales; family Araceae; genus Colocasia; species Colocasia esculenta. The sequence goes on along the minus strand of CM024755.1, from coordinate 120,269,618 downwards.
TACACATTTTCACATTTACTGTTTTACACATGGTTTTACACATAACACTTCATCTCATTCACTTTCTCACTCACATGTACATCTCTGTTTTTTTTCTAACATGGAACTATAGATTTCAGGAGTTTAACACACAGTAAACACACTCATCATGTTGGGTTTCGACAACATCTAATCACATTACGATAATATGCATAAATTATAACATTTCACATGAAAAATACATAACTTTTATTTACTGATCCAAATGACCTGAAATTTTAACCACATGCTGTTTTCGGGTTCATGATCATACACTCATATTTTCAGATTTTTTTGAGCTAAATATAATTTACAGAAAATCAAACACTTATTTTGCATGACATTCACAATTTAAGTTACATGGAATTTAACATATCATGAAATGTTGCCACTTACTGTTGAACAGGGGTTTCTGTCACATACATGATCTGAGAATACATAGTCTACCCTAATTCATACATCTATAGATCGATCACCACAAACCATTCTTGCATGCTTTCATTTTATTCTACCGAATCGGATTTATTAGCAAGTTACACAAGCATGGATAATTTACCAAATTTGCAAACACATATACTGACCCACTAACCTTCATGATCAGACCAAAACCAAGGCATTCATACTAATTCTAATCATGAAACATAAATTTGCAAGAATCTCAATAAGTCATGCTCACAAGTTCAAGGGATACAATATTCCACATCCACCATCACACCCCACATTCATTCACACACCACAATTAACAATATACATAGAGTATAAGGTTTACCATATATCCTCATCACGGAAACCATATCGAAATTAATATAGAAGAAGGGCAGAACAGTTCACTGTTCTGTCCTGAAGAACTTGGCGCCGGTCTCTGGCCCCTAACTCAGGGTCAGTGGCATTGTCAATGGACGCCAAGCATGATCTGGGCGTCCAGGGACCTTGCCGTCGAATCAGGTCTGTGCAGAAACACAGACCCGAGCTCTGAAACTTGGGTGAATGGGAGGGTCTAGGACTCGAGGAAAAATGCTCAAAAATCATAAAACCGACCTAGACTCATAAGGGGACATCATGGGTAGGTCACTTGCCTTTCAAAAATTCCTCCAAGGGATCTAGGGCTCGGTGAAGACCTCCTTGGGTAGTCCCAAGAAAGTTGCAGAAAGGCCTCCAAGATCAACTTCCTCCGGGTTCTTGGATGAGCTCCACAGCAAGGGGACGATGGGGAAGCCTTCTCCTTTGCTCCAGCTTCCTTCTTGTCGAGGAAGATGGCCGGATCAACCTCCAAGGGGTCGGATTTTTGGGTGCCAAGGTAGGGTTTTCTCACAGTTTTCTCTCTAGGGTTTTTCCTCTCTCTTTTCTCCTCTTGCAAGGGTGAAAGGAAGAGTGGGGAGAGGCCATTTCGGGTTTAGACTTAAGGAGAGTCTCTCTCCCACTCACTAGGGTGATAGGACACCCTCAGAGCCGTTGGGGAACATCCCCCAATGGGTGGCCATACCTTGCTTCAGAAGCTTGCAGCTCTGCTGCGCATGCAGGTCAGAGAAATTGGCGTCCATATCGCTGGACGCCAGGATGAGTGTTGGCGTCCATGTCTGGACGCTGACACCACCTAAACGGCCTGGGGTTGACGCCAAGATGGCCTTCGGCCAGAACTCTAAGTTATGCAGAAAACCATGCATACCATGCATATATACATGCAATATGTATACGGTATTGTATCCATACTATCACCATGCAATACATGCATTATCTATATTTATTATAAACACATGCACACATAATTATACTAATTAATGCGTACGTAAGTATGTACATACATACACAAGCACAATTATACACACATAAATATAAATAATGCGACGAAAATTCGAGGGTCTTACATCCTCGCTGCTCCGGTACTCCTCTGCCACAACCTGCCTGTGGCTGCTGAAACTGTTGAGGCTGCTGCTGCTGCTGCACACCTCTTCCATACCCATATTCTCTCGGATAGGGGCAATTGCAGATCAAATGCCCCGGCTGATTACAATTATAACACCGATACCTTGGTGGAGTAATAGGCTGCCTGGAAGTACTCTACTGCGACTCCTCCACCTCAGGCCTACCTCGGCCTTGCTGAAACTGCTGACGACCTCCCCATCCTCTTCCTTTGCCTTTAAATGCTTGCTTTAATTTCTGACCCCATTTACCAAAGCCTGATGAAGAAGGTCCTGCTGGTGCCTTACCCTTGCTTGCACCTACTGACTGCTGCGGTAGCCGAAAACTACCTGAACCTGACTCGCCCACCTGACGAGTCCGAATAGACCTCTCCAATGTAGCGGCTCTTTGGGCTGCTTCCTCCACTGTCTTACACATGCGAGGTACTATTGCATCCTGCAACTCCACTCTCAAACCTCTAATAAAATACTCAACCATCATATTATTATCTGAAACTACATAAGGCGCATAACGGCTAAGTGCCATAAACCTCATCTGGTACTCTAAAACTGAAGAGTTACCTTGCTGGAGCGTCCGAAACTGCTCTCTTTTTACTTGCTGCACTTGAATCAGAAAGAATGTATCATTAAATACATCAAAAAATTCCGACTAAGTAATAGCCTCTTCTATCCTGCCTGCAAAGGTGGTCTGCATCTTCAGTCGCCACCATTCCAATGCAAAACCTCTCAACTGACAAGCAGTTAACACAACTCTATCTACTGCCGGACACCTCATAGTCGTAAAAACTCTTTCAATTTCATGAACCCAGTGCTCTGCTGTATCTGGATTCGGCCCTCCTGAATAAGTAGGTGGCTGCAATCTCATAAACTTTTCAACCTGCATCACTGGTTCCTCCGCTAATAACACTGGTGGTGGTGGTGGCACAGGTGCTACAAAAGGCACCTCTACTCTTGGCGGGACTGGAGCAACAGGTACAGTCTCTCCATCCCTAGATGGCACTGCAACCGGTGGTACCGGCGCCTGCTGATCCATCCTCGCCCGAATATCCGTGAGGCTTTCTCAGATTCTTTCTATCATACGCTGAGTACTTTCCTACGGATCATCTCCTCCACCACCCCAATCTCTTCTATCAGCCATTCCAGAAATTTCTACATAAACAAAACACCAAACAAAAATCAAAACAACAAATTATCAGAAACCAGGGTCCCTACCAGCAGTGTACAAAGACCGAAATAAGGCTATGTATCTTTCTAGTTCCCTTATATTAACACGGACCTTGCTCTAATACCAACTTTGACGGAACACCTCGGTCAAGCCTGTTAAACCAATAACGTACTTGATCCGAGTCCGCCTCCCGCGAACGGGCCGAAGCCTCTCAAGGGATACCAAACCACAGTCCGTGTAAACATAAAGGAACACACCACATTTTATATATATTTCACAAGTTACATAGCCATATTTCCACAGAACTGAAAGAAAGTACAAGAGCCTGGGGCATACCCCGAGGTACAACTGAAGAAAATAAACAACTAACTACACTACACTGCTGCAGCTGCTACTACACAGCTGGAGGTACCGACCCTGCACCGCTACGGCGCGGCTCTGAATTGGACGACGGTCGTGAAACGTCCTCCTCGCTCTCACCTGTGGGGGTAGGGGTGAGCCTCGTAGTCACTGGCTCAGTAGGGCACTCCCCCAAAACCGAGCAAACCAAAACCACAAGTACAAAGGCATTAAACAGTACCAACAATTTATAGAACAGCTAAGCAAGATATGAAAGCTGTAAAAGTACTCACCGTCTGCGGACTACGAAAAACAACTGTAATAATTAAACGGCAAACCAGTACAGGTGTACAAGCTAAAGTAGAGACAGCCAAACACGAGCCACGTGAACTGGTTCGCGACACCAGAAACTGACTCGGACAAGCTAACACAGGTCCACCTCTCAGTCTTGCAGCCACAGACGAAAAGTCCAGCTACCGCTCGACATGAAAAGGTCAAGCAACTGTGGAGACCAACTAAACACCACCACCAGCGGACCACACGGTCACAGGCCCATGCCTGGCACCTCCAGAGACCCTGGCCCGGGCTCGCTAGAGTGAGGCACTGGAAAAGGACTAGCTGGGGACCAGTGTCGACTACTGGTGTCCGTACTCCCAACTACAAGTGCGCTACAAGTGACTAAAGACAAACACAAGTGTCACTGTCCCACTATCGTCTTTCCCTCAGCCGGACGTACAACTCAAACACAGGAGTGAGGGTGTCCAGGTCAGACGACACAGACCTCGACGGTACAACACAAGTACCGGGACAAAGCCCCGAGCTAACAGCCTGGCTCACAAAGAACCTGGGGCACCCAACTGGAGAGGTAACCACGGTAGGCATCGTACTACTCACCACGTACACAAAACCACGTGAAACCTCACGTAAACCACAAGTAACAATGGTCCACTACACGTGAACCCAACTGGACTCGCGTGAACAACGCGCAGCCACGAAAGTAAGTAACTCACTGCATACCCCATATGCTAAATACAGAAACTTTATGCACTCAGTGCACCACAGGCGCCAACGCACCATTTATTATCGGTAAATACCATAAATAGTCATTCCTGCTTATACACTAGATGGCGGCAACATCGACTGCCGCTTATAAGAAGTAAATGGAAATGACTCTGGCCGTTTATATCCTGGCTGATGAACCTGGCGTCAATCGATCTTGACGCCAAGATCATCAGCCTCTATCCCTGCATAAACCCTAAACCGATACTACAGGTTTTACAACCGTTAAAACAACGGTAAAACATACAGAAACAGTTCCTCTAGCATGCATGAATCCTAAACAATCCAATACAGCATGCTTTACTGATTGAATTCATCAAACCACCCATTAACCCTGCATGGTGCAACTTAATCTGAAAATGCATTAAACATGCTGATTCAGGTGGTTATGTCGCGTTTTAATGTTTCTATGGAGCTAACAGGGTTCGTCCCCTACCTCAGAACACGCTTAAACTTCCCGAATTCTCCCGGTTCACACCGAACCCTCCGTAAGCTCCCACGGGAATTGCACCACGCCACGGCGTTTCCTCGGGCAATTTGGCAATGCCACACGTCCCACGATCCTCCAACCAGTCTCCTGTACCTTTTGGAAGCTTTAGGGACACGGGGGCATGAAGCTCGGGTAAGGGGAAGAGAGGAACAGGTGGGAAACCTGCTCTCGGGTGACCCTATAACCTGCAGAATTCACAGGTTGGCGTCAACCCCTCTGCCGCCTAGGGCAACCGCCACCCTCAACGTCCACATCTAATGCCGCCAAGATCATGAAGTCAACGGCACCTTACCTGGATGCCAACAAGTCAACGACCACCCCCGGCCGCCCACTCCAACCCAACTGCAGTAGGTCCTATTTCATTTCAGGACCAAACCTGCACCTCACCTGAACAAACCACACATCCACACCATACATTCCACACAACCAACTCACATTGGCCTTACAACGGCCATCACAACCATTACACACATGATCCGCATGGATCCGAAAAGCACGCGACGTTACACTCCGTCTACCTCTATTCAACTATCGTTCAAGGTTTTTAGGGTGAGTTACTTACCGATTTCATGGCCTTGGCTCGTTTCTTCCGCTCCTCCTCCACGTTCACAACCGGAGCCGTCTCCTCCTCCTCCTCTTCCATCTCGGCCGCGGGCACCTCCTCCTCGATCGGAGGATCCTCGACCCGACGCCGGATGCTCCGGCGTTCCGCTTGGCGCTTCCTCCGGGAAGAGCCCTCGCCCAAGGATTTCTTTCCTTCCATTTCGAGCTTTGGATTTGGTTCAGATGAGATTCTAGTGGCAGAATCACTCAGAGTGCAAGGGGTTGGGGAAGGTTCAGAGATATGAAGGTTTGGGGATTTGAAAACCGGAAAGGAGGAAGAAAAGAGCCGTTTGGGTTTTGAAAGAGTCGGTTCTTGACGCGACGCAGCGGGCGGTCGCTTTAAGGTCGCGCCCCGCTGGGCTGCCGCGACAGAGTCGCGACGTCCTGCTCGGCCGCCACATTAAGGCGACATTTCTGACTGTCGCGTCATCAACAGATCCCTTGCAATTACAGGAAATTCATTCTTATTCATTCAAATGTAAAGTCTTTTACATGCTCTAATTCATTCTAAGCAATCAAACAATGCTTTCAAATCCTAACTACCATCTGGCCCCCAAATCAAACCAAATCAAATCAACTCAAATGTTCCCTCCCGCTGGCTGAATCTTCTTCAAAGCTTCAACATATTCCTTGGTCACGTCATCGTCTTCTTCCACCTCAGCTTGAATCACGCTCATCGCGCATCCCTCCCAGTGGACGACGGCGCTACGCATGTCGCGCTCGTCCTGTTCATCGGCCCTCTTCCTCTCTTGAATGGGTGGGAAGTGCGATAGAAGTGGAACCACCGTGCGAGCCTCACCGCATTGGAGATAGCAGCAGTCCGGGTTGTAGGAAACTAACGCTATGTTGCCCAGCAGCCTCAAGGCGAGCCCGGTGCGTTGAGGAAGGTGGATTATCCGGCCATGCATGAATTGGGGGCGCATGTCAAAATCTTCCACGAACAGACTTCGGAGGTACTTGCGCCATGCTTGTATGCCCTTCACTTGAGCCGTTTTGCACCAAGCCCGGGTGCTCATATGAAGTCGTCTGCCCACGTATGCCAGCGGGTGGTTCAGCATTGTCTTGCATTCCGTGGTCAAATCCTCCGCTGTTCGGAATTGGATGTGCATCCCCATCCATAGCTCGAGGGCGATGACCGATCCATAGAAAGGACCCCCGAGCGCTGCAGAAGTCAGGCCAGCATACAGAAAACCCAAGACAGCTTGCCCAATTTTCATACCTTCAGAAATAGAGTCAATGATGCTAAGGTTGCCAAAAGAGATGGCACCGTCAGATTCCGGGAAAAGTATGACGCCGCAAATGCATATGGCGGCTGCCTTGGCAATGGCGGTGTAGTTCGTGGTTTTCCGTTTACACTGGGAAGTAATCCACTGTGCAATTGGAAGGAGGTGGACGTGCATACCGCTTGTCATGGAATAGAGGTCATTCTTCTTTGTAGTGATGTACGCCAAGATGCTCCATGAATTGATTTGTTCCACTGTGTAGGAGATGGTCAGTTCTTCGCCCCTTTGATAGCGTGGGAGGCCAAGCATGATCTCCAACTCTTCCAAAAGGATCGTTGCTTCAAATTCAGGGAAGATGAAAGAGTTGGTTTGTGGATGCCACAGCTCCGCCATAGCCATGACGCTCTCCCACACGTGCACTACCTTGTTGTAGTTCTTGGCCAGCACGAAGACAGTGGACAGCCCCCACTCCTTTAGGTGACCAATAGACGTGGGCGGCAATAACTCGAGCATAGGCACCATCCATGGCACCTTTGAGAACCACCTTTGGCCGGGGAGGATCTGGAGTATGAGATGAAACATGAAAAGACGGAGGAGAAAAGAGAAGAGCAAAACAGAGCAAAGCAGAACAGTGCAGAAAGTTCAGAAGTTAAGAAAAGAAAGGCCACTTACTTGGAGCCTCGGGCGCGTGTAGATGTGCCCCGGGATGGCGGAGAACTGCTTCAGATCGGCGTACGATTCCCTAGCAGCCTTTGGGCCAGAGTAGGGAGGGATGTCCTCTGCAAACGCCGAATAACTCCTCTTCTTGGTTGCAAGAGAAAGAAAAAAGCTTGAAATTGAGGAGCAGAGGATGCCAGGGGATTAGCTGCGGGATTAGCACCCCAAACCCTCTATTTATAGAGTCTTAAGAGTTAGAAACCCACTCTAATCCCGAAACTAGGTGTTAGGATAAGATTAGAAGAGGTTTAGGAGTCCTAGTCTTAGTCTAGGTGTCTTAGGATAAGGGTGAACTCCAGTTTCCTGGTCTTTCCGAGCTCTGTCCGAGTCGTGACGCCGCGATCTGACGCGACCAGGTCGCGACAGGGCGCTGCGACGCGACATTGTCGCGATCATTTCGGATGTCGCCTCTCTACCCGAGGGGTTGTTTTCATCTCTGAGCTGTGAATATATGTTGTTTGGTTATTTATAATTGTTGTGTTTGTTATCTCATTGTGTTTGTTTCTTATCCAAAAACAAAAAAAACAAAAAAAATCAAAAAGATATCGTCACAGGTAAGTCAGGTATTGTATCTCTATCCTCATTCCCCACATTACTATATGATATCCTATCTATTATATCATTTCAAGGACCGGCTGGTTCTCAATGTGTTCTGGGATTTGAGTTCCTCTTTACCAAAAACCGTGATAGTCTAGGGGAACATTGTTAATCGTTGGACAGGCCGCTGAGTTGTTTAAGTTCGGGGACGATGGATTCAGGCCTGCACTGCGGTTGTGGGTAGTCTCTTGACCCGTTCTCATTTGGCTTAGTAATATTATCCTTGATATATTTTCTATTTTTTTCTTTTCTTTGCATTCGTTTTAATGATTTTTTTATTTTAGCCCAGCATGCATCATGTAGGACTTTGAGCTTTCCTGACTCATTCTTGACCATTGATGAGCTCTTGTTGAGTGCCTAATCATTCTTCATGTTCCAAAATAAGAAATCTCAATTCCACTCCGAATCGGAAGGTTTGCCTCCGAGTGAGTTATTCCCGTCAGTTTGACAAGAATTTCCCTGTCTGGATTACCTATCCAAATTTTCCTTTTCCTTTGATCCGTTTTGGTTGCGAACCGCTCCCAGGACAGAGTCATGAGTTACCTGCCTGGCACGCACATGTCCTTCCAAAATGAAACCTGCAGGCCAATCGGCTAGGGTACCTCTCAATCGAGGGGTTGATCGTCCTCTTCTTTTCTCTCTCATCCAGACTTGTGTTCTTCTTAGCATCCTGCTCGAGTAGCTGACTCGGGGCTTTCACAAAGATTCCAATTGCCTGTTAGTTAAAATCGGGTGTCTCTTTACCTTGGCTCCCTGCTTTTCAGTCCACTCCGCGTCATCTTCGCTCCGCTATCACTTCATGACATCTCCACTCCACTTCCGCTTCGCTCCCCTGCAAAGTGGAAGCCAATGAGGGGCAATCTGTAGACACCCGGTTACGACTAATGGGTTAAACCACATTTCTTGTTGTCTTAGTAGGCCCCTAATTGGTCACTCACCTTGAGCCCATCATTTGCCTTGTTTTGAGCCCTTTAAGTCATTAAAATACCTTGAAATCCCAAAATTTATCACTTGAGAGAATCCTTGGGGCATAATAACTCTTATCTTATCATGTAGTTGGCTGATAATTATCAAATAATTCGGATTTATTGTCGCGACGCCTCGTGGCGCTGCGTCTCTAGTCGCGACGGTTCTGGCAGCCGCGACAGCCCATGCATTATCCATGCACGTGGGTAATGTTGTCGCGTCAATCCACCCTGTCGCGTCTTAGTCGCGGTCCTACGATATGTCGCGACAATGACCGAATCCTCTGGCCTCCATAACTACCCCCCTATTTATCCTCCTATGAACTTGACTTAATCCTAAGGTTTATCTCTACCCCTTGGGGCGGGATTCCAGCCCTAGGGACTCTCCTAAGGGTTGCTAAGGACTCTCCATTCGATTTTAATAGAGCTTTATCTCCCATTTTGATTTTCAAATCATTTTAAGGAGATAATGTCATTTATTCAGATTCCAAGCTCTATATAAGCAAGGCCCCTCCTCAAGGACGGGGAGAGCCTCATTACCACCCCGAAGGGCTGCCAAAATTCCCTCTCACCCATACTTAGCACCGCAGCCACTCATTTTGCTATTTTTTTCTTCACATTCCACTCCACCAAGCCACTCTTTTCACCATCAACGGAGCACGGAACGTGAAGAGGGCGACCCCAACGATCTCCTGGAGTGTTTGCACATCCTTGGAGCCGTACCCACGCCAGGGAGTCGCCCCAATGGGGCTCATCTTCTTCTCCCTTCCCTTCTCCTATTTCTACATGCATTTTTGTGTTATTTTTAGATAGAGCACTCTCACTGTCCACCCACGTTTTCCCACACCCATAGGGGTTCAAAACCACCCCAGGTGCATTCCCACCATGATCCCCCCATTTCCCTCCATTTTTAGAGTAGATACTACGCTTAACATATTCTAATAGGGTGTTTTCTTTGTGATTTTCTTTGATTGGCAGGCAAGCAAGTGAAGTCCACGAGGAGCTCTGGTTCTCCGGCCGGCTGGAGGACGAGAACAAGGTCCCTACTCCAATTCTCTCGCATTCAGAGAACGCGACGGCGAAGGGAGATGCGACCAGAGACGCGTCAGTGTGTACTGACGCGACATCAGTCTATCGCGGCGCCCATGGCGACTGCGACACCAGGTCCATTTTTGTTCTCTTTCCTTTTCCTAGTTTAAGTCAGCCACTATTTCATTTTTATTCTTAGGCGACTTGCTAGGTGGCGATCACATCCATGTTTTCATGCTACTATTTTTAGTATCCATGCCTGTGCCGAGGGGAGTCCAATCCCTATGATTACACCAGGGTGATACTGAAGGTCGAAGTCATAGTCCTTCAAGAACTCAATCCATCTTCTCTGCCTCAGGTTTAATTCCTTTTGGGAGAAAAGATACTTCAAGCTCTTGTGGTCGGTGAACACCTCAAATTTGACACCATAAAGATAGTGCCTCCAGATCTTTAGTGCATGAACCACTGCTGCAAGCTCCAAATCATGAGTCGGATAGTTCTTCTCATGCTCCTTCAACTGACGAGAAGCATATGCCACTACCCTTCCTTGGTGCATCAGCACACAGCCTAAGCCAACCGAGACGCATCCGTGTAGATAGCAAAACCCTCTACACCGCTCGGCAAGACTAACACCGGAGCTGACGTGAGCTTAGTCTTCAACAATTGAAAACTACTCTCACACTTCTCGGACCAGACAAACTTCACTCCCTTTCTGGTGAGCTAAGTCAATGGGGCGGTGATGGATGAAAATCCCTCAATGAATCGCCGATAGTAACCAACCAAACCCAGAAAACTATGAATCTCCGAAGGGGTCTTGGGAACTCCCAATCCATAACTGCCTGGACCTTTGCTGGATCAACTGCTACACCAGCACCGGAGATAACATGCCCGAGGAAATGAACCTCACGCAACCAGAAATCGCATTTTCTGAATTTAGCAAATAGCTTATACTCACGAAGAACCTCTAACACTACCCTCAAATGTTGGTGGTGTGTGGCCTCGTTCGGAGAGTAGACCAGCACATCATCAATGAACACTACAACAAAGCTATCTAAATAAGGCCTAAACACCCTGTTTATGAGATCCATGAACACTGCAGGGGCGTTGGTCAACCCGAAAGGAAGGACCAAAAACTCATAATGTCCATAACGGGTTCTAAATGTCGTCTTGGACACATCCTCACTCCTAATCCTCAACTGATGATAACCAGATCGCAAATCAATCTTAGAAAAGACTGATGCATCTTGCAACTGGTCAAACAAATCATCAATACGAGGCAAGGGACACCTGTTCTTCACTGTCACTTGGTTTAGCTTCCTATAATCGATGCATAACCTAAGTGATCCATTCTTCTTCTTTACAAATAAGACAGGTGCGCCCCAAGGGGAAACACTAGGGCGAATAAATCCCTTATCTAGCAACTTCTGCAACTGCCTCCTTAACTCGGCTAACTCCGCAGGTGCCATCCGATATGGAGCCTTCGAGATAGGAGAGGTGCCCAGAAGCAACTCTATGGTGAACTCTATCTCTCTATCCGGTGGCAATCCAGACAAATCATCGGGAAAGACGTTTGGAAAATCCTGCACTACCTCGATCTCTGCAAGAGTAGGTGACTTATCAGCCTCAGGTACTAACACCACGCTGGCAAGAAAAGCATCACAACCCATGTTTACCATGCACATCGCCTTCATGGCAGAGATGACCAACTTTCCCGCCAAGTTCCTTGGCAAGGGATGAGAGAACTCATCCTCACCAGGAATGTAGAAAACAATCCTCTTTCCATGACAATCTACTAACGCATAGTGCTCCTCTAGCCAATCCAGACCAAGAATAGCATCATAGTCCTTCATCTTTAGCAAGAAGAAACACCCTTCTAGGACTCTATCCTCAATGCACATAGGTAACGACGGAATGCACTTCCTAGTCAATACCGTACCCGCAGGTGTGTGTACAGACAAAGGGACCTCTAACTCCTCAGACTCTATGGCTGACTCTAGAGCTAACTGCCTAGCGAATCGCTCAGAAATGAACGAGTGAGTGGCACCCGTATCAAACAAAACCCGAGCGTGCACACCTAGAAGTAAAACCGTACCTTCGGTGACATGCTCCACTTGCTCGGCATCCTCTCGTGCTAGAGCAAACACTCGAGCTGGGGCTCGAGGCTTCTTGGTCTTCCTATAGCTGGCACTACTGCTGCTACCGCTGCTAGGGCTGGCGCTCTACGCTGGACTCCCTGCTGAAGTCTTGGACAATCCTTGATCTTGTGGTCGCCGCTTCCGCACTTCAAGCATTTCCCCGCAATCATCCAACACTCCGTACCACCTTGTGTCTTCCCACAATGGGGAGACTCCTTCTTCACACCAGGGGAACGTTGAGAAGGTACCTGTGCACTGCTGGTTGTTACTAGACACTGTGGTGCCTGGTAAACTGCTTTCTTCTTGTCCTGCCATTGGAACGTAGCTGCAGGCCTCTTCTATGAAGCCTTCTTCTCTTCCAGATACTGCTGCATCTCGCCCTCCTGTCTACAAGCAGCACTAAGTGCCTCATCTAAGGTACGATGGTCAAACGCCACTAGCCTCTTCCTCAGTGATGGCTTCAGGCCCATCACGAACTTCTTTGCTTTCCTGCGCTCATCTGTCACGATATGAGGTGCATATTTAGATAATTCTGCGAACCTGGCCTCATACTCGAGCACAGTCATGGAGCCTTGAGTCAAGGAGAGGAACTCCTGCTCCATCCTATCCTGGATATGCTCGGGGATGAATTTGGCCCAAAAGAGCCTCACGAACTCATCCCAAGCCATGTCAATAGCTCCGTCCTCGAATCGGGTACGCAGTAATGAAGCCCACCACACATCAGCTCTCTCCTGTAACATAACCTTCATAAGCACCAACTAAACAACTTCAACTTAACAGGGGATAAAACAAATAAAACTAGCACATACCTGTAGCATATAGGTGGCTAAAGTAACCTTATCATCGTCCGCACACCTAATAGCCCAGAAGATCTTCTCGATCTCCCTCATCCAGCTTTCTGCTAGTAACGGATCACTCTCCCCCTTAAAAGAGGGTGGCAGCATCCTCTTGAATCTTTCCATGATGGAAGGTCCACCATGGTCCTGAGCTGGAACTTGAGCCTGCTACATCAAACAACAAATAATACACATTCAACATAACATCATATAATTAAATAAAACAGACTACACTTTGATTGATTATGCTAACGTGAGCCTGCAACTGAGCCTAGAGTGCAGCCTGGGTGTGGGCCTACGTCTACATGGCCTACACCAAACCTTGCATGAACACTCCATAATCCACAGGCAGCGGTGGGGGAAGTACAAGACCCTGTGGTGCCGGGGCTGCTGCTCCGCCTGCTCCTCACGCCTCTGCTCGCCCTCACGAGCAGGCACACCACCACGTCTACCTCTTGAAGCCATGGCTGCAATAAATTTCAGCCACCGTTAGAGCTATGCTATTTAATTTCCTAACAATTTTTCTTATCTATTTTCCACTCATTAATAATGTTTTCTACACATGTGGACATTCCTATGTAGACTTAGCATGTAATGGGGATGATTTTTTTTTTTTTTTTGGCAAATATCTGGGAGAGGTGGAAGGAGAGTGCTCACCCCTTTAGAGAAGGGATAAGGGAACCACTCCACCTCCCCACAACAACCAGAGAGATTTTATTAATAAGTGGTAAAGAAAAATACATCAGGGCCTTAAGGAAGGAAACCCTGCCTTATCCAGACAACAGGGTCCCTTAACAGAAGGAGGAAGATCGGCCCATGAAAACCAGGAATTACAAGGTTCAATAGAGGAGCAACCAAAGGTAGCCAGAGCATCCGCAACCTGGTTAGCTTCTCTAAAAACATGACAAATAGAAACACAGAGAGACTGACATTTAGATAATATGTCAGTAACAGGATAAAGAAGCTTCCAGAGACAAGGAGACAGACCCTTAATGATTTGCACAAGAACCAAAGAGTCAGACTCAATAAGAAAATTAGTAACACCTTTAGCGCTGCACAATCTAATTCCATCCCTTAGAGCAAGTGACTCAGACTCAAGGCTGGAACGAATGTTGGGGTATCGATGTGCAAAGCAGAAAATAACATCCCCACGATCATTCCGAAGAACGCCACCACCAGCTGCGATTCCCGAAGAGTGCTTGAGAGCGCCATCGACATTGAGCTTGAATCTCCCCGTGGGGGGAAGCAACCATTTAACAATCTTTGGGCACTGTCTAAGAGACTGAGGAAGATGAACCCCCCATTGAGAAATAGACCTACGCTGATCAGGAGCAACGTCTTTCAGAGCGAGCACAGAGGCGCTGATAGCATCCTGCACATTCATCCGAACTTTGAGTAACACCTGAGAGCTAGACATGGTAACTGAATCGTATCTTGCACGGTTTCGACTGCACCAAATCTCCCAAATGACAGATAAGAAAATGAAACGAGCAAGCTTCCACCAATCAGCACCGCCAAATCTGGTAGACAGGTAGGAGATGAGTGCATGCGCTGCATTTTGCACAGTCAAATTCTGAAACCTGAGCACATCAAAAAGAGAGACCCACACATCATTGGCCACATCACTGGTAAAAAACAGATGGATGCTGGATTCAACACTTGGGATAGAGCAGCAAGAACACTTGGAGCAAAGAGGAATTCCACAACCCATCAGAACTTCATCCGTTGAAACACAACCTTTCACCAGACGCCAAGCAAGAATAGACCACTTTAAAGGGATATCACGGCTCCAAAGATTGCCCCAGCCAGCAACCATGCCACCTTGAGAAAGGTTCCTCACTAAAGAGGAGGTGAAAATACCATGAGGGTTTGGACACCAGATCCATTTATCGACATCACCAAAAGCCGCAATAGTAATATTGAGAACCGTTGGAGGGCAGAACTGATGGGCCAGCATAAGGTGGCATCCTCCAGGTTCCTGAGCAACTTCATTGAGAGACAGGTGTTTGTGTGGAAGACTCCGCCATATTTTTTCTGGAAGGAAAGAGTGAAGAGGAGCAGACCCAGTCCAAACATCATACCAAAAACTAACCTTAGAATTCATGCTCGCAAGGAAAACTTGATGGTTGGAAGCAACCAAGGAGGACGCAAGCCTCCAAAGTTTCCTATCAGCTGCAGACATCAACATATAAGTAGCTTCTGAGTAATGACTAATATGAAGATATTTTGCCTTGAAAAAATTACCCCACAAAGAGTCACCAGTAATCACTTTCCATAGCATTTTGGTTCTTAGAGCAATTTGCATGTCATGAATGTTAAGAACCCCAAGACCCCCACACTCTCTGGGCTTCGCAATATTTTTCCAGGAGACCCAATGCTTCTTCGGAGAGCCTTCATAAGAACCCCAAAAAAAGTTGGCAAGCAACTTGTGAAAGCTTTTGATGACCGAATTGGGAATAGATAAAGATGACATAGTGTAGATTGGAATGGCAGATAACACATATCTCACAAGAACCAGCCTTCCACCTGAGGACAGAAATCTCGATTTCCAAGCTTGAAGCCTTTGAGCCGTTTTAGATAGGATATGAGAAAAGTAGATAGGCCTTCGCCTTCCATGATAGAGTGAAACACCAAGGTACTTGAAAGGAAGCGCACCCCTAGGAAAACCAGTGATATGGCCAATAGATCGGCTAATAGATGAGGACGCCTTTTCATGAAGAATGAAAGAACTCTTAGCCACATTAATCATCTGCCCCGAGGCTGCCTCGTAGGCCCTCAAAAAATTCATAAGGCGCTGAACATGTCTGGCCGAACCATTGGAGAAGATGAGAGTATCATCAGCAAAAAGAAGGTGAGATATGAGCGGACAACGTCTCAAGGTCTGATAGGCACCACCAATACTTCGACTAAACAAATTTGACAGCCCCCTGCTTAAAACCTCTTGAGCCAAAATGAAAAGAGCAGGAGCTAGTGGGTCCCCCTGACGAACACCTCTGGATGATTTAAAAAATCCATGAATTTCACCATTAAAAAGCACAGAGAACCAGCAGTTAGAGAGAAGAGGCTCAATAAGAGAAATGAAACTGATGGAAAAACCGAACTTATGCAGCACCGCATAGAGAAAATCCCATTCCAATCGATCATAAGCCTTTGCCATATCCAGTTTAAGGATCACATTCCCACCTCTACATTTCCTGGTGAGATGCTGCGCCATTTCTATGGCCAAGGAGACATTTTCAGATATACACCTTCCCTTTACGAAAGCACCTTGTTCTTCAGATATTAATAAAGGTAGAACCTGAGCAATCCTGTCATTTAGAATCCGGGAAATAATTTTGTAGAAGAAGTTGCACAGACTGATAGGCCGAAAATCAGCACAGACCTTAGGACAATCAATCTTCGGAATCAAAGCAATTAAGGATGAGGTGAAGCCCCTAGGAAGAGCATGACCACAAAAAAAGGCTTGCACAGCACTACAAACATCAGATTCAATAAAACTCCAGCATGAATGAAAGAAGTGACCAGTGAGACCATCAGGCCCAGGGGCGCTATCAGGTGACATAGACATTACAACTCTTTTGATTTCTTCCATAGGCGGAATGGAGCAAAGCATGTCATTGTGGTTGCTGTTAAGGACAGTAGGAATAATACCCATTAACTCCTGACTAATACTGTGGTCTTCCGATGTGAAAGCCTTAGAAAAGTGTGCAACAAATAAAGAAGCCATATCGTCCTTATTGTCCACAGGATCGCCGTCATCATTATTTATTTGGGAGATGATTGAATTTCTACGACGGGAATTAGCATAAGCATGAAAAAATTTGGTGTTCCCATCACCATCTTTGAGCCACTTTAATCTGGATTTCTGTCTCCAAAAGATTTCTTCCTGGGCATGGCAGCGCAAAAGAGCTTGGCGGGCGACTTGCAACTGGTCACTGTTTCTCTGGGAATCTTTAGCATCAAAATTGGATTGAGCGACCTGAAAGTCATCTTCAGCAGTCAAAACATTGTTGGTAACATTTTTGAAGATATTCTTATTCCACTGACGGAAGAAAGTTTTCATATGCTTTAACTTCATCGCCATAGAAAGCAAAGGGTAAGATGAGTGAGGAGCTGCCAGCCAACTCTGCTTGGCGTCATCCAGAAATCTGTCATGAGATATCCACATTTGTTGGAAACAAAATCTAGAAGGCATACGTTGAACAGCGGGAGAAACAGAAACAATAAGAGGGCAATGATCACTACATGCCCGAGATAAGTGTTGAACGTGAATGTCCGGCATGGTGAGAACCCATTCACTATTTAAAAGCACCCTATCCAACCTTGCCCAGATACCATTAGAAGACTGACCATTGAACCATGTAAAGCGGCTACCTAAGAACCCGGCATCTTCAAGACCTGCAGCGGCTACACAAGCCTGGAAATCAATCATAGATCTCTGAAAAGCCATCCTACCACCCCTCTTTTCATAAACATCAAGGATACTATTGAAGTCCCCTCCAATAAGCCAAGGAATAGCACAAGTAGCAGAAAAATCAACAAGGGTGTCCCAAAGAACTCTGCGATCAGCTAATAAGCAACTGGCATGAACAATAGTAACAAATATATCCCGCTGGCCGGGAGAGCACAAACGGACAGTAATAAATTGATCCGAAGAAGACACCAGATTAGCATTAATATGATCCTTCCAGAAGAGCCAAATTCTTCCTTTATCAGTAGAATTCGAGAGACAAGAATCCATGCCCAGCTTTTGTCTATAAGTATCAATTTTGTCATAGGGAAGCTTAGGTTCAATTATGGCCAAGAAAGAAACATCATGATGCCGAATAAGGAATTTAAGACGATGGATGGAAGACTTATTACCAATACCTCTAATGTTCCATATAATTGCTTTCATTGGGAACTACTGAGAAGAGGTATTAACAGAGGCACTCCTGCGCAAAGCTGACCTGGTCTTGACGCCTTCCACCACCTTTTCCACCACATTTTCAGTACCCACAAAGTTGGCATGAATAGCTATAAGATCAGAGTTATCCAAAGATGATGTAGACCCCGGTAGGGATATAACATGATGCATGGGCGGGCAAATATCACTATTAGTATTTAACTCCATCGGGATCAAAGGAAGCACAGTATTCTCCTCAACATCAACAATTTTCTGCTCCATAGGTAAACACTGCATATCAGTGGACTGTCCTGCATTATCGTGAAGGTCATTATTGGTAGCATGAGTATCAACCCCTAGACCATTACCGTTGTTGACTTCAGATGCATTAGCAGGCATATCAACTGGCACAACATCATCCATCAGAATACCATCTTCAATCATTGTAGACTGCGCAATAGGAGACTCAAAAGGAGGACATATATCTTCTTGGCCAGACGTGATAACAATGTTATAAGAAGAATCCATAGCAGTATTAGACACATTGTTATTTCCTACCACATGATTATCCTCAGGAATCAACGCATGAGGCGACGTAACCGGACGCCAAACCTGCTTTGTCGGGGGTTCCTGGTGAACCGTCTTGTTGATAACCGGCATAGATGGCTCATCAGCAGGAGTATGTTTCTTGCATTTGGATTCAACATGACCTAGTCTCTTGCAGCTCTTGCAGTAAACCGGAGGGTTATGGTAGACAAGCGGCTGCCATTGACCACCAGAACCAACGCCTATCCAAACCCGCTCAGGGAGTTGTTTAGAGATATCCAACTGAACACAAACTCGCGCAGCGTGAGTACGAGACAACGTAGCTGTGTCTCTGTCCACCTGTAAGACTTGTCCAATACTACCAGCAATTGACCTCACCATGGAATCATTATAGAAATTAGCAGGAAGTGACTTATATATATATATTCATGTGCAATCTCAACCGGTTGCTCTAATACCAATATCTGCGATGACCCTCCTTATACCGGTACGATTATACCAATCCACGTCGGTATAGTGAGTCCCGTCACAGTGGGACATTTACCCAACACTAGTACACATGGTTGAGATGCTCATAAATATAGATACAGAGTAGCAGAAGTAAAAGAACTACTTGTCATTTCATTTCATTTCATCATCCACATTTAACATACATGGTTCAAATAACAATTTTTAAGAGTACTAAAGTCCACATAAATAAATTATTAAAATCAGATTACATAGCTCGTCCATAATTACATAATAGTTCAATTACAATGCCTCAACTACATACTATGAAAACAAATGTCACAACGTCGACTCCACCAAGCTACTCGCCACGCTCGGAGTTACTCTCCACTGTCTCCTCCAAAGGTGTCGGGTCACCAACTAAACCTGTACGCCGAAGCAAGGAGTGAGTCTAAAAGACTCAGCAAATAACTCCATACACATCATTCATACATGCATCACAGTAGGTTCTACATTCCAATTCACGAAGCAAAACATATAGCATGCTTGAACATTGATAAGAGACAACCTATCATGGTATTTCTACAAAATTTAAAACATATGGTACATGACTTAAGACATTCCAAAATAAATATCCTATCACATGCTTCCTACTCATTCAATCACATTAAGCTACAACATGATAGCAACTAACATGGGATTCTCACATGCATAAAAGGAAACATTCCTGTCATGGTTTCTACGCATTCTTGCACATGCACACCATCATTTCATACACTTTAAGGTTGCTGTTATAACATTATTTCACATTAACATATCATGGATCACAATTTCACAATCTAACACATTGGTTTCACATGTTTTCACAATTACTCATTCACATAGTTCTCTTTTTACACATTGCACGTTTACACATATTCACACTACACAATTTACACACATTCACGTTCACATTTCACAATTTAGTGTCGTGACACATAGTCCAAACCACCATTAGAAGGACACATCACATACACATAACACATAACACATAGACGCCACCTAGGCAACACAGTGACGACTCTTGGACTGCGCAGACCAGGAGAACAAGTCTCCACCGTAACCAGTGGTACTTGTCCACCTACAGGATTTCATCCTAATGCCCTTAGTATCTTAACACATTGAGCCTTCCCATGGGGACTTTGCCATGGTACGGTCCCACGGCCCTCTATGGAAGCAGTGTCACACATGGCACATTCTTACACATTACACATTCCGATTTTAACACACATATTACACATGATATACACATCTTTAAACTTTCTCACTTATACACATGGCTCTGTTTTTCTATTCATGATACTACTGCCGACAGAAATCAAACATTCAGTACCTTACACTAATCAGGTTGAAACATACATAATCAACCATGTTCATATTAGCATGCGTTGAACACTCGTTTTCGCATGGAAATTTCATAGAGCACTCTACAGTTATCCAAATAACATGAGAATTTAACCACAGACTAATTTCAGGTTTATGATCACACATGCAAATTTTCATATTTTTCTTAGTCATATTACATTTACAGAAATTAAAACATTCAATCTCATGCCATTTATAATTCAATTTATCATGGAACATAACATGAATGTTTGATTTGACCATTCACAGGTCTGTACCTATCATTCATAATGTCACAGAAATTTTCCCCGAAATTTTTGCACAACATGCAATTTTCCAAAGTTTTAAAACAATCTAGGCATGCTCTCTATTTTCTAATACAGAAATTATAACAAGTTTCATAATCATGGGAAAATTCCCAAATTTTCGGGACATGGACTGTCATGCATTTACATCATCTGGAAATTTTATTGAAGTCAATTTACATATGGATCATGCAAACAGTAAGCTACCATACCCATGATCTTCATTTCACATGCATTTCACATAATTCTAACAACTTAGATAAATCACAGAAAAGTATAAAAGTCTCACAAACACATTTCATTAACCATATTACATAACATATAGTGTTAACAATATATCCTTATGCGAAAACACATCGGAAATTTATCATATAGGAGGAGAGAACAGCGCATTGTTCTGTCCTGAAGAACTTAACGGCACAGTCTGGCTGTTAAAGGAGATTAACGGCAATATCGTTGGCCGCTAATCTAAGAGCTTGACGGCAAGGGATCTTGCCGTCAAGTTCCGGTCTGTGCAAAAAGACAGACCGAGCTCCAAATACAAGAAGAATGGGGGAATCCAGGACACGATAAAATCTCAAAAAAATGATAGAAACCTCCTAGACAGATACATGGACGAAGTGGGTGGGTAACTTGCCTCTTGTAAAATCTCCAAAGGGATCAAAGTTGTTGTTGAAGCTCTCCTTGGGCAGTCCCAAGAAGCCTCCAAAACACCTTCTCTCCATCTTCTGTGGTGTTGTAGCTTCCAGTCAGAGGTCGGGGAAGCCTCCTCCTATGTCTAAGCTAGCTTCTAGTCGTTGTACATCGCCGGATGAAGCTCCAAACTGCCGGATCTGAGCTCTCAAAGCTCAGGTTTTCTCACAGGGCTTAGGGTTTCTCTCCTTCTCCTTGCAAAGAGCCAAGAGAAGGTCTTTGGGTTGCAAAGAGTGGTTTGTTTATAGGATAGAGACCTCTCAACTCACGCAGGGGTTGATGTGAAGGCTTGAGAGCCGTTGTGGACGTCTCCCCAATGGTTGAGGTAGCTTGCCCCCGGAATTTTAGGGTCTGCAGCGCATGCATGTCAGTGATATTAACGTCCACATCGACGGCCGTTTATTTAAGTATTAACGTCCAACGATATGGACGTTGACTATCATGGACGTCCACCATGTTGACGCCAATTGGCCCTTCGTCCAGAACTTAAAAACATGCAGAAACCATGCGTACGATGTATATATATATATATACATGAAATATATGTGGTATAGTATACACATCATCACACATGCAAACATACAATATTTATAACCTATTTACACACATGCACACATAAGTATCACTAGCTAATACGTATGTAGATATTTACATACATGCACACACAAGCATGAATTATCCACACATGAAATAAAGCAACAAAATTCGAGGGCCTTACACTTTGTGCCTCAATCACCTGTTGATATATCAATGGGTGAACTGTCATGCTGGCCAACACTGCTCTCTCCCAGAGGCTGGACGACGTAAACACACCCTGAGTGACGTCCTCCAGGAGTCGCCAGTGTCTAACCAATAAAGAACTCAAGTGGGCTCTCCTACTCAAAGCGTCTGCTACGACATTAGCCTTTCCCAGGTGATAGAAAGGGTAAAGTCGTAGTCCTTCAAGTACTCGAGCCACCTATGCTGCCTGAGGTTCAGATCTCTCTGGGTGAAGACGTACTATATGCTCCGGTGATCTGTGAAGACCTCGAACACCTCGCCGTACAAGTAGTGCCTCCACAACCTCAAGGTGAACACGACTGCTGCAAGCTCTAAATCGTGTGTCAGGTAGTGATGCTCATGCTTGTTCAGCTAACGAGAAGCATAAGCAACTACTCGACCGTGCTGCATCAACACAGCACCCAAACCAGTACCTGACGCATCTGTGTAGACAACAAAGCCGCCGCTGCCAGAAGGTACCACAAGGATCAGAGCTGAAGTCAGCCGGCTCTTCAGCTCCTGAAAACTGCGCTCGCACTCTGCTGTCCACACAAACCTGGTCTCCCGCCTTGTCAACCAAGTCAAAGGCTCTCCAACTCTGACGAAGTCCTATACGAACCTCCTGTAGTAGCCTGCCAGCCCCAGAAAACTACGAACCTCTGCAACTGTAGTGGGCTGGCCCCAAGAAACCATGGCCTCAACCTTGGCGGGATCCACCGCCACACCTGCACTAGAAACAACGTGACCCAAGAAATGCAGCTCCTTTAGCCAAAATTCACACTTTTTGAATTTGGCGTAAAGTTGGTGACTCCTCAAAGCCTGCAACACCAGCCTCAAGTGAACCTCGTGCTCCTCTACCGTCGCTAAATACACCAGGATGTCGTCGACGAACACCACCACGAACCGGTTCAGGTACTCTCGGAACACACTGTGCATCAGCTCCATGAACACTGCAGGTGCATTCGTGAGCCCAAAAGGCATCACGACAAACTCGAAGTGGCTGTAGTAGGTACAAAAAGTTGATCTGGTGATGTCTGATTCGCGGATCCGCAACTGGTAGTAGCCCCACCTCAAGTCAATCTTCGAAAACACTAAAGCTGACTGCAATTGGTCGAGCAAGTCATCGATCCTGGGCAAATGGTACTTGTTCTTCATGATCACTTGATTCAGCTGCTGATAATCAATACACATTCTAAGGCTGCCATCTTTCTTTCTCAGAAACAAAATAGGCACTCCCTACGGCAAACGGCTAGGATGAATGAAGCCCAACGCAAGCAACTCCTCTAGTTGGCGCTTCAACTCCCGCAGCTCTGCCGGCGCCATCCGATACGGTGCCTTGGATGTCGGCATCATCTCAGGAAGCAACTCAATGGAGAAATCTACCTCCCGCTCAGCCGGCAGGCTAGGTAGATCCTCCGGAAACACGTCGACAAACTCACAAACAATAGGCACATCTGAAACAGAAATCTCACCAAAATCCGAGACACACACAGATGTTGCCCAGCTAGTAAGCTCCGAGGGGGGGTGAATGGGATTCTAAAATTTTGATTATCTATACCTGTCCACAAAAATGTTCACACCATAGACACTTCAATGATTGTTACTGTTAGTGAAAAGAAAACAACAAACACAAAGCAAGCAATCACACTACACAAGACTTTATCCTAGTTCGGACCTCCTCTCCACAGGAGTCCTACGTCCAGTCCCTGAGCAACAACTCAGGATTCACTACCCAAGGTTACAATCCCCCTCAAGGACACTTACACACCCAGCCGCAGCTGGTCTTCTCTTCACAACCCGAAGAGGAATACAACACCCTGGAACCCGCTAGGTCTTCCTTCAACACGAAGGAAAAAAACACCCTGGACCCCCAGGTCTTCCTTCAACAAGAAGGGAAAAAACACCCTAGAACCCCCAGGTCTTCCTTCAACACGACGGGAACAACACAAAGATGTGTTCAAGGGATGATATGCCCCTGGACCAAGCTAATAGCACAGTGCTTGATCCAAAGCGAAGACTGAGAGAAAAAAATCTACGACAAAGAACACTCTCAGTACACAAAAGCTCTCTCAAGGTTCTACACTAGACACAGAGAGCTAAGAGCTACAACAAAATGATGGATTGAGACTTGAGCTCTTCTATGGTGCTTGCAGATTTTGAATTCTCAAGATCTATGTCTTCACGTAGGCACCAGTCTTCAATTTATATCTTCTTTAAAAAATGTAGTCGTTGAAGTATCCGTTGTCTCTATGTTCAGAGAACGTTAGACTGCATGGCTTTCCTTTATAGTCAACAGTTCTTTGTGTTTCATGCACGTAAGAAGTAAATCCTTCTTGATATCCTCCAGCTTTGACTTTATCCAACTTTGTATAAAGTCGTGCTGTCAGAGACCTGCACACATTAAATGCTAAAACATAGACAACTAAGCTATCTCTTGTTGTTAGTCAATGTTAGAGTGAGAATACATCAAAATGGTAATTCCATTCTAAAAAGATATTTCATGTAGAAGCATAAGAATAGAAGATATCTGGACATGCATCATGCAGAGAAATGTACGGTTATATTTAATGTATGGATGTAAGAGAAATATGCAGGACGACTTTGACTTGTCAAGATATTTGAATATCAAGTCGTTATATTTCATGAAATCATTGTGAGAATCACTTATGAAATCGTTGTATGAGTGAATCATTTGAGAACGAATCATTACAAGCAAATCGTTATAACCAAATTGTTGTCTCACTTATCGAGTCGATGAGTGATCAAATCGTTGTTTTATTTTTATCGAATCATTACACATACCAAGTTGTTGTTGTGACTTATCGAATCGTTACAGCAAGTAAATCGTTGTGTAACTTATCGAGTCGTTATAGTGACCAAGTCGTTGTTGTAACTTGTCGAATCGAGGTAACTACCAAATCGATGTGTATCTTATCGAATCGTTATGAGAGCAAATCGTTGTTCTTACTTATCAAATCGATGTGAGAGCAAATCGTTGTTCTCACTTATCAAATCGATGTGAAACAAAATCGATGTGAGAGCAAATCGTTGTTCTCACTTATCAAATCGATGTGAACCAAAATCGATGTGAGAGAAAATCGTTGTTCTCACTTATCAAATCGATGTGAAACAAAATCGATGCGATCACTTAGCGAATCGATCTGAGATCGAAATCGATGCGATGGTTAGCGAATCGTTCTGAGATCGAAATCGATGCGATCACTTAGCGAATCGTTCTAAGATCAAAATCAATGTGATCACTTAGCGAATCATTCTGATATCGAAATCGATACGATCACTTAGCGAATCGTTCTGAGAGAAATCGGTATGTCACATACCAAATCCTTATGTATATGAAAGCAATAGAGGTAAGGAAATCGTTATGACTATTGAAATCATTATACTAGAAGAATTATATGCTCTGAACTTAAAATGCTTCAGGGTAAAAATACTTACAGGTTTTTTCTTGACTTTCTTTAATTTATTTTTTATGCTTAAACTTAGTAGAAGACTTGTTATATTAAACTAAATTTGAGTTTTGTTAATCACCAAAATAGATATGTAATTTATCTAAATTACATGGGGATAAACTGATCACCAATCTCCCCCTTTTTGGTGATGACAAAACATAGCATAAGCATAGACTTTCTGAAATAAATCTAAGGAATTGAGCGAAAACAAAAATGAGAAATTTATTTTAGAAATACTATTTTTCTCCCCCTTTTTGTCATTAAGCAAAAAGATATCATACTAAGACAAAGAAGAAGAGAAAAGTTAAATGGTAGCAAGGAGAAATTTTATTGACCATTGGTTGTTTCAGTAAGATAGAAGGCAGGAGACAAAAAGGATGCAAAGCGAGTAAGGATGGGATTCGCTTTGCGTTCCTGCTCTTCAAAGTAAGACTGAAAAGCACCAAAAGTGATTTTATAGGAATGTCCCATAGAAGGAGCCATCCTTTTGAGGTGACGCTGTTTCTGATCTTCCATGAAGGAGACATACGCATCAGTGCCAAGGGAAATCTTATATGAAGTGAAGGAACCAAAACTAGGTAGCCGAAGAAACTGATCAATTTTGAACGGATAGTAGATCTGGTGCTGCTGAAGTTCCTTCTTTAGAGCCACAAAGACCTTGTACCTTTCTTCCCATGTATGATAAGAGTCCCGGACAAGGTGAAGGGAGTTGGAATCCAAGAATTCAGCAGGATACAGCAATGGTTGATTGGATCTAGCCTAAGAAACATTGAGTTCTTGAAGTTGTTGGGCTGACAGAGTGTATAGTTTCTCCCAATCAGAAGGCGAAAGCCTCTCACTTTCAGACAAAATAGGGGCAAGAATATCAGCCTTAATGTACCCCAAAAGATATTGCTGGTTGTCAAACCTGTGAAAGGAAAGGGAACGGCCTTCTTGCACTGAAATCCTGGCCATTACCATTGCAGCTCTTTCAACGATAAGTGTTCCAACAAAAGAATCCATGATTAAGGAGTGAAGAGGGGGTAGGAACATGACATCAGGGATCTCTAAAGTAGCAAAATCAATCTGAATAGAATCTATATGAGCATCCCCAGAACTCAGAGCCATGATAGCTTGACAAAACTAGCACAGCTGCACTTCAAGAAGATGATTGATATAGCAGAAGTCGTTGTACATCTGGAATTGCCTGATGAATTTGATCTCTTTTTGAACAAAGGGCCCCTAAGTGTCCTTGTGAAGGATTTAAAACCACTCAGAGAGAGTCAAAGGGGAATCTCTGGGTGGATACCTAGCTGACCGAGCTCGAAGAAACTGACTGTAGAGAGCTTTGTGGACGCGAGCCCACTGATCTTCAGTTTTGGCTTCAGTCAAGGAGAAAACTTTTGACTGTTGATCCTTGGATAGAAAAGAATAAGGAAAGATGGTGGGTGAGATTTAGGAATGGGAGACCAGAAATGGTGGCAAAAGTGACTTTAAGAAGAAATTCTTCATATAAGGATTTGTGTTTATTGTCAACAGAAAGGGAAAACCAAAGAGGTGGATAGCAAGGTTCAGAAGAGACAAGGTGAGTAGAAGTAAGACTCCTCTTCTTCAGGACAGGGCTAGAAGAGTCTGTCCGGTGGATGTGAGTCCTAACAGTCAGTACTAAACGAAGTATTGCTACTTCAAATTCATCCTTGATGTCCTGGAATTCAGTATGGACAAGTTGGGCACCCTCAAGAATAATGGTAATAAACGAAGGAGGATTGGATGGATTACGGAGTGATTGAGGAGTAACAAAGGGGATATCAGATGGTCCTGAAGAGGAAGGACCAGAGGAAGAGGCTCCAGCGGATGAAGATGCTGGAGGAACCTCAACAGACGGAGGAATAGGAGGAATAAAAGTGGAGGAGGTAGGAGATGAAGTAGATTGGGATGGAAAAGGTGTAGGAGAAGATATGGTTCTAGGACGAGGTCGTTTGAAGGTGGTAGGTGCTGGAGGTGCAGTGGAGGATGTGAGTGGAGAAGGAGGGTCTGGAGTTGGAGAAGAAGAAGCAGGGGGCTCTGGATCTACAGTCGGTCCTTCTACTCTTGCAACCACTGATTCCATCTGCCCTGATGGCCTTGAAGCATCCTCTGCCAGCCCTATTGGCCCAGACACCTCTGCAATGACTGGTTCTGCAGTATGCACATCTTCAACAACCTTTGGCCCTGATGACCCTGCTGGATCCTCAGACATTGGCCCTGAAGGTCGCTCTTCATCAACAGATGGCCCTGAAGGCCCTGAGCTGCTAGCAGGAGTGGCATGAGTGGGTAAATGCTCCCTCACAAAAACTGACAAGTCAAGAATTGTTTGTTTCATCTGGACCAACTCACCTTTCAAATGTTGGAGCTCAGAAGTCAATGCTCCAACAAAAGTAGTTGACTGGCTCTGACTTATGAATATAGAAGCTATATCTGAATGAACAGAGCACAGTATGGACCCTTGTTCATCCAATCTTTCAATAATGGGCTTAATGTTGATCTTCAATTTCTTCTGCCTTGGCCTCCTATGTGGCTTCCTATTAAGGAGGGGAATATCCTGAGCCACTTCTTTCCCTTTGCTGCTTGCCCTGGCAACGGGCTCCACATGATCATCATTTCCATCATCTGAGGCACTCTCCACAATGCCTTCTCTGAACTAATCATCAACGGGGACACTAGCAGTGTGCTCCCCCTGAGATGTTGGTTCCTTCTCAATTGACTGCTCCCCTCAATAGGAGCATCCTTCATGACAACATCATCAGTGTGGCCTGATGCCACATCCTCAGACACAACATTTTGCTCCCCCTGAATGGGAGCTTCCTCCATCACAATGTGTGACGGACCGGGGTATTTATGCCCATTAACGCAAGCCTCACAGGCACATTATTCCAACGACTGGTTGCATAAGCTACAAGCTTCACAGGCAAATTTCAAGTACGTGGGTAACAGAGCTGTTAACCAAAAGCTGGCCCTTTATACCCAAACCACAATATGTAGGAAACCACATACACCAAGTAACATGATCGGTTACAGCGGGCCAATCCATCACACATGAAAACTATATATGGTAGCTTACTCGAGGGAGGGTGAAGCACATTGTGTGGAAGGTCACACCACACGACCTCCATGAAACACAGTTCCACGTCAACACCAGAAAGACTGGTATACGACGTGCCACCACAAAACATTACCCACACAGGGTACAGGTACCTATTACCACAAGGCACTAGCACAGAAACCGCAAATAAACCAGTGCCGTAACAGGGCACACCATAGCAAACTAAACCACATTTGTGGTGAGTCAATACTCACCATCTATAGCTGAAACTGTGCCACCACTCGGGCACACCACAAACCACAATCGCAGTCACAACTGTGCCAACACCAGGGTACACCTCGAACGAGTCAAACCTCGACTATGAGTCACAAACTCACGAACCAGAGCCATTGGCAAAGCACGAGTCAGAAAGGAACGACGTCACCACAACCACAACTGGAGCTAACAAAGCACGAGTTGCGAAGAACGACGCCACCACATGGGAACGGTATACTTGCTGATCAGGCCAATATCCAACCTAGACAACACAACACAAGAACAACCTCTCAGCCTCGCAGTCACGGATGAAAGGTCCAACTGCCACTCCACGAGAACAAGTCAAACAACTGTGGAGACCAACCAACACCACACCTGCAGACACGCAACTGCAGGTCCATGCCTGGCACCTCTAGGGTCTCTGGTCGGAGCACCCTAAAGTGAGGCACTGGAAAACAGGACTAGCTTGGGACCAGTGTCGACTACTGGTGTCCGTACCCCCAACTACGAGCGCGCTACAAGCGACTGCACACCCACCAACACAAGCTGCTGCCCTACTGTCGTCTTTCCCTCAGCCGTACGTACAACTCAAACACAGGAGTGAGGGTGTCCAGGAAGACGACACAGACCTCAACGGTACCACACTGTACCAGGACAAACCCCGAGCACAACAAACACACGTGCCTGGCTCACAAAGAACCTGGGGTACCCAACTAGAGAGGCATTCCGAAATAGGCGCCGGACCACCACACTCGACAAGCTCAAACCACGATATATACAAAAACACTTTCTGTTACTGATCACGGTACATATGATAGGAATAGCTTGTTCCAGTCACCCTGTGACTTACAAGCTAACCTACACAATCACACACATAAACCACATTAATAATAATACCACGACCTATCATCGGTCACAAAGTGACAGTGAAGGTTACACTAAACACTGACGATAAATCATAAATAATCACACTTGTATTTCACTAATTATCCGTCCAGAATAATCTATAAAAGATTCTAGAAGATCGAGGCTAGGTTCAGACGTGAACCTTATCGCCACAACACCACAGTAATTAATATATAATAAACATGATAACGTACGATATGCCATGCATATACAAATCACTTGCACGACATCAAAACCCTGTGATATTTCACAACCTCATAGCCGATAAACTGACCTCAAAAGCCCCGTGCTCCAAAAGCACCACAGGTGTTAATACACCGCAACTTATAACAAGAATGCCATTAAAAACACACTGCGCACATGCACAGGTTGGCGGCGACATCGATTGCCATCCAAAGAATATAGACGACAATGTCACTTGCCGTCAACACCAAGTAAGCGACCACCACTTGGCCGTTTACCCACACTCAATGGCTAGATACCTAGCCGTTAATCTCCCAACGAAGAACTCTGCGTCAACCGATGTTGACCCCATGATCTTCACTGCAGAACCCGCCAGAACACACAAAATGGCCCTAGACCGATTACACGGGCAATCTAGCCATAAATACAATAGAAAAACAAGGGGAAACACTCCCCCTTACATGTATATACCATAATTAAACCAGAGAAGTAAGATCCAATACTTGGATCGATCAAACCACCCAATTTCCCGGCATGATAACCCTTTTTCCCAAAAACACAATTAACAAGTAATCTATACAAACGGAGCATGACAATTCAAACAAGAGAAGTCAAGGGGTCCAGTCCCTACCTCAGAAACGCAAATAAACTCCTAAAGAACTTCAAATCGCGCCGAAACCCCCAGGAGCTTCCCGCGAACACCACCCTCCAATCCGTCATTCCCCGCCCGATCTGCCGCTACTGCGCGCATCACGGCCTTCCCACGTGCTCCCGTCAACTGCCGGAAGTAGTGAAGAGGCACAAAGGTGAAAGGTGGGGAAAGAGGAGAGGAGAAAATGGGGAAGGAAGAAGGCTCGGGTTTACCTAAAAACACAGGCGCCTCAGGTTAACGTCAACCTCTGCGCCGCTAACCAAACTGCCCCAACTAGGCGTCCACATCGCTCGACGCCAAGTTCAAGCAATAAAACCCATTAAAATAAACGGTAGACGTCCACATCGATGGATGCCAAAAACATGTTAACGGCAACCCATGGACGCCAACACAAAGTTGACGTCACCCACCTGGACGCCAACCCACTGTTGATGTCCAACGTACTGAACACCAACACAGACCCATAACCAAACCCGGTAAGGATCTAATAAGAAACACACAACACTAATGTGCCTCACATTGGCCACCAAACCCGCTAAACCTGGATCCACGGGGATCCGAAAAATGTGCGACGTTACACAATGTCTCCCTCTGCAACTAGATCAGCTACGATCTCTGGCTCCACATGAGTGCTGGTTATAGAGTCTAGCACATTCCGAAGTATTGAAGCTACTCGGGAGGAGGAAGGCACAACCTCTCCAATTTGCTCAACGGGTTCAATGAATTCTTGAGGAATATCCTCAATCCTGCTGCTGCTTGCCATTGAGTCTTCAATTCTGATTTCTGCTTCGCTGCCTTGGACATCTGCTGCTGCTACCGCTGCTGATTCTTCTTGAACCACATGTATTTGTACCTACTGTTCTTGAATGCTTGGCGCTTCTGCCCTTGCATCTTCTTGCTCAATTTGAGCATCTGGTATTGCTGCTGCTACTATTTTTGGAACTGCCTCTTCTTGGGCTTCGCCAATGATGGCCTCACCCTCAGCCACTGAGGTCTTGGTCCACATACCACCAACCAAAGAAAATCCACTCTTCTTTAAGTTTCTCCTGCGAATGGCCTGCCCCATCTTTTCTGACACCGCCCCAGATAGATTAACACCAAAATGTTGGAAAATTTTGGTCAGCAAATGGGCGTAAGGTAGGGACACATTCAATTTGCATTTCTTGTCCCAAACTTGAGCATGAGCAAACTTTATTCTTTCTAATATAACTTCAGCCATGTTTATGCTCTGGTTCTGGATAGCCCAGAACATCATATCGGAGTCCGCCTTTGTACATGTAGAGAAGGTGGCACTCCTAGGGACCAGTATCTGACACACAATAAAATGCAGAATGTGGTTGAATGCGTTCAGCTGGTTGATATCTATCTTCCTATCCTTCAATCTGAACTCGGGACCAACAATCCCTAGCCCCTTCGCCTGGATGTCAACAGTGTGTATTCCACTGTGACCGGTGGTGCAAACTCCAAACAAATACTCCAACAGGGCATATGTGATCCTAATCTGGGTTCCTTTGACAGTGGATGTCAAAGACCCATCTGCCTCTGACTTCAAACAAACATAGAACGCCTTGACCAAGTCTAGATAACTCACCTCTGATAGGGTGCCATTTTTGTCCATTTCAACCTTTCCATAGCTGCTATGATGTTGTGCATCCCATTCTTCTCCAAATCCGCAATATCAACTGCTTTGTTCTCGCACAACTTGGTCTTCACAGTGGTAAACCTCTCTTACTGCTCGACGGTGAGGAACGCAGCTCCATAGCCCCCGACGCTACCGGAAACTCCAGAAACGACCATGGATTTGAATGGTGAAAGGTTCTGGATGATTGGAATGGAGATTGGAACAGAAGCCCTCAAGAAATTTCTTGCGGGAAAGAGGTGGAGGCTTTGAAATCACAGGGAGGTGATGCCGGAGTCCATAGGGTTATCGTCTCAGACAAGTTGAAGGAGAAGAGAGCGGGAAGTGAATCAGTATGGCACAGATTTCGGGTTTTTATCAGATAAAGGGGAAAAACACCATAATGATAGAAAACGACAAAAGACTAGTTGGATAGGAATAAATCCTTTTAAAATTACGAACCGTCAAAGATAACTATGAAGCAAGCATTATTTAAAGAATTTGCTTTAATTTCAAGGGGAAAAATAATTGACATTCTGAACTAATTGTTATTTCAGTTATTTACAGACAAATCTATCACAAATTGTAGATGTCTAATTCCCTTCTAAGAGACGTAAATCTCTCTTCGGGTAAAGCTTTGTGAAGATGTCTGCTAACTGATTTTGAGTATCAATAAAGAAATATCTATATTACCATTTGCTACATGATCACGAATAAAATGATATCTAACCTCTATATGTTTTGTCCTTGAATGCTGAACTAGATTCTTGGTGAGATTTATTGCATCGGTTTTGTCGCACAGCAAGGGAATTGTCTTGATATTTAGTCCAAAATCTTCAAGCTGCTGTTTGAACCATAAGAGTTGTGTACAACAGCTTCCAGCAGCCACGTACTCAGCTTCAGCTGTAGATAGTGCTACTGAATTTTGCTTCTTTGAGGACCATGATATCAGACATCCTGCAAGAAATTGACAACATCCACTAGTGATTTTTCTATCTATTTTGCATCCAGCGTAGTCAGCATCAGAGTATCCTGCTAAATTAATTTCGCATGATTTTGGATACCATAGAACTAAGTCATGAGTTCTAGACAGGTATCTAAAAATTTTGTTGACACTTATTAAGTGAGACTCTCAAGGGTCTGCCTGATACCTAGCACACATGCATACACTAAATAGTATGTCGGGTCTACTGGCAGTTAAATAGAGTAATGAAACTATCATACCTCTGTAGACTTTTTGATCTACCTTCTTACCATCCTTATCACTGTCTAATCTTGTTGATGTACTCATCGGTGTTGACAGTGGCTTGGCGCTTTCAAATCCAAACTTCTTTAAAAGTTCCTTGGTGTATTTGGCTTGACAAATATGAGTTCCTTCCTTTCCTTGCTTGACTTGCAATTCAAGGAAGTAGTTTAGCTCCCCCATCATGCTCATTTCGAATTCTCCCTGCATAAGCTTTTCAAAATACTTGCAAAGAGATTTATCAGTAGAACCAAATATTATATCATCTACATAAATTTGTACAAGCAATATATGTTTGACTTTAGACTTAACAAATAATGTACTATCTACTTGACCTCTAATAAAACCATGGTTCAATAAAAATGCACTTAAGCATTCATACCATGCTCTTGGTGCTTGTTTCAAACCATATAAAGCTTTATGCAACTTAAATACATGATTTGGAAAATCAATATCATCAAAACCAGGAGGTTGGTCTACATAAACTTCCTCCTTTATAAAACCATTAAGAAAAGTAAATTTTACATCCATTTGAAAGAGTTTTAAATTCATTGCAGAAGCATATGCAAGTAAAATCCTAATTGCCTCAAGTCTAGCTACTAGTGCATAGGTTTCACCAAAATCTATGCCTTCCTCTTGAGAATAGCATTGAGCTACCAGTCTGGACTTGTTTCTTGTGATCACACCAGCTTCATCTAGTTTGTTCCTGAACACCCATTTGGTGCCAATCACAGGATGATCTGATGGTCTCGGAACAAGTGACCATACATGGTTTCTCTTGAACTGATTAAGTTCATTTTGCATGGCTAATATCCAACATTCATCAGTGAGAGCTTCTTTGACTATCTTAGGCTCTATCTGAGATACAAAAGCTATGTAGTCACAAAGAATTATATTACCTTTGGTTCTTTCCCCAACCGATGGATCACCAATGATGTTTTTCAGCGGGTGATCTTTCTTATACCTCCATTCTTTTGAAAGATTATCACGTGATGTATCCTTTTGTTGTAGATCATCCAAGGGTGGATATTCCTTATCCTCAATGGATGTGTTCTTTAATTTCTTGGACAACTTTTCTGGATCATCAACATCACTATTTTGTTCCTCTCTCAAGGAACAGTTAGTCTCATCAAAGATAACATGTACTGTCTGCTCAATTAATAAATTATGCTTATTAAATACTCTATATTCTTTGGGTTTAGAAGCATACCCCATGAATATATCTTCATCTGATTTTGCATCTAGATTACCAAGGTCTCTTTTGCCGTTGTTGTGGATGAAGCATGGACATCCAAATGTCCTGAAATGACTGATCTTCGGCTTCTTCTGCTTGTATAGCTCATATGAAGTCTTCTTCAAGATTGCCTTGATCATTACTCTGTTGATGATATAACATGTTATGTTGACGGCTTCGGCCCAAAAGTATCTTGGCAAATCACATTCTGATAGCATTGTTCTTGCCATATTCAATAGGGTTCTATTATTCCTCTCAGCAACTCCATTTTTCTGTGGTGTCCTTGGTGCTGAGAAGTTATGCTCTATCCCTTGATCATCACAGAATTTGGAAAATTTCTCATTCTGAAATTCTCCTCCATAGTCTGATCGAATACCAATAATGTTGTGCTTCTTGTCTTTCTGTACCTTCTTACTGAAGCTGACAAAGCTGTCGAATATATCATCCTTATGCTCCAAAAAGGATACCCATGTAAACCTAGAGAAGTCATCTACTATAACAAATCCAAAGTTCTTTCCTCCGAGACTTGTGGATCTCATTGGCCCAAATAGATCCATATGTAGAAGTTCTAAGGGTTTAGAGGTAGTTACCACAGTCTTTGACTTGAAGGATGACTTGGTGTTCTTTCCTTTTGCACACGGTCCACAGACACCATTCATTTTTGCAATTACCTTGGGTAAACCTTCCACCAAGCTTCTCTTGATCAACTTTCTCATGCCATCCAAGCTGCAGTGGCCCAGTCTTTGGTGCCATAGTTCTGTTGACTGCTCTTTATTTGCTGCCAGACATATGTCCTGATCCTTTAGTTCCTCTAGAAAAAGTACATACAGGTTCTTTTCTCTGTTAGCTTCAAAAATGACTGCACCATCCTTCATAGTACTGCATTTTGATTCTTGAAATCTGATTTGATGTCCTTTATCACACAGTTGGCTGATACTGATAAGGTTATGCTTCAATCCTTTGACGCATAGAACATCTTCAATAACAGTTTTGCCTTTTCTTCCTACTCATCCGCTACCTATCACAGTGCCTTTTCCATTGTCTCCATAAGTGACTATTCCTTCTTCAGCTTCAAGATGGGAAAATAGCTTTCTGCTCCCTGACAAGTGCCTTGAGCATCTGCTATCCAAGTACCATTTAGATGCTCGAAGATTTACCTGTAAAGAAAACATTATGTTTTAGGTACCCAAGTTCTTTTGGGTCTTGGTTGGTTAGTATCATCAATTTCCCTTTTAATTATCCATATTTTATGTTTGGTTGGACATGTCATTTTAATGTGGCCTAACTTGTTGCAATGGCCACAGCAAGATATTTTACTTACTTTTTCATTTGGAATATATTTAAAGTTTGATTTGTATGCAATATCTTGTTCGGGTATAAACTTAGGTGATGGATATATTTTAGGGTATACTGTTGTATCTTCATTATCGGGAGGAGTATAGCCTAATCCATGTTTCTTTCTACCAGATCTTCTAGCTCTTTTTAGTATTAAGGTTATTTTGTCATTTGTAAATTTCTCTAGTGTGCTGGATAATTTTTCATTTTCTGTTGTTAATGTGTTAACTTCCTGTTATAATTTGTTCACTGTTTCTTGGTTTTCCAAGCTTGCTAATTGTTCATTTTTATTTTTCAAGTCCTCACACAGCAATTCATTTCTTCTTTTTAGCTCTATGATTTGTTTTTCTAGTTGTTCGTTTTCAAATTTTAGATCTGAATTAGTATTTTCTAAACATACAGTATTTTTCTTACTGACTTTTAGTGATTTGCATACCTCTTTATATTTGCAGTATAATTCATTAAAAGCTTCTTCTAAATTATCAGAATCAGATTCGTTACATGAAGAAAATGACGAGTCAGATGTTACCTTTTCATCGACGTTAGCCATGAATGCCAGGTTGGCCTCTTCTTCTTCTCCTCCACTGGAACTCGACTCACTGTCAGAGTCGCTGCTATTGTCCCAGGCTGCTGCCATGGCTTACTTCTTGTATCTTCTAAATCTTCTGGAGCTGTCTTTCTTTCTAAACTCGCTTTTCTTCAGTTTCGGACATTCAGCTTTGATATGTTCGGGCTTCTTGCATTCATAGCAAATCGGTTCAGTCTTCTTCGCATCTTTAACTTCAGGCTTTTTGAAGTCTTTTCCCTTCTTGAAGTGCCTTCTTCTAGACTGATATTTCTTTTTCTTAGCTAGTATTCGTTGTAATCTTCTGGATAGCAGAGCTTCTTCATCTTCGCTGTTGTTCATGCTCTCCTAGCCATATGAGCCTTCTTCTGATGTGTCTTCTTCTGCTTTGAGAGCGTTGGTATGTTTCTTTCTGCTAGATGATTCTCCCAACCTCTCCATGTTTATCTCATGGGCCATAAGGGACCCAATGAGTTTCTCTAATGACATTATCTTCAAGTCATTAGCCTCTTTTATTGCTATTACTTTTGGGGTCCACGAGGCTAGTAGGGACCTTAGGATTTTCCTTACCACATCTCCCATTTGATATATCTTACCAAAACTAGCCAATCCATTTGTGATATCGGTGAATTCACTATGGCTTCCCATTTGTTGTGTTGGATAACTGGCCACTAATGCGTCCGGCCTGGGCGACGCGTTAATGTCGCATCGGAGGTGCCCGACGCGACAGTCATCCGGGTTGCGACCACCTTATGCATCGTGTTCCTGTCGCGCCCGGTCAACGGGTCGTGACAGGGTTCTACTTTTTGGTCATCTAACGCCTGTCAGAAGAGCAAGTATGTCAGAGCGACCAGTCAGGTTGTCACGATGTCCCGGAGGGACACATTCTGGTCATGGTTTGCTGGCCTGTCGCGTTAAGGTCTTAACGTGACGCGGCGCCCTGTCGCGTCTTGGGGGCCGAAGGCTAAAAGCCTTGGCCGGTGCCCCCATTCCTTTTCTCTCCTTCCTCCTTTCCCTCCTCCTCTCCGAGGTGGGGAAATCTTTCTTCTTCTTTCCTCTTCAGCGGTTCAGGCGTGGAGCGGCCGGCGGCTTGTGTTGAGTGGTGGAGTGACGTCATGGAGCAAGGAGGAGGCAGCAGAGTTGTCGTGAAGGCCCATTCGTTGGTTCAGTTCTTCCTTTCCTGTAGGGATTTCTTGTGCCCTATCCAATCCTGGTGATTGGGAGCCCTCTTGGTTGATTGCATGCTTTTACAGCTTTCCCCATGCTCCCCTCCCCGTTGTGGTGCCTGTTGTAGGGTGTGGGCGACCCCGGGATGTAGCATCCCGGCGGTCTGCCTCCCGACTGATGTCGCAACAGCCGTGCGCGTCGTGACATCAGAGGAGGCGTCTCCCCAGTTGGGCGCGACCTTATCATGGCTTAGTTGGATGTCGCGATACGAGTGGTGTCGCGACCTGGTTTCCTGTCGCGACGCGCTTACCAGTCACAACACGGTACTTGTCGCGGTTGCCCTTCCTGTCGTGATGGTATCGCGACAGGCTAGGAGGGCGCGACAGCACCAGGCATGCCTTGGGTGTTTCCGTGGCCTCGTTGGTGTGTCGGCGTGTGCCCCAGGGCAGGGTTGCCCTTAGGACCTTCTGGTAGGGAATGCGGCAGGTTGCCTCCCGGCATTCAGTGACCGAAGGTGACACCTTTGTTTCCGTGTCCTAGCGGCAGTGATAGGAGGCTCGCGTCTGTCTAATAATCGATTGTCTGACTGTCAATCGATTATTAGAAGGGCGATGGTTTCTGTACTGTCCCGTGGTGTTCTGGGCTTTCTGGCCTTGCCGTGTGTGCCGGCATTGCCCGACGGCCCTCCTGGTTGTTCCGGGAGGGGAGCCGTTCATGCATGTGCCTACTGGGCATGTCTCAGTTACAAGCCAGTTGTGCCGGTTTTTGTGGTGGTTGCCCTGCCTGTTCTCTTTCGCCCGGTGCTTTGCACTTGAGGGCTTGTCCTATTCAGAGGATGTCTCCATTTCCTGGGACCCCCATCCTCGGGAGCCTGTTAAGGGAGTTCTCCGGGCTACGAGCATGCTCGAGTTGACAACCTAGTGTGGCGGGCTCCAGAGCTGAGGGGAAAATGGTGGTGGGCAGCGGCGTAGAGTCGCTTATGGAGCTCCCTTAGCTGTGTCTGTGTCTCCGAGGTGGTTGAGGCATTTTTATCGGTGCGGACCAGCTTGTCCTTCTCACTGCCTCGCTCTGCGTTGGTTCCGAAGCCGTGTAAGGAGGGTAGGTGTGGGGCCACAGCTCGGCCGGGCTGCAGTGGTTTGTTACTTGTTCTCTACTGTGGCTCACTAGTCTCACTCTACCGAGGAGGTTGTAGGTGGGAGTTAGCGGTTGGCGAGTTGGAGTTGTGGACAGTGTGTCCTCCTCTTAGCTGCCTGTGGCGGTGGCTTGGTTGCTCTTGCTGTGACAGAGTTTCTCACATTGTTTCTAAGTGAGTCTCATTGCCCAAGCCTGCACGGTGGTTGTAGCCTAGCCGTGTCTAGTGTCATAGGCTTGGTTGGGTTGGCCTCGTGGGCCGTGTTC
Source organism: Colocasia esculenta (assembly GCA_014218235.1). Lineage (NCBI taxonomy): Eukaryota > Viridiplantae > Streptophyta > Magnoliopsida > Alismatales > Araceae > Colocasia > Colocasia esculenta. The sequence continues at coordinate 120,230,418 of CM024755.1, read as the reverse complement.
AGTGGTTTTTGCTCAGCGTGCTCTCTTGAGGTACCTTGTGCAGACACCCGACCGTTGATTTAGTAACTCGTTCCTTGGTGCCATCCGTAGTGGCACCGAAGTGTGTAGTTCGCAGACCTCATGGCAGGTCTGAGGTGCAGGGTGGTTCTGCTTGTGGGCCCTCGACCTTCTGGAGGTCTGAGGTGGTCGTGCCTATGGTAAGACGTTCCTTCTCACATGGTTGCTCAGTGTCTCTCGTGGTGACACCTAGTTGTTCCTTCTCGACCTCGTGGAGGTCTAGGATGTTGGGTGATTGTGTCGTGAGACTCAGGTCTCACTTGGTTGCTCCGGTGTTCTGTGAGCTTCTCTGTCTCGGTGGGTGCATGCCAAGGTGTTGCTTCCGCATTGTGTTTGACTCCGCTGGTTCTGCGGGAGTCGTGTCTGGTCCGACCTTGGTTGTGGGTCATGACATTACTCTATTCCGCTGCTTTGTAGTACTCTACAGTAGGTATTTCTTGCTTTACTTCTTTGTAGAGTAGTTTGCTTCCGCTTTCGTTGGAGTTCCTACTGCTCTGGCTGGTAAGGGACTAGTTATCCCTACTGAGCCTTGTTCGCGAGGCTCACCACCCTACTCTCTTCAGGTAGGGACTCGCTGTCACAGGAGTTTGTTGTCGGACGGTGGTGGTGGCGGTTTGTTGCACCGCGCATTGCCAGCAGTGTGAGTTGTGAGTGTGAGCGCTTGTTCTGTATGAGTTGAGAGTTGCCTTTTTGCAAGTCCTCGGGGTATGCCCCTTAAGGATTGCATCTTTCTTTCTGTACCTGTACTTTTATTTGGGACATGTTGTACATAATTTTCTTCTTAATGTACAAACTTTCTAGTTATAGTTGTTTGAATTCATTGCTTATCTCACTGGACTAAATTCTAACCCTTCCTTATCTTTGGATCCGTGGGTGACAGTGTGACTTTCAGGGTCCCTGGCAGGGGTCCAAAAGGTCGGGACGTTACAGAGAGAGAGTGGCGTGATGATGTGTGAAGAGGTGAGAGGAGGTGTTCATTATGTATAAATAACTATAAGCATTATAATATACATATATACATCTATGTATGTATGCATTATGTGTGTGTGGGGGGGGAGGTATTTACGAACACCCACATAGATATATATATACCTATACATATATAAATAAAGACACATATACATATATTTATACATAAACATATAAATATATATATACACTAATACATACACACACATATCTATCTATTTCACATAAACATAAAGACACACAAACATATACATATGCACATATCAATTTACATGGAATATATATACAAATATTTACACATGCATATTTGTAGTGAATGGAGAGGGAAAAGAAGGCAGGAGATTTACGATGTAGAGAGAGAGAGTGATACAAGAATATACATACTAAACATCCGAAAGACACCACTACCTGCACAGAAAATGTAAACATTTTAGTTTTAATAGAGCAATTATGATATTCACAGAAAATGATGTAAATTCTATTCAAAATAACAAGAAAAAATGGGGTGTATGCCATATGTTTTGGATAAAATAAAGACTCATCATGGATCTAAAGAAATGAGAAGGGTTCAAACTCCTAAAGTTGCGATGAAGATCGCCAGCTGTGATCCGGGCTCCAGCTTGAGCCCCAGCCTGTAATACATTTTGTAGGGCTTGAGTCAGTCCTGCCACAGTCTCTTGCATAGCCTGCCACTGGTTGCGTGCCATTGCAATTGAGTGAAGGAGTTATGAGGTTCCTGAGAAAAGGATAGAAACCAATTAATGTCTCCAGATACATCATAAGGGTTAATGGGTAGGAGTGCTTAGTTCATTCTAATATATTCCCTTTCTCTACCCATTCTCACCAGGTGCTATATGTATGATCCATGACGTAAGTTCTTGTGTCACTTAAACCTAGGACTTAATTATTCCTATTGCTCTCCTAGTCATTGATACCATTAAAATGTCATGTCTCGAGAATTACACAAAGAAATATTTGGAGACTAAAGGTCGATATTCCGAGACGTGAATAGTCGCAAAATAAGCCTCTAGCTATTGAGCACTGGATGTATAACACCACATGCATAACAATAGAGCCGAATTAATGAACACAGCTAAGCTTGTATTCCAAATCTCAAACACTTTGTTTCAAAATAAAACTAATACAACTCTTTCATTGTTGAACTACAAGAATAAGACTCAATAAAGGGAAAATTGCATATGACCTCACAATCTACTACATCAACTACTCTCATGGAAACTAATGATAAATACTATGGTTAGAACATGCTCATCACTCTGACGCATTCCCCTCATAGTCTTGCCCTTTCGCTTCTTCTTTAATGTCACCTATGATGTTGAAAAGTAGAGAATGAGCAAACTAGCCCAGTAGGATTCATATCTCAATGTGTGGGCAATGATATAAGTGATTAGCAATTTAGAACTAGGTAAGCACGATTAACGAGATATGCATGAATGATAAATCCATATAATCACGATACATGAACAAGAGAGATTGAACAATAGCGATCGAGCAAGATCTAGAATGAGGTAACAAGACAGAACTAGCAGTAGATCACTATGTACAAGCAAGTAAGATATCACTTAGTTGTAAGGTCGCAAGATGTCAATAGTTTGCAAGAACGTAGGATGTCACTTATTTGCAATAAATGCAGGATGGCCACATCACGCAAGCAAGCATGCACGAGCACGAACTTTTATCACTTAACACGTAATCAGGCACGAAGCCACTAATGTGCACTAAGGATCTATGCCACCTTGGAATACATACTAGGACACGTGTATGTGGTTATTGTATCTAACATTCAACATGACATTATTTCCCAGCGTAGATGCAACGCTAGTAATCATTATATCCCATGGTTAACAGTATATTTACGACTCTCTGTCATTGGGGCTAGACGGGATCCCTTGGACACTCACCGTGCCTGATCAGCATCTCACGAATTTTAAATGTAGATTGTCACATCCCGAGAATTACGCAGCGAATTTTAAAACATGGTGGAATAATGGAAAGATTGAATCACAAGTTGCATGAATGGATCATAACATTTAAAGAGCAATTAGAATATCCTTCATGTAATTAAAACTTTTAAATGGGTTAGCCACTTTTAAGCCAGTAAATAACCATCATGCAATGATCAGACCTACGACATGTGAATTACATGCTAAAAATCATATATATTTAAACAGACCTCAGGTACAGCAGTTAGATTTGCAAGAAAATAAGTGGGGTTTCATGAAAAATCCTGAGGTCATGACAGACCATTGTAATGGTTGCGACAGGGTCATATCAGATCGCGATAGTGCCTTGTAAGGATTGCGACAGGCTTTTCTGATCAGGCAGGCAGTTCGCGACGGGTTCATATGAAGAAGGCGACATGGCTGTCAGACCCGGAGGTCAGGTCGCGACGGCAGTCCAGTCGCGATCAGATCACGATGGAATTCTTGTCGCGATCTGCCTGAGAACACAGCCTATCGAGCCATTGCGTTCTCAGGTCCTTGGCCTACGTCTGCCAAAGAAAGGACAGTGCTTTGGATTGTGGATCAGACTTTCTTTATTTTGACACAGGGTTGTTCTAAAATTAAGAATAACTTGTACAGTGCATGAAAAATCATGAAACCACTTTTAAACTAACCTGGACATGCAAGGGTGCTTCCATTAAATCGGAATTAGAAAACAATGATGGTTTCGATAGGCTTTAATCAAGTCAAACACAAACGTAAAGCCTGGTGCAACCCGAAAATGTAGTATCATTCAGCGACTCTCTTACCATGCTTATAACTCTCTACCTATTGACATTCAGACAAAATGTTCAACACAAGACATGACGAGCACAACTAGCAAAAAAATGTTCATGTTGTGGGTTTGCTCTAATTCGGTCTTGAATCACATGCAACATATAAAGAACAGGAAAAGCCCTAACAATGCGCGACTTTGGCAAAACACTTATAATTCAAAATCTACTCATTGAAATTTGATGAACCCAGTGGGAAACAAAAGTTAACGTGATGCGCTACACATTGGTATAGGATATGTTAAGGTTTGGCTCGAGAAAACCTACCTTTTGGGTTGATGGGTCTCATTTTTTCAGAAAACCCGTGTTCAGACCACTGTTTGAAGAACGCTTAATACTCCGTGTATGCTGCATGGAATTTGGGCATTCCACTTGGGTTAGAAGGTAGACTTGACCCTCTTTCCAGAGGTATAAGCCTTGCAAGGTTTGGTTTAGGTTTGTCCTACCTTTGATTGACTTCAAGTGGACAGTTTGTGCAGGTTGCAACAGATGAACGGGGGAAAAAGATGTCCTTCTTATGGTCGATTCACAACTCCCCAGCCACCAAGAGCTCCTCCACACGACCCCAGCAAGTTGTAAACTCGTCCCTAGGGTTTGGGTGAAGAGTATTTAAGCAACCAAGGTATTTAGGAGTCGTATTGTAACTAGGAAAGAACGGTTGCGGGATTGGCTTGTGTCTTTCCATAATTTGAAGATCTCTCCCTCCATTAGACAGTCTTGGCCATCAAGCAACCTCCATGGGTGGGTAGGCACGAATTTGGGTGACCCAAATGTGCATGATTGCATCCCAATTCAACTCTAATTGCCTCTTTCTAATTTCAGCTTATTTAAGCTACGAATTTCCATGCATTTTCTTGCTTCATTTGATTTTTGGGTCATATGTGGCCCATTGGCCCAATTATGATAATGGACCATCAATATATAATGTTGGAAGTCTCCCCAACATTTTTTATTTAATTTATGGTTGCGTCGTATTTTCGTGTTAATCGCTTTCCGACTTGTTTCCTAATTTGGATAATCGGTCACACTAGCTCTTAAACCTAGCCCAAATGATTTTTATTGACCCAAATTTCTTGATGGGTCATTAGAGGATATTATTTGAAGTCCGTATATGATTTTTATTTAATTTTCTGACTCATCCAAGTACGCGTGATAATGATTTTTCGACTTATTCATGAATTACGATAATAAGTCGCGAAACACTTTAAACATGGCTAATATATTTTTTCTTGGAACAAATTTCTTTGTGGAACATTTAGGAATAATGTGTGGGGTTGATTTATAATTTTTATGGATTTTTCCGATGTGTTTTAGCACATACGATAATGATTCGTATGTTTTAAATACTTTGATATTATGGAAATTATTTATTTCCATTTATTCGAATTTTTATATAGTTAAAATTTCCGGGGTGCTACACCCTCCCCCACTTAAGAGAATTTTGTCCCCAAATTCATGTATAGAAAGTTATTGTACCAGTGAGGTGTACTTACTTGTGAATAGCTCCGGGTATCTTTTGCGCATTGCTTCCTCGGTTTCCCACTTGTCGTCTTTATCCATGCGTTGATTCCATCTAACCCTTACCAGTGGGATGATCTTGTTCTTTAATTGGCGCAGTTCCCGGTCCACGATCTCAATTGGCTTCTCTTGATATGTTCCGTCTTTGTTGAATTCCAGGAGCTCATATTCTATAACATGCCACGGATCCCGTACGTACTTTTTCAACATGGATATGTGGAACACATTGTGTATTCCATCCATTTGTGGTGGTAAAGCGAGACGATATGACACCTCACTGATTCTTTCAAGGATTTCGAAAGGCCCGACAAACCTTGGTGACAACTTGCCTTTAATGCCAAAATGCCTGATCCCACGGCCTGGAGACACTTTTAAGAATACATGTTCCCCAACCTGAAACTCCAGGTCTCTTCTTCTATTATCTGCATATGCCTTTTGTCTTTGCTGCGCCACTGCCATTCTTTCTTTAATAAGCTTTACCTTCTCCGTGGTTTCCCTTATCATCTCTGGTCCTAGCATTTGTTTTTCGCCAACTTCATACCAGCATATTGGAGATCGGCAACTCCTGCCATAGAGTGCTTCAAATGGTGCCATTTGAATGCTAGCTTCATAGCTATTATTGTAGGGGAACTCCACGAGAGGTAAGTGTTCGTGCCAGCTACCTCCAAAATCTAAGACACATGCTCTAAGCATATCTTCAATCACTTGGTTGGTTCTCTCCGTCTGACCATTTGTTTGTGGATGGAAAGCCATGCTAAAGTTTAGTTTAGATCCCAAGGAGTAGTGCAGTCCTTTTCCAAAAGTGGGATGTAAACCTAGGGTCTCTATCAGACATGATAGACACCGGTACTCCATGTAATTGGAATATTTCCTTCACATACAATGCAGCCAGAACATCTACTGACCACTTATTCTTCACTGGTAAGAAGTGAGCCAACTTAGTTAAGCGGTCGACAATAACCCAGATACCATCGAGTCCACCTCTAGATCTGGGTAGTCCGAAAATAAAGTCCATCCCTATTCCTTCCCATTTCCATGCCGGGATTTCTAGGGGTTTGAGTTTACCTGCGGGTCGCAAGTGTTCCGCCATGACCTTTTGACATGTTAAGCATCGGGCGACATATTCCGCCACCTCTCTCTTCATATTAGACCACCAAAAGCTTCTTTTCAAATCTTGATACATTTTGGTAGTTCCAGGATGAATGGTATACCTGGTCTTGTGAGCCTCATCCATAATCATTTTCTTTGTCTCCGCATGGTCGGGTACACAGACTCGATCCCGGAACAATAGTCTTCCATCTTTAGTTAATGAGAAATTCAGCCTCTGGTCTAGATTAGCCTTAATCTCCACAAGTACAGGGTCATTGTCTTGGAGTGTTGTGATGTCCTCCAATAGTGTAGGTTGTGCCCTAACACTAGCAACAAGGCATCCCTTCTCTTTGATGTCAGCATCAATTTTTAACTTGGCGAAGTCTTCTAATAACTTCCATTCATCCACCATTAAACTTGACAATGTGATCATTGGTTTTCTACTTAGAGCATCCGCCACAGCATTTGCTTTTCCTGGATGGTATTTGATCATGAAGTCGAAGTCTTTGAGATACTCCAACCACCTCCGCTGTCTCATATTCAAGTCCTGCTAAGAAAATAGATACTTCAAGCTTTTATGGTCAGAAAACACAATAAATTTCTCACCATATAGATAATGATGCCATATCTTCAAGGCGAAGACTACAACAGCTAGCTTCAGATCATGTACATGATAATTATCCCCGTGCTTCTTCAATTGTCTGGATGCATAGCATATAACTTTCCCATTTTGCATCAGCACACAGCCTAGGCCGATCCAAGATGCATCAGTGTATACTTCAAAACTACCCCCAGCAACTGGCAGTGTCAGTATGGGTGCCGAGGTAAGGTGCCCTTTCAATGCCTTGAAACTTTCTTCACAATCATCAGTCTATGCAAATGGATTCTCCTTCCTAGTAAGCCTGGTCAATGGTACAGCTATCTTTGAGAAATCTTTAATGAAGCGACGATAATAACTGGCTAAACCCAAAAAGCTCCTAATCTCCGACACAGTTGTCGGCCATTCCCAGTGTTTTACCGCCCCCACCTTAGATGGATCCACAGAGATTCCCTCCTTGGATATGATGTGACCAAGGAAAGACACTTCCTCCATCCAGAATTCACACTTACTAAGTTTAGCATAGAGTTGATTATCTCTGAGCACTTGCAGAGCAACCTTCAAGTGTTCCTCATGTTCTTCTTTGGATTTGGAGTAAATAAGGATGTCATCAATGAACAACACTATAAATTGGTCCAAGTATGGCCTATAAATATTGTTCATAAGTTGCTTGAAAGCCGCTGGAGCATTTGTTAAACCAAACGGCATGACCACGAACTCATAGTGACCATATCTACTCTGGAATGCAGACTTGTGAATATCCTCCTCCTTTATTCTCAGTTGATGGTAGCATGATCTTAGATCTATCTTGGAGAAATATTGTGCACCAGAGATCTAGTTAAACAGCTCGTCGATGCGGGGCAGTGGATACTTATTCTTTATTGTCAACTGGTTTAACTGACGGTAATCAATGCATAGCCTCATTGTCCCGTCCTTCTTTCTGACAAATAGCACTGGTGCTCCCCACGGGGATGTGCTACGCCTGATAAAACCTTGATCTAGTAATTCTTTGATCTGTATTTTCAACTCCTTCAAATCAATGGGGGACATGCGATACGGAGCCTTTGAAATAGGGGCTGCCCCAGGGAGTAACTCAATGGTGAAGTTTACCTCCCCCTCAGGTGGTATACCAGGCAATTCCTCTGGAAATACATCAGGATAGTCCCTGGCTATTGGAATGTCTTCTAGGGTTGATTTCTTCTTTTCAGTTGCCAAGACGGAAACTAGGAAAGCATCACAACCCTAGTTGATCAGCTTAGAAGCCTTTAGGGAGGATATCAAGATAGGGTGTTTGTGATAACGGGTGCCAAGTAGTGATAGAGTTGGAAGGTTTGGCCTTTTAAAAGTGACCCTCCGATGGTGATAGTTTACATCGGCATCATATTCAATTAGCCAATCGACACCCAAAATGGCATCATAACCCTTCATGTCTAAACAGATAAGGTCGGCAGGGAGATTGTGTCCTCCAATTATAGTTTCACATTTCGACAAGTAGTGAGTGAGTTCAGATTCTGAGCCTAGTGGAGAGGCTACCGTGATCTTGGATTTCAAGGGTATAGGTTTGACAAGTAGAGTTGCAGAAAATGTGGTGGAAATAAATGAATATGCAGCTCCAGTATCAATAAGCACAAATGCAGGTTGCGAGTGTATGAAAATGGTACCTTCCACCATACCCCCTTCCTCGGGTAGGTCAGCTTCTAGGACAACATTAAGCGTCCTTGACGTCGTGGTACATTCGGGGCTTTGCCTGGTTGGTCCTTCATCATTGGACAGTCAGGAATACGGTGGTCATGACCACCACATCTCAAGCATGCCCTGAGCTTCTTCCAGCATTCTTCAACTCGGTGCCCGGGTTTATCACAGAATTTGCAGTTTTCAACCAACTGCCTACCTTCCACTTTGACTCTCTTTTCTCCAGTAACATCTCTTCCGACATTCGGCCTCTTATTATTATTGTTGACGTTGTTGTTATGAAAAGTTGGAGCAATATTAGGTGCTCCCTTCTTGACGAAGACCGGCTTGGAGTTGTCCTTGCCCCTCATGCCCTCTACTTTGGCCATGGTGTCTTCTACCAGCTGAACTCTTTGGACCATCTCAGTGTAAGTTTGAATGTTGTGTGGTCCGAGCCTTTCAATGAACATGGGCCTGAGCCCATCCATGAACGGATTTGCCTTAAGTTTTTCAGTTCCCACCAAGTGTGGGGCATACACAACAAGACGCGTGAACTGAGCCTCATACTCAGACACGGACATTCCTTTCTGTTCTAGTGCTGCAAACTCTGCTGCCTTCTTCTCCTTGACTCTCTCAGGGAAATACTTTCCCCGGAATATCTCCAGGAATCCTGCCCACTCTAGTTCGCCAACATTAGGCAGGTGGGCAGATGTGGCCTTCCACCATGCTCGGGCATCCTTAGTGAATTGAAAAGTGGCCAGTACCACCTTTTCCCTGTTAGTGCATTGCATGACATGGAAGATCCTTTCTATCTCCTCCTACCAGTTCTCTGCTTCGTCCAGATCAGGGGATCCATAGAAACGAGGAGGGTTCAAACTCCTAAAATTGCGGTGCAGATCACCGGCTCCATTTCTAACTGCAGCAGCCTGATTTCCAGCATAAACCACATTTTGCAGGGCCTGAGTCAATCCAGCTACTGTTTCTTGCATAGCTTGCCATTGGTTGCGAGCCATTGCAGTTGAGTGCAAGAGTTATCAGGGTTCCTGAGAAAAGGATGGAAACCAATTAATGTCTCTAGATACATTACCAGAGTCAATGGGTAGGAGTGTCTAATTCTTGCTAACATATTCCCAGTCTCTACCCATTCTCACCAGGTACTGTATTTAATTTCCATGACCTAGGTTCCATAGGTATCTCCTATTCCTGAGACATATATCCTATTTGGTATTCCTAGGCTTTGATACCACTAAACTGTCACGTCTCGAGAATTACGCAGCGGATATTAATAATAATTCAGAAATAATTCGAGACGATAACCCAAGACGTGAATAGTCGGCAAATAAGCATCTAGCTAGCACGCACTAAATGTGTATCAACACAACATCATAATAGGGCCCAAATGTTGAACTCAATATAAATTTTATTCAAATCTCAACTTATTGTATGGAAACTATGATAGGACTAAGACTCAAATAAAGGGAAATTACACTTTTATTCCTCACTTCCTACTACATGAATCTAACACTCAAGCAGACTACTATTACTAGACTCATAGTTGGAACGCTCATCATTCGGACGCATTCCCATCCTCGACTTGATCTTCCTCTTGAACTTCATAGTCACCTAGATTGGGTAAAAGTAGGGGATGAGCAAACTAGCCCATTAGGATTTATATCTCAATGTGCGGGCAATGATATAAGTGAATAGCAAATTAGAACTAGGTAAGCATGATGATTGTCATGGTATGCATGTACGAAGAAACTCGTTAAAACATGATACATGAAACAAGCTAGAGAGAGTGATTATGATAGAACAAGAATTGTGAACAAGATGACAAGATAGAACTAGCAATAGATCACTTTGTACAAGCACGCAAGATTTCAATTTATGTCAAGAACGCAAGATATCACTAATTGCATTAAATGCAGGATGGCCATATCACGCAAGCAAGCAAGCAAGAATGTACGAGCATGATAATGTAACACTAATCAGGCACGTAGACACTAATGTACACCAAGAAAAGATCCATCAAGAATGTACACCAGGACACGTGTATGTGGTTATTGTATCTATCATTCAACAAGCAAGCAAGACTCCCAGCGCAGATGCAATACCAGTAATCATTATACCCCATGGTTAACAGTATATTTATGACTCTCCGTCATTGGGGCTACACTGGAGCCCTTGGACACTCGCCGTGCCGGGTCAGCAACTCATGTAAAGTTTTAAATGTAGATACCCACAATCATTAATAATGGTCAGTGAGAGTTTCAAAATGTAGCATGTGTAACGTCATGTTCATGATGATGATGGGAACAAGTAATAAGTAATTGAACATGATTTCATGATAACAATGGTCAAGAGATAAATTCGGCAGCATAACGGTACGATTTATACTTTAGTTTAATCTTTACATTAATGGCTTTAGTCTAGATTGTAAATCACACTCGCGAGAACAAGATGAGAAAGGAAGTGCACGCTATCTCCAAGGAACTTGAATGGTACAACAAACTCGTCGGCCATGTGGGAATCCATGGTCAGAGGAAATTTACGGAGGCCTTGGAGAAAAGGTCACTAGTCTACCGATTCGGAATGACCGGTAGAGAGCTTCCAAATTCCCAAGAAAGGGCTGCCTAACAGTGCAAGTGTGTAGTGATGTATGCAACTCAATCCACAACCATCGATTTTAAACTTGTGGAAAACTCTTAACATGATGGCACGAATGAATAATGCATTTAACTACACATGGGTTTGCAAGATTTTAAGAATAATAATTATCATTTAAAACATGGTGGAATAATGGAAGATTGAATCACAAGTTGCATGAATGGATCATAACATTTAAAGAGCAATTAGAATATCCTTCATGTAATTAAAACTTTTAAATGGGTTAGCCACATTTAAGCCAGTAAATAACCATCATGCAATGATCAGACCTAAGACATGTGAATTACATGCTAAAAATCATATATATTTAAACAGACCTCAGGTACAGCGGTTAGATTTGCAAGAAAATAAGTGGGGTTTCATGAAAAATCCTAAGGTCGCGACAGACCCTTGTAAGGGTCGTGACGGGGTCAGATCAGATCGCGACAGTGCCTTGTAAGGATTGCGACAGGCTTGTCTAATCAGGCAGGCAGTTCGCGACGGGTTCATATGAAGAAGGCGACATGGCTGTCAAACTTGGAGGTCAGGTCGCGACGGCGGTCCGGTCGCGATCAGATCGTGACGGAATTCTTGTCGCGATCTGCCTGAGAACGCGGCATATCGAGACGTCACGTTCTCAGGTCCTTGGCCAGCGTCTGCCAGAGAAAGGACAGTGCTTTGGATTGTGGACCAGACTTTCCTTGTTTTGACACGGGTGTTCTAAAATTAAGAATAACTTGTACAATGCATGAAAAATCACGAAACCACTTTTAAACTAACCTAGACATGCAAGGGTGCTTCGAGTAAATTGGAATTAGAAAACAATGATGGTTTCGACAGGCTTTAATCAAGTCAAACACAAACGTAAAGCCCGGTGCAACCCGAAAACATAGTACATGCAGTGACTCTCTTACCATGCTTATAACTCTCTACCTATTGACATTAAGACAAAATGTTCAACACAAGACATGACAAGGACAACTAGTAGAAAACTTTCATGTTGTGGGCTTGCTCTAACTCGGTGTTGAATCACATGCAACATATAAAGAATGGGAAAAGCCCTAACAGTGCGTGACTTTGGCAAAACGCTTATAATTCAAAATCTACTCATTGAAATTCGATGAAACCAATGGGAAACGAATGTTAACTTGATGCTCTACACATTGGTATAGGATATGTTAAGGTTTGGCCCGAGGAAACCTACCTTTTGGGTTGATAAAGTCTAATTTTTTAAGAAAACTTGTATTCATACCACTATTTGAAGAACGCTTAATACTCCGTGTATGCTGCATGAAATTTGGGCATTCCACTTGGGTTAGAACATAGACTTGACCCTCTTTCCAGGGGTATAAGCCTTGCAAGGTTTGGTTTAGGTTTGGCCTACCTTTGATCGACTTCAAGTGGACGGTTTGTGCAGGTCACAGTAGACGAACGGGGGAAAAAGATGTCCTTCTTGTGGTCGATTCACAGCTCCCCAGCCACCAAGAGCTCCTCCACACGACCCCAGCAAGTTGTAAACTCGTCCCTAGGGTTTGGGTGAAGAGTATTTAAGCAACCAAGGTATTTAGGAGTCCTATTGTAACTCGGAAAGAAGGGTTGTGGGATTGGCTTGTGTCTTTCCATAATTTGAAGATCTCTCCCTCCATTAGAGAGTCTTGGCCATCAAGCAACCTCCATGGGTGGGTAGGAACGAATTTGGGTTACCCAAATGTGTATGATTGCATCCCAATTCAACTCTAATTGCCTCTTTCTAATTTCAGCTTATTTAAGCTACGAATTTCCATGCATTTTCTTGCTTCATTTGATTTTTGGGTCATATGTGGTCCATTGGCCCAATTATGATAATGGGCCATCAATATATAATGTTGGAAGTCTCCCCAATATTTTTTATTTAATTTATGGTTGCGTCGTATTTTTGTGTTAACCGCTTTCCGACTTGTTTCCTAATTTGGATAATCGGTCACACTAACTCTTAAACCTAGCCCAAATAATTTTTATTGACCCAAATTTCTTGATGGATCATTAGAGGATATTATTTGAAGTCCGTATATGATTTTTATTTAATTTTTTGACTCATCCAAGTATGCGGGATAATGATTTTTCGACTTATTCATGAATTACGATAATAAGTCGTGAAACACTTTAAACATGGCTAATCCGATTTTTCTTGGCACAAATTTCTTTGTGGAACATTTAGGAATAATGTGTGGGGTTGATTTATATTTTTATGGATTTTTCGATGTTTTTTTATCACATACGATAATGATTCGTATGTTTTAAATACTTTGATATTATGGAAATTATTTATTTCCATTTATTTGAATTTTTATATAGTTAAAATTTCTGGGGTGCTACATAGATACCCACAATCATTCATGGCCAATACACATGAGTTTCAAGAAGTAAACATTCCAATATCACATTTATGATGATTTCAAGGAAACAAGTCATGTGAACATGATTTCATGATAACCATAGTCAAGAGAGAATTTTGGCAGCATAACATCACAATTTACACTTTAGTTAACTCTTTGCATTAATGGCTTAAGTCCAATGTTATAAAGTCACACTCACGAGAATGAGACGAGAAAGGAAGTGTACACTATCTTCATGGAACTTCTAATGGTACAACCAACTCGGTGTCCATGAGGGAATCCATGGAGTACGGAGATTTACGGAGGTCTTAGAGGAAAGGTCACTAGTTTACCGATACGGAATGACCGACTGAGAGTTTCCAATCCCCCAATAAGGGGCTGCCTATTTGTGCAAGAGTGTAGTGTAGAACATATCTCAATCCACAATACATTGGTTTAAAGCAAGCGGAAAGCAAGGAACATGATGACACAATACTGAACATGCACTTATCTCAACATGATTTGTAGTGTTTTAAGAGGATATTTATTCACTTTGATAAGGTAGAGCAGAAAGATGAACAATCAATCATAGCAAGAATTGGTCAAGTAGTTAAGAACATTTAGAATAAGCTTTCAGGTTGTTATGCCTTTCTCAAGGGTTAATAGGTTTTAAGCCACTAGACCGACTGTGCAATGTATACTATGACCATAACATGCAAGACTAACACTTTATACTGTAAAAGCAGGTCTCGGGTTGGCCTCTAAATTGCGATGGGTTCAGTTGTCGCACTTAAGAAGACCGTACACAGTTCAAAAATACAAGTACACTGTGAAACAACAAATCGCGACGGACCTATCCATCACCTTCATGTCACAACAGGTCGATATGTCGCGATGACCTTTAAAACGCGACGGCCTTTTCAGTCACCTTCATAACGCGATAGCCAATGGGTCGCGACAACCCTGAATCACGATGGTTCAATTCATCACGTTCACGATGTGTTTTCAAAATCTGAAAATAAAAACTGTGCGAAAAGTAGGAGCAGGAAAACTAGTCAAATCGCGACGGCATGTCTCGTCGCGTTCTAGACAGGCACTGAAGTCCCCGCGGCACACAGTCGCATGTGACAGAGCTATCAGGTCAAACTCATAAATGCAACTGGGTGTTCGGTCGCCTTTTAGGTGAACGCGACGGGGTAGTACGTCGTGTTCATGCAATGAAGAACGGGACGACTAGAGTGGTTGCGTTTATGGATCTCACCCGAAAATGGTGTAAACGGTGCAATTCCTCATGATTGACCTATAACTCGCAATACAGAAGTCTTCGGACCAAACTTAGAAAGAGAACTATGGTCTTATGTTGACCTAATTTTACCTCAGTTCGCGTGAAACACAGTAAGAACATAAAACGCCCTATTCATGTGCGACTCTTGGAAAATGCATTATACGACTATCATGCTTCATGAAAATTTGGCAAAATAGATGCATATAAAAATAGACTCGATGCTCTTTCCATTGGTATGTGCTACGTTTAGTTTAAGCCCGAGAATACCTACCTTTCATTGATGCTAAGAAGAGACTTCTGCTGATTGTTGCAGAACACAGATAGGGGAAGATGGCTCCTGTTGGAGCGATCTCCTCCTCCTCTGGTGCTCAAGCAGCCCTCCTCACGACCCCAACTAATGGTAAACTCGTCCCCAAGGGTCTTAGGAAGTGTATTTAAGTGTTTAGGGTTGTTTAGTAGTCCTATTACAACTAGGAAATAAGGGTTGAAGTTTTAGCATGATCCCTTCCTTGTTTGAGAAATTCCCATCCCAATTAGAGTGTGTGAGCTATTAGGAAACCTCCTAGTATGGTTAGGCAAGAATTTGGGTTGCTAAGTATGACTAATTGCCTTTGCTTTTGCCCTAATTGCCCTTTTCTACTTTCTACTCAATTAGGGTTACGAATTTTAAGGATTTTTCTTGTTGGGTTCTTCTTCTTTGGGCTAGGAGTGTTTGTTTGGCCCAACAATTATCCACTCGTTGCCTTGTTTCATTAGGAGACTAACTATGGGATTTATTTCGTTTTAATCGCACATTTTAGACATACGATCATGGCGCGTATTTTTTAACCACCTTGATAAATATTAAACTATTATTTTGTATTTATCCTTTATTTTTATTTTTTTTAAATCACTAAATTTCTTGGCTGCTACAGGCACTTAAAAATGACCCTATAAGAACTTCTGGGGGAATCTAAAAGGAAATGCCCCAAAAGTCTTTTGGCACATGGCTTCTTGAAGCACTTTGAGAAGTTCCCCTAAATATATTAGAAATGCCTGAAAAGCTTGTAGAGGCATTTGCTATTGTACATTGAGACATTTATTAAATGCCCCTAAAGGCCAATTTTCTTATAGTGATATTTAAGTCATGGACTCAAAAACTGTGACGGCCCTCATTATACCGGTACGATTATACCAACCCACGTCGTATAGCGAGAGTCCTCACAGTGGGACATTTACCCAAACGATACATACAGCTGAGATACACGCGAATATACAACAGAGTAGCGGAAGTAAAAGACAACTGTCTCCATTCATTCATCATCCACATTTAATATACATGAAGTTTGCAATTAACAATAAGGAACTAAAAGTTCACATAATTTAAATTGCTGAAAATTAAATACATAATGTCCACACTTATACATTCTTTTCATGATAACTCTAATACAATGTTCAAATTACATACTATGAAATACACAAGTCACAAGAAACTCCAAGACTAATCTCCGCGCTCGGAGTCCGTCTCCACTGTCTCCTCCAACGGTGCCACGTCACCAACTACACCTGTACGCCGAAGCAAGGAGTGAGTCTAAAGACTCAGCAAGCAACACTACTCATAACATACACGTATAAGTCATAGGGGTTTCTACATGCACATTCAAAATTTTCAACACATGGCATGCAATCATTTGAAGGTTTCAACCTATCATGAAAGTTTTACAATTTATATGGATCATGCTTTCAGATTTCTAAGAATAAAACTTTACCTATCACATGCTCTCTATTCAATTTACTCATGAAATTTTGTCTTTAAAGGACCAAGACATGAGAGCTACCAACATGAACATTGTGCATATATGAAAGGAAACACAACTAGCATGAGTTTTACGTGTTCTTAAGCATATACATAGACATTTTCACATGCTTTAAGTTGCGGTTTCACATGGTTTAATGGCTGTAAACCTACACATGAGAGCTACAATATTGCTTAAAACAAATCATGTGAACAACCAATCATGCTACATGCACACGTGCTCATCAATATCCCTAACATGGATTCTAGACATTTTGCACACATAAACATGATGATAACAACATGAATTTACTGATTTCACATGGTTTCAGATTTGTCTCACATGGATTTCAATATCATATCCTCACATTTAAAATTTCACATTTTCTTTACAAAAGTTTCCTCTTTCACATGGTTACACTTTGCACATACACATTCACATTGTTCACTTACACATTTACACATGAACACATACACATTACACATTTCACATTACACATTTTAGGTGCCGTGACACATAGTCCAAACCACCAAAGAAGGACATATACACATCACATTACACATAGACGCCATCTAGGCATTCCAATGGCGACTCTTGAACTGCGCAGACCGGGAGAACAAATCTCCACCCTAACCAGTGGTACTTGTCCACCTCCAGGATTTCCCCCTAATGCCCTTAGGGTCACTTACACATTGAACTTTCTCAGGGGGACTTTTCCCTGATACAGTTCCACTGCCCTCTACGGAAGCAGTGTCACATTGGCACAGTTACACATTTAGGCATTTTATCGATTTTACACATGGTTTTACACATATCGCTATTCATCTCATTCACTTTCTCATTCACATGCATATCTCTATTTTTCCTGACATGGCACTACAGATTTCAGGAGTTAACGCACAGTAAACTTCACTAATCAAGTTGGGTTTAAGCAATATCTAATCACATTACGATAACATACATGGATTACTATGTTTCACATGGAAAATACATAACTTCTTATGTACTGGTCCAAATGACCTGAAATTTTAACCACATGCTATTTTCGGGTTCTAGATCATACATTCAATTTTTCAGATTTTTCTGAGCTAATTGGGATTTACAGTAAATAAAAGACCTATTTAGCATGCCATTCACAATTTAAGTTGATATGGACTTATACACAAGTCAAAATTCTAGCAAGCTACTGTCTGAACAGAGATTACTATTATATGCATGATTTGAGAATACAAATTACCCTAAATCATACAGCCATAGATCAATCATCACAATCTTTCTTGCATGCCTTTTTATTTACCGAACCGAATTTATTAGCAACTCATGAAGCATGGACAAATTATCAAAAATTTAGTATACATACACAGACCCACTAATCTCATGATCTGACAAAACTGAGGCATTCAGATTAGTCCTAACCACAAGCATGGATTGGCAAGACTATCAACAAATCATGCTTACACATTCATGGAATACACTCTTCTAACATCCATCACCACACATCACATCATCCACACACCACATTTAACAATATACATAGTGTATAGGGTTACCATATATCCTCATCACGGAAACCATACCGAAAATAGTGTATAGGAAGGGCAGAACAGGTCACTGTTCTGTCCAGAGGAACTTGGCGGCGGTCTCTGGCCGCTGACTCAGGGTCAGCGGCATGGTCGATGGACGCCAAGCATGATCTCAGCGTCCATTGACCTTGCCGTCAATGCAGGTCTGTGCAGAAACACAGACCCGAGCTCTCAAGTTTGGGTGAATGGGAGGGTCTAGGACTCGAGGGAAAATTCATAAAAATAGTAGAAACACCTAGACACATACGGGGACATTATGGTTAGGTCACTTGCCTTTTAAAAATTGCTCCAAAGGATCTAGGGTGTTGGTGAAGCCCTCCTTGGGCAGTCCCAAGAAGGTGCAGAAACGCCTCCTAGATCTTCTTCCTCCGGGCTCCTGGATGATCTCCACAGCAAGGGGATGTCGGGGAAGCCTCCTCCTTTGCTCCAGCTATCTTCTTGTCGGAGAAGATGGCCGGATCTAGCTCCAGGAGTCTGATCTTTGGGTGCAAAAGGGTGGGTTTTCTCACAGCTCAAAACTAGGGTTTTTCTCCTGGTTTCTCTCTTGCAAAGGTGAAGAGAGAGTGGGGAGAGGCAGATCCGGGTTCAGACATAAGGGGAGCCTCTCTCCCACTCACAAGTGACATGACAGCTCTCAGAGCCGTTGGGGACAGCCCCCCAATGGCTGAGCTTTCTTGTTTCAGAGTTTTCTGGCTCTGCTGCGCATGCAGGCCAGAGAAATAGGCGTCCATATCGCTCGACGCCAGGATTAGTGTTGGCGTCCATGTCTGGACGCTGACACTACCTCAACGGCTAGGGGTTGACGCCAAGGTGGCCTTCGGCCAGAACTCTAAAATATGCAGAAAACCATGCATACCATGCATATATACATGCAATATGTATATGGTAGTGTATCCATACTATCACCATTCAATACATGCATTATTTACATCTAATATAAACATATGCACACGTAATTATACTAATCAATACGTACGTAAATATGTATATACATACACAAGCACAAATATACACACGCAAATACAAATAATGCGACGGAAATTCGAGGGCCTTACACCCTCTCCCCCTTAAAGAAACTTCGTCCTCGAAGTTAGAACGACACTACTCAAACAAAAGGGGATACTTCTTCTTCATCGCATCCTCAAGCTCCCAAGTAGCCTCCTCGCGTGAGAAGTTCCGCCATAGGACCTTCACCGACGCAATACTCTTGTTCCGGAGATGCTGAACCTTCCGGTCAAGAATGGCTACTGGTTGCTCGACATACGAAAGATCTGGCTGGATCTCCACTGGCTCATGACTAATCACATGAGACGGATCTCGGACATACTTCCTGAGCATAGATACGTGGAATACAGGGTGAACGCTAGCCAAAGCTGGGGGTAAAGCTAGCTCATACGCCACGCTGCCCAAACGTCTGAGAATCTCATATGGGCCAATGAATCTAGGGCTTAGCTTGCTATGCCTGCCAAATCTGACAACACCTCGAGTAGGCGATATCTTCAAGAAGACATGATCGCCAACCTCGAACTCCAAATCCTTTCTCCTGTTGTCGGCATAACTCTTCTGCCTATCCTGTGCCGCAACAAGCCTTTTCCTGATAAGCTGGATCTTATCCGAAGTTTCCTGAACTAACTCCGGTCCGATCAACTGCCTATCACCAGTCTCCTCCCAACATAAAGGAGATCTGCAGGGCCTACCATACAACGCCTCGAATGGAGCCATACCAATACTAGCATGAAAGCTGTTGTTGTATGCGAACTCCACAAGAGGTAAATGACGCTCCCAATCATCCTTCCAATCCAGAACACACGCTCTCAACATATCCTCGAGCGTCTGGATAGTCCTCTCGGACTGTCCATCGGTCTGGGGATGAAACGCCGAACTGAGCTTAGCTCCGAACCTAACGCATCCTGAAGACCCTTCCACAATCTCGAAGTAAATCTCGGATCTCGATCCGAAATGATCGACTTCGGCACACCATGCAATCTAATGATACCACTAACATACAATCTAGCTAAACTCTCTACTGACTGCTTCTTCTTCATAGGCAAGAAATGAGCAGTCTTCGAGAATCTATCTACAACTACCCAAATCGAGTCATTGCCCCTTCTAGATCGAGGCAAACCCGAAACGAAGTCCATAGTGACAGCTTCCCACTTCCACACTGGGATATCCATCCTCTGCATAAGGCCGGATGGTCGCTGCCGCTCGGCTTTCACTTGCTGACATACTAGACATCTAGACACATAATCCGCAACATCCTTCTTCATGCCGGACCACCAAAATGATCTCTTCAGGTCTTGATACATCTTAGTGTTACCCGGATGAATAGAGAATCGCGATCTATGAGCCTCCGCTAACACATGCTCACGGACATCTACTACATCAGGGACACAAACACGGTGCTGAAATCTAATCACACCGTCCTCATCACGAGCAATGCCCGCCTTACCCACTAACTCTAACAATCTAGGGTCGGCTTTCTGCTGCTCAATCACCTCATCCAAGACTGAGGATCTAAGGGATAGCTGAGCTACAAAAGCCTGACACAGCGATGGCTCTAACTCGGTCATAGAGCACGCTGCATCCTCCAACATCTTCCAATCCTGCTGGAGCGAAGACCTCTTTCTACTAAGAGCATCTGCTACGACGTTCGCCTTTCCAGGATGATACTGAAGGTCGAAGTCATAGTCCTTCAAGAACTCAATCCATCTTCTCTGCCTCAGGTTTAATTCCTTTTGGGAGAAAAGATACTTCAAGCTCTTGTGGTCGGTAAACACCTCAAATCTGACACCATAAAGATAGTGCCTCCAGATCTTTAGTGCATGAACCACAGCTGCGAGCTCCAAATCATGAGTCGGATAGTTCCTCTCATGCTCCTTCAACTGACGAGAAGCATAAGCCACTACCCTCTCTCGCTGCATGAGTACACAGCCTAAACCAATCTGAGATGCATCCGTATAAATGGCAAAACCTTCTGGACCACTAGGCAATACCAATACCGGAGCAGAAGTAAGCTTAGCATTCAATAGCTAGAAGCTACGCTCACATGCCTTAGACCATACGAACTTCTCACCTTTCCTGGTCAGCTTTGTCAAAGGGGCGGCGATGGATGAAAAACCCTCAATGAATCGCCGATAGTAACCAGCTAACCCAAGGAAACTACGAATCTCCGAAGGAGTCTGGGGAATCTCCCAATCCATAACTGCTTGGACCTTTGCTGGATCAACAGCTACACCAGCGCCGGAGATCACATGCCCGAGAAAGTGAACCTCGCGCAACCAGAACTCGCACTTGCTGAACTTCGCATACAGCTTGTGCTCACGGAGAACCTCTAAGACTAACCTCAAATGCTGACGGTGCGTGGCCTCATCCGGAGAATAGACCAACACGTCATCAATGAACACAACAACAAAGCTATCTAAATACGGACTAAACACCCGGTTCATGAGATCCATGAACGCTGCAGGGGCGTTGGTCAATCCGAAAGGAAGGACCAAGAACTCATAATGTCCATAACGGGATCTAAATGCCGTCTTGGACACATCCTCACTCCTAATCCTCAACTGATGATAACCAGATCGCAAGTCAATCTTAGAAAAGACTGATGCATCCTGCAACTGGTCAAACAATCATCAATCCGAGGTAAGGGGTACCTGTTCTTCACAGTCACTTGGTTCAGCTTTCTATAGTCAATACACAACCTAAGTGACCCGTCTTTCTTCTTGACGAACAATACAGGTGCGCCCCAAGGGGAAACACTAGGGCGAATAATCCCTTATCAAGCAATTCTTGCAATTGCTTCCTCAACTCGGCTAACTCTGCAGGGGCCATCCGATATGGGGCCTTCGAGATAGGAGAGGTGCCTGGAAGCAACTCTATAGTGAACTCTATCTCCCTATCCGGTGGCAATCCAGACAAGTCATCGGGAAAGACATCTGGAAAATCCTGCACCACATCGATCTCTGCAAGAGTCAGTGACGAACCAGCATCGGGTACTAGCATAACGCTGGCAAGAAATGCGTCACAACCCTTGTTCACCATGCGCATCGCCTTCATGGCAGAGATAACTAACTTTCCCGCTAAGTTCTTTGGCAAGGGATGAGAGAACTCGTCCTCACCAGGAATGCGGAAAACAATCCTCTTCCGACGACAATCCACTAACGCATAGTGCTCCTCTAGCCAATCCAGACCAAGAATAGCATCATAGTCCTTCATCTTTAGCAAGAAGAAACACCCATCTAGGATTCTATCCTCAATGCACACAGGTAACGACGGAATGCACTTCCTAGTCGATACCGTACCCGCAGGGGTGTGCACAGACAAAGGGACCTCTAACTCCTCAGACTCTACGCCTGACTCTAGGGCTAACTGCCTAGCGAACCGCTCGGAAATGAACGAGTGAGTAGCACCCGTATCAAACAAAACCCGAGCGTGCACACCTAAAAGCAAAACCGTACCTTCGGTGACATGCTCCGCCTGCTCGGCGTCCTCGCGTGCCAAAGCAAACACTCGAGCTGGGGCTCGAGGCCTTCCTGGTCTTCCTGTAGCTGGCGCGGCTGCCGCTACTGCTGGTGCTGGCGCTCCACGCTGAGCTCCTGCTGAAGTCTTGGGCAATCTTTGATCTTGTGGTCGCTGCTCCCACACTTCAAGCATCTACCCGCTACCAACCAACACTCGGAACCACCGTGTGTCTTCCCACAATGGGGACACTCTTTCTTCACACCAGGGGAACGTACAGAAGGTACCTGAGAGTTGCTGACTGCACTGGTTTCTGCGGTGTCTGGTACACCGTTTTCTTCTTATCCTGCCGCTGGAATGTCGCTGCCGGCCTCTTCTGCGAAGCCTTCTTTTCTCCAGATATTGCTCCATTTCTCCCTCCTGCCTGCAGGTAGCACTGAGGGCCTCGTCTAGCGTGCGGTGGTCAAACACCACGAGTCTCGTCCGCAGTGATGGCTTGAGTCCCATCACGAACTTCTTGGTCTTCCTGCGCTCATCCTCTACGATATGCGGTGCATACTTAGAAAGTTCAGAAAACCTTGCCTCGTATTCCAGCACGGTCATGGAGCCTTGCGTCAGGGAGAGAAATTCCTGCTCCATTTTGTCCTGGATATGCTTTGGGACGAACTTGGCTCGAAAGAGCCTCACGAACGCGTCCCAAGTCACGTCTACTGCTCCGTCCTCAAAGCGTGTACGTAGTAGGGAGGACCACCATACATCCGCTCTCTCCTGCAATACACCTTCATAAGCACCAACTAACAAATTCTAACTTACAACCAACATACAAGCATAACTAAAGCTACCTGTAGCATGTAGGTGGCTAGTGTCACCTTATCCTCATCAGGGCACCTGATGGCTCGGAAGATTTTTCTGTCTCCCTTAACCAGCTTTCTGCCATTAATGGATCACTCTCCCCCTTAAAAGAGGGTGGGGTCATCCTCTTGAATCGCTCCATGATGGATGGTCCACCATGGTCCTGAGCTGGTGCCTGAGCCTGCTACATTAAACAATAACAATACACAATAAACACAATATCATGCAATTTAAATAGCAAACTACTTAGTTGTTTCATTATTCTACCTGGGCCTCCAACTGGGCCTGGAGTGCTGCCTGGGTATGAGCCTGCGTCTGCATGGCTTGCACCAGACCTTGCATGAATACTCCGTAATCCACAGGCGGCGGTGGGGGAAGTACAGGGCCTCGCGGTGCTGGGGCCTGTTGCTCCGCCTGCTCATCACGTCGCGGCTCGTCCTCACGGGCCGACGCTCCACCACGCCTACCTCTCGAAGCCATGGCTGTAATAAAATTTCAGCCACATTAGAGCTAGGTTACTAAGTTTTCTAACCATTTTCTTATCTATCTTTCACTTCTTATTAGTGTTTTCTACACATGTGGACATACTTAGCATGCAATGGGGATGATGACTTAGGTATATTCATGTGCAATCTCAACCGGTCGCTCTGATACCAATCTCTGTGACGGCCCTCATTATACCGGTACGGTTATACCAACCCACGTCGGTATAGCGAGAGTCCTCACAGTGGGACATTTACCCAAACGATACATACAGCTGAGATACACGCGAATATACAACAGAGTAGCGGAAGTAAAAGACAACTGTCTCCATTCATTCATCATCCACATTTAACATACATGAAGTTTGCAATTAACAATAAGGAACTAAAAGTTCACATAATTTAAATTGCTGAAATTAAATACATAATGTCCACACTTATACATTCTTTTCATGATACTCTAATACAATGTTCAAATTACATACTATGAAATACACAAGTCACAAGAAACTCCAAGACTAATCTCCGCGCTCGGAGTCCGTCTCCACTGTCTCCTCCAACGGTGCCACGTCACCAACTACACCTGTACGCCGAAGCAAGGAGTGAGTCTAAAGACTCAGCAAGCAACTACTCATAACATACACGTATAAGTCATAGGGGTTTCTACATGCACATTCAAAATTTTCAACACATGGCATGCTAATCATTTGAAGGTTTCAACCTATCATGAAAGTTTTACAATTTATACATGGATCATGCTTTCAGATTTCTAAGAATAAAACTTACCTATCACATGCTCTCTATTCAATTTACTCATGAAATTTTGTCTTTAAAGGACCAAGACATGAGAGCTACCAACATGAACATTGTGCATATATGAAAGGAAACACAACTAGCATGAGTTTTACATGTTCTTAAGCATATACATAGACATTTTCACATGCTTTAAGTTGCTGGTTTCACATGGTTTAATGGCTGTAAACCTACACATGAGAGCTACAATATTGCTTAAAACAAATCATGTGAACAACCAATCATGCTATTTGCACACGTGCTCATCAATTATCCCTAACATGGATTCTAGACATTTTTGCACATATAAACATGATGATAACAACATGAATTTACTGATTTCACATGGTTTCAGATTTGTCTCACATGGATTTCAATAACATATCCTCACATTTAGAATTTCACATTTTCTTTACACAAGTTTCCTCTTTCACATGGTTACACTTTGCACATACACATTCACATTGTTCACTTACACATTTACACATGAACACATACACATTACACATTTCACATTACACATTTTAGGTGCCGTGACACATAGTCCAAACCACCAAAGAAGGACATATACACATCACATTACACATAGACGCCATCTAGGCATTCCAATGGCGACTCTTGGACTGCGCAGACCGGGAGAACAAGTCTCCACCCTAACCAGTGGTACTTGTCCACCTCCAGGATTTCCCCCTAATGCCCTTAGGGTCACTTACACATTGAACTTTCTCAGGGGGACTTTTCCCTGATACAGTTCCACTGCCCTCTACGGAAGCAGTGTCACATTGGCACAGTTACACATTTACACATTTTACCGATTTTACACATGGTTTTACACATATCACTTTCATCTCATTCACTTTCTCACTCACATGCATATCTCTGTTTTTCTGACATGGCACTACAGATTTCAGGAGTTAACACACAGTAAACTTCACCAATCAAGTTGGGTTTAAGCAATATCTAATCACATTACGATAACATACATAGATTACTATATTTCACATGGAAAATACATAACTTCTTATGTACTGGTCCAAATGACCTGAAATTTTAACCACATGCTATTTTCGGGTTCTAGATCATACATTCAATTTTTCAGATTTTCTGAGCTAATTGGGATTTACAGTAAATAAAACACCTATTAGCATGCCATTCACAATTTAAGTTGATATGGACTTATACACAAGTCAAAATTCTAGCAAGCTACTGTCTGAACAGAGATTACTATTATATGCATGATTTGAGAATACATAATTACCCTAAATCATACAGCCATAGATCAATCATCACAATCTTTCTTGCATGCCTTTTTATTTATCGAACCGAATTTATTAGCAACTCATGCAAGCATGGACAAATTATCAAAAATTTAGTATACATACACAGACCCACTAATACTCAAGATCTGACAAAACTGAGGCATTTAGATTAGTCCTAACCACAAGGCATGTATTGGCAAGACTATCAACAAATCATGCTTACACATTCATGGAATACACTCTTCTAACATCCATCACCACACATCACACTCATCCACACACCACATTTAACAATATACATAGTGTATAGGGTTACTATATATCCTCATCACGGAAACCATACCGAAAATAGTGTATAGGAAGGGCAGAACAGGTCACTGTTCTGTCCAGAGGAACTTGGCGGCAGTCTCTGGCCGCTGACTCAGGGTCAGCGGCATGGTCGATGGACGCCAAGCATGATCTCAGCGTCCATTGACCTTGCCGTCAATGCAGGTCTGTGCAGAAACACAGACCCGAGCTCTCAAGTTTGGGTGAATGGGAGGGTCTAGGACTCGAGGGAAAATTCACAAAAATAGAAGAAACAACCTAGACACATACGGGGACATTATGGTTAGGTCACTTGCCTTTTAAAAATTGCTCCAAAGGATCTAGGGTGTTGGTGAAGCCCTCCTTGGGCAGTCCCAAGAAGGTGCAGAAACGCCTCCTAGATCTTCTTCCTCCGGGCTCCTGGGTGATCTCCACAGCAAGGGGATGTCGGGGAAGCCTCCTCCTTTGCTCCAGCTATCTTCTTGTCGGAGAAGATGGCCAGATCTAGCTCCAGGGAGTCTGATCTTTGGGTGCAAAAGGGTGGGTTTTCTCACAGCTCAGAACTAGGGTTTTTCTCCTGGTTTCTCTCTTGCAAAGGTGAAGAGAGAAGTGGGGAGAGGCAGATCCGGGTTCAGACATAAGGGGAGCCTCTCTCCCACTCACAAAGTGACATGACAGCTCTCAGAGCCGTTGGGGACAGCCCCCCAATGGCTGAGCTTTCTTGTTTCAGAGTTTTCTGGCTCTGCTGCGCATGCAGGCCAGAGAAATAGGCATCCATATCGCTCGACGCTAGGATTAGTGTTGGCGTCCATGTCTGGACGCTGACACTACCTCAACGGCTAGGGATTGATGCCAAGGTGGCCTTCGGCCAGAACTCTAAAATATGCAGAAATCCATGCATACCATGCTTATATACATGCAATATGTATATGGTAGTGTATCCATACTATCACCATTCAATACATGCATTATTTACATCTAATATAAACATATGCACACGTAATTATACTAATCAATACGTACGTAAATATGTATCTACATACACAAGCACAAATATACACACGCAAATACAAATAATGCGACGGAAATTCGAGGGCCTTACAAAAACACTTTCTCATTACCCATGAGTTGATGGGCTCAATGGGGTATATGTCAGTATTGTGCAATACAAACTTGATTGTGGGACAATATCTGGTCCTGGAGATTTTTGCAAAGTCATGTTGCCTATGGGTTTAATTGTCGAATTCTCCCCCGACAAAGTCGTATTACCCCAAATGTGTTGATTGCTCAATTTTCCAAAGACATTTGTTATCCAAGGTGCTGATTGTTCGGCTGATACCCTAACAAAGTAGTGTTGTCTAGCAAGGTACGGAGTCATGATTGATGCTTGGCATGGCACGTACTTCTTACATGGGTTACTGTCACGCCTCGACGCGAAAATTTTGGGTCGTGCATTTGTATTCAGATTATAAATAGGGAAAATATATAGAGAAGGAGATGATAACATTAAACCATCAGCCAATATTAACTCAAATAGCAACTCCTTATTACATCAATTATACCTCAGAGCCTACCATAGGGCCCATTGTTCAAGTACATGACAGACTTAAATAAAATAACCTACTACAGACTCTATCATACTTTAGGAATCCTATGCCATGGCTACATGAAGTCTGGGGTACTCTTCACTCTTGCCCTTCCCCTTCATTATCCATAGCCTCATCCTCATCATCACTACTTAAAAATGTTAGGGAAAATAGGTGTGAGTGCGCTAATGTCCAGTAGGATTTATATCTCATGTGCGGGCAATGGTGTGAGTGATTAGCATATTAAAGAACAGACATGAAGTTCTAAGAGTTTATATCAAGAACCCAACTGAATAGTGACAAAACTGTATAAAGCTGACGACAGGCACAAGTAAGTGTCAACAAATATAGAACAAAATATCCAGATGATTTAGGGAATAATTTCTCACATGATTATGATAGAGATTTAAGGACATAGAACATCTCAAAAGTACAATAATAGAACTGGTCACATCACACTTATCGCGCAGAACAAACTTATCTTATCACATGAAGGCACATTCACAAATCTTGCACAAATACCAGTGTCATTGCACACACCACAAGTCCATACTCCCGCAGTTAATAAATACGTTGGGGTGCTCCTCCCCAGGACCAGATAGGGCCCTTAATTCCATAGGTATTGGTTATTGGACCGAAGTCCCACGTTGTGCCGATCAAACGCATACATATTATGGCCATAGATTTCCAAGAACAAGCTCATAGTAACAAGGACATGATCATTCATGGTGTTCAAAAATATGACAATAGATCATGAGATCAATTCTGGATACCATATACTCTTGCCTTTAAGTTCCATAGACTTTAGATATTTTGACCCAGATATACGTGAAGAGAGTAATCCAAGTGGTAAACAGAAAGCATAATCGATATAGAAAGTTCAGAACGGAACAGTCATGGGATCATTAGAACCACAAAAAAAAACTTAACCATATAGACCCATACGGACCTAACAGGTTATGGTACATATATGACAAGACGTTGTTTCCTTTTACTGTCTGTGTAGCATAGGGTTGGAATATAAGGACGAATTAGTAAGAGTATGATCTATCACTTCCAGATCTATGGCTTTCGTTTGATCCAGCCACATGAGATACCAGAAATAAGAAGTCCAGATTATGTACGAAGTTCAGAAATACCTTGAGACTCTTTGCATGGGCGATGATAATCAAGAGAAAAGGGTCATATAAGAACAGACTTAAAGAGTTTTCAAATGATATACTCTATGTTAAGTTGGTGCCCGAGATCACCTACCTCGGGTTGCTTCTAACACTTTATGCTTACAAGTCGAAGCCGACGCTAAGGGATAAGGAATCCTCGAAGTCTTGCTACCAGCTCTTCCTCCTT
Organism: Colocasia esculenta; assembly: GCA_014218235.1. NCBI lineage: Eukaryota > Viridiplantae > Streptophyta > Magnoliopsida > Alismatales > Araceae > Colocasia > Colocasia esculenta. Next base: position 120,200,991 of record CM024755.1, on the reverse strand, counting down.
GCTTCTGGAAATTCGTTCAGCAATGAAGAGAAAGCTCTAGGGTTGGCTACAGGGTCTTATAATGATTTTATAGTGTCGTGATGGTGCAAACTTCTGAGTTTGTAGTTTCCTAAACTCTTGGTAGAAATCCTATCATGTTCAGAACTTCCATAGAAGTTGCTCCCATAACAATTCTTTTACTATTGGGTTAGTTCTAGGGAACAGATTCAGAATCCTCTATTGGATTCGATCACGATTTATGGTCCATACTTTCCATGTTTATCTTAACTTAGCCCTTTTTTATCATCGGCTATACAGTTAACCCATGTTTTATAGTTTGGCAATAACAAGTAACTTGGTCATATACGAAGTCATACATGATTTGGTCTCGATCAATTGAAGCTTAACTCTGTCATATATGAAGTCTATTTCATCATATATGATGTCATGAATGATTTGGTCATGATCAATCGAAGCTAACTTCGCCATACATGAAGTCATGCACGATTTGGTCATAATCAGCCAAAGCTAACTTCGTCATATCTGAAGTTCAACATCATCATATCCGAAGTCCAACTTCATCATATACGAAGTCCACTTCGTCATACACGGTTTGGTCATAATTGGTCGAAGCTAACTTTGTCATATCCAAAGTCCAACTTTGTCATATCTTGAAGGGTTGCGGAATTCTCTATATGGTAATCTAGAAGGGTGGTTGAATAGATTACTGCCGATTAAAAATGTTTATCACCTTCTTTTCTTCGAAACACAGATTATCAAAACAATGTTGAACTTTAAACTATGTGTGGATGTGTGTGACTTGATAACAGATGGATAACAGATTATCAAACGTGCGTGGAGATGCCGTGCCTATCAAACATCTAGCGTAAATTTGTGCAAACCACAAGACACGACGATTTATGTGGTTCGTAGTACACAACTTGTGTATCCTACATCCACGGGCCACACACACACGCAGAGCAATCTGCTTATGAGCTAGTTCACAAACTACAACTCACACACACGTGTTATCTGATGTGAAACCACGATCAGAACAACACCCACACAAATGTATCAAGCACAAGGGCTGCCTAAAACACAACACACACACACGGATATGGAGAAATAGAAACAGAGAAGAGTTTAAGAGTTGAAGAACAAATCCAGTTGTAAACTCTTCTTGTGAACGTCTGACTGGGCTTCAAGATTCATCTTGAAGGTCACAAATTGATGGAGACACTTCAAGCCACGACGTTCAGACTTCACCTTCCGCTGGAGAGACTTCTCTTCTTGGTTCTGGGAGGTAGGTTGAAGCAGAGCAGCAGAGCATGACTTCTCGTGAGAACTCATTAGGGTTTTTGCTTGGAGGCTGCTTGTATTCATGATTTGCTTCAAAAGGATGTTTATATAGTGGTGTTTACATATGGAGAGACGTGGTACAAGGAAACACCAAGTTTGGTAACTTTCAAACTTCCCGTATATGAAGCTTTTGTACGTCTGTCGACAGGTCATACACCTGCTGTCGACAGGGATCAATAGTGTCCCAAGTTCCAGAAGTCTGGAAGTTCTGTCAAAGCTTTCACTGTGTGCATCTGTCGACAGGTGCCTTGGTGCTGTCGATAGGCACATGTTTTCCAAAACACTGGTTTTCTGACTGTATGCTTCTGTCGACAGGGAGCTTTGTTGCTGTCGACAGGTCTTGTTTTGCAGAACAGGTGTGTTGCTGACTGTTGGTATCTGTCGACAGGGTCTTGATGGCTGTCGACAGGTACTCTATCTTCTGAGTTTTGTTGATCTTTCATACTTGTTGTTGGCACATGTCTTGCATGGTATATCTCCTACATTAGTAAACATAGTTAGTTAGATATTATGAACATTTATAATCAAGCATTGTACCAAGTTATTGTGACATGTCATTTGTTTGAAAATCTCATGCATTAAACTCAATTCACATTGTTCACATTATTCATCATTGTTCATCACTGTTCATCATTGTTCATCATCAAAAACATGTTGTATTTATTATTTAGAATGTGAACCCAACATTCTCCCCCTTTTTGATGATGACAAAATTAATCAATTCAGTAAGTGCACAATTGAGTTTTCTCCCCCTTTTGACAACATCCAAAAGCATACACCATGTATGAGACAAGTAACAAGGATTTGCATTGATATTTCATAAGTCATACAAAGTACATGACAAGCTAATGGGGAAAAATAGAGAAGGGAAAGACATTGAGTTGAATTAGATAACAGGACTTGACGCTATCCTAGACACCTAAGCTAACTACGCATCATCATCAGCTGGCGGTGTAGGAGCCCGATGCGCAGTAGCAAAGCTATCCAAGCGGGTGTCAAGTGTGTCCATTCTGGCATTAAGTCTTTCAAAGCCTGTTGCCATTTGGATTTGGAGCTGAGCAAGTAATTCCCTAATTGAGGGCTAAGCATCATCAGCAGCATCTTCTCTTGGAGCATCTAGTGGCTCAGATTGGGAGTCTTCATCTTCTTGAGCATCTTCTTCATCTTCATCTTCTTCATCATCACCATCATCAGCAGCTGCCCCTTTACCTTTGAGATCTCTTGTTACAATGCCATCTACCATCTTGTAGCCCATCCTATGTGCAGCAGTGAGGTCATAGGAGCTACGGGATTTGTAAGACCCTCGAATTTCCGTCGTATTTTCCGTATTTATGTGTATGAATTGTGCTTGTGTATGTATGTACGTATTTACGTAGGTATTAGAATAGTATAATTACGTGTGCATGTGTTTATATTGAACATAAATAATGTACTTATTGCATGATGGTAGTGTGGATACGATACTATATGTACATTGCATGTATATATGTCCGGTATACGTGGTTTCTGCATAATTTAGGGTTCTGGCCGAATGCATCTTGGCGTCAAGCTCAGGCCGTTTAGGTGGAGTTAGCGTCCAATCCTGGACGCCAACATTAACTCCGGCGTCCAGCGATATGGACGCCAATCTCTCTGGCCTGCATGCGCAGCAGAGCTGCAAGCTTCTGAAACAAGGCAAGCTACCCATTGGGGGGATGTCCCCCAACGGCTCTCAGGGTGTCCCATCACCCTAGTGAGTGGGAGGAGACCCTCTTTAGGTCTGAACCCGAAATGGGCTCCCCCATCCTTCTCATTTTTCACCCTTGCAAGAGGAGAGAAGAAGAGAGAAAACCCTAGAGCCTTCTGTGAGAAAGCCCCACCTTGTAACCCAAGAATCCGGCTTCCTGGAGCTTGATCCAGCCGACTTCCCCGACAAGGAGGTAGCTGATATGAAGGGCAAGGCCTCCCCGGTCTTGCTTTGCTGAGGGGATCATCCAAAAGCCCGGTGGAAGGAGGTCTTGGAGGGCATTTCGTCACTTCTTGGGGACTACCCAAGGAGAGCTTCTCCGAGCCCTAGATCCTTTGAAGCATTTTGAAGAAGGCAAGTGACCTATCTATGGTATCCCCGTATGAGTCTAGGAGGTTTTTATCATTTTTATGGAATTTCCCTCGAGTCCTAGACCCTCCATTTCACCCAACTTTCAGAGCTCGGGTCTGTGTTTCTGCACAGACCTGAGTAAACGGCAAGGTCCCTGGACGCCTGGGATGAGCTTGGCGTCCATCGACCATGCCGCTGACCCTGAGTCAGCGGCCAGAGACCGCCGTCGAGTTCTTCTGGACAGAACAGTGAGTTGTTCTGTCCCACTTATACATTAATTTCGGTATGTTTTAGGCGATGAGGATATATGGTATCCCTATAAGCTATGTATATCGTGCATCGTGCTTGTGGATGTGTGTGAGTTGTGTGGTGAATGTGAGTAATGATGTCTTGTAAGCATGTGAACATAACTTGTAAATGATTTTGCAATTCAAAGTTCCATGATTAGGATTAGTTGAGTGTTTTGTTTTCAGTCTATTCATAAGGAATTGTGGGGCATGTATGTATGTTCTGAAATTTTGGTAATCCATGCATGCTTATGGAATTGTTAACAAGTGTAGTTCGGTAAAATAAAAACATGTAAAAATAGGTTGTGACGAATGATTTATAGATGTATGAATTAGAATGGTGTTGTATTCTAAATCCATGCATATGTTAGTGGTTTCTGTGCAAAACAGTAAGTGGATAGATTGCAAATTGTGTTAGGCCCATGTTAGCTTAAATTGTGAATAATATGCTAATTAGGTGTTTGATTTTCTATAAATCCTATTTAGCTCAGAAAAATCTGAAAAATTGAGGGTATGACTTTGAATCCGAAAACAGCATGTGGTTAAATTTTCAGACCAATTGGAACAGTAGATAAAGAGTTATGTGTTTTCAAGTGAAGTACGATAATTCATGCATATAATCGAAATACGGTTCGTTATGATCTAAAATCAGCATGATTAATGTGTGTATTGTGTGTTAAACCTTGGAATTTCTGTAGTATCATGTTAGGAAAAACAGAAATGTTCAGGTGAGTGAAAGAGTGAATGAAATGAGATGTGTTGTGCGTGAAACCATGTGTAAAACGGTAAATGTGTAAAAGTGTAAACTGTGCCAATGTGATACTGCTTCCGAGAAGGCAGTGGAGCTGTATCAGGGAAAAGTCCCCCTGAGAAAGTTCATTGTGTTAAGTGACCCTAAGGGCATTAGGGGGAAATCCTGGAGGTGGACAAGTACCACTGGTAGGGTGGAGACTTGTTCTCCCGGTCTGCGCAGTCCAAGAGTCACCATTGCATTGCCTAGATGGTGCCTATGTGTTATGTGATGTGAATGTGTCCTTCTTTGGTGGTTTGGACTATGTGTCACGGCACTAAAATGTGTAAAGTGTAATGTGTAAAGTGTATGTGACCATGTGTAAATGTGTAAGTGACATGTGAATGTGTATGTGTAAAGTGTAACCATGTGAAAAGAGGAAATTGTGAAAAAGGAAAATGTGAAAAATCTAGATGTGCAATGTGTTATTGAAACCATGAGAGGCTAAATCTGAAACCATGTGAATTCAGAAAATGCATGTTATCCTTCTTGTGTTTATGTGTGCAAAGTGTTTAGAATCCATGATTAGGAACAATTAATGAGTATGTGCGCAAAGTGGCATGATGGATTGTTCATGTGTTATGTTCTAAGCCACATTGTAGCTTTCATGTGTATGTTTATAGTCTTTGAACCATGTGAAATCAGCAACCTAAAGCATGTGAAAAAGTTATGTAGGTACTTAAGAACATGTGGATTCCATGCTAACTATGTTCCACGTTCATATATGTAAATTGTCCATGTGGATAACTCTCATGTTTGGTTCTTTATAAGGTTAAAGTTCATAAGTGAATGGATTAGAGACCATGTGATAGGTGAATGTTATATTTTGAAATCTGAAAGCATGTGTTAGGTGTAAAATTGTAGAACCTTCATGATAGGTTGAAACTTAAATGGACTAGCATGCTATGTGTTGCTAATTGTATGTGCTTGTAGAAACCACTAGGACTTGTACGTGTATATCATGTATAGTGTTGCTTGCTAAGTCTCTGGACTCACTCCTTGCTTCGGCGTACAGGTGTAGTTGGTGATACGACACCGTTGGAGGAGACGGTGGAGACGGACTCCGAGCGCGGAGACTAGTTACTTGGAGCTTCTTTGTGATTGTGTACTTCGTCGTATGTACTTGAACATTGTATTAGGCTTATCACGAAAAGAATGTAATATGTGGACATTTGTATTTCTATTTCAGCAAATTAAATCATGTGAATTTTAGTTCCTTTTTGCAAATTGTAAACTGTATGTATGTTTAATGTGGATGATGAACGATTGGATATAGTTCTCTTTTACTTCCGCTACTCTGTTATTTATATTCGCGTGTATCTCAGCTGTTTGTATCGTTGGGTAAATGTCCCACTGTGAGGACTCTCGCTATATCGACGTGGGTCGGTATGACCGTACCGGTATAATGAGGGCCGTCACAGGATTTGAGAACGGTCATCTCCTCCTTTGGAATTTGAATGCCAATGAAGAGGAAGAGAGAAGTGAGTTGGCATGCATATGGCATAGATCTCTTGGCACTGTGAACACATATGCGAAAGATAGAGACCATAAGAGCAGGTAAGTTGATAGGTTCAGCATTGAGGAATTGGTGAAGCAGAGACTTGTGAAGGGAGGTCACAAGTTCTCGGCTACCATCCTTGGGAACTATGAGAGTGGTGAAGATGTGATGGATGAGACGATGAAGAGGAGGGAAGGAGTTGGCATTTAGTTGCCTACGATCAGTAGGATCGTAAGGCTGCAGAGTAATGAGCGTATGATACTCCTCTGGAGTTGGATGATGGGTCATTATGTCCACTCCAGTATTTGGGATTTGCAGGGCGGTGGATAGGAGATTAGGAGTAATAAAAAATGGAGTATCCTTCACCTTGGTATACAACTTTCCATTGCTTGATAGTCGGAGGTTGGTGTAGAAATCCGTCACGGCGGTTGTGGAGTACCGCATGTGATCGTAGCAAAAGGGTGCCCAACCCTGGACATCAAAGAGAGGATGTAGTTCTGGAAACATATCCTCCAAGGAAAGGAAGTCAGTGTAGTGGGGCTGCACAACCTTGGTGAAGGTCATGGACACCGAGAAGACTCAAAGAAGGCGGAATGATGAGCTCCGGCAAACGATCCTCCCGGTGCTTCGTCCGACACTCGGTGGTGACCTGGAGCCCTGGCCGGCTTCAGGAGACCGAGGACGACGACGGGATGCTAGCTTCTTGGCCGGTGGAGCCATCAGAGGTTGTATCTCGATGTAGATGGAGAGGGTAGAGAGGAAGGAGACACAGGAAGAGGGAAGATGAAAGGGAGAGGAGAATTTCTTCCGGTGCCCTGGAGAAAGAGGGGGTTTTGGTGAGAGGAGGAAGGGAAAGGGTTTTGGGAGAAGGTAGAGGGTGGAAGGGGTTGTGGGAACCTTTTAAAAAAGGATTGAATGGGTGGGTCCCACAAAAATCTGGCCTTAAACCCTTGCCCGTTGGTCTTCCAATCGAAGTCTGGCCACCGGCTGTCGACAGAGACCCTGATGCCTGTCAACAGGGACATGCAGTGAATGGCCAGTTTACTGTTTTGGTGGATTTTGTGAATTGGAACTTTGGAGCAGTGGTTCCTTAGTGTTTATTTAAGGTGTATACGAGGTGAACACATATTTTACCCAACCATATGCAAAAATATAAAAAGCCAATTCAATCTCCTCAATGGTTTTTAACATAATACCCAAAGAATTGTAAGTTAGAGCATTAAGAAAACACCTACTAAAATGAAGAACAATGCACTCTCACCCTTCATTGTATAAATACAGTGTAAGACAACATAATCTTCAATTTTTTTTTTGATAGATAAATGATCTATGAACCGAATATCTATATGTCAAGACAATCATAAAACTAATGACCCTGGGATTTATTACTCGGTGGAGGCTTCACACTATTTCATTTGACTTTTATTTGCAATTCGGAAATGCAATGGGAAAAAGTGGTACTTAAGAGGACTTCACACCTTTTGACGTGAGAATAGACATTACAAGTGCCCATACCCCCAGTTACTCAATGGAAGTGTCTAGCATACCGTTGTACAGAGTTGATGAGTGTGCCTTTTGACGCGAGGGCAGACATTTGTGATGCCCATCACTTCGGTTACTCAGCAAAACACAACATTGCTCTATATTTATCCCAATGTGTAGTTTTTTTTGTGTTGTTTTAATTTCTTAATTGAATGTTATTTTTCAGAAATAGGTAGTTGTTCTCCAAGTATTGCTTTAAAAGCTCAAGATCAAGTAGGTTATATGATTAGCTATCAATATAAGACATACAGTTCCATGACCAACAGGCGGATCAAGTAAATTGAGAATTATTGTTGCCTACAAAGAAATTATTTAGAGGAGTGAGTTGTATATCCTTGAGAGTTGTAAAAAGTTTCCAAAATGATAGAACCTAAACCCAGACATGAGTAGTATGTGAAAATCATAGTGGTATAAAGAATAGCTTTAAATAACATTTGTACATGGTGTGGTCAAACATGTATTAACACCTTATAAACACCTTAGTTATCAAACATGAAGCTGCTCACTGAATGTGTGAAGAAAGTGGCTTGAAGTTCCAAATTTTAGTGTGTCTGTCGACAAGGAGAATTGGCCAGTCGACAGGATTACACAGATAGAAGATGTAGGGTTCTGGCTGGCAGAGACTGTACATATCTATCGACAGAGGAAAGTGGACCTGTCGACAGATGTACACAGTGTGCAGAATGAGTGTTCTGTGTGGCCTGCTTTGTTGACAGGATGCTTGTTGACTGTAGACAGAGACCTGTTTAGAGCCAGTATAAGGTCAGAATGAAGTATGGAATGGGCAAAGCATGTAAGGGAATTGTAGAAGCACAAAAGTTGAGTGATTTCTTTCACAATGACATCCATCTAACCTCAATTTGCTCCCCCATAGTGTGTGCTATTGTGTACACATGCATTCAAGTACAACAGGACACATTTGCACAATTTGACCAAGCAACTTAAAAACACCAAAGCAAGTATGAAGTGATTTCATGAAGATGTTCAAATTTTTGACAGGAAATAGTGAGTGGGCAAAATATAAAGAAACTGAATCCTCATAGAAAGTCAATGAACCTTTTATGCAACTTAACTATGGATACTTGGCGGAGAATGTTTTCTCACGCATAATGAAAGTTTCCAAACAAGCTTGACTTGTTCTTCCACAAATCACCATTTGATATACCTCATAGTTAGTTCACACAAGGAACATATACTTAATATTTGGGTTAAGTTTCATTGTAATTTGCACAAACCCAATTCTCGTCTCAGTGTTGTGAATCTATCTTCAGCCAGAGGCTTGGTAAAGATGTCAGCCAATTGTTTTTCAGTGGGTATGAAACTTATCTCCAATGTTTTAATGGCTACTTCATCTCTCAAGAAATGATGACGAATTTCTATGTGTTTTGTCCTAGAATGTTGAATGGGATTCTTTGATAGATTGATTGCACTAGTGTTGTCGCATAGGATAGGTGTGCATCCACTGTCAATGTTGTAGTCACACAACTGACTTTTTATCCACAACACTTGTGCCACACAACTCCCTGCAGCAACATATTCTGCCTCTGCAGTAGAGAGTGCAACCGAGTGTCGCTTCTTGGATGCCCACGAAACCATGCAACCACCAAGAATTTGGCAATAGCCACTAGTGCTTTTCCTGTCAATTTTACATCCAGCATAGTCAGCATCAGAATATGAAACCAAGTTAAAGCTACTACCTGCTGGATACCAAAGACCCAAATCATGCGTACCTGAGAGATATTTGAAAATTCTCTTGACTACAATTAAATGGCTTTCCTTTGGACTAGATTGGTATCTATCACAAAGACAAACACTGAATTGTATGTCCGGTCTACTTGCAGTAAGATAAAGGAGTGAGCCAATCATACCTCGAAATTGTTTGGCATCTACCGATTTACCTTTCTCATCACTTTCTAGCTTAATGCTTGTGCTCATGGGTGTTGAGGCATGCTTAGCTTGTTCAAACTGAAACTTTTTCAGTAGCTCTTTAACATATTTTTCTTGGTTGATGAAGAATCCATCTTCAAATTGTTTGACCTTACCTCTTGAGTAGTTTTTGCTTACCAGATAGGTGCTCAGCCTGTCGTACCAAGGTCGGGGTGCCTGTTTCAAACCATAAAGAGCTTTGTGCAATTTAAATACATGGTTTGGTTTATCATGATCCTCAAAGCCAGGTTGTTGAGAAACGTAGACTTCCTCTTTTATGTAGCCATTCAAGAAAGCAGTTTTCACATCCATTTGAAATAGTTTGAACTTATTTGAACTTGCATATGCTAACAAGATCCTAACTGCTTCTAGTCTAGCTACAGGTGCAAAGGATTCTTCAAAGTCCACACCAAATTCCTGACTGTATCCTTTTGCAACCAGTCTAGCCTTGTTTCTCACCACTTTACCCTCTTCATTTAGTTTATTCCTAAAGACCCATCTTGTCCCAATGACAGAAATTTCAGGGGTTCTAAGAACTAAACTCCAGACATTATTTCTCTAAAATTGCCCAAGCTCCTCATGCATAGCATCAATCCATGAGTTCTCTTTTAATGCTTCTTCATCATTTTTAGGTTCCACTTGAGATACAAAAGCTAAATGATTCTGTTCAACTATTTGATTAACCTGAGACCTAGTTTGAACTGAGTCATTTATGTCACCTATGACATTTTCAAGTGGATGAGCTTTAGAATACCTCACATTAGTAACGGTGGAAGGTCTGAGTTGATCTTGCATTTGAGGAGGTTGTTCTGGAGGAGGGGTGGCTGGAGGACTTTCAGCTTGAAGATGACCTTGTTGTTGTGGATCTTGTACAGGTACTTCTTCTTCATTTCTGAGCAGATGTCCTTCATTTTCATCATCGTACCTGCGAAGATATCCACTTTTAGTCTTGACAGTTGTTTTAGAGACTGCATTTGATTTTCTTTGTAGTTCTCCGAGTGTTGTATCTTCAGTTTCATCTGCAAACCTGTAAAGATTAGTATTGTTAGGCTTGGTTTGAGATTCATCAAATACAACATGTGGAGTTTCTTCCACTTTTCTAGTTTTCAGATTGAACACCCTATATGCTCTAGAGTGTTCTGAGTATCCAAGAAAAATACCTTCATCGCTTTTGGCTTCAAACTTGTCCAAATCATTTTTATCATTATTATGTATGAACACTTTTGAACCAAAAACTCTGAAATACCCAATGGTGGGTTTCTTACCTTTCAGTAGTTCGTAGGAAGTTTTCTTGAATACCGGTCTTACCATGGCTCTGTTAAGAATGTAGCATGGTGTTTACTGCTTCTGCCCAAAAGGTTCTTGCCAGTTGATTCTCGACCAGAAGCGTATGAGCCATCTCCACCAAGGTTCTATTTTTCCTCTCTATGATCCATTTTGTTCTGGAGTTCTTGGGGAGGAGAACAAGTGTTCTATTCCTTGGATCCTGCAAAAATCAGTGAAGGAGTTGTTGTCAAATTCTCCCCCGTGATCAGTGCAGATGGAGCATATTTTGTTGACATTTCCATGCTCAATTTTATTAAAAAATTCTTCAAAAACATTCAGTGCTTCATTCTTATGAGCCAGAAATTTCACCCAAGTGAACCTAGAGAAATCGTCTACAATGACAAAACCATATCGTTTGCCATTGAGACTGAGTGTTCTCGTAGGTCCAAATAGGTCTATGTTCAACAGTTCATAAGCTTTAGAAGTACTCACCGGTGCTTTTGATTTGAAGGATTTCCGGGTCTGTTTTCTGTTGGGTTGAGTGTGAATATAATTCATTTCTCCTCACATTTTGATGATGACAAGTTGTGATTTTAATGCATGACATTTGGAACATGTGAAATACATCACACCTGAAATAATAATATTCAAAAAGCATGTTCCAAACACATTTATCATTTATATTCATGATAATACATTTGACTAATGATTTATGTGTTTATTTCTCAGGGACAAACATTTATTGCAAGGGTAGTGTCGACACACCCCACACTGGTGTCGACACAATGCTCCAAGCCCTAAGCCAAAAGATGAAGAAATGGTCAACTAGTGTCGACACTAGACTAGGGCAGGTCGACACTAGAGACAGATCCCAGAGAAACAAGGCAACGGGCTTCTATCTCAGGTCGACACCAAGTGCAGTCAGGTCGACACTAGAGAGCCTTCCCAGAAGGCCTATTTTTCAGCTGGCTACGGCAGGTCGACACTGAGCTATCTCAGGTCGACACTAGATGCCTCTCCCAGGGAACTGCTTTGCCCAGTCTAGGACAGTGTGTCGACACACCCAATGGGCAGGTCGACACACTCCGAAAACTTTTTGACTTAAAGTTTCTCCTGGACCTATGGCACCCTAGGGAAATGATGAATCAACCTTGGATCATGTGCCCACGTACCCCAAGGGTACCTTTGGACTATTTGGGGTATAAATACCCTCCTATTAGCCATCCATCACATCAGAACCCTTCAGAGCCTCCCAGAAACCTGTTTTGGCGGCAAGAAGAGTTCACCTCCCTGCTCCTGCTCTCCTGGTGATTCCTCAAGCCAATTCTCATATGTCCTAGCATGAGAAGTGGATTTTGATCATTGAAGATACAACTGGATCACTTCAAGGAAGCAGATCAAGTGGAAGCAATCGATTGAGAAGACCTCAAGGAAGATCCCAAAGTTCAGAGTGCAGAGCATCGGCCAGGCATTTCAAGAACTCAAGTCTCTTCCCAATTCGATCTTCTACAAGGGAGTATAATTGAAGAGCAAGGATTTCTTTATACAATTCTTCATGTACCTTTGTTCTTCTGAGTCATTGTGAGATTGTGCAAGAGTTGCTGCATAAGTCTCATGAATGAACTCTTGTTAGACTAGATCTGTTGCTAGAGGATCTAAGTCTTGTGTGTTTTTCTAGCAAGTTGTTTATGAGCCTTTGAGCTCAGTGGTTTGAGTCGTGTACTCAAGGTGTTGTTGAGCAGTCTTGCTTAGGATTCTAGAGTAGTCTTACTCTAGAGGTTGTGTGAGTTGTAAACTCAGGTTGTTGGAGTTGTCAGGCTCCAGTGGGTGTGGTGTACCCAGGTTGATTAGTGGATCCTCACTGTGTGAGGGGTGGATGTAGGAATCACATGGTGTGATTTTCGAACCACCTAAAAATCTCTGTGCATTGGTCTGATTGTGGTTTGAATTTACCTTTCGTTAGATGCATGCATAGGATCGTTCGAATTCATCTAATCAACTTGTTCACACACCTCTTTTGCACAACTCACTCAATTTCTTTTCAGATCTGTGAAATTCGTTTTTCAAATTGTCTCTGATTCAAAAAGTTTTTCAAATTTGATTAAGCTTCCGCAATAGTTGGCATAGATCTATTCAATCCCCCCCCCCTTCTAGATCTTTTCCACATCATTTCTCGATCCTTCAATTGGTATCAGAGCGGGTTTACACTTGATCTGATTTGATCTGAGTATTTTCTGAGTGTTCTGTGTGTCTTGATTGTTTGCTTGTCTGTCTGCTAAGTATCTCTTCTTTGCTCCATTTAATTGTCTTAATGGATTCAAGAGGGTTCATGGCTGAGGGTCACTCTATTAATAGGCCACCCTTCTTCAATAGAATAGACTACACCTATTGGAAGAATAGAATGCAGGTCTTCCTTAGAGCTCAAAACTATGAAATATGGAAGGTAGTCGAAGTAGGTCCCTATGAGAATCAGGGAGAGGAAGAGACCTGGACTAGGGAACAGATTAGGAGGGCCACTCTGACTTATAGTGCCATGAACATGATCCAATGTACAGTCCACCCTAAAGAGTACTCGAGAATCTCAATGTGCAAATCTGCCAAAGAGATGTGGGATAAACTTGAGTTACTCTATGAGGGAACATCTCAAGTGAAAGAAACTAAAGCTAACATTCTTGTCTCTGAATATGAATTGTTTATGATGAAATCTAATGAGACAATTTCTGAAATGTTTGCCAGGTTTATGATAATTGTGAATGGACTGAAGGCCTTAGGTAAGGATTATACAGATGCGGACATGGTAAGGAAAATTCTACGTTCTCTCTCTTCAACTTGGCACACAAAGGCCACTGTCATTGAAGACTCTAAAGATTTGTCCAAAATTTCGTTGGATGAATTGATAGGGTCCTTAATGACTTATGAAATCAACTTAAAAAGAAATGAAGAACATATAATTAAAACCAAGCCAGTAGCACTAAAGGCCTCATCAAGTAATAAAGACAAGAGTCAGGAGAAAACCAGTTCTGATGAGTCTGAGTCAAATGAGGATGAGATTGCCCTCATGACCAGGCAATTCAAAAAATTCTTGAAATATAGAAAGGAAAACTTTCTGGGAAAAAGAAGTTTTCATCAGGTAAAAGAAACACTTCCTTTTCTAATGCTAATTCTAATAAGAATAAAAATCTGACGAAATTGTCATCTGTTACAGGTGCAACAAGCCAGGACATATGAAGGGAGAATGTCCTGAAAACAAGAAGGAGAAGCACAACAAGTTTCACAAGTTCAAGAAGCCAAAGGCCATGGTAGCCACTTGGTCTGATGAAGACTCAAGTGAGAAGGAAGAAGACGAAAAATCCTCAAGTTCTGATAGTGAGGAAATCTGCTTCATGGCGAATAGTTCTGATGGAAAGGTAAGCACATCCTTCGAAGACTTTTCAATTGAGGATTGGCAAGATGCTTATGCTGAGATTGTTGAAAAATACTCTGTAATAAGGAAAGAAAATAAGCATCTCAAAAGGAAAATGGAAAACATCATGAATAACTATTCCTCAAACAAAAGAATTTGTGAATTAGAAAATGAGGTAACAGAACTTAATGAAGAAAAGGAAAATCTTCTGAACTTAATTGATGAACTTAAGCTTGCCTCTCAAAAGGCCACCCATGAATTCAAAGAACTGTCTGAAAAGCTGGAAATGGAAAACAAAGATAAACAACAAAAGGTTGAAGAAATCAAAACCTTAGAAAACTAGCTAAAGGAAAAGGATGAAGTCATTGAAACCTTTACAAAAGGTAAGGACAATTTGGAGGCATTGCTGGGAGCCAAAATGAACTCAATTTCTCATGGACTAGGATTCAATAAACAAAAACCTAAGAAAGACAAATCTGGTGAGAAAAAGGATAAAGCACCATTGATTAAATTTCTCAAAGGTCCTAGTCTTGAGAACAATGAAATCAAGCAAACATCAAGCAAAACACCAAAAATCTCAAAAACTCAAAACAAAACAAGGCAACCAGGTCGACACAGTCACCTGACAGGTCGACACCAGTCCACAAGAAGAAGGATTTTGTGGCTGTTGTGTCGACACCAGTCAAGGAGAGGTCGACCTGCTCAACACTGGTGTTTTCATTCCCAAGGGAAAGAATAAACTGAAAAAAACTGAGAACACCACTATAATAAAACAAAAATCAAAAACAAATCAAATTTGGGTGAGAAAAGATTTGATGACAATATTCAAACATTCTGATGGTCCCAACACTGTTTGGGTACCAAAATCTTCTCTCCACTGATTGATTTTGCAGGAAGGTCGTGCACCCAATTCGAATGTGTGGTTCCTTGACAGTGGGTGTTCACGACACATGACTGGAGATAGAGACAAATTTTCATTCCTGGTTGAGAAGGAGGGAGGTTCAGTAACTTTTGGAGGTAAAAATAAAAGAAAGATCATTGGATCTGGTAAGGTTGGTCAATCTTCCTCAAACTCTGTTGATAATGATTTATTAGTTGATGGTCTGGATTACAATTTGCTCAGTATTAGCCAACTATGTGACAAAGGTCACAAAGTTGTGTTCGAATCTGATTTCTGTAAGATAATTGATTCATCAACTGATAAAATAATTTTTTTGGGAAAAAGGGAAAACAATGTTTATATGATCAACCTCAATAAAAATTTTCTGAAAACCTTTGTTTTGTTGCTAATAAAGATGAAATTGCATGGACTTGGCACAAAAGACTTGGCCATGCAAGTTTTAGAACAATGAATAAATTGTTAAGGCTGAATTTGGTTAAGGGTCTTCCTGAATCTTTTTCTAATATTGAAAATCAAGTTTGTGGGATTTGTGCCCAAGGAAAACAAACTAGGAAATCTTTTAAAACTTTCAATGAGGTACTCACATCTAGGCCACTAGAATTACTTCACATGGACCTCTTTGGCCCAACAAGAATTCTAAGTCTAAGTGGCAAGAGATATGGGTTTGTGATCATTGATGATTTTACCAGATTTACTTGGGTTATCTTCTTGTCCAACAAAAGTGATACTTGTCTTGAGTTCAAGAATTTCTGTATCACTGCCTTAACAACTTATCCATATAAAATCAAAAACATTTTGACTGATCATGGGGGTGAGTTTGAAAACAAATCCTTTTCTGATTTATGTGCTGAACTTCAAATATTTGACAAGTTTTCTTCACCAAGAACTCCAGAACAAAATGGAGTTGTGGAAAGAAAGAATAGAACTCTTGTGGAAATGGCTAGATCCATGCTCTTAGAAAGCAATTTGGCCAAATCCTTCTGGGCTGAAGCTGTAAACACAGCAAATCACATTCTAAATAGAGCTTTGATCAGACCAAAAATCAGAAAAACCCCCTATGAATTATTGAAAAAAAAAAGCCAATTGTATCTTATTTCAAAACAATTGGGTGTAAATGCTTTGTACAGAACAATAATAAAGAAAATCTTGACAAGTTTGATGCTAAGAGTCAGGAAGCCATCTTCCTTGGCTATTCTGAAGTGTCAAGAGCTTTCAAAGTGTACATTCTCAAAAACAAAACTGTTGAAGAATCTCCACATGTTATCTTTGATGAAAATTCCTTTTCAACTAATAGTTCTAAATCTTGCAGGGAAAGACAAGATAGTGAAGAGGATGATTTCATTGTGGACTCTTCACCAACTGTTGAGGAGCTTGAAGACATTGGTGAGAACTTGAACATCCATTCACCATCTTCAAGTGGATCAGGTAATGTTGCTCCAGATTTAAGTACCCCTCAACAGGTAATTTCTGAACATCGAATTTTGAGAGATCACCCATTAGATAATGTAGTTGGTAATTTGCATGATAGAGTTAGGACTAGATCATCATTCCTGCATGCTATTGAAGAAGACCCACTAGCTCTAATTTCCCAAATTGAACCAAAGTCAATTGATGAAGCTTTATCAAGTTCTGATTGGATTAATGCCATGCATGATTAACTTCATCAATTTGAAAGAAATCAAGTATGGGAATTAGTACCTACACCTAGTGACCAAACAGTTATTGGCACTAGATGGGTTTTCAGAAACAAATTGAATGAAAATGGTCAAGTCATTAGAAATAAAGCTAGGCTAGTTGCAAAGGGGTATAATCAAGAATTTGGAATTGATTTTGAAGAATCATATGCCCCTGTAGCTAGACTAGAAGCAGTTAGGATTTTCCTTGCTTTTGCATCCTCCATGAAATTTAAAGTTTATCAAATGGATGTCAAAAGTGCATTTCTAAATGGATACATAAAGGAAAATGTTTTTGTTGAACAACCTCCTGGATTTGAAAATGAAAAACATCCTAACCATGTTTTCAAGCCTCATAAGGCTCTCTATGGTCTTAAACAAGCTCCAAGAGCTTGGTATGACCGTTTGAGTTCTTATTTACTTGAAAAAGGATATTTTAGAGGAAATGTTGATCAAACATTATTCACAAAAACAGTCAATAATCAAATAATTACAGTCCAAATTTATGTTGATGACATAATATTTGGATCAACCAATAAAAGTCTGTGTACTGAATTTTCAAATCAAATAAAAATGAATTTGAAATGAGTTTAATGGGAGATCTAAAGTTTTTCTTGGGATTGCAGGTTAACCAAACACATGAGGGAATCTTCATCAGTCAAACCAAGTATGTCAAGGAACTTTTGAAAAGGTTTGACTTTTAGAACCTCAAGCATTCAAACACACCAATTGCTATTAATGCTAAGCTAGAAGAAGACTCACTTGATAAGTCAGTAGACCCAAAGACCTACAGAGGTATGATTAGTTCTCTACTCTATCTTACAACTTCTTGACCTAATATTCAGTTTTGTGTGTGTTTGTGTGCTAGATTTCAATCAAATCCTAAGGAAAGTCACATGTTAGCTGTTAAAAGAATTTTTAAGTATCTTGTTGGAACATGTGATTTAGGAATTTAGTATCCTGCTGGTTGCAAGTTAGATTTGATTGCCTATTGTGATGCTGACTATGCTAGATGTAAATTAGATAGAAAAAGCACAAGTGGTTTGTGTTTATACTTAGGTGGGTGCCTAATTTCTTGGGCTTCTAAGAAGCAACATTCAGTTGCTCTGTCAACTGCAGAGGCTGAGTATGTTGCAGCAGGTAGATGTGGAACTCAAATTCTTTGGGTGAAACATCAACTTCTTGATTATAACCAAGACTTAGGTTGTGTTCCCATTCTATGTGATAACACAAGTGCAATAAATCTGTCTACGAACCCCATTCAGCATTCCAGAACCAAGCATATTGAAATTAGGCATCATTTCTTGAGAGATGAGGTAGCAAAGAAATCCTTTGAACTCCATTTCATAGAAAATGAAAAACAAATTG
This sequence comes from Colocasia esculenta, assembly GCA_014218235.1. Classification (NCBI taxonomy): domain Eukaryota; kingdom Viridiplantae; phylum Streptophyta; class Magnoliopsida; order Alismatales; family Araceae; genus Colocasia; species Colocasia esculenta. Next base: position 120,182,922 of record CM024755.1, on the reverse strand, counting down.
CTGACATCTTCACCAAACCCCTTCCTGACATTAGATTCTCATCTTTAAGGAGAGAACTTGGTCTTTGTAAATGTCCATTTTCTTGATCTCTCTCATTGGGATTGGGTTGAGTGTTAAGCATCTTCTGAGGGGGAGTTCTTTGCATCATCATTATCATTTGCTTCCTTAATTCATACTGATCATATCTCTCTCCATTTCACTTCTATTTCTTTTTGACAATGAACTCTTCAACTCACATTGTGTTGAACTTCTTGGTATATCAAATGGTGATTTGAAGAAGGACAAGTTCTGCTTGTCTGGACACTTTCACTATGCGAGAGTATATGTCTCCGCCCAGTACCAAGAAATGAATATGCAATTGTTGAGGGGGAGCTTTTGTTGTTCAAAGAGAATTATTTCTGATTTCAAAAACTTGCATATCTTTATTTTGATGAAAAGTGGTTGAAATCCTCATCTCAGGGGGAGCTAGAGAATTCAAGTCATGTCTTTTGAAAAATTCAAAACTTTTCTTGCATTACATCAATTTCCTTGCATGATGTCCTCATTCAGGCGTCTAGAGTCTCAAAATGATCCTTTGAGTGATCTACTATATTCATTTGTCAACTCTCACCTATATTCTTCAAAACTATAGAAATTCAGATTTCTTTCAAAGACTGAAGGATAATGTGTGCCTTGAATTTAAACATGTTTTTGTTTGCAGCTGATGATTGGATATAAATGATTTCTATCTTACAAAACTCTCCAAAAATTGATAATTCAACAGAACAATGGCACATGTGCTGAGAAACTGCACACCTTCACAATGAATGAAGTGCCATGTATGTCATGAGGCACTAATGCTATCTCTGTTCAAAGGGGTTCAAAATCAAAAATAAATATGCCCTATTCCTTTTTGATGATGACTGAGTAACTGGAAATATTGACGTCTAAAAAACGTATATTTTCATGTCAAAAGGTCATCATTTACCCCTTTGAGACTTGATAATGGATAAATCTTTAGTATCCAGGGACTATAGTGTGTGAAAAGCATTAGTTCTTGAATGAACAAGATTTATCTCATTTGATAGTTTGTTTCAAAAACAAAATGTGTGTATCATTGGAGAATTGTTTAAAAGAATCATTCATATCCATCATCAAGTTATTTTAAAAGTTGTTTACTTTCAACACACTTGATTTCAGTCTAAAAGATTTTTTTATTTCTTTGGACTTGAAGAATATGGTAGTGTGTAGTTGATTGTTAAATGTATTATATCCCTCAAATCATCATTTTAATGACTCAAGTCACTGAATGCTCATATCCTGTTGGATATTGTGTTAAACTTGAATTGTGTTGAAATTTTACAAAATATAACAAATGAATTTTTTAGCCTCTTAAAAATACTTGAAATGATTATTCCACCCATTGCTTATCATTATAAAGATGTCCCAAAGGTCACAAAATTTTTCCATACTCAAATCTCAAATTTTTTATCAGGCCAGGTCGACACTACCTTCATCTAGTGTCGACACACTTTCACTCAGGTCGACACTCACCTCCTCTAGTGTCGACACTGACCCCCTGCCATGGTAATTTCAGCCGTGGGTGCCGGTTAAGGGTCTGGTTGTTCCTGCGGGGTATTGCACCTCTGAAAACCCCTTTTATTCTTCAGGTTGACCCGATGGCCGTCGTCTACCTTTGAATCCGGAAAGCATCCCACCTCTTCCCTCCTCCGATCCATCCCTGTCATTCTTCTCTCATTCCTCACTCTCCATCCTCTTCTATTCCACTCCATCTTGCTCCCATGGCACACAAGCAGGCCCCTCGCCGTGGAGCAAGGTCCAGGGCTACGGCAAGGCCCATTCCGGCGGATGATGCTCCTCCTATTGAAAGGAGAAGCAAGAGGCGCCATGACCCTGCGGAGCCGCCAGGGCCTTCCTCTGCATCCCCTTCATCTGCTAAGCGAGGTAGAACATCCTCTTCTGGTCGAGGTAGAGGGTCTGCATACCCTAGGAGGAAAATTTGGTTTCTTCTCCTGAAGTCTCTGAGCAGTCATCCTCTGAGTCTTCCCAGCCTTCTACGACAACTCCTTCCAAACCACTGAGTGAAGGGAAGATCATTCTGAAACCTAGAGCAGTGGATTTAGAGGACAGTGCATTAAATGCTGCTTTTCCTGAAGTCATCAACTTCTTCAAGTTTCAGTCTTGGCAATCCTTCATCTCTGAGTTTCGCATAATATACCCCAGACTTGTCCAGGAATTCTATATGCATTTGGAATGCACTGATGATGGTTACAAGTCAAAGGTCAAAGGAATTGAGATTGATTTGCCTTTAGACCTAGCAGCCACCCTTTTTAAAATTCCAGATGAAGGAGCTGATTACCATAATTTTGAGTTTGACCTTCATGAAGCCTATACAATCTTAACTGGGTTGCAAGCAGATGTGTCTGATCCCAAGCAAACACATGTTACTAAATTCAACACAAACACTTTTCCACCTGTGTTGAGACTTACCCATCATATACTGACCACTATCATAACACCCCAAGGTGGTGGGAGGAATAGACTCACAGACATTCAAAGATTTGTGATATACTACATGAAAAAGGACATAAAGATCAACCTCCATGTCATAATGTACCAGATCATCTCTGAGACAACTAGGGTAGATTTACATAGATCACTTCCTTATGTAGCCCATTTGACTCAAGTCTTTAAGCACTTTGATGTGTCACTTGAGAATGAGAAGTCCCAGAAAATTCCTAAGTCCAACATTTATTGTTTCAAGCATGTTCAAAAGTTTATGGGCTTCAGGATTGTGGGTGACCAGGTTAGGAGAGGGCCAGCTGTAGTAGAGGCCCCTGTGGTTCAAGAGGATCAGCCTCCAGTTCAAGAGGACCAGCCTCCAGTTCCAGAGGACCAGCCTCCAGCAAATGAGGACCAGCCTCTAGTGAATGAGGATCAGCCTCCTGTTGCAGATGAAGTTAATGTACCCCTCAATGCCCCACCTTCACCTCAACTTCAGCCCTCCTCCTCCCTGAACCCTGAGATAGAAATTCCATCTTTTTCTCCACAACCTCAAGTTCAAGCCTCCACATCCTTTGGTGGACCTTCTGTTCCACCAGAGTTGTACACCTTTCTAAATGACAAATTTGATGCCTTGAACACCTCCATTCAGACAATGACAGAAAATTTTGAGTTGAAGGTACAGAGGTCGGAGAACACTATGTCTGCAAAATTTATTGAGCAAAAAGCAGCTTCTGACCATGCAGTGCAAAGATTCAACAGACTGATTGGAACATTGGCAGATGCTTCTATTGAACTGAAAGAACATCAAGAGAAGTTGGAAATAGTTCTTCAGGGAATTTTGGAAAATTCCCAAGCTGATGTCTTCAACACCAAAGAAACACTCTCTCAGATAAATAAGACAAGACTGTCTTTTGCTCATTTGGTAGATGACTTGGAGAGTAGGAAGAACTTATCTACTCATATTGATGAAGAAATGTCTAATCTGAAAAAGGAATTTAAATCATTGCATAGACATGGTTGGTCAGCTAGTTCTTCTTCATCTTCACACCCAGTTTCAATTGACTTCAGTGCACTTCAAGCAACCATGACAGAGAATTCAGAAAGAATGGAAAATCTCTTACATACCAGACTCTCAACTATCCAAGCTCAAATGAAGTTCAGTTTGACTTCTATGGAGAAACGATTGACGGATATTCAGACCATCTTGATACCCATTCCTCCTCCTCCTCCTTCCATCTAATGTCATTTCTTTTGATGATGTCAAAGGGGGAGAAGATAGCAAGAAAGAATGATTGTAATGTCTTCTTGAAATGTGTTTTTGAAAGATTGTAATGTTCATATCTCTGAATGAAATGAAAATGATACTTGTTTGACTTGAATGAATGTCAACATTTGTGTCTTGAATGTGATTGAAAATTCTTTGAATGAATGTCAATATGTGAATGAATGGATGCTTGTCAAGCTGCTTGACCTTTGTGTGAAAATAGCTCATTTCTAGTAACATTGTGTCTTTCATGTGTGCAACTTTCAAATGTCACTAAAAAAATGTTCAAAGGTCTTTGACAAGTATGAATAAAAGGAAATGAAACATCACTCAGTGCCAATCAATGATTTTCAAACTGGACGTTAAATAAACAAAAATGCTTAAAATCACATTTCATCAAAACTTCACTTTTATATGGATTTAATGTTGCCATCATCAAAAAGGGGGATATTGTTGGGTTGAGTGTGAATATAATTCATTTCTCCCCATATTTTGATGATGACAAGTTGTGATTTTAATGCATAACATTTGGAACATGTGAAATACATCACACCTGAAATAATAATATTCAAAAAGCATGTTCCAAACACATTTATCATTTATATTCATGATAATACATTTGACTAATGATTTATGTGTTTATTTCTCAGGGACAAACATTTATTGCAAGGGTAGTGTCGACACACCCCACACTGGTGTCGACACAATGCTCCAAGCCCTAAGCCAAAAGATGAAGAAATGGTCAACTAGTGAAGACACTAGACCAGGGCAGGTCGACACTAGAGACAGATCCCAGAGAAACAAGACAACAGGCTTCTATCTCAGGTCGACACCAAGTGCAGTCAGGTCGACACTAGAGAGCCTTCCCAGAAGGCCTATTTTTCAGCTGGCTACGGCAGGTCGACACTGAGCTATCTCAGGTCGACACTAGATGCCTCTCCCAGGGAACTGCTTTGCCCAGTCTGGGACAGCGTGTCGACACACCCTATGGGCAGGTCGATACACTCCGAAAACTTTTTGACTTAAAGTTTCTCCTGGACACGTGGCACCCTAGGGAAATGATGGATCAACCTTGGATCGTGTGCCCACGTACCCTAAGGGTACCTTTGGACTATTTGGGGTATAAATACCCTCCTATTGGCCATCCATCACATCAGAACCCTTCAGAGCCTCCCAGAAACCTATTTTGGCGGCAAGAAGAGTTCACCTCCCTGCTCCTGCTCTCCTGGTGATTCCTCAAGCCAATTCTCATCTGTCCAAGCATGAGAAGTGGAGTTTGATCATTGAAGATACAACTGGATCACTTCAAGGAAGCAGATCAAGTGGAAGCAATCGATTGAGAAGACCTCAAGGAAGATCCCAAAGTTCAGAGTGTAGAGCATCGGCCAGGGATTTCAAGAACTCAAGTCTCTTCCCAATTCGATCTTCTACAAGGGAGTATAATTGAAGAGCATGGATTTCTTTATACAATTCTTCATGTACCTTTGTTCTTCTGAGTCATTGTGAGATTGTGCAAGAGTTGCTGCATAAGTCTCATGAATGAACTCTTGTTAGACTAGATCTGTTGCTAGAGGATCTAAGTCTTGTGTGTTTTTCTAGCAAGTTGTTTATGAGCCTTTGAGCTCAGTGGTTTGAGTCGTGTACTCAAGGTGTTGTTGAGCAGTCTTGCTCAGGATTCTAGAGTAGTCTTACTCTAGAGGTTGTGTGAGTTGTAAACTCAGGTTGTTGGAGTTGTCAGGCTCCAGTGGGTGTGGTGTACCTAGGTTGATTAGTGGATCCTCACTGTGTGAGGGGTGGATTTAGGAATCACATGGTGTGATTTTCGAACCACCTAAAAATCTCTATGCATTGGTCTGATTGTGGTTTGAATTTACCTTTCGTTAGATGCATGCATAGGATCGTTCGAATTCATCTAATCAACTTGTTCACACACCTCTTTTGCACAACTCACTCAATTTCTTTTCAGATCTGTGAAATTCATTTTTCAAATTATCTCTGATTCAAAAGTTTTTCAAATTTGATTAAGCTTCCGCAATTGTTGGCATAGATCTATTCAACCCCCCCCCCCTTCTAGATCTTGTCCACATCATTTCTCGATCCTTCATTTTCCCTGTGCACATGCATCACAGAAATTTTCATTCTTGTTAAAGGAAATTTCAGGAAGACCACTTACCAAGTTAAGCCTCATGATCTTGTGCAATACATTATAGCTAGCATGACGGAGCCTACGATGCCACAATGTAAGCTCATCCTGTTTGTTTGCTACAAGACATAGATCATTATTTTCTGGATCATCTAAGTCAACCATGTAGATGTTGTTTATTCTTTTTCCAAAAAACTTTAGGCTTCCTGTTTCCTTATCAAGAATTTGTCATGAATTGGATTCAAAGACAATTTTATGACCCTTATCACACAATTGACTTATGCTAAGCAAGTTGTGATGAAGGCCATTTACAAGTAGAACATTGTCTATGGAGTTAGAGGCAAACTTACCAACCTTACCTGAGCCGATGATCTGGCCTTTGTTGTTACCTCCAAAAATCACTTGACCTCCATCTTTTTCCACGAACAAACTGAATTTTTCTTTATCGCCCGTCATGTGCCTCGAGCAGCCACTGTCCAGGTACCATTTGTTTTGATTGTGGGCTGCTAGGCATTCCTGCACATGTGGATCAGACAAGAGGTTTTGGTACCGAAATTACTTTGGGTGCCGTTGTATCATTCATGCCAAACATTAAATGCTTAGGGATCCAAATTTGTTTGTATTTCAATTTGTTTGGATTGTTCCAGCATTGTTTTTCAGTATGTCCGACATTTTTACAGATTTTGCATGATGAAGGTTTATGAACAACAGTGGGCTTGATGTTCTTGGGAGCATGCATTGGCATTTTACTCTTTTGATGCCTTGTTAATTTTGGTTTGGGAGCATGCTTTTTGTCCAGTTTTGGGCTTGTTGCAAATTCCTTAGATTTACTAGGAACAAACTTGATCATTTTAGGTTCTTGTTTCTTATCCTTTGAAGGATTTTTCTTATTCTTTGAAGGGGTTTGTTTACTTGAACTTGGGCTGGAATCAATGAAATCTGTTAGCAGATTTTTGCCAATTTCCTTTGGCTTTGCATTTTGAAACCCAATCCCATGTCTTGCAACAAACACTTTTGAACCTAGAATTGCATCCAGATTCTGTTTACTTTTCACAAAGCCAGATAAATCTTTTGACTTATCTTTTATTTCCTTTTCAGCTTGTTCCAATCTTTCTTTTAGATTAGCATGCTCACTTTTAAGAGTCTCAAGAGAGTTCATTAGATCATCTCTTTCCTTTTGAACTTCTTGAAGCTTAAGTTTCATGTTGTCCAATTCATCACTGTGTGTTTGTTCATCAATCTTCATCATTTCAATTACCTTATTCAAAGATTCAATTTCTTCATTGTTGTTTGATTCATGAACAAGGGAATTGACTTTCTTTTTGAGTGCTTTATTTTCGGACCTGTATTCACAGACTTTTTCAAATAGAACAGTATAAGCTTCTTCCCATTCAGTAATAGAATATGTTTCAAAGGAAGAGCTTACCTCGTTGGAGTCATCACTCCTTGCCATGAGACACTGAATCTCATCATCTCCTGAGGTAGCTTGACTGTCCTCGTCTTCATCTTCATCACTCCAAGTGGCCAACATTGCCTTGGCCTTCTTGAAGGTGAATTTGTCCTTCTTCAGCTTCTTTTTGAGCTCGGGGCACTCTCCTCTCATGTGCCCTTGCTTCTTGCACTCATAACAAACAATCTCAGACTTTTTGTTAGTATCGAATTTATTGGCAGAGTCTTTCTTTTGGAAAGGTTTAGAGTTACCTGTACCTCTCCTCTTGTATTTCAGAAATTTTTTGAATTGTCTAGTGAGCATAGCCATCTCATCATTATCACTCTCACTAGACGATTCAGTCACATCACTTTCCTGAATTATCTCCTTTTTGGAAGCTGAAGAACTCTTCCTGGAAGCCTTCAAGGCAAGTGACTTCCTAGGATTTTCTTCAGTTTCCTTTCTTTTGACATTCAGTTCATAAGTCATTAGAGAGCTAATCAGTTCATCTACTTTCATTTTTTAGAGGTTTTTGGAATCCTCAATGACCATGGCTTTGGTGTTCCATGAGGATGGAAGAGACCGAAGTATCTTCCTCACCAAGTCACTTTCTGAGTATTCCTTTTTAAGACCTTTTAATCCATTTATTATTATCATGAATCTAGCAAACATGTCAGAGATGGTTTCACTATTATTCATTTTGAACATTTCATATTCTAAAACCAACATGCTTACCTTTGATTCTCTTACCTCAGACGTACCTTCATAGATTAGCTCAAGCTTGTCCCACATCTCCTTTGCTGAGGTGCATGTGGAGACTCTCGAGTATTCCTTCGGATGGACCGCGCACTGCATCATATAGAGGGCGCTCCAGTTGAGTGTCCCCTTGGCGATCTGGTCCTTGGTCCAGGTATCCTCGTCCTGAGGCAACTCATATGCTCCTTTTTTGACTATTTTCCATAGTTCGAAATTTTGTGCTCGCAGAATGTGACGACCCTCCTCATACCGGTACGATTATACCAATCCCCATCGGTACAAAGAGCATCGTCACAGTGGGATAGTAACCCACCACTAAACAAAAAGGTTGATATGTCCATGAATAATGAAAGAGTACAGCAGAATTTAAAAGAAATACTTTGCTTTATTCCATCATCATCACACATTCCATGGTCTATATAGTAAAAGAAAGTACTAGAGTCCACATTATTACAATTTGAAAGAAAATACATTATCCTTTACATTTTCCATATGAATGACATTATTCAAGCTATAAAATAAAACAACTTATTGAAAATAAAACTCCTCAAGTACTACTTCTTGTAGGTGACTCCAATCTTCACTAAACTCCTCAGCTACTGAATAACCTATCACACCTGTACGCCGAAGCAAGTATGAGTCTTACAAGACTCAGCAAGTAATCTAAAACATCAAACTTCTACATATCTCATACACATTAAACTACCAACAATAATGAAACTCATACTATCATACTAGTCACAATAATTCACATAACACACGCTTTAATGGTTAACAACACATATATCTCTCAAACACATTCCAAATTTACACATGCTCATATTAGATCATAATAAAATAACATACATCTACACAAGTTCTATACACATGATATATTATATGATACATGGTTTAAATCTTTATCATATCGTTGCACAATTTAATCAAATTTAAACACAAGGTTATGTACAAGATGATGAATACTTTTAGCATGGTATCTAGTCAATTTCTCATACATTCATATCACTTTACCATATATCTAACTTGCTGTTTTAAAGTAAATTTTATCATACACTCATGACACTTACACATGTCTTCTAACAAATTATCTAACATGATAGTAATCTTTCTAACATAGTTAAGCATAATCAAATTAACACATGCATGACATGAACATATTCACTCTTAAACACCTATCATGTGACATGATCTATTAATCTAAACCTTTTCCTTATTGTTTAACAACTCTACTAATTAGAACATGCAATTATACATAAAGTAGATAGCAACCTAACATAATCTCTATTTATTTTTCACATGCACTTTTCTCATTTATTTACACATTTCATTTGCTGTTTTTAATATGAATAGTTCACCATGATATCACCTATATTAAACATGGAATGAAGATTTAAAACATCTTCAATTCGGATGGTAATCATCTACAATTTAAGCATGAACTATATACTAAACAAGTAGCAATTCTATCATGGAACTTGGACATTATTTCATGTGTTTATCAAGATCATAAACTCATTTAGCTTGCTGTTTTGACATGAAGTAAACTTAATTACATGGATTTACACTTATTCTCATACTATCTTACTCATTTATCAATTCTACATACTCATCTTTCTACATTGCCTTTCCCTACATTCACATGCACATATTCATACACACCACCATATGGATACTATGAAACTATATCACATAATACTAAACATGGTTATGAACATGATATTAAAGTTATGATGGTAACACATACATAAACACACATGTATTAATACCTTGGTTTTCCATGAAATTGTACTCTTATTATCTTTTATTCTTCCTTTCACATCAATTCACACTTCTTCCATTTCATTTACTCTTCCATTCACATTTATCACTTTACACTACATTCACATTTAATCTCTTAAGTTGCCATGACACATAGTCCTAACTACCAAGTAGAGGAAAAACAATCACTTTAGCACTTAGCACTTTTCACTTAGCACTTAGCACTTAACACTCACTTTCACATATTCGTCACCTAGGCAATGCGATGACAAATCTAGGTAACTGCGCAGAACCGGGAGAAGCACTCTCCACCCTAACCATCGGTACTTGTCCACCTCCAGGATTTTACCCTAATGCCCTTAGGATTTATCTCATAACGTTGAGCCTTCCATAGGGACTTTTCTATGGTACAGCTCTCAGACCCCTATGGTAGCAGTGTCACACTTGGCACACATTTTATCTTAATCACATTATCATTCTCATCACTTTATTACTCATGCATATGTACAAATTTCCATTTCAAATTCTCATTCACTTGCATAATACTCACATTTCCATTTTTAGAAACTTCAGATTACTATTAACAGTGGTAAATTGCTCAAATTAAAACATTAACATGCTGCTAACCTCTGATTTACACGTGATTAACTCTAACATACTTAATATGGCTATTTTCACTATTAAACCCATTAAAATACGTACTGTTATCAGAACTCCACAAAATTTTTATCATGAGTTAAAGACAGTAAATAGAACATATTCTCAATTTTTCAAAAGTTTTTGAATAGAACCATAATTATGACAATTAAATCACTGTACATATACATTTATCACTAATTTCTCTTAAACAGAAATTTCAATAAAATAACCTAATATGACAGTGTCACTGAGTTCATGCAATCACCATAGCATTATAGAAAATTTACCAAATCCAAACTCACAAATATCCTATTTACACAAATTAAACATCCTTATCTTATAGGGTGTTTGGGAGCAACTTTTTAGAAAAAACTATTTCTATCTAAAAATTAATGTTGAGTTCTCTTTTAGCTTTAAATTTAAATTATGAGAATGTGATGTTATCTGTTTGGTAAAAATAATAAAATTTTTAAATTTTATTTTGAAGTGTTTGGGACAGGAGGGGTAGCCACCAGAGTGGGGCAAGGGGGGGCGCACAGGGGAGGGGGAGGGGTGGGGTGCTTAAGGTAGGGGGCATGGGGAGGGCGTAGGGGTGGGGGGTGCTGCTGGTTGGGGTGGGGTGGGGGGGGAGGGCGCAGTGGTGTGGGGGCTGCGGGGTGGGGTGGGGGGGGGAGGGCGTAGGGTTGTGGGGTGGGTGGGGGCGGGGGGGTTGGGGTGGGGTTGTGGGTGGGGGGGGGGGGGGGGGGGGGGTGGGGGGGGGGGCGGCATGGTGGGGGAGCCCAATGTTCTTTGGGGGGGGGTGTGTGGCTGCTTTTTTGGGGGTGGGGGGGGGGTGTTGCTTGGGGTGGGGGGGTTTGGTGGGGGGGGGGGGGGGGTCGTGGGATAGTAGTTTGTGGTTGGGTGGAAGGGGGGGGCGCAGGTTTTTTGGGTTTTTTGGGGGGGGGGGTGAGGAGGAGGAGGAACTAGTGTTCCTAAAATAAAAAAAAGGGTCAGACTTGTTTTTTTTTCTAGAGAGATTTACATAGGAAAAAAATTTGCTCTAAAAAAAATTGCTTGCCAAACGTGTCTTCATGTCTGTCTTCTCTCTTTTTTAAAATTTAGAGAAAAAACAGATAAAAAACTATAACCAAACACCCTATTATGCTCATAATTCACTCTCCAGAATTTTCATAATTAACATAAATCAAGAAAATTTATAAAATCCTCATGACATGACTTATCAATCAACTTTAACCTTACATAAAATTTCCAGGAAGCACACATGTCAGAATATCAATTTAAATACATTTAAGAGGATTAAATTGCAATTTTCTGGACACCGAAGAACTTGACTGCATACCCCTGGCCATCAACTGAGTTAACTGCGACATCTCTTGCCGTCAACTGATGAACTTGACGGCAAGGGATGTTGCCGTCAACTTCAAGACAGCAATCTGCATAGACATACTCACATGTACGGAGAAGTTTGAGGGTCCAGGACGTGAGGAAAAATCTGTAAAAATCATAGGACCTAGGGGACATGCATAGGGAAGATGTACATAGGTTACTTGCCTCTAATAAAATCGTAGAAGATCAAATCTATGCCGTTGAAGCCCTCCTCGGTCAAAACAAGAGGGTGCTTGGAAACTCCTTGGATCTTCTTCTCCCGTCGATGTAGAACATTCCTCGGGGTTAGGGATGCTTCTTGGATGGTTGTACTACACTCCAGTCGTGGTAGATCTCACAGAAAGTCCTCCAATCGCCGGATCAAAGCTCAGGAAAAATAGCTTTTCTTGCAGGAAAGAATAGGGTTTCTCAAAACACCAAAAAGCTTGGTGCGGCCAGAAAATAGGTTTTTATAAAGTTGGATGGGTTGGGTACGCACTAGGGTAGGTTACTAAGGGTTTAGGAAGGGTTTCCTAAAATGGAACCGGCCATAAAGCGAGCATTAACAAATCTGGAACCGTTACGCAGGAGGATATTAACGTCAACATCGGTTGTAGTCAACTGCTCAGTTGACGTCAAGGTCTGGCCGCCAGAAGGGGGTTGGCGTCCAGGGGTGGCCGCCCACTGGCCCTCTGCATGTTGGCGGCACAGTTCTGGCCGCCAACTGTGCCAGACAGCCAAAAATAGTGTTTTCGTCCGATTCAACATAGATTGAGGCTCCAACAATATAGCATGAGCATAATTAAATATTTTTACACTAATTACATAATTTATATACATTACACATTATTTATAAGTATAATTTGCACTAATCTCAATTAAAGATAATATACACATAATAACATGTATATGTATGCATAAGCACCATTGTTGTACGTATCATGCACGAATATATAATACACACTCTATTATTTAGATATCAAACATGTCATAATCAAGTCAATGGTTAAGAACAACATGCATCAATGCACATACACATTCACATTACATAGTCACATACATTGTGCAGGGATTTATAATGAAATGCGTTCATTATTAGTTAAGTTCCATCTGTACATTATCATTCAAGCACCTTACACATCATTAATTATTTATCCTGCTTAAAATAAATAAGTATCATTTAAACAAGATTAGCATATATATGTACACCTATATACACCATGGTTACTTACAACATGTTTAAAATAACTAAATGCAATAGATACATTAATAATTAAATAATGCATGCATTGATAGCTAGAAAATGCATGCACACTCATGTTATATTTATACTTGTACAGAAATAGCTCTCATGATCCTACATGGCCTATATCATTATTTACTTATCAAATGCACAATATTACTTAGCTATTTTATGCTTCAGATTTTTTGGTATACACCTAATACATAAATTTAATTAATTGTCTATTCTTACCTAACTATCCTGTATACATGCATGAACTAATGAGAAAGCATAGAAATGATAATATGCACAATTGAATACACACGTTACTCACGCAACAAGCAAAGACATATGCACCATATAAAAGAAAGAAAATTTCAGGGTATCACACTCTCCCCCCCTTGAAAAATATCTTCGTCCTCGAAGATCAATTCAAGTACCTCTGGTGACGTCATCGGTGCCATCTCCGGAAAAAGAATGAAATCTTCATTCTCTTTAGCTGGTGCTTGCAGTTCTGCTGTTTGCTCCTTTGATGTCGATGTTGTAGTACCTCGGGGATCAAACTTCTTCAACCTCGAACATTCTTTAATCCGATGGTCCTTACTGCCGCATTTGAGGCACCTTCCTTCCTTTGCCCAACACTGATTTCCGCCATGGGGTTTATTGCGGTGCATACACATGGGTTTCCCGCTAGATGTAGAGGTCGTAAACTTTGCCGTACTAAGAAGCTCGTCTAGAGTGCAGGGATCGCATTCCAAAAGTCTCGCTCTCACTGCTGGTCTGAGTCTCATTATGAAGTTTCTCACCTTGCGTTTCTCTTCATGCTCCCTAGCCCTAGCCTCACGCTTTCCTTGACTCACCATTATCTGCAAAATAATTCAATCTAGTTACAGTCTAACTTATAAATCCTATCTACCTTTCTTACTATCTTCATTCATTATATTACTTTCTAACATATGGACAAATTCATATAAAGACTTTGCAATATTGTGAGATGATGGGTTTATTCATGTACAGTCTCAACCTTAATGCTCTGATACCAATCTCTGTGACGACCCTCCTCATACCGGTACGATTATACCAATCCCCATCAGTACAAAGAGCATCGTCACAGTGGGATAGTAACCCAACACTAAACAATAAGGTTGATATGTCATGAATAATGAAAGAGTACAGCAGAATTTAAAGAAATACTTTGCTTTATTCCATCATCATCACACATTCCACGGTCTATTAGTAAAAGAAAGTACTAGAGTCCACATTATTACAATTTGAAAGAAAATACATTGTCCTTTCATTGTCCATATGAATGACATTATTCAAGCTATAAAATATGTGACGACCCTCATTATACCGGTACGGTTATACCACCCACGTCGGTATAGCAAGCGTCATCACAGTGGGACATTTACCCAAACAATACGAACAGCTGAGATACACACGAATATACAACAGAGTAGCGGAAGTAAAAGACAAGTGTCTTCATTCATTCATCATCCACATTAAACATACATGAAATTTGCAATTAACATTAAGAGCTAAAAGTTCACATATTTTAAATTGCTGAAAATTTAATACATGGATGTCCACAATAATGCCTTTTTCCATGATAAACTAATACAATATTCAAGTTCTTACATACTATGAAAACACAAAAAAAGGGTACACTGCTCCAACAATCTAAACTCCGCGCTCGGAGTCCGTCTCTACCGTCTCCTCCACGAGAGTCTCGTCACCGTCTATACCTGTACGCCGAAGCAAGAAGTGAGTCTTAAAGACTCAGCAAGCAACACTACTCATAACACACACGTATAAGTCATAGCGGTTTCCACATGCACATTCACAAATTTCAACATATGGCATGCTAGTCATTTGAAAGTTGCAACCTATCATGAAGGTTCTACAATTTAATACATGGATCATGCTTTCAGATTTCTAAGAATAAAACTTACCTATCACATGCTCTCTATTCAATTTACTCGTGAAATTTTGCCTTTAAAGAACTAAGACATGAGAGCTACCAACATGAACACTGTGCATATATGAAGGGAAAACATAACTAGCATGGATTTTACATGTTCCTAGGCACATACATAGACATTTTCACATGCTTTAAGTTGCTGGTTTCACATGGTTTAATGGCTGTAAACCTACACATGAGAGCTACAATGTTGTTTAAAACATACCATGTGAACAACCAATCATGCTATTTTGTACACGTGCTCATCAATTATCCCTAACATGGATTCTAGACATTTTCGCACATATAAACATGATGATAACAACATGAAATTACTGATTTCACATGGTTTCAGATTTGTCTCACATGGATTTCAATGTCATATTCTCACATTTTTAGTTTCACATTTTCTTTACACAAGTTTCCAATTCACATAGTTGCACTTTGCACATACACATTTCACATTGTTCAATTACACATTAACACATGAACACATACACATTACACATTACGCATTCACATTTAGGTGCGTGACACATAGTCCAAACCACCAAAGAAGGACATATACACATCACATTACACATAGACGCCATTAGGCATTACAATGGCGACTCTTGGACTGCGCAGACCGGGAGAACAAGTCTCCACCCTAACCAGTGGTACTTGTCCACCTCCAAGATTTCCCCCTAATGCCCTTAGGGTCACTTACACATTGAACTTTCTCAGGGGGGACTTTTCCCTGATACAGTTCCACTACCCTCTAAGGAAGCAGTGTCACATTGGCACAATTACACATTTACACATTTTACCGATTTTACACATGGTTTTACACATATCACTTTTCATCCCATTCACTTTCTCACTCACATGCATATCTCTATTTTCCTGACATGACACTACAGATTTCAGGAGTTTAACACATAGTAAATTCACCAATCAGGTTGGGTTTAAACGATATCTAATCACTTTACGATGACATGCATAAATTTTTACATTTCACATGGAAAAAGTGCATAACTCCTTATATACTGGTCCAAATGACCTAGAAATTTAACCATATGCTATTTTCGGGTTCAAGATCATACCTTCAATTTTCAGATTTTTCTGAGCTAGATAGAATTTCCAGAAAATCAAATATCTATTTAGCATGCCATTCATAATTGAAGTTGACATGGAGTTTAACACCATCATACATTTTGCCACTTACTGTCTGAACCCTAACATGCCCATAATCATAGAATTTCTTTAGAGTTTTCTGAGCAACATACCATTTTCTCAAGGTTTTAAACCCTACACATGCTTTTCTAAATTCAATTTCAGAAAGCGTAATAATTCAGATAAGCATGGAGAATTTTCTAAATATCCGAACAGAGACTAACTGTTATATGCATGATCTGAAAATACAGAATTACCCTAAATCATACAACCATAGTTTGATCACAACAATTCTTTCTTGCATGCCTTTTTATTTACCGAACCGAAATTAATAGCAATTTATGCAAGCATGGACAATTTGTCAAAATTTGAGTACACATATACTGATCCACTAACTTCATGATCTGAAAAACTTAGGGCACTCAGACTAGTCCTAATCATAAAACATGGATTGGCAAGATCACCAACAAATCATGCTTGAAATTTATGGGATAATAATCTCTAACATTCACCACCACACATCATAACTCATCCACACACCACATTTACCAGTATACATAGTGTATAGGGTTACCATATATCCTCATCACGGAAAACCCATCGAAAATAGTAGTATAGAAGGAGAGAATAGGCTTCTGTTCTGTCCTGAAAACTAGACGTCAAGCTCTGGCCGTCAAAAGGAGGTTAACAGCATGATCGCTTGCCAAGCATAATCTTAACGGCGAGGGATGTTGCCGTTAAGTTCAAGTCTGTGCAAAACACAGACCCGAGCTCTCAAGTTGGGGTGAATTTGGGGGTCAAGGACACGAAGAAAAATACGCAAAAATGTTAAAACCATCCTAGACTCATACGGGAACCTTATGGTAGGGTCACTTGTCTCTAGAAAATTGCTCCAATGGATCTAAATGCTCGGAGAAGCTCTCCTTGGGCCGTCCCAAGAAGTGCAGAAACGTCCTCCAAGATCTCCTTCCTCCGGGCTCTTGGATGATCTCCACAGCAAAGAAATGTCGGGGAGGCCTTCCTCGATGATCCCTCTAGCCTCCAGTTGCAGTAGAACGCCGGACAAAGCTTCAGAAGTTCAGATTTTGGGCTGCAAAGATGGGGTTTTCTCACAGTCCGAAATAGGGTTTTCTTCTCTTGTTTCTCTCTTGCAAAAGGGTGAAGAGAGGGGTTGGGGAGCAGATTCGGGTTTAGACAATGGGAGAGGCTTCTCTCCCACTCACAGGGTGACAAGATGGCTCTCAGAGCCGTTGGGGACAGCTCCCCAATGGGTGAGCTACCTTGTTTCCAGAATTTCTGGCTCTGCAACGCATGCAGGTCAGAGAAATCGGCGTCCACATCGTTAGACGCCAGGATTAGTGTTGGCGTCCATGGGTGGACGCTGACACCTCATCGACGTCCTGATATTGACGCCAATCTGGCCTTCGACCAGAACTCTAAAACATGCAGAAAACTATGCATGCCATGCATATATACATGCAATATGTATATGGTAGTGTATCCATACTATCACCATTCAATACATGCATTATTTACATCTAGTATAAACACATGCACACGCAATTGTACTAATTAATATGTACGTAAATATGTATATACATACACAAGCACAAATATACATACACAAATACCAATAATGCGACGGAAATTCGAGGGCCTTACACCCTCTCCCCCTTAAAGAAACTTCGTCCTCGAAGTTAGAACGACACTACTCAAACAAAAGGGGATACTTCTTCTTCATCACATCCTCAAGCTCCCAAGTAGCCTCCTCTCGTGAGAAGTTCCGCCAGAGAACTTTCACCAACGCAATACTCTTGTTCCGGAGATGCTGAACCTTCCGGTCAAGAATAGCTACTAGTTGCTCGACATACGAAAGATCTGGCTGGATCTCCACTGGCTCATGACTAATTACATGAGACAGATCTCGGACATACTTCCTGAGCATAGATACGTGGAATACAGGGTGAACGCTAGCCAAAGCTGGGGGTAATGCTAGCTCATATGCCACGCTGCCCAAACGTCTGAGAATCTCATATGGGCCAATGAATCTAGGGCTTAGCTTGCTATGCCTGCCAAATCTTACGACACCACGAGTAGGCGATATCTTCAGGAAGACATGATCGCCAACCTCGAACTCCAAATCCTTTCTCCTGTTGTCGGCATAACTCTTCTGCCTATCCTGTGCCGCAACAAGCCTCTTCCTGATAAGCTGGATCTTATCCGAAGTTTCCTGAACTAACTCCGGTCCGATCAACTGCCTATCACCAGTCTCCTCCCAACATAACGGAGATCTGCAGGGCCTACCATACAACGCCTCGAATGGAGCCATACCAATACTAGCATGAAAGCTGTTGTTGTATGCAACTCCACAAGAGGTAAATGACGCTCCCAATCATCCTTCCAATCCAGAACACACGCTCTCAACATATCCTCGAGCGTCTGGATAGTCCTCTCGGACTGTCCATCGGTCTGGGGATGAAACGCCGAACTGAGCTTCAGCTCCGAACCTAAAGCATCCTGAAGACCCTTCCACAATCTCGAAGTAAATCTCGGATCTCGATCCGAAATGATCGACTTCGGCACACCATGCAATCTAATGATACCACTAACATACAATCTAGCTAAACTCTCTACTGCTGCTTCTTCTTCATAGGCAAGAAATGAGCAGTCTTCGAGAATCTATCTACAACTACCCAAATCGAGTCATTGCCCTTCTAGATCGAGGCAAACCCGAAACGAAGTCCATAGTGACAGCTTCCCACTTCCACACTGGGATATCCATCCTCTGCATAAGGCCGGATGGTCGCTGTCGCTCGGCCTTCACTTGCTGACACACCAAACACCTAGACACATAATCCGCAACATCCTTCTTCATGCCGGACCACCAAAATGATCTTTTCAGGTCTTGATACATCTTAGTGTTACCCGGATGAATAGAGAATCGCGATCTATGAGCCTATGCTAACACATGCTCACGGACATCTACTAAATCAGGGACACAAACACGGTGCTGAAATCTAATCACACCGTCCTCATCACGAGCAATGCCCGCCTTACCCACTAATTCTAACAATCTAGGGTCGGCTTCCTGTTGCTCGATCACCTCATCCAAAACAGAGGATCTAAGGGATAGCTGAGCTACAAAAGCCTGACACAGCGATGGCTCTAACTCGGTCATAGAGTACGCCGCATCCTCCAACATCTTCCAATCCTGCTGGAGCGAAGACCTCTTTCTACTAAGCGCATCCGCTACGACATTCGCCTTCCAGGGTGATACTGAAGGTCGAAGTCATAGTCCTTCAAGAACTCAATCCATCTTCTCTGCCTCAGGTTTAATTCCTTTTGGGAGAAAAGATACTTCAAGCTCTTGTGGTCGGTAAACACCTCAAATCTGACACCATAAAGATAGTGCCTCCAGATCTTTAGTGCATGAACCACTGCTGCGAGCTCCAAGTCATGAGTCGGATAGTTCCTCTCATGCTCCTTTAACTGACGAGAAGCATAAGCCACTACCCTTTCTTGCTGCATGAGCACACAGCCTAAACCAATCTGAGACGCATCCGTATAAATGGCAAAGCCCTCTAGACCACTAGGCAATACCAATACCGGAGCAGAAGTAAGCTTAGCCTTCAATAGCTGGAAGCTACGCTCACATGCCTCAGACCATACGAACTTCTCACCCTTCCTGGTCAGCTTTGTCAAGGGGGCGGCGATGGATGAGAAACCCTCAATGAATCGCCGATAGTAACCAGCTAACCCAATAAAACTACGAATCTCCGAAGGGGTCTTGGGAATCCTCCCAATCCATAACTACTGGACCTTCGCTGGATCAACTGCAACACCAGCGCCGGAGATAACATGCCCGAGGAAATGAACCTCGCGCAACCAAAAATCGCACTTGCTGAATTTTGCATACAGCTTGTGCTCACGAAGAACCTCTAACACTAACCTCAGATGCTGACGGTGCGTGGCCTCATCCGGAAAGTAGACCAACACATCGTCAATAAACACTACACAAAGCTATCTAGATAAGGCCTAAACACCCGGTTCATGAGATCCATGAACGCTGCAGGGGCATTGGTCAATCCGAAAGGAAGGACCAAGAACTCATAATGTCCATAACGGGTTCTAAACGCCGTCTTGGACACATCCTCACTCCTAATCCTCAACTGATGATAACCAGATCGCAAGTCAATCTTAGAAAAGATTGATGCATCTCGCAACTGGTCAAACAAGTCATCAATACGAGGTAAGGGATACCTGTTCTTCACAGTCACCTGGTTCAACTTCCTATAGTCAATGCACAACCTAAGTGACCCGTCTTTCTTCTTGACGAATAATACAGGTGCGCCCCAAGGGGAAACACTAGGGCGAATAAATCCCTTATCAAGCAACTCTTGCAACTGCCTCCTCAACTCGGCTAACTCCGCAGGTGCCATCCGATATGGAGCCTTCGAGATAGGAGAGGTGCCCGGAAGCAACTCTATGGTAAACTCTATCTCTCTATCCGGTGGCAATCCAGACAAGTCATCAGGAAAGACATCTGGAAAATCCTGCACTACCTCAATCTCCGCAAGAGTAAGTGACTCATCAGCCTCTGGCACTAACACCACGCTGGCAAGAAAAGTGTCACAACCCTTGTTTACCATGCGCATCGCCTTCATGGCAGAGATGACTAACTTTCCAGCCAAGTTCCTTGGCAAGGGATGAGAGAACTCGTCCTCACCAGGAATGCGGAAAACAATCCTCTTTCGACGACAATCCACTAACGCATAGTGCTCCTCTAGCCAATCCAGACCAAGAATAGCATCATAGTCCTTCATCTTTAGCAAGAAGAAACACCCATCTAGGATTCTATCCTCAATGCACACAGGTAACGACGGAATGCACTTCCTAGTCGATACCGTACCCGCAGGGGTGTGCACAGACAAAGGGACCTCTAAATCCTCAGACTCTACGCCTGACTCTAGGGCTAACTGCCTAGCGAACCGCTCGGAAATGAACGAGTGAGTAGCACCCGTATCAAACAAAACCTGAGCGTGCACACCTAGAAGCAAAACCGTACCTTCGGTGACATGCTCCGCCTGCTCGGCGTCCTCGCGAGCTAAAGCAAACACTCGAGCTGGGGCTCGAGGCCTTCCTGGTCTTCCCGTAGCTGGCGCGGCTGCCGCTACTGCTGGGGCTGGCGCTCCACGCTGAGCTCCCTGTTGAAGTCTTGGGCAATCTTTGATCTTGTGGTCGCTGCTCCCGCACTTCAAGCATCTACCCGCTACCAACCAACACTCGGAACCACCATGTGTCTTTCCGCAATGGGAACACTCTTTCTTCACACCAGGGGAACGTACAGAAGGTACCTGAGAGTTGCTGACTGTCACGGATCGCTGCGGTGTCTGGTACACCGTTTTCTTCTTGTCTTGCCGCTGGAAAGTCGCTGCTGGCCTCTTCTGCAAGCCTTCTTTTCCTCCAGATATTGCTCCATCTCTCCCTCCTGCCTACAAGCAGCGCTGAGGGCCTCGTCCAACGTGCGGTGGTCAAACGCCACGAGTCTCGTCCGCAGTGATGGCTTGAGTCCCATCACGAATTTCTTCGTCTTCCTGCGCTCATCCTCTACGATATGCGGTGCATACTTAGAAAGTTCAGAAAACCTTGCCTCGTATTCCAGCACAGTCATGGAGCCTTGCGTCAGGGAGAGAAATTCCTGCTCCATTCTTGTCCTGGATATGCTCTGGGACGAACTTGGCTCGAAAGAGCCTCACGAACGCGTCCCACGCCACGCCTACTGCTCCGTCCTCAAAGCGTGTACGTAGTAGGGAGGACCACCATACATCCGCTCTCTCCTGCAATACACCTTCATAAGCACCAACTAACAAATTCTAACTTAAGCAGAACATACAAACATACAAAATTAAAAGCCTACCTGTAGCATGTAGGTGGCTAATGTCACCTTATCCTCATCAGGGCACCTGATGGCTCGGAAGATTTTCTCTGTCTCCCTTAACCAACTCTCTGCCATTAATGGATCACTCTCCCCCTTAAAAGAGGGTGGGGTCATCCTCTTGAATCTCTCCATGGTAGAGGGTCCACCATGGTCCTGAGCTGGTCCTTGAGCCTGCTATAACACACATCAAGCAATATACAATCAACATAATATCACATAAGCAATTTAAAACAGACTATTAATCATTTCATTAGTCTAACCTGAGCCTCCAACTGTGCCTGGAGTGCTGCCTGGGTATGAGCCTGCGTCTGCATGGCTTGCACCAGACCTTGCATGAATACTCCGTAATCCACAGGCGGCGGTGGGGGAAGTACAGGACCTGGTGGTGCCGGGGCCTGCTGCTCCGCCCGCTCGTCACGTCGCGGCTCGTCCTCACGGGCCGACGCTCCACCACGCCCACCTCTCGAAGCCATGGCTGTAATAAAATTTCAGCCACTATTAGAGCTAGGTTACTAAGTTTTCTAACCATTTTCTTATCTATCTTTCACTTCTTATTAGTGTTTTCTACACATGTGGACATACTTAGCATGCAATGGGGATGATGACCTAGGTATATTCATGTGCAATCTCAACCGGTCGCTCTGATACCAATCTCTGTGACGACCCTCATTATACCGGTACGGTTATACCAACCCACGTCGGTATAGCAAGCGTCATCACAGTGGGACATTTACCCAAACGATACGAACAGCTGAGATACACGCGAAATACAACAGAGTAGCGGAAGTAAAAGACAACTGTCTTCATTCATTCATCATCCACATTAAACATACATGAAATTTGCAATTAACATTAAGAGCTAAAAGTTCACATAATTTAAATTGCTGAAAATTTAATACATGGATGTCCACAATAATGCCTTTTTCCATGATAAACTAATACAATATTCAAGTTCTTACATACTATGAAAACACAAAAAAAGGGTACACTGCTCCAACAATCTAAACTCCGCGCTCGGAGTCCGTCTCTACCGTCTCCTCCACGAGAGTCTCGTCACCGTCTATACCTGTACGCCGAAGCAAGAAGTGAGTCTTAAAGACTCAGCAAGCAACACTACTCATAACATACACGTATAAGTCATAGCGGTTTCCACATGCACATTCACAAATTTCAACATATGGCATGCTAGTCATTTGAAAGTTGCAACCTATCATGAAGTTCTACAATTTAATACATGGATCATGCTTTCAGATTTCTAAGAATAAAACTTACCTATCACATGCTCTCTATTCAATTTACTCGTGAAATTTTGCCTTTAAAGAACCAAGACATGAGAGCTACCAACATGAACACTGTGCATATATGAAGGGAAAACACAACTAGCATGGATTTTACATGTTCCTAGGCACATACATAGACATTTTCACATGCTTTAAGTTGCTGGTTTCACATGGTTTAATGGCTGTAAACCTACACATGAGAGCTACAATGTTGTTTAAAACATACCATGTGAACAACCAATCATGCTATTTTGTACACGTGCTCATCAATTATCCCTAACATGGATTCTAGACATTTTCGCACATATAAACATGATGATAACAACATGAAATTACTGATTTCACATGGTTTCAGATTTGTCTCACATGGATTTCAATGTCATATTCTCACATTTTTAGTTTCACATTTCCTTTACACAAGTTTCCAATTCACATGTTGCACTTTGCACATACACATTTCACATTGTTCAATTACACATTAACACATGAACACATACACATTACACATTCACATTTTAGGTGTCGTGACACATAGTCCAAACTACCAAAGAAGGACATATACACATCACATTACACATAGACGCCATCTAGGCATTACAATGGCGACTCTTGAACTGCGCAGACCGGGAGAACAAGTCTCCACCCTAACCAGTGGTACTTGTCCACCTCCAGGATTTCCCCCTAATGCCCTTAGGGTCACTTACAAATTGAACTTTCTCAGGGGGACTTTTCTCTGATACAGTTCCACTGCCCTCTAAGGAAGCAGTGTCACATTGGCACAGTTACACATTTACACATTTTACCGATTTTACACATGGTTTTACACATATCACTTTTCATCCCATTCACTTTCTCACTCACATGCATATCTTTGTTTTCCTGACATGACACTACAGATTTCAGGAGTTTAACACACAGTAAATTCACCAATCAGGTTGGGTTTAAACGATATCTAATCACTTTACGATGACATGCATAAATTTTTACATTTCACATGGAAAAAGTGCATAACTCCTTATATACTGGTCCAAATGACCTAGAAATTTAACCATATGCTATTTTCGGGTTCAAGATCATACCTTCAATTTTTCAGATTTTTCTGACTTGATAGAATTTCCAGAAAATCAAATACCTATTTAGCATGCCATTCATAATTGGAGTTGACATGGAGTTTAACACTATCATACATTTTGCCACTTACTGTCTGAACCCTAACATGCCCATAATCATAGAATTTCTTCAGAGTTTTCTGAGCAACATACCATTTTCTCAAGGTTTTATAACCCTACACATGCTTTTCTAAATTTAATTTCAGAAAGCGTAATAATTCAGATAAGCATGGAGAATTTTCCAAAATTTCCGAACAGAGACTAACTGTTATATACATGATCTAAAAATACAGAATTACCCTAAATCATATAACCATAGTTCGATCACAACAATTCTTTCTTGCATGCCTTTTTATTTACCGAACCGAAATTAATAGCAATTTATGCAAGCATGGACAATTTGTCAAAATTTGAGTACACATATACTGATCCACTAACTTCATGATCTGACAAAACTTAGGGCACTCAGACTAGTCCTAATCATAAAACATGGATTGGAAAGATCACCAACAAATCATGCTTGAAATTTCATGGGATAATAATCTCTAACATTCACCACCACACATCATAACTCATCCACACACCACATTTACCAGTATACATAGTGTATAGGGTTACCATATATCCTCATCACGGAAAACCCATTGAAAATAGTAGTATAGAAGGAGAGAACAGGCTTATGTTCTGTCCTGAAAACTAGACGTCAAGCTCTGACCGTCAAAAGGAGGTTAATAGCATGATCGCTTTCCGCCAAGCATAATCTTAACGGCGAGGGATGTTGCCGTTAAGTTCAAGTCTGTGCAAAACACAGACCCGAGCTCTCAAGTTAGGGTGAATTTGGGGGTCAAGGACACGAAGAAAAATACGCAAAAATGTTAAAACCATCCTAGACTCATACGGGAACCTTATGGTAGGGTCACTTGCCTCTAGAAAATTGCTCCAATGGATCTAAATGCTCAGAGAAGCTCTCCTTGGGCCGTCCCAAGAAATGCAGAAACGTCCTCCAAGATCTCCTTCCTCCGGGCTCTTGGATGATCTCCACAGCAAAGAAATGTCGGGGAGGCCTTCCTCGATGATCCCTCTAGCCTCCAGTTGCCGTAGAACGCCGGACAAAGCTTCAGAAGTTCGGATTTTGGGCTGCAAAGATGGGGTTTTCTCACAGTCCGAAATAGGGTTTTCTCCTCTTGTTTCTCTCTTGCAAAAGGGTGAAGAGAGGGGTTGGGGAGCAGATTCGGGTTTAGACATATGGGAGAGGCTTCTCTCCCACTCACAGGATGACAAGATGGCCCTCAGAGCCGTTGGGGACAGCTCCCCAATGGGTGAGCTACCTTGTTTCCGGAATTTCTGGCTCTGCAACGCATGCAGGTCAGAGAAATCGGCGTCCACATCGTTAGACGCCAGGATTAGTGTTGGCGTCCATGGGTGGACGCTGACACCTCATCGACGTCCTGATATTGACGTCAATCTGGCCTTCGACCAGAACTCTAAAACATGCAGAAAACTATGCATGCCATGCATATATACATGCAATATGTATATGGTAGTGTATCCATACTATCACCATTCAATACATGCATTATTTACATCTAGTATAAACACATGCACACGCAATTGTACTAATTAATACGTACGTAAAAATGCATATACATACACAAGCACAAATATACATACACAAATACCAATAATGCGACAGAAATTCGAGGGCCTTACAAAATAAAACAACTTAATGAAAATAAAACTCCTCAAGTACTACTTCTTGTAGGTGACTCCAATCTTCACTAAACTCCTCAGCTACTGGATAACCTGTCACACCTGTACGTCGAAGCAAGTATGAGTCTTACAAGACTCAGCAAGTAATCTAAAACATCAAACTTCTACATATCTCATACACATTAAACTACCAACAATAATGAAACTCATACTATCATACTAGTCACAATAATTCACATAACACATGCTTTAATGGTTAACAACACATATGTCTCTCAAACACATTCCAAATTTACACATGCTCATATTAGATCATAATAAAATAACATACATCTACACAAGTTCTATACACATGATATATTATATGATACATGGTTTAAATCTTTATCATATCGTTGTACAATTTAATCAAATTTAAACACAAGGTTACGTACAAGATGATGAATATTTTTAGCATGGTATCTACTCAATTTCGCATACATTCATATCACTTTACCATATATCTAACTTGCTGTTTTAAAGTAAATTTTATCATACACTCATGACACTTGCACATGTCTTCTAACAAATTATCTAACATGATAGTAATCTTTCTAACATAGTTAAGCATAATCAAATTAACACATGCATGACATGAACATATTCACTCTTAAACACCTATCATGTGACATGATCTATTAATCTAAACCTTTTCCTTAATTTTTAACAACTCTACTAATTAGAACATGCAATTATACATAAAGTAGATAGCAACCTAACATAATCTCTATTTATTTTTCACATGAACTTTTCTCATTTATTTACACATTTCATTTGTTGTTTTTAATATGAATAGTTCACCATGATATCACCTATATTAAACATGGAATGAAGATTTAAAACATCTTCAATTCGGATGGTAATCATCTACAATTTAAGCATGAACTATATACTAAACTAGTAGCAATTCTATCATGGAACTTGGACATTATTTCATGTGTTTATCAAGATCATAAACTCATTTAGCTTGCTGTTTTGACATGAAGTAAACTTAATTACATGGATTTACACTTATTCTCATACTATCTTACTCATTTATCAATTCTACACACTCATCTTTCTACATTGCCTTTCCCTACATATTCACATGCACATATTCATACACACCACCATATGGATACTATGAAACTATATCACATAATACTAAACATGGTATTGAACATGATATTAAAGTTATGATGGTAACACATACATAAACACACATGTATTAATACCTTGGTTTTCCATGAAATTGTACTCTTATTATCTTTTATTCTTCCTTTCACATCAATTCACACTTCTTCCATTTCATTTACTCTTCCGTTCACATTTATCACTTTACACTACATTCACATTTAATCTCTTAAGTTGCCATGACACATAGTCCTAACTACCAAGTAGAGGAAAAACAATCACTTTAGCACTTAGCACTTTTCACTTAGCACTTAGCACTTAACACTCACTTTCACATATTCGTCACCTAGGCAATGCGATGACAAATCTAGGTAATTGCGCAGAACCGGGAGAAGCACTCTCCACCCTAACCAGCGGTACTTGTCCACCTCCAGGATTTTATCCTAATGCCCTTAGGATTTATCTCATAACGTTGAGCCTCCCATAGGGACTTTTCTATGGTACAGCTCTCAGACCCCTATGGTAGCAGTGTCACACTTGGCACACATTTTATCTTAATCACATTATCATTCTCATCACTTTATTACTCATGCATATGTATAAATTTCCATTTCAAATTCTCATTCACTTGCATAATACTCACATTTCCATTTTCAGAAACTTCAGATTACTATTAACAGTAGCAAATTGCTCAAATTAAAACATTAACATGCTGCTAACCTCTGATTTACACATGATTAACTCTAACATACTTAATATGGCTATTTTCACTATTAAACCCATGAAAATACGTACTGTTATCAGAACTCCACAAATTTTTTATCATGAGTTAAAGACAGTAAACATAACATATTCTCAATTTTCCAAAATTTTCTGAATAGAACCATAATTATGACAATTAAATCACTGTACATATACATTTATCACCAATTTCTCTTAAACAGAAATTTCGATAAAATAACCTAATATGACAGTGTCACTGAGTTCATGCAATCACCATAGCATTAGAGAAAATTTACCAAATCCAAACTCACAAATATCCTATTTACACAAATTAAACATCCTTATCTTATGCTCATAATTCACTCTCCAGAATTTTCATAATTAACATAAATCAAGAAAATTTATAAAATCCTCATGACATGACTTATCAATCAACTTTGACCTTACATAAAATTTCCAGGATGCACACATGTCAGAATATCAATTTAAATACATTTAAGAGGATTAAATAGCAATTTTCTGGACACCGAAGAACTTGACTGCATACCCCTGGCCGTCAACTGAGTTAACTGCGACATCTCTTGCCGTCAACTAATGAACTTGACGGCAAGGGATGTTGCCGTCAACTTCAAGACAGCAATCTGCGCAGACATACTCACATGTACGGAGAAGTTTGAGGGTCTAGGACGCGAGGAAAAATCCGTAAAAATCATAGGACCTAGGGGACATGTATAGGAAGATGTACATAGGTTACTTGCCTCTAATAAAATCCTATAAGATCAAATCTATGTCGTTGAAGCCCTCCTCGGTCAAAACAAGAGGGTGCTTGGAAACTCCTTGGATCTTCTTCTCCCGTCGATGTAGAACGTTCCTCGGGGTTGGGGATGCTTCTTGGATGGTTGTACTATGCTCTAGTCGTGGTAGATCTCACAGAAAATCCTCCAATCGCCGGATCAAAGCTCAGGAAAAATAGCTTTTCTTGCAGGAAAGAATAGGGTTTCTCAAAACACCAAAAAGCTTGGTGCGGCCAGAAAATAGGTTTTTATAAAGTTGGATGGGTTGGGTACGCACTAGGGTAGGTTACCAAGGGTTTAGGAAGGGTTTCCTAAACTGGAACCGGCCATAATGCGAGCATTAACAAATCTGGAACCGTTATGCAGGAGGATATTAATGTCAACATCGGTTGTAGTCAACTGCTCAGTTGACATCAAGGTCTGGCCGCCAGAAGGGGGTTGGAGTCCAGGGGTGGCCGCCCACTGGCCCTCTGCATGTTGGCGGCACAGTTCTGGCCGCCAACTGTGCCAGACAGCCAAAAATAGTGTTTTCGTCCGATTCAACATAGATTGAGGCTCCAACAATATAGTATGAGCATAATTAAATATTTTTACACTAATTACATAATTTATATACATTACACATTATTTATAAGTATAATTTGCACTAATCTCAATTAAAGATAATATACACATAATAACATGTATATGTATACATAAGCACCATTGTTGTACGTATCATGCACGAATATATAATACACACTCTATTATTTAGATATCATACATGTCATAATCAAGTCAATGGTTAAGAACAACATGCATCAATAACATGCATATATGCACATACACATTCACATTACATAGTCACATACATTGTGCAGGGATTTATAATGAAATGTGTTCATTATTAGTTAAATTCCATCTG
The DNA here is from genome assembly GCA_014218235.1 of Colocasia esculenta. Taxonomy (NCBI): domain Eukaryota; kingdom Viridiplantae; phylum Streptophyta; class Magnoliopsida; order Alismatales; family Araceae; genus Colocasia; species Colocasia esculenta. The sequence goes on along the minus strand of CM024755.1, from coordinate 120,153,116 downwards.
CACATTATCATTCAAGCACCTTACACGTCATTAATTATTTATCCTGCTTAAAATAAATAAGTATCATGTAAACAAGATTAGCATATATATGTACACCTATATACACCAAGGTTACTTACAACATGTTTAAAATAACTAAATGCAATAGATACATTAATAATTAAATAATGCATACATTGATAGCTAGAAAATGCATGCACACTCATGTTTATATTTATACTTGTACAGAAATAGCTCTCATGATCCTACATGGCCTATATCATTATTTACTTATCAAATGCACAATATTACTTAGCTATTTTATGCTTCAGATTTTTGGTATACACCTAGTACATAAATTTAGGTAATTGTCTATTCTTACCTAACTATCCTGTATATACATGCATGAACTAATGAGAAAGCATAGAAATGATAATATGCACAATTGAATACACGCGTTACTCACGCAACAAGCAAAGACATATGCACCATATAAAAGAAAGAAAATTTCGGGGTATCACATAGAAACACCTGCATCCGATTTTTCAATACGGATAGTCAGTTCCATCAGAGAAGGGTGGCCTGGTCACTGAGTGTCCCTCGGTCATATACCCCTTGTTAGATTCCATTTGACCGAGAATCTCCTGATCGTAAGATCAAAAAGATAAAGCAGTAATTCGGAGAAACTCAGCTCTGATACCAATTGAAGGGTTGTGGAATTCCCTGTATGGTAATCTAGAAGGGGGGTTGAATAGATTACTGCCGATTAAAAATTTTTATCACCTTCTTTTCTTCGAAACACAGATTATCAAAACAATGTTGAACTTTAAACTATGTGTGGATGTGTGTGACTTGATAACAGATGGATAACAGATTATCAAGCGTGCGTGGAGATGTCGTGCCTATCAAACATCTAGCGTAAATTCGTGCAAACCACAAGACACGATGATTTACGTGGTTCGGAGTACACAACTTGTGTATCCTACATCCACGGGCCACACACACACGCAGAGCAATCTGCTTATGAGCTAGTTCACAAACTACAACTCACACACACATGTTATCTGATGTGAAACCACGATCAGAACAACACCCACACACGTGTATCAAGCACAAGGGCTGCCTGAAACACAACACACACACACAGATATGGAGAAATAGAAATAGAGAAGAGTTTAAGAGTTGAAGAACAAATCCAGTTGTAAACTCTTCTTGTGAACGTCTGACTGGGCTTCAAGCTTCGTCTTGAAGGTCACAACTTGATGGAGACACTTGAATCCACGACGTTCAGACTTCACCTTCCGCTGGAGAGACTTCTCTTCTTGGTTCTGGTCGGTAGGTTGAAGCAGAGCAGTAGAGCAAGACTTCTTGTGAGAACTCTTTAGGGTTTTTGCTTGGAGGCTGCTTGTATTCGTGATTTGCTTCAAAAGGATGTTTATATAGTGGTGTTTACATATGGAGAGACGTGGTACAAGGAAACACCAAGTTTGGTAACTTTCAAACTTCCCGTATATGAAGCTTCTGTACGTCTGTCGACAGGTCATACACCTGCTGTCGACAGGGATCAACAGTGTCCCAAGTTCCAGAAGTCTGGAAGTTCTGTCAAAGCTTTCACTGTGTGCATCTGTCGACAGGTGCCTTGGTGCTGTCGACAGGCACATGTTTTCCAGAACACTGGTTTTCTGACTGTATGCTTCTGTCGACAGGGATCTTTGTTGATGTCGACAGGTCTTGTTTTGCAGAACAGGTGTGTTGCTGACTGTTGGTATCTGTCGACAGGGTCTTGATGGCTGTCGACAGGTACTCTGTCTTCTGACTTTTGTTGATCTTTCATACTTGTTGTTGCCACACGTCTTGCATGGTATATCTCCTACATTAGTAAACATAGTTAGTCAGATATTATGAACATTTATAATCAAGCATTGTACCAAGTCATTTGTTTGAAAATCTCATGCATTAAACTCAATTCACATTGTTCACATTGTTCATCATTGTTCATCATCAAAAACATGTTGTATTTATTATTTAGAATGTGAACCCAACATATCTGAAGTCCAACTTCGTCACATACGCAGTCCAACTTCGTCATATGCGAAGTCCACTTCATCATGGACGATTTGGTCTTGAACAGTTGAAGCTTAGCTTCGACATATATGAAGTCTAACTTCGTCATATACGAAGTCATACATGATTTAGTCTTGAACAGTCAAAGCTTCGCTTTGTCATATACGAAGTCTAACATCGTCATATACGAAGTCCACTTCGACTGTCAATGTTATATTTTGGTCAGTCGAAGTTGGTAGTCGAATAGATATATCGATCGCCCTAAAGAAAACATCGATTGTTGTTATATTTCTATTGATTGATGTTATAAACCTAAACCTAGTTAAATATAGATTATTGTTATGCATATCGGTTGCTGTTATATTTCTACTGATTGCTGTTATAAACCTACTTAAATATTGATTGTTGTTATGCATATCGATTATTGTTATATTTCTACAGATTGATGTTATAAACCTAGTTAAATATCGATTGCTAACCACTCCATATCGATTGTTGACTATTTTATCCATTGTCCTATCATTTGGTGTGCCTTCATTCAAATCTCTTTACTATTATATATATATATATATATATATATATATATATATATATATCTTTATTCCTATTTATTTAATATTTTAAATTCCATGTTGTTACAGATACACTTGCTTGACTTGACTTGTTACTTGCTACTATGTGCTAGTCCTTAACCCAAGTGGCTAAAGGACGTACTTGCATGAGACACTAGTAGACTCTACGTGATATATTTTGTGGAGTGCTCATAGCGGGTTACTCAACATACTTGCTAGTGAAATATCCCACATGCTTGTATTTCTCGGTGCTATCTTGCTATCTTGAAAGATACTCTAGTGACCTTCTTGCATGAAAGAACCTTCCCATACAATCCCAACTATTATCTCTCTAGTAATTTTAACATAACAGCCATTCTGACCTTCTTGCACTACTTATCATGTTTAAGTGTAAATACATCCTTATACATGTGATATACTTTCTAGCTTGACACTCCCTCATACTTGATCATTATATTCACATGATATTTTGATTGATTGGACATCTCTAGATTTCATTGCTAGTCATGTTTCTTACCAACTTTTATTTGCATATTTAGTTCATCACATATAGCTTGAAAATGTAAATTACTTATATTTGCCTTGGAAGATGTAACTCCTATTGGGTGAGTGAGTTCATATCTGCTCTCTCTAACATTTTCAGATAGCATGGGTATGAATAAAGCTTGTAATGGGACTTGTGCGCCGAGCGTGAAGTGCACCTAGAGAGTCATACTTAGTTAGCTATTGAGAGAGACGTCATTATTGTAAGTTTACCTTTCTTTTGAGAGATAGATAGGTTAGAAAGTAAAGAGCGTTTTGATTTGACATTGGTGATTGTATTATTCATTTGTGATGAATAAATGAAAAGTTTTTGATGATTCTATATGTGGTGGCTGTTTTCTGCCACCTAAGCCCATTGCGTCAAGGCCCATCAGCGCCTTCCCTTTTGACGTGGCCTCCTCGCACGGTCCCATGCCTCCGTACGGATCGGAGGAAAGGGGACCCACGCGCCAGCCACCCTTAGCGAAGCGTTGCCGAACTCGTTAGCGGGCGGCTTCCGAACAGGGATCTTAATCCTGCTGCGCGGAACAACCCTGGATATCACCGAACAGCACGTTCGAGCCCCCATGCGGGTCACCTGCTCGGAAGGTGTGTCCAGAGGGTGCCGAGCAGGTTCTCTGGCTTACGCCGCGGTTATAACCGCCCCAGGCCACGCGCTCCATCATCAAGAGGCACGAACTGCCTGGCATCCCAACGGGCACCTGAGCGTATAACTCCTCCCGTTATGCGTGCCCATCAAGGCGCCTTTTCAGGCACGATCTACCAACGTTACGCACGTTCGCCTTGACACCAACGCCTATAAAAACACAGGTACAGGACCATGCACTGGTACGTTCTCTCTCACGCGAACACATTTTCATACTCCGAAACCCCCTGCCTTGGCCTGGTATTGACTTAGGCATCGGAGGGTTTCCCCGGTCTTCACCAGGCCCCCTGATCCAGTTCTGGTTTTTGCAGGCTTTCGTCCACACCGGCGTTCGTCTTCCCCATCTTCTCTAGTGGAGGCCCGTTTGGCTCCGGCCCAAACAGGATTACACTACCAGATTTGGCGCCGTCTGTGGGAAGCGACGTAGCCATGGCTCGCGGACGATCCTGGTACCAGAATGTGGGGAGCAGGGCGACGAGATCCCGTCAGTAACGAGGGGACTCTCGCCGGCGATCCCTCCCTGTTGACGTCGCCATCGCCCCTCCAGGCGTTAATAACGACATCCCTGCACCAGTTGCCGCCACGCCGGCAACAGCCCTCGAAGTGGCAGAACTTCGGGGGCAAATGCAGCAGTTGACAGGTGTCTGCCTCGCCCTGCAGGCTCAGCTGGCTGGACCACCACCCCCGGCGGTTCCTCTATCGCGAGAGCGGTAGGCGGAGTCATCGCATCGACGCTCTCGCGTCCTCCCGGTGCCTCAGGAGCAGCAGGCAGACTCGCTGCGCCGATCGCATCGAGCCCCGTCCGAGGAGCGGGCGCCGGAGCGCCGCGGGCGTTTGCCCCGTCGCTCTGTCGCCTCCCCCGTCCGCCACGATCGGTCGTGGGAGGCAACTCCCACGCGTCCGGACGAGGTGGTCCCGCCAACTCCGAACAGGAGCTCGCCAGGCGCTTGCGGCGTGTGGTTGACCTCGAGCGCCGCGTGGACGCGATGGTTCAGCACGCGGAGGGGAAAGCTCCAGCGGAAGACGACTTGGACTTCCGCTCCCCTTTCAGAAGGGAGATCCTGGAAGCTCAGGTCCCTTCAAAGCTCCCCCTGCCCACCATCGCGCCCTATGACGGCACTACCGACCCGGCCGACCACATCCACGGCTTCAAGTCGCACATGGTGTTCCACGGAGCATCAGATGCGGCCAAGTGCAGGGCTTTCCCTGCAACTCTCAAGGAGACCGCCAGGGCTTGGTTCGAGACCCTTCCGGCGGGCTCCATCACCTCCTTCCGCCAACTGAAGAAGTCCTTTCGGGACAACTTCCTTGGTGGAAGGTCGCAGCTGCGAACGGCGGCTTCTCTCCTGGACGTGCGCCAAAAGAAGGGCGAGGCACTCTGGGACTTCGTTAAGAGGTTCCGAACAGAGGCGCTTCTCATCTCGCGCCTGGACGTCCCTCTGGCAACCAGTGCCCTTATTCAGGGTACCCGCGATGGCTTTTCGCAGAGGACCCTCAGTGTCCAGCAGCCCGTTACCCTCGCCGAGCTGCTCTCCATCGCACAGCGCCACGCGGCTTGCGAGGAGAGCCTAGTAGCGAGTAGGGCCGAACAGGGGGAGCAGTCGGATAAGAAGCGGCCTTCCGACAATGGTTCTGACCGAGATCGGAAGAAGGGACGACGCAATGGTGATTCTCCGCGTCGTCCGCGCCCCTTCACCAACTACACCCCCTCACCGTGGCACCCGAACAGATCCTGGCAGAGATCAGGAACGAAGCATTTGTTCGGTGGCCACAGAGGATGCGCTCCGACCCCCGGAAGCGTGATCAGAACAAGTACTGTCGCTTCCATCGCGACCACGGCCACGACACCTCCGAGTGCCGCCAGCTTAAGGACGAAATCGAAGACCTTATCAAGCGCGGCTACCTTGGACGGTTCGTGCGCCGGAATGAAGAGCGCCCCAGACGCCGAGAGCGTACTCCCGAGCAGCCGATCAACAATGAGCCCAATGGGCAGGAGATCAACGTGATCGCGGGAGGCTTCGGCGCAGGCGGAGAAAGCACTCGAAGCCGACGCGACTACGCAAGGCGAGTGCATGTCGTAGATAGGCCTTCGGCACCTCGGTCGGCTCCATATCCCGCCAGTCCTGCACGCGCACATCCCGAGGAGGCTATAACCTTCTCGGATGAAGATCTTGTAGGGGTTACGACCCAACACACCGATGCGTTGGTCATTTCGGCCACCATCAACCACTGTAATGTGCGCCGGATTCTGGTAGATAATGGAAGCGCCCCCGATGTCTTGGCTTACGACTGTTTTGTCCTCATGGGCCTGAGAACCGATCAACTCACCCCTGTAAACTCGCCTTTGTTCGGCTTTTCGGGAGTTTCAGTTCAGCCCATGGGAAGGGTTCGCCTCCCGATCACCTTAGGGACGGCTCCAAGGGTTGTGACCAAGATTGTTGACTTCTTGGTCATCAACAACATGCCTGGATACAATGCCATCCTCGGCAGAGGTCTGATCGGGCGTATAAAGGCAGTACCTTCGTCACTCCATCAGAAGATGAAGTTCCCTACTCCGAGCGGAGTTGGCGAAGTGCTCGGGTGTCAGCGCGAGTCTCGCCGTTGCTATGTCCTCTCCTTAAGGGACAAGCAACCACTCGCTGATCCAGCCCCTCCAACGATCGATCAACCTTCCACCAGCCGAGGAATGCCTACTGAAGATTTAATCCCCATCCAGGTGGACGATGACCCCGAACACGTCCTATACATCGGCGCCTTGTTGGCAGAGGCCGAGTAGCAGCGCTATACAGCCTTCTGCTGGCCAATTTGGACGTGTTCGCCTGGTCTGATGATGAGCTTCCGGGCATTCCCCCGGAAGTCATGGTGCATCACCTCCGTCTGGATCCCCGGATTCCACCAGTTCAGCAAAGGAGGCGACCAGTGAACCGAGAACGGCAGACCGTGATTCAGGAACACGTAGTCAAAAGCCGAACTGTTGGGCTCCTCCGAGAAGCCCAATACCCAAGCTGGATCTCCAACGTGGTCCTCGTACGCAAGGCCAACGGTAAATGGCGTGTGTGCGTTGATTACAAAGATCTCAATAAAGAAACGCCCAAGGACAACTTCCCTCTACCGTGCATTGACCAGCTGGTGGATGCTACTTCCGGTCACGAGCTTCTCAGCTTTTTGGATGCCTACTTTGGTTACCACCAGATCAGTATGCATCCCCCGGATCAAGACGCCACGACGTTCGTCACAGACCTAGGCTTATATTGTTTTACCAGAATGCCTTTCGGCCTAAAGAACGCGGGCGCAACTTACCAGCGGCTGGTCAACAAGATGTTCGAGCAGCAGATCGGGCGCAACTTACCAGCGGCTGGTCAACAAGATGTTCGAGCAGCAGATCGGGCGCAACATGGAGGTCTATGTGGATGACATGCTGGTCAAAACGCTTCCGAGCATTGACCACATTGCCGACCTACAGGAAACTTTCGCAACTCTGTGAAAGTACAATATGAAGCTCAACCCTGCCAAGTGCGCGTTTGGTGTTCGGTCGGGCAAGTTCCTCGGTTTCCTCGTGTCAAACAGAGGAATAGAGGCAAACCCAGAGAAAATCCAAGCCGTGCTTGAGATGAGCAGTCTGAAGACAGTGCGCGACGTCCAACGTCTGACAGGGCATCTTGCGGCACTGAACCGGTTCATGTCCCGAGCAGCAGAAAGAAGTTTTAACTTCTTCAAGTTGCTCCGAGGCCCTAAAAGCGCCTCGAAGCAAGGGGGCAAGTACGGTGGACTGACGAATGCGAGGCTGCCTTCACCGAGCTGAAGGCATATTTGGCAGCCCCTCCTGTTCTCTCAAAGCCTGTGCTCGGGGAGCCTCTGTTCGTGTACCTTTCGGTTACCGAACACTCCATCAGCGCAGTCTTGATCAGAGAAGTAGGAGCGGCGCAGCATCCGGTATACTACATCAGCAGGGTCCTCCAAGAAGCCGAAAGGAGGTACCCCAGAGCAGAAAAACTCGCCCTTGCTCTCGTCACTGCTGCTCGGAAGCTTAGGCCCTATTTTCAGGCCCATTCCGACACGGTTCTAACCGATCAGTCGCTGAAATCCATTCTTCAGTGGCCGGAGGCTTCTGGCAGACTGGTTAAGTGGGCGATAGAGCTTGGTGAGTTCGACATCAGCTTTCGACCGAGGACGGTGGTCAAGGCGCAGGCGCTAGCAGACTTCGTGGCGGAATGTACTCTCCCGGCCGAGCAGGATCCACCGTTGGCAGACGAACCCCCGTAGGGAGCTCTACGTCGACGGATCCTCTTGCGTCACAAGGAGTGGAGCTGGTTTGGTCCTCACCTCCCCGGAGGGGTTAGAGTTCCAATACGCCCTCCGTTTTCACTTTCCGACCTCCAACAACGTAGCCGAGTACGAAGCTTTGCTGTCTGGTATCCGCATGGCTAGGCACCTTGGAGCCGTTCGGCTTAGAGTCTTTAGTGACTCCCAATTGGTTGCCAGCCAGGTGAGCGGGCAGTTCGGAGCGAGGGAACCCCGCATGGCTCAATACCTCCAACAGGTCAAGAGCCAAGCAGAGGGCCTCATATACTTCGAAGTTATACATGTTCCACGGGAGCAGAATGCGTGAGCTGATGCACTGGCCAAATTGGCATCTTCAGGTGACATCACCCCTTCCCGCTCCGTGTTTATTGAAGAGCTCGCCTTACCGAGCACGGAGGTAGATGTAGCAGCCATAGAAATGGGCCCACCAACTCCGAGTTGGGTGGACCCTCTCTTGGCGTACTTACTCCGGGGTGAGCTTCCGCCCGAACAGGGCGAAGCTCGGAGAATCAGGATGCGTTCTCAGCATTTCACCCTCGTAGAAGGCAAGCTGTACCGACGGTCCCTTTCAAGACCTCTTATGCGTTGCCTCAACCCTGAGGAGGCCCTTGCGGCTGTAGACACCCATTTCTGACCTATAAGTCGAGCAAAATCCCTTGTCATATCATTGACGCCCCACGTTGTCTCATCATCGTCAAGCTGGCTTTCTCCGATCATGACATCATTCCCATTAGTTCATCGCCCTGGAGGACTCTTCCTGTTCAAATCAATCTCTTTCACTAAAAGCTCTCTGAGTATAAGTCCGATGTTTCATCCTGAAGGCTGTGCATGGCTATGGGACACATTTTATGGTCAAAATGCAGGAAAAATACCATAAGACGACAGGACATGTGTCACTTTCTTGAAAACGACATACCCCATGTCGCCTTGATAATTCCACATTTTAAATCCCTCAGAAAATCGAAAATAACTCAAGTTCACCTGCCATATGAGTAAGGTGACATGTCGAGGTGGGGCCTTCAGGAAGGCGACAAGATGGCTGTCGCATTCTGGGCCTTAAACAGGAAACTCAATCCGAGGCTAATTTGGACCATGCTATTGATAGTAATTGCTTCTTTTGGACGTCCAAATCAAGTCCAAATCCTCTCAAATTCGGAGCAGACCTTCCTAACATGTTCCTTTCCGAGTTCCCATGGCCCTTGCACAGCCATACTTGCCCAGAGTCGGACTCTTGCCCATTATTCCTCTCAGACCCGAGTTGGGAATAATCACCCATAAGTACCTCGTCTCTGCATCTTTTCGAAAGAGGCCGGATTCATTAGTTCGCAGAGCAAGAGAGCTTCCTCTTCCACGAAGAGAGTTTCTTCTCTAAACGACTCAGAAGAGCCCTCCAGGGCATTTTCCCAGCAGCTATCCAATTCTCTCTCCCTTTCCTTCTTTATTTCATCAATTTCATGCATGCATAGTTCGTTTTTTTCTTCTAGTTTAGCATTAGAACACGACACACACACCCATCCTTAGTACCCCCAGTGGTTAAAAACCCCAATCCTGTGAGTTCCCCCCATAATAGTTCATGTACATGCACTTTTCATTGAATAGATCTATTGCACATGAATTCTAATGGGTTTTCCTTGTGTTTAAATCATCTTGGCAGGTGTTTGAAGGTTAGAACGAAGTGAGGCTCCTGTCCCTTGGCCGGCTGAGGAGTAGGAAGATGAGAATCCACATCTCTGTCCCTCTGAAGAGAAGGCGACAAGACCCCTATCGCGTTCAAGAAGGTGCCTTAGTCTCTGTCGCGTTCAGGAAAAAGGAAAGCGACACCGCATCTGTCGCTTTGTCAGGTACTCCTTCTACTTCACCTTTCTTTTCCAAGGTAGTCAGCCCTCCACGTCTACATCTACGAGGCGATTACTCTGGTGGCGATCACGGTATTTTCCTAATCCCTACACCTTCACAATCTATTTCAAAAGGGGATACAAATCCCGTGATTACACCTTTGGCGATCACGGTGGGACCACTTGTGCCCATCACGCTCGTTCTTCCTTTCCCTGCCGTCCTTGTCATCTAACGGGTGTTGTGTTGTCAGTTTTTCTTTGTTTAGTTCTTTTCTTTTTAAGTTTGTTAGTGCTCTGCTGGTCTGGGTGAGAAGGCGACATCCGGCACGTCGCCATCGAGGTAGCGAAGCGTGCTACGTCGCGATCAGGTTAGTATACAGTTTACCTTGCCCGTTTTTTTCTGCGATCTGTGTTCTGTGAAGAAGGCGACGCGGCCTGTGTCGCAATCAGGAAGGCGACTGGACCATCGTCGCTATCAGGTATGCAGTCTGTCCGTACACCTATTTCCTTTGGTTGAGTATTGTTCGAGCCTGTGAAGAAAGCGACGGGGCTGTTGTCGCTAAACAGAAGGCGACGAGGTGGTAGTCGCATTCAGGTCAGTACCCTGGTCCATTGACTTGTCTTGCAAATTTGGGTTTGCTTTCATATACTCCATCCAGATTTCATCACATCATGCCTTTTCCATGTTCTTGAGAGATTGCCAGTCTTGTATTTTATAGGATTGATTGATTTTTCGTGCATAATTAGGATTTAATCACTTTCTGTCCACTGCGAGAAGGAAAGCGACAAGCCTTCTGTCGCGACATCATTCTTGTCGCCTTCTTCCTCTGAGGGTGATTAGTCCTAATTCTCGTTGTGTTAGCACTAGGATTAGAATTTTGCATGCACTCCGGTGCACATAGGAGTTGCATACATCTTTCCATGTTCGTAGCATAGGTTTCCTCCTCGGCGACATTCGCTCTCTCGGCCACATACTCCTTGTGTCCGACTAGAGCACTCGCTCGAGGGCCTCCGTAAGTCCCCGCTGACCGTGGATTCCCACACGGTCGCCGGGCTGGTTGTACCTGTCGCCACCTAGGATCGAGTTTAAAGTGCATTTGGTAAGGTTGAGAGAATCCTAGTCATACCTGAAGTTGGAAGCCCTCTCCCATTAGGAAACCCTTCCTTATTTGGAGAGAACTTGCTAAAAGTCAAAATCACTAAAAGGCAAACCTGAACCAAATAAAAGAAACCATCATCATTGCCACTGCTTGCTTTGGGTGAGACGTTTTCTCTTTCCTTTTGTCTGCATAGGATTGTTTGTTTAGGAAATAAAGAGTCTGTCTAGGTTAGGGCATCCCTCTCGAAGTCTGGAAAGGCTTTCTCCATCCCTCTGTGCCCACTTTCTGAGCATGGAGTCTTTCTTAAACCCAATCTACAATAGTGAGAATCCCGACACTGCCCTCCAGAATTCCCGGGATTACGAAGAGTCCCTCCCCCATGATCTCTTTGATGAGGTGACCCGACCTTGGGTCGCTACCGTCCATACCTCTGAGGGTCGCCGTCGCGACGAGGGCAGCCCGTCTCGGAACACCCACCCTCCTCAGTCGGACGATCAAGCCGCTCAGCTCTTGCACTTAATTCCTCAGCTTGATCAGTCTCAAATTCAAACTCTCATGACGGCTCTCAAAGGAAAGGCCGCCTCCTCACCCTCACCCAGAGCAGGCGCATCACTCCCTGCAGTAGCTACCTCCGGCCCCCACGTCTCCATGGGACAAGCCGACAACACCCCCATCCGGCCGCGAACTATCCGATTCACGCCCTTCGAGTCTGAGCAATACATTCCCCGTGAGTCGAGGCCCCGGTCTCCACCTTATCAGCCATGCTACTCTCCCCACCGTCCCGAGCCTCGCGCCAGGCCCACCTCTCATGCCTCATCTATGTATGCGCAGCCATCCGCCTCACCGGACATGATGTCCGAGTGGGCGTCCATCAAGAAGGAGCTCCAAGAGCTCCGCAAGCAAGTCGACCCTAGGCAGCACCACGATGTGCACATGCCTAATTTCAATGGTCTGTGGGTCCCCTCTCCATCCGAGCTGCCAAAGTACCGAAAATACAATGGCTCAGGCAATCCATATATCCACATCAAGGACTTCATCTATGAGTCCGCGCCTTACCAGCATGACCGCCGTCTTATGGCATATCTCTTCCGCCAGTCGCTAGACGGGCACGCTCTGGATTGGTTCTATTCCCTGTTACCCGAGGACGCTGAAGACTTCGCTGTGGTGAAGGCTAAGTTCCTCGAGCAATTCCAAGATAGAGTCGGCCCTGAATATTCACTCACAGATCTCATGGCCGAAAAGATGAAGCCTGATGAGGATTTCGCCACATACGCCGATAGGTGGAGACAAATGGCCACCAGAGTTCCGGGGTACCTTCCAGGAAGGGGAGAAGGTGAAGATCATCATTGCTAATGCCACACCTGCTTTTAGAAACATTCTGGCGATGAATGACATCACCACCATGCATCAACTCTACAGTCGGGCCCGGTTCATCCAGACCCAGCTCAAAGACTCCCCGATCCACTCCATGTTCGAACCCCAGAAGCCTAGGTTCCAAAGAAAGCCTCAGGGTCCAGTTAGAGGGAGTCCAGGTGAACGAGCAAGTGAGCGCGTTCAACCCTGCCGGTCAGAGCCAAAACCGCCAACCATACAATGCCCAGGGTCAGAACCCTACCCATCCGCCCCAGGGGCAGCAACAACGCCAATACAATCAAGTGCCGCCTTGATGGCTCTCAATAAAGGCGTCCCATGGGCCCTAGGAGAGCTCACTATCCACCATTGCCGGAGACACTATCCGACATATTCTTGGCCTTGCTCTCCATAGACGCCATTAGGCTCCCTCCTGAGAGACCTCTGAACCTAAGTGTAGATCAATCCCGATACTGTGTCTTCCACAGGCAGCCTGGCCATACCATCGATCAGTGCTTCATATTTAAGGACTTGGTGTATGACTTGCATGAGCAGAAAAGGTTAGACTGGACAGCCCTCTGGCAGGTGATCGGAGACATCAAAGAAAGGCAGAGACAACAACAACAGCAAAGGCAGCAGCGCCAACCACCCCCTCCACAACAACAACAGCAGCAACATCAGCAGCCACTGCAGGACCTCGAGATCGTCCACAACCCCTTACCTAACCATCCACCAGCTCCGAACCCACTACCACCACAGCAACCTGCCCAGGTAAACCCTATCGTCCACCACCCTCCTCCGCAAGAAAACTGGACGTATGATGATGAGCTGGACGTTCAGCAGATGATGGCCATTAACCAGTATCCTATCTAATCCCAAACAATACAATCAGCCTACACGGCTCCCCAATCAGTCCCTCCTATAGTTTCCATGGCCAACGCCGTCATACTGCCCGCCAGTTCAGCATATGCGCCAGTCGCTAGTTCACCCATCATCTTACCCTTCACTCCGCCTGTCTCCATCCCTTTACCCCCTATCATACCTGCTCCCTCACCCATCATCCTACCACCACCTGGGCCGGACCAACCCTTCGCCGCAACATTATCCTCCGCTAGACAGCCACCCACCAATCCGACCACCCTACGGAGCGGGCGAGTCTTTCGCCGCCCGTACCCACCTATCTCCACCACCACCACGTCCACAAACCCCCAGCAGGTCCTGCAGCCGCCACAGCAACAGCAAGCTCAGCAGCAAGCACAAGATGAGGGGTTGATTGAGCCACTGCCGGGACCCACTATGACATCCTCAAGCACCTGGACCACGTGCCAGCCAAGATCTCCATTCTGGAGTTGATAAAGAGGTCTAAAGAGCACCAGGAAGCCTTGAGGAATTTCCTGCAGAAGGTGGTAGTAAATGAAGACATGATGGCAGACAAGCTACCTAGTGCCCTGGCCATGGTGACTCGCGGGCCGACAATCACATTTGCAGAAAGCGAATTAGCACCCCCAGAAGCCAGGAGGCTCCCCCTCTGTGTCACTCTAGTCATCAACCATATAGCAGTGGGAGCGGCACTGGTCGATACCGGGGCATCCATAAATGTCTGCCCGCTAAGCACCCTGAGAGCCTGTGATTTATCAGAAGGCATGCTAAGGCCGACACCCACCACCATTGCCGCATATGACAACTCCAGAAGATCCTGCCACGGCATGGTACTGTGCAAGCCGAACTGGGACCCCTCGCCGTCACAGTGGACTTCTACGTCCTGATATCGATCCCATGTTCAAGGCAATCCTGGGACGTCCGTGGTTAGAGTCACTAGGGACTGTGCCATCTACCGCACATCAATGCTTAAAGTTCCCTTCCAAGGGCGAATTATCAAAGTCAAGAGCATAGCCACCGCCCACTCTGTAGATGCTCTCCACGATACCCACCTCCCAGCTGTGTGGCCAGCCAATAAACCCATCGTCTCGGTGCTAGACATCAACTACCCCTGGAGCTACACGTTCCAGTCCCAGCGAGAGGTCAACCTAGCCCAGGTCAATGCGGTAAAAAGAAAAGAGCCACTAAGCACAAAGGGGTGGCAAATTATGATGAAGTTGGGTATGAAGAAGGCAAGGGCCTAGGGGCAGAGCTACAAGGTATAGTCAAACCCATCCCCGACATCGTCATGAAAAGCCGATGGGGCTTAGGATATAGGGAGAAATCCAAACCATGGTCATCCAGCACATCCACTCTTAAGGCCGACCGAGAGCCACTCACCTGGACACTCTGGTGTCACTTCATCAGGGGGCCTACCCAACCTGGATACAACACCGTGGTAGTCGAGGCAGAACTCTCACAGCACGAGGTGCATGGCCGGAACTTCTCTCGGCACATGGCCCCGTTGCTGACCTATAGAGCCCTAGAAGCCCTCCGTCCGACCAGGAGGAGAAAGATCGAAGACCCAGAGGTGAGTGGTATAGATGGTTCGACATAGAAGACATCACCATCGCCTTCAGCCGACTGTTCTGGGAAGAGGAGAGAACCTGGCCGCCAGCTGCGGAAGAATTGCTAGATCCACCCGTTGCTATCACATCCAAAAGGCAGCTCATGAGCGATGCCTCAGACGTAGGAGAGCCAGACATCCCCTACGAGGAGGGGAAAACTGTTGATGAACTCTGGAGAGGCACCTGCCTAGCCATCCACCCATCCCTCCTGGATTCCCTCCTTCCCAGTCTAGTCCCATCCTCTCCTCCTTTGCTGATCCAGCTGACTCCTCAGCTCCTCACGGCGGCGCACAGCCTCCTCACACCCCAGCTCCCACCGGCTGTCCTCTCCGCTCTTCAAGCTGATCCAGGTGACCACGAGGTCACCCTCTCCTGTTGCATGCTCTCCTCCGATCCCCAAAAAAAAACGTCCACTTTCAAATGCATTGAGGTCGAGGAGCCGGCATACGTCCTGCACTCTGCTGATCAGGGGCACCCCTCGACTGAGGGTCCCCCTCCTGCTCCTTCATTAGGAGCCATTCTCTTCGAGGACACCATGTCCTCCCCCAGTCCTTAGAGTCGTCTAGTTTAGGAGAGTCTAGGGTAGGTGAGTCTAGAGTAGATAGGCCTAGGATAGAGAGTCAGGTCAGCCCGCCATCCGCCAGTTCCAAGCACCGTCCTAGGAAGCAGCGGGGAAAAGCTATTCCCCGGAGATATCTTCAAGAGCTAGCTCGGCGGTGTCAAGCGCTGCTATTGATAGAGGAGTTCACGAGAGAAGCGCTGGTATTCGAAGAGGTGTTTGAGCAGGACGGGGTGTTCATAGACGACGGGTTTGGTGTCTACGAAATAATGAATGATGAGGACCCAATCGATGAAGAGGATAGCGAAGTAGATGACGCTGCCGAAAAATATGCCAGTGGAGTAAGGAGGTTCGACGAGCCTACAACGGCAGTGGATGAATCTACTAAGGAAGTCAACCTCAGAACAGAAGAAGACCCCAGGATTGTGATTATCTCAGCAAATCTCCCTCCTGATGAAGAAGAGGAACTGGTGCAAATCCTAAGGGAGTACAAGGACTCATTCGCCTGGTCTTATAAGGACATGCCTGGCCTAGACCCCTCTCTAGTGGAGCACCGACTAGTACTGAAAGAAGGGGCAAAGGCAATCAAGCAGAAACTCAGAAGGTTCCACCCACTCACAGCCCTGAAGATGAAGGACAAAGTAGACAAACTCCATAAGGCTAGATTCATCAGGGTAGTGCTATATCCGAACTGGGTGGCCAATATAGTCCCTGTCATGAAGAAAGACGGCAAAGTCAGAATCTGCATCGACTTCAGGGATTTGAATAAGGCATGTCCAAAGGACGACTTCCCGCTTCCTCATCTTGATGTGCTAATCAACAACACTGCTGGGTATGAGACCCTCTCATTCATGGATGGGTACTCAGGCTACAACCAGATCCGTCTCGCTCCTGAAGATCAAGAAAAGACATCCTTCACCACGCCCTGGGGAACATACTGTTACGTAGTCATGCCATTTGGGCTGAAGAATGCTGGTGCTACCTACCAGAGGGCGATGATGGCCATATTCCACGATATGATCCATGTCTATGTTGAGGTCTATGTGGATGACATCTTGGTGAAGTCAAGGACCAGGAGAGAACACCCCGAGATCCTAGCCAAGGTGCTGCAGAGAGCTAGGGAGTATCAGCTGAAGATGAATCCAAAGAAGTGTGTGTTCGGGGTATCATCAGGTAAGCTGCTAGGCTTCATAGTCAGTAAGCGGGGCATTGAGATCGATCCGAACAAGGCCAAGGCAATAGCAGAAATGCCTCCTCCAAAGAATATCTCACAACTAAGAGGGCTAATCGGGCGTTTGCAATTCATCAGAAGATTTATCTCCCAGCAC
Source organism: Colocasia esculenta (assembly GCA_014218235.1). Taxonomy (NCBI): domain Eukaryota; kingdom Viridiplantae; phylum Streptophyta; class Magnoliopsida; order Alismatales; family Araceae; genus Colocasia; species Colocasia esculenta. Next base: position 120,136,352 of record CM024755.1, on the reverse strand, counting down.
TCGCAAAGATGCCGCCCATTCTATGATCTCTTGAAAGGAGGGGCAAAATTCGAATGGAATGACAAGTGCCAAGCAGCCTTGATGAGCTGAAGAGCTATCTCATGAATCCCCCAGTCTTACAGCCTCCTGTACCCGGAAAGCCGCTAATCCTATATCTCTCAGTCATTGAGGACTCCCTAGGAGCTGTCTTGGCACAACATGACGAGTCTAGGAAAGAAAGGGCAGCATACTACCTCTCTAGGCTCTTCAACCCCGCTGAATCCAAGCTCACCACCGCGGACAAAACTTGTGCCGCACTCGTGTGGGTAGTCCAAAAGCTCAAGCACTACTTCTTAGCCCACGAGGTCAAGCTGATCTCAAGGATGGATCCACTCCGTTATCTTCTTGAAAAGCCCATCCTTTCTGATCGGCTGGCACGCTGGCAGAGTTTCCTCTCCCAGTTTGACATATCCTTTGTGGTCCAAAAGGCCGTCAAGGGGTATGCCATCGCCGAGCATCTAGCCCATCTACCGCTCCCTCACAGCGACTCCCTCCGAGAGGGATTCCCCGATGAGGAACTCTCAGTCATAATCAAAGACCCCTTCTGGTCCCTTCATTTCGATGGTGCGCTCAACTCTCAGGGACGGGGCATTGGAGCCGTGCTGCTTACCCCGGAAGGTATCACCATCCCCTTTGCATATCAACTCACCTTCCCCGCTACCAACAATATGTCAGAGTATGAGGCTCTCCTTGCTGGTCTCAAGCATGCTTATCTGCTGGGGGCATCACACCTCAGAATTATAGGAGACTCTCAGCTCGTCCTGCGGTAGGTGCTCTCAACCTACCGCACTCGTGACCCAAAGCTCAAGCCATATCAAGACCTGGTCACGTTGTTGGCAAGGCAGTTCCGTAAGCTTATCTATATCCACACTCCTCGTTCTCAAAATATCCTGGCTGACGCACTGGCGTCGCTAGCCTCATCTCTATCCTTCCCTCTGAGTCGCCGGACTGAGACAATCATCGTCCAGCGTCTCGATGTCCCATCCACCCAAGACCCTTGGTTTAGCGACCTTAGGGCAACCTTAGAAGAAAGGGCTAGGAAGAAAGGAGCGCAGCAAGTTATGTTAATTGAGCTCGAGGAGATCCTGAATGAAGAGGAACTACCATGGTATTTTGAGATAGAGCAATACTGCAGGGATGGAACATATCCTGAAGGGGCAAGCACAGAGGACCGCAGGGCCATCAGAAGAGCCGCCTTAAGGTACACAGTTGTCGGAGAAGTTCTGTACAGGCGAGCCCTTAATGGAGTCCTTTTAAGGTGCCTTACCGATGACGAAGCTTGGAAGGTGGTGGAAGGGGCCCATGCTAGCGAATGCGGAGGGCACGTCAACAGTCAGATGCTAGCAAAGAAGATCATTAGGCAGGGCTATTACTGGCCAACCTAGAAGAAGACTGTACCATCTACGTCCGTAGGTGTGTCAAGTGTCAACTCCATGCCGATAAGATCCATGCCCCTTCCTCCTCACTACACCCACTCTCCACACCATGGCCATTCTCCATGTGGGCTTTCGACATTGTCGGTCCTCTTGGTGATTCTAATGCTCAAACCAAACAAAAGTCATTTATCCTAACTGCGACTGAGTATTACACCAAGTGGGCGGAAGCTGAAGCCTTCACAGAAATCAAAGCATCCACGGTGTGCCGCTTCATCATGAGAAACATCATCTCGCGGTTCGGAGTGCCAAGCAGCATCGTCACGGACAATGGGCCGCAATTCATCGCACAAGAGCTCCAGGACCTCTGTAAGAAATACAACATCACGCTGCATCATTCATCACCGTATTACCCACAAGGCAATGGCCAAGCTGAAGCAACTAACAAAACCCTTCTTAAAATCCTAAAGAAAACCTGTGAGTCGCATAGATTTGCCGACTGGCCAGAGAAGCTAATAGAGGCTCTATGGGCCTACCGCACCTCCGTCCGCACTCCCACGGGACAAACCCCGTACGCTCTCACCTACGGGATGGAGGCGGTAGTTCCATATGAGATCCTAATTCCTTCACTAAGAGTCCAACTAGACAAGGAACTTAATCTTGATGAACGTCGAGAGGCGTTACTAGTCCAATTGGAACTCTTAGATGAAAGGCGGCTTATGGCAGCCGACCATGTGCTTTCCTACCAAAGGCGAATCTCAAGGTCTTTTCAAAAGAAGGTAATTGAACGAAAATTCCAAGAGGGTGATATGGTCTTGAAACGCATCTTTATCAAACCCGGAGGTCCTAGGTCCAAACTGCAACCCAACTGGGAGGGTCCGTACGTTGTGAGGGAGGTCTACCTGGAAATGCATATCGCTTAATCAATGCTGAGGGCGTCGAGTTATCACATCCGTGGAACGGGTTGTACCTCAAACGTTTCTATCCTTAGGCCTATAGGTGTGAGGCTACAACACCTAGATCGGGGAGTAGCCCCATGTTGGGAGTCTAAGATACCTCTCTAATCGCCAAGGGTTGCTCTAAGTTAGGATTAACACACACGCACACGGCAAGCCCGGATAACTACACTCGGTAGGTGCTGCAATTATGCGAGCCCTACTCTAGCAATGCATCGGTCATTCTCTCCTAATCGGTCGAAGTGTAGGGGCAAAAGGGTCGTAAGGGTGAGGCCGTCAACCTGCAGCATACTCCGACGAGAGGAAGTCTCAAACAGGGACGGTCAAAATGACAAAAGGGCAAAGAAGCAAAGAAACGAAAAGAAAAGAAAATTCATAATACAATAGGGGCATGGCAAAGAGTGGCAAAGTCCCCGCGGGACACTAATGAGCCCGGTCGTACGCATGCCCCAAAGCAAGGCAAGTCCATAGCAAAAGACCATAAAGTCCCTCCACAACAGACCCAATCTCCGAATGGTATGCTGTAGGAAGTAGCCGAACCCAACATCCTTATACCCACACAAGACTTTCCTTAAATAATCTTCTGTTTCTCCCTATAAGGCTGAGTCACCTCTTGGGTGGGGCTTAATTAGTCGCAGCATCAACTAAGCGTAGGTTTTCCGAGGCGTTGTCACCCCTTACGCACGTCCTAACTTAGAAAGCCCTGTGGCGAGAACCGGAGGTGATCAAGATTCCTAACCAGCGGCTCGAATCGGTTTAAGTGTTGTGGCCCGAAGATGCGAGTACCTTCCGTCTCGCGTGTCTTATTTTAGGAAGGGCCAACGCCGGCTTTAGGCGCTAACAAAAAAACAAAACAAAAAAAAACCCCAAAAAAATCAAATATTCCCAAAACTCCAAAAAAATTAAATATTTCCAAAACTCAAAAAAAAAATTCAAATATTTCCAAAACTAAAAAAAAAAAAATCAAATATTTCCAAAACTCCAAAAAAATCAAATATTTCCAAAACTCCAAAAAAAATCAAATATTTCCAAAACTCCAAAAAAAATCAAATATTCCCCAAAACTCCAAAAAAAAAATCAAAAATTTCTAAAACCCTAAAAACCAAATATTCCAAAAATCTCAAAACATTAAATGATTCCAAGCCGTTTGCATACATGCATTTCATTTGTTTATTCGCATCTTTTGCCTATTTAATAAAGCTTAGCCCCTTGACAAATTATCAAGGTCGCTCACTCGTCGCTTTTGAAGGCAAGGGGCTAAGCCTAAGAACAGATCTGACTTGTTTCGTGGTTGTCTAAGTGTGCAGGACGGAAAAGAAAGCGGCACTCATATCTCACTCGTCACTCTCACTCAGTCACAAACCATAAAAACACAAGAGTTCCATTTCATTCCATTCTATTCATATCATGTACAAAAGAAAGGAGCAAAAAAAGTACAAACCCTCAGCCGCTCTCCCCCGTACCCTCAGGCGGGCGGGGAGACGGAGGGGCCATCACCCTAGGGCCTGTCTCGCTACCCTCGGGCGCTCTCTCCTGTCGCCGCACCTCCTCCTCGTTCCTCCGCCGACCGGAGGAACCTGTCAAATAATGCCCTGCGGATCCGCTCGGGATACCGCTCCTGCTGGCCGTCGACCGACTGCGTCCGACCAAGGCGAGGGCCTTCTCCAGACCCTTCATTTCGGACCGCAGCATGTCGCAATGATGCCGCTCCTCTCCAAGCTGGGTGCGGAGGTCCCCAGCCTCTGTCCGCCACCTCACCGCCTCCCCGGCCTCCTGCTGCCAGCGCACCGCCTCCTGCTGCCAGTGCACTGCCTGTGCTACCTCCTGGCGCCAGCGCGACGCCTCCTCCGCTGCCTCCCGCCACTGCGCTACCGCTGCCGCCTCGGGACGTAGCCGTAGCTCCGCCATCTCCTCCTGTAGCGTGGACGTCTGCGCCAAGGCGTCCCTCAGCTCACGCTCCTGCAAAGACAAGCACCCTGTCAAATCTCAAAAAAGGAAATAAAAGTCTAGGGGCATCTAAGTAAGAACCCTACCCGCTCCTGCAACTGGCCGAGGGCGTCCTCCGCTCGGTTCACCGCCGTGGCTAGCTGCCCCTCCAGCACGGAACGGCCAGGGTCCTCTCGAGAAGAGGAGGCGCCGCCCACCATCTGTCGGGCCCCGTCTAGCTCTGCCCGCTGCAAAAGAAAACAACAAGGGTCAGTCAACTAACACTAGAAGCAGAAGGGTAAAAGCACAAAGTAGAAACTCACCAGCTGGTCCACCACTGCCTGGAGGTCGTCGCACTGCTGGATGGTGGAGTGGAGGATGCCCTTAAGCGAGGTGATCCGCCCCTCAGGGTCAAGCTACAAACACAAGCCAAGTCAGTCGCACAATCAAATCAGGAATCCAGAAGAAGACTGAAATCAGTAAAGACTCACCGGTCGTCGGACCCCTTGTACACCTGGGCCCCGTACTTCCGGGCGTATGCCCGGAAGTAGTCCTCATCGCTGGTGGCCTCGGAGATCACCTCCGTCCCTCGTCGCTCCCAGTCGTCCAGCTGCTCCCAGACCCGGACCGTCCATTCCGTGACCTGCTGGATCCCGCGGAAGCTCCGGCCTGGCCTCTCCCAAGCTCGCTGCAGGGACGGGAACTCCACCGCCGCCTGGTGGAGTCCCAGAGTACGCGCCACCAGCCGGTGGTGGAGCGGAATCACCGTGTTGAAGCAATGCAGGCAAATGTCCCTACCGAAGTAGGGACGGCCTCGCTCCACCCACGGCTGGGCGGCGTCACTCTCCCCGACATAGGGGTCCACTGTACCTGCACACCCAAAAGCCAAAACTCTGTCAGTCAACCATCAAATAGGCAAAGTAAAGGGGAAAGGGCAAGGCTAGAAGTACTTACATGTCCAAAAGGAATAGTGTCCAACGCATCGTGAATCATGGTCACCTGGCGCCGCAGGGAGCGCTCATCTCGGCAAAACCGCCAGCGCTGTAAGAGCGGTACAGCGCTGCGTCGCCTCGCCACCCCGCGGCCTAGGGAGGGGAGGTGGTAGTAAGCCCACACCTGCAAGAGCAACACAAGTCAGTACCATAATTAATTAAGACAAGCAGGAAAAATAACAAAGGCTAAGGGTGAGAAACGTACCTGTAGAAGTGGGAAGAAGCCCGCGACGCCGGTCTCCCTGCTGGAGGTCCCTAGGCTGTCAAAGAGGTGGGCCGGGAGGGCTGCACCCCACGCGTAGTTGCCCACGCTGGACAGATCCTCCAGCAGGGGCAGACAGCGGCAGCCAACTGGGTCGCCTATGGTCCCCAGGATCAGCTTCCCGATCACGAGGATCAGGAATCGCCGTAAATCTCTGTCAGCCGCCTCTCCCTCCTCCTCCGCCAGCACGGCTCTGGCGTCCTCCGTCAGTCGCGCCAGGTACTCCGCCTGCCCCTCCCCGGTCCGGTGGCGCGCGCTCACTATCCCCAAACTGGCCTGCAGCGCCGTCCGCCCGACCAGTGAGGATCTCTCTACCCTCACCTCCAGCTCGAGGAGCCTCTCCACCAGCTCCTGATAGCTCTTGTAGGTGGTCCCGGTCACCGCCTGGCCATCCACACGTAGGCCGGTGATCCGTACCACGTCCTCTAGTGTAGGGACCATGTGTCCCCATGGGAAGAGGAACGTCTGGCACTCCGGGTCCCACCTCTCCTTCAGGGCCTGGATGAGCGCCACGTCCGGCGTCAGCTCCTCCAGCCACAGGAACGGGCCGAACCCCATGCCCTCCAATCGGCGAACCTGGAACTCCGGTAGGGCGTCGTAGACGGCCCGGATCACGGACCACCCCAGCCGGGACCGAAGCTCGCTCTGCAGAACAATCACAGAAAAAAACACAAGGATCAGCAAGAAATCAACAGAACAGCACTCTGTTCAGGTAGCGACGGGTATGCTGTCGCCTTCAGAAGGCGACACCAGAGGCGCCGCCTTCCTCCTGTGAAGGCGACAAGCAGGCTGTCGCCTTCTGAACGCGACGCGTAGGGCGTCGCGACTTGTCTGGTAATGCGACACCCCCCCTGTCGCGTTCACAAACTGACCGGAAATGGCAAGAATCCATTTTCCGGCCGTTTCACCTTGGGCCAAAAGGCCCTACATCCCCTCTCCTCCATACATTCAAGGGTTTAAGGCTCGGTTGCCTACCTTTTTGGGCCCGACGGGCTCGTCCTCGTCGCCCGGCATCACCGCGGGCTCCTCCTCCATCGGCGCGACCGGGGAAGCCTCCGGGGCCGCCATCGAACTCCCCTCACCCGGTTGCCGGCGCCGGATGGATTTCTTCCGTCGCCGCCCCCCGCCATCGCCACCTTGGCCTTCTCTGCCGCCCTCCATCAAAAGTCACCGAGAGAGAGAGAAGGGAGAGAGGGAGAGAGGGGGAGATAGGAGAGAGAGAGAGGAAGGAGATGAGTGAGAGAGAGAGAGCTCGCCGGAGAGAGAGGCCGGAAGGAAGAAGATCGCCGGAGTCGCCGGAGAGAGGGAAGAGGGGAAAGGAGGAGAAGTTTGAAAAGAGGGAAAGAGGAAAGGAGGGCGCTCGGCCCGAATTCAAACCGCCCCGAAACCTGTGAACGCGACAAGGTCTATGTCGCCTTCTACCCAGGTGGCGACGGTGCTCATGTCGCCTTCACTTTTCAGGTCGCGACTGTTGACCTGTCGCCTTCTTGGTAGCGACAGGGCTAACGTCGCCTTCTCAAGCCAGTGCACAAAAACCCCTAAAATTCAATGCTCATTGCAATAATCCAATGCTTACATCAATAACATGTCTCCTTACATCAAGCATCAATCTCCTATTACATCAAGCCCACCAAGCTCCCCAAGTCCCATCAAAACATCAAAAGTACAATCACATCTCTCTCTCCGGCTCACGGTCCCCTCAGTGGCCGGATCTTCTCATGCTCCACGAGGTACGCCTGGTACGTCTCCCAGTCCTCGTCAAGTCTCGGCGGGAGTGCATGGGTAGCGCACGCCCTCCACAAGGCCAGTGCGCTCCGCACGGCCTGCTCATCCTCCGGGTTCCCCAAGCGTCGCTTCTTCATGGGAGGCAAGTGTGATGGTGGAAGCACTCTCGTCCTCGGCTTCCCGACCTGTAGGTAGCACCGCTGCGGGTTGTAGAGCATGGTCGCCATGTTCCCTATTAATTGCAAGTCCAAGCCGCGTCCTAGTGGTAGCCGGATCTCCGCTCCGCGAAGTGCCGCTACACCCAAAGCAAAGTGTTCCACTGGTAGGGTGCTGAAGTAAAGGCGCCATGCACTCCTAGTCTTCTTGTCCGCCGTCCTGCATAAAACTTTGTCCGAAAATTTGGCCGCGCCGCCAATAAAGTTCAAAGGATGGCACCCGAAGATCCGACTGTCGGTGGTGGGGTTGTCTACCGGTTTAAACTTTATCCTCACACCCAACCAACACTCTAGAAGGATCATAGAGCCGTAAAGGAAACCTCCCGTGGAAGCCGAAGTGAGGCCCGAGTAAAGATACGCCAAGACGGCGTGAGAGAGTGAAAGTCCTCGCCATGCCCCACTAATTGCACTAAGGCTAGCATAGTCTATGAGGTGATCCCAGGACGGGAAGAGCACCACCCCACATAAGCATATGGCCACGGCCTTTGCGATTTCCCAGTGGTCCACGCTCTTATCCTTGCACTTGGATATGACCCACTTAGACAATGGTACTAGATGTATGAATTGTGGGCTAATTATGGTGTAGACATCCCCCGGATCGGTCATGAACTCTCCTAGGATAAACTTCGGGTTAATGGGCTCAACCGTGTAGCTTATGTTTTGCTCATCCCCGGGTTTAGTCTTGGGAAGAGCAAGGAAGGCCTCGACCTCCTCTAAAAGGACGGTCGCCTCAAATTTGGGGAAAATGAAGGTATGGGTTTGTGGGTGCCATAATTCTATCAAGGCTGTGATACTATGCCAATCAAAGGAAATTTTGTGGTAGTTGTGAGCCGCTATCAAAACCACACTCTCTCAAGAACCTAATGACATACATGGGTAAGGCTTTGATCATCGGGGCGATCCAAGTGAGCTTCGAGTAACGGCGAGAGCCGGGGAAGAGCTAGAGAAGAAAGGAAAAGAGAGAAGAGGAAGAACAAGAACACAAAATTAATGATGAAATTCGGAACATAAAATCATGAAAATTGAAAACACCAACCAACTTACCTCTCTCACTTCCTCGCTCCGGCTCAAGTGGTTGGGAACATCCGTGATCCTCATGAGAGCTTCGAAGGTCGACCGAGCACGCTTCGGACCTTCGTAATCCGCCTCCCCACCCATGGAATCAAGAGGAGCTCTCTTCATGGCCATGAGAGCTTGCAAAACTTGAAGAAAAGAAGAGAGAAGTGAGAGCTCCGAATTTGGCCTCTCATCCCCCTTATTTATAGAGCTATAATACTCCTATTCCTGCTAGGAAAGGGTAGGGGAGACCCATTAGGAGTAGGACCTTGAGTGGAGAGCAATAGGAGTCCAAGTGAGAGTCAAAACCAGATCATATGCTGAAGGCTTTTGAGCTCGGGCTGAGAAAATTGAGAAAGCGACATATCGACCTGTCGCCTTCAAGGTGGCGACAGGCCTTGTGTCGCCTTCTTCATTCAGGGGTCGCGACAATCCCTCTGTCGCCTTCTGACCAGTCTGTGCTGTCTTGCTTATTCTTCTGTGACTGTTCATAATATTTGCACATATGCTTTGATGTCATTGTTTGGTGCATTGTATCATGTCTATCTTATTGCTTTGATTATTGAAAATCCATAAAAATCAGAAAATACAGGGAACTCCATAAAAATCCAGAAAATCCAGAAAATCAAAAGACGTCCGTCAGATAAGTCAGGTAAGTATCTCTAACCCTGATCCCTTCGCATTACTATATGATATCTACGCTATTATATCAGCTCAAGGACCGGCTGGTTCCCAGTGTGTTCCAGGATCTGAGTTCCCCTTCATCAAAAACGAGGATGATCTAAGTACGCACTGCTAATCGCTGGATAGGCCGTTGGGTGGTATGACTCGGGGATGATGGATTCTATCGCACGTCGGGGATGCGAAGTGTCTTGACCCTTGCTTATATTGTCTAGCAATATTATCCTTGAATATTTGTTATTTTCTCTCTTTCTTTGCATTCGTTTTTATGATTTCATTTTTCTTTAGCCCAGCATGCATCATGTAGGGATTTTGAGCTTCATGAATCATGATTTGTTGAAGTCAGCTTCTCAATGATGTCCCAACCCAAATCCTCATTTTCAGACAAGAATTCCACTCCGAATTTGAAAGTTTTCCTCGAGCTTGTGCTCGGTCCAGTTTACCAGTGATGGTTCCTATGAAGGATTCCTCTCATCTCCATTCACTATAACAGTCATCCCTTTATCCCCGATCTGCTCATTAGTCGTGACCCGCTCGAAGGCCAGAGTCGAATCGACCCGCCGGGCAGCACCTATCCCCTAATGAATGAAACCTGCACGCTAAAGATAGCCAGGGTACCTCTTGAATCAGGAGGTTGATCATTCTTTTCTTTGATTTTCATTCGTCCCCAATAGGAACCATCCTCGCACTCTGTTCCCAGCCATGTTCGAAGTTAGCCGGATAATTCTCGTTGCTTATTCGTCCAGAATGGGTGTCTCTTTACCTTGATGTCCGCTTTTCAGCTCATCTCGCTTCATTCCGCTACATCGCCGTTTCACGCCACTTTCGCTCCATCACCGCTCCACTCCCTTGCAAAGCAGGCATCAAGGAGGGGCAATCTGTAGACACCCATTTTTGACCTATAAGTCGAGTAAAATCTCTTGTCGTATCATTGACGCCCCACGTTGGCTCATCATCGTCAAGCTGGCTTTCTCCGATCATGACATCATTCCCATTAGTTCATCGCCCTGGAGGACTCTTCCTGGTCAAATCAATCTCTTTCACTAAAAGCTCTCTGAGTATAAGTCCGATGTTTCATCCTGAAGGCTGTGCATGGCTATGGGACACATTTTATGGTCAAAATGCAGAAAATACCAGAAGACGACAGGACATGTGTCGCTTTCTTGAAAACGACATACCCCATGTCGCCTTGATAATTCCACATTTTAAATCCCTCAGAAAATCGAAAATAACTCAAGTTCACCTGCCATATGAGTAAGGCGACATGTCGAGGTGGCGCCTTCAGGAAGGCGACAAGATGGCTGTCGCATTCTGGGCCTTAAATAGGAAACTCAATCCGAGACTAATTTGGACCCATGCTATTGATAGTAATTGCTTCTTTTGGACGTCCAAATCAAGTCCAAATCCTCTCAAATTCGGAGCAGACCTTCCTAACATGTTCCTTTCCGAGTTCCAATGGCCCTTGCACAGCCATACTTTCCCAGAGTCGGACTCTTGCCCATTATTCCTCTCAGACCCGAGTTGGGAATAATCACCCATAAGTACCTCGTCTCTGCATCTTTTCGAAAGAGGCCGGATTCATTAGTTCGCAGAGCAAGAGAGCTTCCTCTTCCACGAAGAGAGTTTCTTCTCTAGACGACTCAGAAGAGCCCTCCAGGGCGTTTTCCCAGCGGCTATCCAATTCTCTCTCCCTTTTCTTCTTTATTTCATCAATTTCATGCATGCATAGTTCATTTTTTCTTCTAGTTTAGCATTAGAACACGACACACACACCCATCCTTAGTACCCCCAGGGGTTAAAAACCCCAATCCTGTGAGTTCCCCCCATAATAGTTCATGTACATGCACTTTTCATTGAATAGATCTATTGCACATGAATTCTAATGGGTTTTCCTTGTGTTTAAATCATCTTGGCAGGTGTTTGAAGGTTAGAACGAAGTGAGGCTCCTGTCCCTTGGCCGGCTGAGGAGTAGGAAGACGAGAATCCACATCTCTGTCCCTCTGAAGAGAAGGCGACAAGACCCCTGTCGCGTTCAAGAAGGCGCCTTAGTTTTTGTCGCGTTCAGGAAAAAGGAAAGCGACACCGCATATGTCGCTTTGTCAGGTACTCCTTCTACTTCACCTTTCTTTTCCAAGGTAGTCAGCCCTCCACGTCTACATCTACGAGGCGATTACTCTGGTGGCGATCACGGTATTTTCCTAATCCCTATACCTTCACAATCTATTTCAAAAGGGGATACAAATCCCGTGATTACAGCGGCCACAGAAGAAGTCCACGAGGGGCTGTGCGGAAGCCACCTGGGGGGCAGAACGCTAGCGCGCAGCATTATCCGAGCAGGGTTCTGGTGGCCTTCTCTTCAGAAGGATTGCATGTCCTTCGTCAGGAAATGTCCAGAATGCCAAAAGTTCGGGGAGCTCATCAAGCAGCCTGCCGAACAGCTTCACAGACTGTTCGAGCTGCGCCCTTTCGCCAGATGGGGCATTGATATCTTCGGTCCCTTCCCAGAGGCCCAAGGGCGGAAGAAGTTTCTATTCGTGGCCATTGACTACTTCACCAAATGGATCGAGGCCGAACCTGTTGCCACAATCACCGAACAAGCCGCATGGAAGTTCGTCTGGAAGAACCTTCTCTGCAGGTTTGGCGTCCCAAGGGTGATCACCTCTGACAACGGAAAGCAGTTCGACAGTACCTTTTTCAAGCAGAAGTGTGCCGAGCTCGGGATCTACAACCACTTCACCTCCGTGGCTCATCCCCAGGCTAACGGTTTGGTCGAAAACGCCAACCGAACACTGCTGCACGGGATCTGCACAAGAGTGGAGGCTGCAGGTGGATCATGGATTGACGAGCTCCCTAACGTCCTTTGGTGTCACCGAACGACTGCTCGGGTAGCCACAGGGGAAACACCTTTCCATTTGGCCTACGGCTCGGAAGCAGTTATACCTCTGGATGTAGCCCTTCCCACCATCCGAACAAACCACTTCGACGAAGCCGCCAATAACCGTGCTCTTCGAGAAAACATGGACATGCTTGGCGAACAACAAAGCGATGCCAGCATTCGCCTCGTTTCTTATCAGCAACGACTCGCACAGTACTATAATGCGCGAGTTCGGGAAAGGCGGTTCAACGTGGGAGATTTGGTTTTGCGCCATTGTTCGGCTTCGGATCCCCGAAGAGCAGTTGGCAAACTTGCCATCAAATGGGAAGGACCTTATCAGGTCACCCATGTCCTCGGAAAAGGCTCTTATAAGCTAACTACCCCTAGTGGCGAAGCCATACCCAGGACTTGGCATGTCTCTAATCTTAAGGCTTATCATTTATAAAAGCCTTTTTTCAGCATCCTACCTCTCTTCTCCCTACTCCTGTTGTTTCACAAGCATTTGGCATATACACCTAATCGGAACCTCCTTTACGGTTCCCAACGATCTACGTCTTACATGCAACGCTTATGAAGCTAGCGGATTCCGATCCGAGCAGGAACAACCACAAAAAGGGAGAAGATAGAGAAAGTGAAGCTATAGACAAGCTCATAAGCATAAGATTTCATTCACAAGAAGTTTTTACAAGCAGGCCTGTGACGGCCCTCATTATACCGGTACGGTTATACCAACCCACGTCGGTATAGCGAGAGTCCTCACAGTGGGACATTTACCCAAACGATACAAACAGCTGAGATACACGCGAATATACAACAGAGTAGCGGAAGTAAAAGACAACTGTCTCCATTTATTCATCATCCACATTAAGCATACATGAAATTCGCAATTAACATTAAGAGCTAAAAGTTCACATAATTTAAATTGCTGAAATTCAAATACATAATGTCCACACTTATACATTCTTTTCATGATAACTCTAATACAACGTTCAAATTACATACTATGAAATGCACAAGTCTCAAAGAAACTCCAAAGACTAATCTCCGCGCTCGAAGTCTGTCTCCACTGTCTCCTCCAACGGTGCCACGTCACCAACTACACCTGTACGCCGAAGCAAGGAGTGAGTCTAAAGACTCAGCAAGCACACTACTCATAACATACGTGTATAAGTCATAGAGGTTTCTACATGCACATTCAAAATTTTCAACACATGGCATGCTAGTCATTTGAAAGTTGCAACCTATCATGAAAGTTCTACCATTTAATACATGGATCATGCTTTCAGATTTCTAAGAATAAAACTTTACCTATCACATGCTCTCTATTCAATTTACTCATGAAATTTTGCCTTTAAAGAACCAAGACATAAGAGCTACCAACATGAACACTGTACATATATGAAAGGAAAACACAACTAACATGGGTTTTACATGTTTTTAAACACATACATAGACATTTTCACATGCTTTAAGTTGCTGGTTTCACATAGTTTAATGGCTGTAAACCTATACATGAGAGCTACAATGTTGCTTAAAACATGCAATGTGAACAACCAATCATGCTATTTTGTACAAGTGCTCATCAATTATCCCTAACATGAATTCTAGGCATTTTTGGCACATATAAACATGATGATAACAACATGAAATTTCTGATTTCACATGGTTTCAGATATGTCTCGCATGGATTTCAATATCATATCCTCACATTTTTAATTTCACATTTTCTTTACACAAGTTTCCAATTCATATGGTTACACTTTACACATACACATTTCACATGGTTCACTTACACATTAACACATGAACACATACACATTACACATTACACATTCACATTTTAGGTGCCGTGACACATAGTCCAAACCACCAAAGAAGGACATATACACATCACATTACACATAGACGCCATCTAGGCATTCCAATGGCGACTCTTGGACTGCAGACCGAAGAACAAGTCTCCACCCTAACCAGTGGTACTTGTCCACCTCCAGGATTTCCCCCTAATGCCCTTAGGGTCACTTACACACTGAACTTTCTCAGGGGGACTTTTCCCTGATACAGTTCCACTGCCCTCTACAGAAGCAGTGTCACATTGGCACAGTTACACATTTACACATTTTACCGATTTACACATGGTTTTACACATATCACTTTTCATCTCATTCACTTTCTCACTCACATGCATATCTCTGTTTTTCCTGACATGGCACTACAGATTTCAGGAGTTTAACACACAGTAAATTCACTAATCAGGTTGGGTTTAAACAATATCTAACCACCTTACGATAACATACATAGATTTTTACATTTCACATGGAAAATACATAACTCCTTATATACTGGTCTAAATGACCTGAAATTTTAACCACATGCTAATTTCGGATTCAAGGTCGTACATTCAATTTTTCAGATTTTTCTGAGCTAAACATAATTTACAGAAAATCAAATACCTATTTCGCATGCCATTCACAATTTAAGTTGACATGGAGTTTAACACATCATGCAATTTTGCCACTTACTGTTTGAACAGAGACTACTATTATATGCATGACCTGAGAATATAGAATTATCCTAAATCATACAATCACAGATCGATCACCACAAACCATTCTTGCATGCCTTTTTATTTACCGAACCGAATTTATTAGCAATTTATGCAAGCATGGACAATTTATCAAAAATTGAGTATACGTATACTGATCCACTAATCTTCATGATCTGACAAAACTGAGGCATTCAGACTAGTCCTAATCATAAAGCATGGATTGGCAAGACTATCAACAAATCATGCTTACAAATTCATGGGATACAATTTTTCTAACATTCACCACCACACATCACACTCATCCACACACCACATTTGACAGTATACATAGTGTATAGGGTTACCATATATCCTCATCACGGAAACCATACCGAAAATAGTTATATAGGAAGGGCAGAACAGGTCACTGTTCTGTCCAGAGAAACTTGGCGGCGGTCTCTGGCCACTGACTCAGTGTCAGCGGCATGGTCGATGGACGCCAAGCATAATCTCAGCGTCTAGTGACCTTGCCGTCGATGCAGGTCTGTGCAGAAACACAGACCCGAGCTCTCAAGTTAGGGTGAATTTGGGGGTCTAGGACTCGAGGGAAAATTCATAAAAATTGTAGAATCGACCTAGACACATACGGGGACATTATGGTTAGGTCACTTGCCTTTTAGAAATTGCTCCAATGGATCAAAGTGCTCGGAGAAGCCCTCCTTGGGCAGTCCCAAGAAGGTGCAACTGTCCTCCAAGATCTCCCTCCTCCGGGCTCCTGGGTGATCTCCACAGCAAGGAAATGCCGGGGAAGCCTCCTCCTTTGCTCCAGCTATCCTCTTGTCGTGCAAGATGGCCGGATCTAGCTCCAGAAAGTCGGATCTTTGGGTTGCAAAGTGGGGGTTTTCTCAGTTTTTCTTCTAGGGTTTTCTTTCTCTCTTTTCTCCTCTTGCAAAGGTGAAGAGAGGGATGGGGAAGGCAGATCCAGGTTTAACATGTGGGAAGAGGTCTCTCTCCCACTCACAAGGTGACAAGATGGCTCTCAGAGCCGTTGGGGACAGCTCCCCAATGGCTGAGCTTTCTTGTTTCTGGAATTTCTGGCTCTGCAACACATGCAGGTCAGAGAAATAGGCATCCACATCGTTAGACACCAGGATTAGTGTTGGCGTCCATGTCTGGACGCTGACACCACCTCAACGGCTAGGGGTTGACGGCAAGATGGCCTTCGGCCAGAAGTCTAAAATATGCAGAAAAACCATGCATGCCATGCATGTATACATACAATATGTATATGGTAGTGTATTCATACTATCACCATTCAATACATGCATTATTTACATCTAGTATAAACATTTGCACACGTAATTGTACTAATTAATACGTACGTAAGTATGTATATACATACACAAGCACAAACATATATACACAAATACAATTAATGCGAGGGAAATTCGAGGGCCTTACAAGGCCCTTCTTGGCCGCGGTTACAAAAAGAGTATAAGAAGGACATGGAGCAGGAGAAAAAACTAAGGAGCCTGTTTGGAAGGGCCAGCACCTTCATCCGAAGAAGGCATCCGCCCAAATTGGAATTGCGCGAAGCGCACATCATCCAAACAGGCATCATTGGTGCGACGCCTGCACTCCCAAACAGAGGCCTCGAAAGCTTCTTGGGGGCGCTCGACCTAGGATAAACTGTGACGGCCCTCATTATACCGGTACGGTTATACCAACCCACGTCGGTATAACAAGTGCTGCCACAGTGGGACATTTACCCAAACGATACATACGGCTGAGATACACGCAAATATACAACAGAGTAGCGGAAGTAAAAGAGAACTATCTCCATTCATTCATCATCCACATTAAACATACACGTAGTTTACAATTTGCAAAAAGGAACCAAAGTTCACATAAATTAAATTACTGAAATGGAAATACATAATGTCCACATAATACATTCTTCTCATGATAATTCTAATACAATGTTCCAAGTACATACTAGGAAGTACACAATCACAAGGAACTCCAAAAACTAGCTAGTCTCCACGCTCGGAGTCCGTCTCTGCTGCCTCCTCCAAGGGTACTGTGTCACCAACTATACCTGTACGCCGAAGCAAGGAGTGAGTCCAGGGACTCAGCAAGCAACACTATTCATGATATACACGTACAAGTCCTAGTGGTTTCTACATGCACATTACAATTAGCAACACATAGCATGCTAGTCAATTCGAGTTTTCAACCTATCATGAAAGTTCTACAATTTTATACATAACTCATGCTTTCAATTTTTAAAATAAAATCCACCTATCACATGGTCTCTATTCAATTTACTCATGAACTTTAATCTTTTACAGAATCAAACATGAGAGCTATCAACATGGACAATTTACATGCATGAAAAGGGAACACAATTTGCATGGATTCCACATATTCTTAAGTGCATACATAACTTTTTCACATGCTTTAAGTTGCTGATTTCACATAGTTCAATGACTATAAATCTACACATGAGAGCTACAACGTTGCTTAAAACCTCACATATGAACAATCCATCATGCCACTTTGCACACATATTCATTTGTTGTCCCTACCATGGACTCTAAACACTTTGTACACATAACATGAGAATAATAACATGTATTTTCTGAATTCACATGGTTTCAGATTTAGTCTCACATGGTTTCAATAACACATTTACACATCGAGAATTTCACATTTTCTTTTACACAAATTTCCTATTTTCACGTGGTTACACTTTACACATACACATTCACATGTCACTTACACATTTACACATGGTCACATACACATTTCACATTACACTTTACACATACACTACAAGAAAAAAAACTGTTTAGCGACGGACCACTTCTGTCGCTATTCCGTCGCTATGCTGTCGCTAGAGAGCCTAGCGACGGAATAGCGACAGCATGGCGACGGAATGGAGCCGCAGGTCTATGTTGGACGCTAAATTAGCGACGGTTAATGCCAGTCGCTACGCCGTCACTAATAGCGACGATTTAGCGACTGAAATCTGCCGTCACAAACGCCGTCGCTAATAAAGGCGACTTTTAATATTAGCGACAGAAAAAGTTCCGTCGTTAATCCGTCGCTAGTTTAGCGGTGTGGCAAAGCCTGTCGCTAAAATAGCGACGGATTTAACTATCGCAAATTCGGACTTCAATTTATATTTATCCGTCATGATTCCGTCGCTAAATAAATAAAAATATTATAACAATTTTTTTAAAATATTTATATGTTTTTACACCTGTATATATTTTACTATGTCAATTAACAAGAAAATAAATATCACAATCACCATTCAAACATAATAAAATCACTTAAGTAATTAAGTAAAATTTAAACATTTCACACTAATTCAAATATCTTCTAAATATTTGTCAACAAGTCACAAAAGTATTTACATAGATAATGAAAAAGATAAGATTAGAAAAGTCAAATTATGAGACTCATAATCGTCCGCAAGATGAGTCTCTAGGTCGTCCCCATCTCCATCGCTGCTAGCCTGTTCTCCAACGACCTGCACGCAAAAAATATCATTTTACATTAACAAACTATAAACTTAAATCTAAATACTCCTACCAAATTCTAACTAAGAGTCTGATTTAGACTCTATCAACTCCCACATGTCTAGTTTCACTCTCTCCACATGTTGAAATTGTCTACACTATGAATAGACACTTAATTCTATTTTCGGACATGTGTAACCCCCAAACTCAAAGATCATTGAACTATAAACTAAATCTAAATACTCCCGCCAAATCCAAAACGAGACTCCAATTTGCACTCCGTCAATTCTCACATATCTAATTTGACTATTTGACCATGTTGAAATTGTTTGCACTATAAATAGACATTTAATTCAATTTTTGACCCATATAACCTCCCTCAACACTGATAGATTAATGACATAAACTTAAATCTAAATATCTCTGACAAATCCTAACCGGGGGTCTGAT
The DNA here is from genome assembly GCA_014218235.1 of Colocasia esculenta. Taxonomy (NCBI): domain Eukaryota; kingdom Viridiplantae; phylum Streptophyta; class Magnoliopsida; order Alismatales; family Araceae; genus Colocasia; species Colocasia esculenta. Next base: position 120,117,748 of record CM024755.1, on the reverse strand, counting down.
TTGGACACCCTCAAGTCTCACATGCCCAATTTGACTCTCTAGCTATGTTGAAATTGTCTGCTCCATGAAGAGGTAGTTAATTCTATTTTTGGATTTATGTAACTAACAAACTATTAGATTAATGAGCATGTAAAAAAAAATGATGTATGATTAGATTAGATGTGGGGCCTGTAGTAAGAGGCGGAAGAGGGACCGTAATAAGGGGAGGGTGGTGCCCCTGAGTGGAGTGAGAGCATGTAAAAAAAAATGATGAATGATTAGATTTCAATAATTATAAATATAATTTATGTAAAATGTAAACCTCTTAGTGAAGAAGCCGTGGTAGGAGGGGGAGGGTGGTGCCCTATAGTAGAGTGTGAACCTGTAGAAAAAATGAAGAATGATTAGACTTCAATAATTATAAATATACTTACAAATAGAATTCATGTAAAATGTAAACCATTAGTGGAAGGAGCCGTAGTAGGAGGGGGAGGGCGGTGCCCCTGAGCAAAGTGTGAACTTGTAGAAAAAATGAGGAATGATTAGACTTCAATACTTATAAAGATAATTACAAATAGAATTTATGTAAAATGTAAACCATTGGTGGAAGGAGCCGCAGTAGGAGGGGGAGGGCGGTGCCCCTAAGCAGAGTGTGAACCTGTAGAAAAAATGAGGAATGATTAGACTTCAATAATTATAAATATAATTACAAATAGAATTTATGTAAAATATAAACCATTGGTAGAAAGAGCCGTGGTTTGTTTGCCCACAAATAATGCTACCATTACATCTTGCGTGGAAGTTCTATCATCCCCACAAATTATCCACTGCAAATCGTAGGTGGAAATTTTGGAACAATATTAATCAGACGGTCTGCAAGGAACATAGTCATGCCCATGACAATATGCACCAGTAATTGAGTTGGCAATGCCATGCAATCCTGTGTATGTTTGCATGTGTCCATTAAAGAGATCAAAATTATACACATTAAAAGAGAATATATGTTTGCATGTGTCCATTGGACCTTCATTTTCTTTTTAAGTTTAATGGCTGTTGTTTCTAATCAGAATTTAAGTTATGCAGAAGTTTCCTGATCTCTAAAGGCAGATTATGACTATTGCATCTTAAGTCCAATATATTTGTGAGGCTGGCATACAAAGATAGGAAGTGCAGAAAAATTCAATCGATGCCGAAGTATGGAAGTGCAGAAAAATTCATATAAAACATAGAGAATGGAGAAGGGAAATCAGGCAATAGTAAATTAAGGGGTGTCTGATGAACAATGAAACAGACTTTGCAATTAATGTGCAAATCTGACAAGGTGCACATGGATTAGCAAATGGAGCTGAATTTGGTAGGCAATGAAAGCGGTTGAAGAAATGTCAACTTATTTCAATCTGAATTTTTCTCAATTTAAAAATATTTCTCTTAATTGATACAACAGCGAACTATGGAACAGCAAGATAAATAACATATATATTCAAGAGCAAAGATGCAAGGCGTTAACAAAAAATAAATAAATAAGAGGATGATGGAAAGCATGAGAAATACATCTAGTATTGTTGTGTCTACACCATGAACATATGAAAGTTTGTCTTTTTTGTCAGGGCAAATGAGTTCCACCTATTGCCCAGTGTCAAGGAAAAGTGGGGGCGTCTTGGATTTGTCATCTCAGCAGCCTCTCAAGCTTGGCTTATGGAGTAGAAAAATCGAAGTCAAGTTGTGGCCTGGCTTCTGGAGTATGTAATGGAAAGAAATCCTTTATTAGACCCTTATGGAGGCAAAATTTGCAGAAGATTAATGATCTTCAGCTGATTTGAAAATCTGAACTTTTGAAGACAGTCATAATTGTCACCCTTGCTCCATCACATTGGAGCACAATTTTTTCGTAAATGTCATGAAAAATGCAGGCGTTCTGCTTGCTCGTGCAGACCTGAGGAAGTTACATGCCTTTGCCATAGAGAAAATGTCTAAAAGCTGCCGAGATATATGTATGAAATAGCTTCGCCATACTTTTGTCTTGGTTACACATTTACCAATAATCACCACACGAGCACTTGCCATCCCTGAAGGTGTGATATATGTTTACATCTCTGAGAATAATTTCCCTCTCTACGATCTTGGATATGAACTTGATGATAGTGTGGCAGTCTTCACACACCCGGAGGTTTTTAGTAACTGCATACACATAACCACACAATATGCATACACATAACCACACATGGATTAGCAAATATCAGCTTATTTATCTTATTTCATACTCAACCAATATGCATACACATAACCACACAAGTTATCCAGGAAAGTAATAAACATGGACATTATTTAGAATCCTTGCATCTCTACCTATATCGTTATATCCCAATACTTTTCGGAATGCTCTGAGGATCTCCCATTTGTTATATGCAGATGATACCTTAATCTTCATTAATGCTGCTAGCAGAAATATCAATAGACTCATGGCTTTGACTAAAGATTATGAGCCAGCATTCTGATATGCACAAAGTGCGGGCTAGCCAATCATCCTACTTTTTCGGTTGATCCTTTATATAAAATACCCTTGCTCATACTTTCCATTCCTTAAATCCTCCGGGTCAAATGCACTGGGAGGATTCCAAACCCAGTAAGACTGGCGCGAGAGAGAGAGAAAGTGAGAGGGGGGATTGTAGGGTGCAGAGGGAGGGAGGCACAGGCCGCGGAGGGGAGGAGGGCAATAGGGTTAGAGGGGCGCTGGCAAGAGAGAGTGAGGGACTTACCGGCGATGGCGGCGGGACGCTCGGCAGAGGAGGGGGGATGCCGGACGTAGGCGACTGGCGAGCGACGATGGCCGGCAGTGTGCCTCCGGCGACTGGCAAGCGATGGCGGCGGATGCTCAGCAGAGGGGGGAAGCAGGACGTCGGCGACGATAGCTGGCTGCCTCCGGCGACGGGCGAGCAATGGCGGCGGGACGCTCGGCAGAGGAGGGGGATGCCGGACGTCGGCGACTGGCGAGCGACGATGGCCGGCAGTGTGCCTCCGGCGACTGGAGAGCGATGGCGGCGGATGCTCGGCGGAGGGGGGGGAAGCAGGACGTCGGCGACGATAGCTGGTTGCCTCCGGCGACGGGCGAGCGATGGCGGCGGGACGCGCAGAGGGAGCTCCGATGAGGGGAAGAAGAGAAAGGGGGGAAACGGTGGTGGAAGGGAGGGGAAATGGGGGGTTTCGATCGAAAGGGGCGGGGGGGGGGGGGGGGAGGAAGGGAAAGGGCGGGCGGGAGTAAAATTAATCAGCGACGGAATAGCGACAACTAAAGTTTCCGTCGCTAACCCGTCGCTATATAGCGACAGATATAGCGACACCCATTTTCCGTTGCCAATCCGACGCCGAAATTTAAGATGGAGACGGAAACAAGCTTGTCGCGGATCTGTCGCCAATTAGCGACGCGACGGTAAAATTTCTGTCGCTAAATGCCGTCGCTAAATCGTGATTTTCTGGTAGTGATATTTAGGTGCCGTGACACATAGTCCAAACCACCAAAGAAGGACACAAACACATCATATCACATAGACGCCATCTAGGCAATACAATGGCGACTCTTGGACTGCGCAGACCAGGAGAACAAGTCTCCATCCTAACCAGTGGTACTTGTCCACCTCCAGGATTTCCCCCTAATGCCCTTAGGGTCACTTAACACAATGAACCTTCTCAGAGGGACTTTTCCCTGATACGGCTCCACTGCCTTCTCGAAGCAGTATCACATTGGAACAATTACATTTTTACACATTTACCGTTTTACACATGGTTTTTACACTTTACACTTTTCATCACATTCACACTTTCTTACTCACATGAACACCTCTGTTTTTCCTAACATGGTACTACAGAGTTTTCAAGATTTAATACACAGTAAACACACTAATCATGCTGGGTTTAAACAAAATCTAATCGCATTTCGATCATATGTACGAATTATTCACATTTCTCATGAAAACACATAACTTTTTATTTACGGGTCCAAATGACCTGAAATTTTTACCACATGCTGTTTTCGGGTTCATAGTCATACTCCCAAATTTTCAGATTTTTCTGAGCTACATAGATTTTACAGAAAATAAACGCCTAATTAGCATGCTATTAACAACTTAAGTTAACATGGGTCTAACACATCTTGTAATTTAGCCACTTGCTGTTTTGTACAGAGACTACTAATATATGTATGATTTTAGAATACCACATTACCCTAATTCATACATCTATCGATCAATTATCACAAACCATTTTCGCATGTTTTTATTTTACCGAACCGAGCTTATTTACAAATTTCACAAGCATGGATAAATTACTAAAATTTGCAAACGCATATGCTGACCCACTATTCTTCATGATCAAACCGAAACTGAGGCATTCACACTAATCTAAATCATGAATCATGGATTTTGCAAAATTGTCTACAAGTCATGCTCACAAGTTTACAATATATCATTATCCCACATTCACCATCACATCCCACATTCATTCACACACCACAACTAACCATATACATAGAGTATAAGCTTTACCATATATCCTCATCACATAAAACATACCGAAATTACTGCATAAGTGGGACAGAACAGCCACTGTTCTGTCCAGAAGAACTAGGCGGCGGTCTCTGGCCGCTGACTCAAAGTCAGCGGCATGGTCGATGGACGCCAAGCATAAACTGGACGTCCAGGGACCTTGCCGTCTAACCAGATCTGTGCAGAAAATACAGACCCGAGCTCTGAAACTTGGGTGAATTGGAGGGTCTAGGACTCGAGGAAAATTCCATAAAAATAACAAAAACCACCTAGACTCATACGGGGACACCATAGATAGGTTACTTGCCTTTCAAAAATACTTCTAAGGGATTTAAAGGCTTGGTGAAGACCTCCTTGGGCAGTCCCAAGAAGTTGCAGAACCTCCCTCTAGATCGCCTTCCTCCGGGCTCCTGGGTGATCTCCACGCCGAGGGGATGATGGGGATGCCTTCTCCTTTGCTCCAGCTTCCTCCTTGTCGCAGTAGATCTCCAAACCAAGCTCCAAGGGGTCGGATTTGGGGGTTCTAAAATGGGGTTTTTCTCACAGCTCACCTAGGGTTTTTCTCTCCTCTATTTCTCCTCTTGCAAGGTGAAATGAGAAGTGGGAGAGGCCAAATCCGGGTTCAGGGTTTAGGAGAGCCCCTCACCCACTCACCATACCGATTTGACAAGCCTTAGAGCCGTTGGGGGACATCCCCCCAATGGAGGCCATGCCTTGCTCCCGGATTTTCTGGCTCTGCAACGCATGCAGGTCAGAGAAGTTGGCGTCCAGATCACTGGACGCCGGAGTTAGTGTTGGCGTCCAGGTCTGGATGCTGACACCAGATAAACGGCCTAGGGTTGACGCCAAGGTGGCCTTCGGCCAGAACCCTAATTATGCAGAAAACCATGCATATCAAGCGTATATACATGCAATATGTATATGGTATTATATCCACACTATCATCATGCAATATATACATTATTTATACTTAATATAAGCACATGCATACGTAATTATACTAATTAATACGTACGTAAATAAGTACATACATACATAAGCACAATTATTCACACAATAGATACAAATAATACGACGAAAATTAGAGGGCCTTACATAAACGCTCTCCGAACTCCCTTCCAGTGTTAAGACCTACTTTGTAGCAGCGGGCCCCATACTGCTCCAATTCCTCCTTATAGTCAGATCCGGTTTTGTAATCTGTCACGGCACGGACCCCGGCATCTGAGACCACTTTGGCCAGAGCATCCTTCTCGGCCTGGGCCACAGCGACATTCAGCTCCGAGGCTTGAAGGGCAGTCTTGAGGTTCTTCACCTCCTCCTCCAAATCCGCATCGCGAGCCTTGTGTCTCACCGTGAGGTCCTTGCAGAAAGCCGACTGCGCTTCGTACAGGTATTTCTGCTTCCGGGACCGAGCAGCCAGAGCCTTCAGAACGCCCAACGATGTGGATATCCCGTCCAAAAGGGCCTTCAGATCAACGTCGCTTGCCACATCATCGTCCTGGTTCTCGGGATGATATTCTTCTGTTGACATCTCCAGAGTCTTCTCGGCGGGAAGGTCCTGACACCTTGCTAGGCGATCAAGGTAATAGGCAGTCGGGCTAGGTGGCAGCTTCCTGGGCGACATTTCAACACGACGAAGCGTCGCCTCCAGTGCCGCCACCGAGGGCACCTCGGGGAGTCTTCGGTGCAGCACTTCCATCAGAGGCCTATCGTCGTCCCCGGAGCTCTCGTCTCCAACTGCAGCAGTGGTAGACGGTATCAGGACAACATCAATTACAAGGCCCTTCGGTTGGCCCGACCCGGAGGTCATGGCAACAACGCTCGTCGAAGCCGAAGCTCGATCTGCCCCAACGGCCTACTGCCTTGTTGCCGGCCGCACCTCCCCACCGTCTTCGGTAGCGGATGCTGCAAAGGCTATTGCACGGCCCTCCTCGGCATCTCCAGGAGCTTGAGTGCTTCCCTCCCCAAGGACGGCTGCACTCTCGCCGACTACAATATCCTCAGCAATCACCTCGGTTGCATCCTCGCCGACTACACGACCTTCGGTGACTACTAAGGAAGGGGGCATGGGGGGCAGGATGTCTCCACTTCCTTGCGGAATATCCCCCCTTGGAAGAACTGCCTCGCCAGTACTGCAATCAACTGCTGGCGCAGGAGTGAGAGTATGGATTCCTCCCACTCCTCTTCCCGAGTCCGTGGCGACCACCCCGTCCTCGGCACTGAGCTGTGCGCCCTCGTTTGGCGCACCACCCTACTCGGCGCTCCCTTCACCGAGCAAGACTTCTTGGGTCTCGTGCACCGGCGACTTCGCCCGCTCTCCGGAGCGGTCCGATTCATCGCTGACCATAATCAGGCCCAGCTCGGCGGACATCTTCATGACCGCCTCCAAACGGTCCACAAGTGGAGTAACGGATGCCCTCTTCTCGGGCGTCCTCGTACGAAGGCGAGGCCCTCGAGCCAGCAGAGGCTCAAGATCCTCCTCTTCTTCCTCCACTTCTGCGGCGCTCCCGGCAACGCGCGGCATCGACTTCGTCGCCTTCTTCTTCTTACGAGCTCGGGGCTCGTTAGACACCTCCTCTTCGGAGGTGCGACCCCCGGCCTGCGACTCCACCAGGTCCGCCTTGCGCTTCTCCTTCCTCTTCGGTTGAGGGAGAGTAGCCGCCCTTGCGGTCGCCGCCGTCTCAAGTGCCTCTTTCACGGCACCGCCTCTCGCCACGGCCTTCGCCTTCTGCGCGGGCCCCCTCACGGAGACATCCTCGTCTAGCCTTATTAAGTAAAGGCTAACGGGGATCGTGTCGGCATATTTTGCCATTTCCTTCTGGCCCCGACCAGCAGCTACTTCTTCGTCATCTAGAAGAAGCAGAAGATGGGTTAGAACCCATGCATGTGGGAAAAGAAAACAAGCAGAGCAGCAGAAGACTTACCCCAGGTGCGGCTAAGCTTGTATTTCACAAGCTTGTACTCGGTCAGGTACCCCTCAGCGTGGTTGACCCCGACCGTGTTCAACGATTGGAGGCCACGGCTGCCCCCTGAATCAAAAAAGGGGCCATGTCCGCCTTCCTCAAGGGCTCCACCACCCTCACAGGGAAGTCCCACTTGGGGATGTCCGCTCCCTTTCTCCGCCCCACGAAGAAGAGGCGCCCTGTCCACCCCTTGTTGTTGGACAGGCGGGGCGAGAAGTTGATCCGCATCCGGTTCGTACGGTGTTTCACGTACACGATCCCCATCCCAGACTGCGGGGAGCAAGCCAAGCTGAAATGATTTTGGAAGATCTCCGCAGTCGCCTCGATCTTCCTTTTCTTGCATATGATGCAGAAAACGAATATGGTCCTCCAGGAGTTGGGCGTCAGCTGAATAGGCGCCACCTTCCAGCTCCGGAGCAGCTCCTTTGCGATCTCCGGCATCGGCAGCCGGAGACCAGCCTCCAACAGGTCCAACGAAAGCACAAAGCACCCAGGCCTCGTGGTTAGGTACGACTCGTCCTCACGCATCAGGACGATGTCGTACTCCTCACCTATCCGGAAGCGCTCTCGGAGACCTTCGAAGCTCCGATACCTCGCCGCTTTCGCTCCCACCGTCGGCATCCCACTGGCTTCAGTGATCTCCTTTCCCTTCGGAGCCATCACTGGAAGGCGAGGAGCACAACGCACGAAGAAGAAGAAGTACGGGAGCGGAGGAAAGCTCGAGGGAGGAGATGGCAAGTGGCTTTGGAGGCAGCGGACTCTGGAAAATCTTTCGAAGACGAAGACCCCGCTCTCACCTCCTCCCCTTCCTTATAAGGAAGGTGAGGCGCGAAATTCGAAGCGGGGCTGGAAACGGCGTTTCCCTCCACTCCAAGTCTCCTCTCGATTGACCCGCGGGTGACCGTTCGGGCCTGGCGTGTGACGTTCCGGGTTTGACATGACCCACGTGGTCATCATGAAAGCCTCATGTTCGAGGTGAACCCCTCTGCAACGGCGTCGCTACAGGTCTGTTCGGATCTCCGGGGACGATACCGCATTTATGGCGGAGGTGACACCCGAGTAGGTCGCCGCCCACAAGCGCTCCGGCTTCTGAGCCACTTGAGGGCGTGGGGGGCAAGTGTGGTGGCTGTTTTCTGCCACCTAAGCCCATTGCGTCAAGGCCCATCAGCGCCTTCCCTTTTGACGTGGCCTCCTCGCACGGTCCCACGCCTCCGTACGGATCGGAGGAAAGGGGACCCACGCGCCAGCCACCCTTAGCGAAGCGTTGCCGAACTCGTTAGCGGGCGGCTTCCGAACAGGGATCTTAATCCTGCTGCGCGGAACAACCCTGGATATCACCGAACAGCACGTTCGAGCCCCCATGCGGGTCACCTGCTCGGAAGGTGTGTCCAGAGGGTGCCGAGCAGGTTCTCTGGCTTACGCCGCGGTTATAACCGCCCCAGGCCACGCGCTCCATCATCAAGAGGCACGAACTGCCTGGCATCCCAACGGGCACCTGAGCGTAAACTCCTCCCGTTATGCGCGCCCATCAAGGCGCCTTTTCAGGCACGATCTACCAACGTTACGCACGTTCGCCTTGACACCAACGCCTATAAAAACACAGGTACAGGACCATGCACTGGTACGTTCTCTCTCACGCGAACACATTTTCATACTCCGAAACCCCCTGCCTTGGCCTGGTATTGACTTAGGCATCGGAGGGTTTCCCCGGTCTTCACCGGGCCCCCTGATCTAGTTCTGGTTTTTGCAGGCTTTCGTCCACACCGGCGTTCGTCTTCCCCATCTTCTCTAGTGGAGGCCCGTTTGGCTCCGGCCCAAACAGGATTACACTACCACACTATATAAGGGCCTACTTGTAGTTACTTTTGTCTAAACTTTCTAAATTCTAATTTGTTTCATTGCATCTCTTGATTCATTCCGTTGTTAAAATTGAGGTTATGACATGCTAAGTACCCTATAAATTAGGATAAGGTCCACTAGGATGAGGTTTGTCAGGATAAGCTATAAAGTGTGGGTCAAGCTAACTTTCTACCATAGTGCATATTGAGAGATTATCTCGGAAGTTATACTATCACCTTGGACATTCAACACTAAGATAAGGGTCCTGCTTTAGAATTATAGATGAGATACTCGTGACACTTGGTGGGCCCTATTTGGTAACTGGACTGTAAATGAAGATCTAATATTTAGTGACTAGATTTTGGTCTTTTGGGTCCAGCTCAGTAATTGGGCATTAGGGATTGAGTGGGTCAAGATTTTTCCTTCTCTGGTTACCATTGTTGGCCTTTTTATCAAAATTGAAACAAATATATGATGTAAGAGAGAGGGTATAATAGGAAGAGAAGATATATATAGGTGGGAGAGGCCGGCGTGTGGAGTGCCGTTTCTCCTCCTCTCTCTCCCCACCGCTCGTCCCCAACCAATGAAGCCCTCTCTCTCTGTCTATCCCTCTATATGTCATGTGTGTATCAATCCAGCGTAACGTAACGCCTCTCTCCTCGCCATCAAGGGATCAGGAACAAATTAAGTTTGGGAATTAAAAAGGGATGACGAACAACCTAGTCTAGGCATAAGAGAAACTCCCTCCTCCCTCTTAGCTTTTGCCGTACCTCCCCTGTCCCTGGCTAACCAATTAACCACCACGCCCAGCTGCTCCCTGCATGCGTAGCCGCTAATAAAAGGAAGAACCCCCCACAGCACACGTAGAGAAGCGGCCGTTTCTCCTGCGCACCGCCATCCCTCTCAGGAGGAGGCGTCCAGGAAAAACGCAACGCAAGCCACCTCCTCCTTTCGCCCCTCTCCTCCCTTTCTCATCTCTCTCTCTCATGCGCCGGAGAAAGGAAGGCTTCTCACGTAGGTGCCACAATTCATATCCCGCCGTCTCTCTCTTCTCTCCCCTGGATTCTCGCCCTTGCTATGAAAACCATCAGCCATGCTCTGTTCCTCCTCCTCCTCTCCTTCTCCCGGGCTCTTGCCCCCGTGGCGGGGAATGGCGCCTCCAGCGGCGGCAACATGCCGTCCGATTCCATCCTCCTCAACTCTGGGTCGTCCGAGGATGCCACTGACGCGGACGGCCGGCGGTGGGCCAGTGATCTGAACAACAGGTACAGGCTCTCCTCGGGCAACTCGGCCCCAGCAAAGGCAGCGTTCCAGGACCCCTCCCTCCCTTCACAGGTCCCTTACATGACCAGCCGGGTATTCAAGTCGGCGTCCACCTACAAATTCTCCGTCTCCGGCAAGGCCCGCCACTATGCGCGCCTCCACTTCTACCCGGTGGCCTACAACGGCTTGGACCCGGAGAATGCCTACTTCGACGTCACCGCCGGTGGCGGGGAGGTCACCCTCCTCCGCAACTTCAGCGCCTACGCCACCGCCAAGGCCCTGACGCAGGCCTACATCGTCCGTGAGTTCTACCTCCCACGCTCTCCCGACGGCATCCTTCGTCTAACCTTCACCCCATCACCTGAGAAGAAGGGATCCTACGCCTTCGTCAACGGCATCGAGGTGGTCCCCTCATCGACGGACATCAGCGCCGGTTCGACGGCCTCTCTGGTTGGGTTCTCCGACCAGAACGTCAACGTGGGAAGTTCCTCGGCCCTGCAGACTATGTACCGCCTCAACGTCGGCGGCCAGTACCTGCCACCGACCAATGATTCCGGCCTTGGCCGCTCTTGGTATGATGACTCGCCTTACATCTTTGGTGCGGCCTTCGGTGTCACCTACGCCGCCGACGGGAATGTGACGGTGAGGTACCCAGCCGGCATGCCACGTTACGCCGCCCCGCTGGATGTGTACACCACGGCCAGGTCCATGGGGCCTGACCCGCAGGTGAACATGAATACCAATCTCACCTGGGTCTTCCAAGTCGATGCCAACTTCATGTACGTAGTCAGGCTCCACTTCTGCGAGCTGCAAATGACCAAGATCAACCAGAGGGTGTTCACTATCTACGTCAACAACCAGACGGCGGAGGCTGCTGCCGACGTCATCGGCTGGGCGTCATCCCCGGCAGCGCCCGTGTTCAAGGACTACGCCGTGTACGTCGCCGACGAGGCCGGGGACGAGGAACTGTGGGTGGCTCTTCACCCGTCGGCGGCGTCCAAACCCGAGTACTACGATGCCGTGCTCAACGGGATGGAGATATTTAAGCTGAATGACAGCGCTGGAAACCTGGCGGGGCCCAACCCTTCCCCCTCCGACATGCTTGCCGCGGCGGAGAAGCAAGACAAGGCGGCCTCGACAGAGTTCGGCTCCGCTGCTGGTGGCACCGAGCGGACCAATGTGATCGGCCGGGCCGCCGGCAGCGCTGTGGCGGTGGGCCTCGTTTGCGCCATCTGCTTCGCGGTGTACCGCCAGAAGAAGAGGGAGAATGGAGCAATCTCTGGCAGCGGCGGGTCCGGGTGGCTGCCCCTCTACGGTGGGAGCACCGGCAACAGCAGGTCGACCATCTCCGGCCAGAGCTACTGCGGTGCCAGCAGCCACCTGTCCTCTGTGGCAGCGGGACTCTGTAGGCACTTCTCCATCGCCGAGATCAAGCTGGCCACCAAGAACTTTGACGAATCGCTGGTCATCGGGGTGGGTGGGTTCGGGAAGGTCTACCGTGGGGGCGTGGACGGCGGTACCACCAAGGTGGCCATCAAGAGGTCAAACCCATCGTCGGAGCAAGGGGTGCACGAGTTCCAGACAGAGATCGAGATGCTGTCCAAGCTACGGCACCGGCACCTCGTCTCTCTCATCGGCTACTGCGAGGAGAACGGAGAGATGATCCTGGTGTATGACTACATGGCCTACGGCACCCTTCGGGAGCACCTGTACAAGAGCAACAAACCCTCGTTGGCGTGGAAGCAGAGGCTGGAGATCTGCATAGGGGCTGCCAGGGGGCTCCACTACCTACACACAGGGTCCAAGTACCCCATCATCCACCGGGACGTGAAGACGACCAACATCCTGTTGGACGACAAGTGGGTGGCCAAGGTCTCCGACTTCGGGCTGTCCAAGACGGGGCCGTCTAACATGGACCAGACCCACGTGAGCACGGTCGTCAAGGGCAGCTTCGGGTACCTGGACCCCGAGTACTTCCGCCGGCAGAAGCTCACCGAGAAGAGCGATGTTTACTCCTTCGGCGTCGTGCTGTTCGAGGTCCTCTGCGGGAGGCCGGCGTTGAACCCCAGCCTCCCCAAGGAGCAGGTTAGCCTCGCCGACTGGGCGTTGCTTTGCAGGAGGAAGGGGGCGTTGGAGGATATTGTCGACCCCGTCCTCAAGGGCAAGGTCGACCCCGAGTGCCTCGACAAGTTCGCCGCCACCGCTGAGAAGTGCCTCTCTGACCATAGCGTAGACAGGCCCAGCATGGGGGACGTCCTCTGGAACCTCGAGTTCGCGCTACAGCTGCAGGAGACCACCGACCAAGGCGGTCAGCGGCCTGCCGAGGGTTGCTCGGGTTCTGCTACCATCAACATTCTTAATAAAGATACGGGTCGTTCCGGGATTAGCGAGAGCTGCGCGGAAAGTGACGACGGAACGGACAGCGTGAACGGGGGAGCAGTGTTCTCTCAGCTTATCAACCCAAAAGGCCGATGAGGATTTGTGCAAGTATGTATCTACGTATATGTAGATTGCTGCCGCGGCAGAAGCAGCTTAATATATGCATCCTTGTCTGTACAGTTCAACAAGTCCGATTAGGTATTTTAGCTTATAATTATATATGTCCCCTAGAAGTTCATGTATTTTGAAAAATAAATAAATAAACCCACTGAACAATGAGTATCCCTGTAGATAACTTCATATATATACGTTCTGATGTAGGCAACCACATTTCGTAAACATGCTCTGCGTATTTGAATAGTACATGTAAGCATGTTAATGGACCGGACTTTGTTCTGACTAAGTCGTCCGAGCACATTCGAAAATTTGAAGCCTAAGTACAACCCAACTTTTTTGTATGGTGGTGCATATTATTTAGAGAGGTGCATGCACACCATTATATATTGGGTGCCCCATTATATTGATATGAGGGGCATTCAATCAAACGCTCTCTTGTGAGGGTGCGCACCAATTTTTTCTCATTTTGTATCTCATTTTGTATCACTACAACAAAATTGATTTATAGTAACAGTTTATATTTACGATTTTAAATTTTGTAAGAATAAATAAGTCAATAATTATAAATTTTATTTTATAATTAAATTGTTACACCCTTTTCGTAACTATAACGTGCCAAAAATTTTAAATAAATGAGAAGATATGAAAAAATCGTAAGTAATAAAAAAATCACGATTCCCTGTTTCCCCACACCATTGTCTAGAAACCTCTATTTTCACACTTGAGAACCCCAAAATCCAGACCGCCATCTCCAAACCCCTCCTCCCCATCTGGAAACCCCAAAATCCCAACATCTTTGCAAACCCCTTTCACTGTCTTCATCCCTGATATCTTCGGCTCCTGCCCCTGACGGCTCCCCCTCCTCACCCTCCGCCGCCCCCCTCTCCCTCACCCTCGTCAAGCTCGCCCACCTCAGCTTCGCCATCGCTTGGGGCGTGGCCTCTGGGTCACCTTCATTGGAAGCATCATCATGTTCAAGTACTCCCGGTGATTCTTCTGCAGAACTCTGCTGCTGACTCCGTGATCAAGAATTTCGGTGTTGAATTTGTGTTTGATCTCGTTATGATCTGGATTTGGATGCAGGAATCTGCCGAGGCACCAGTTCGAGAACCTATAGAGCAAGATGGGAAGTCATTCGAAATCGTTATTCCCTGTCGGAGCTCTTCCCCCCCGCAAGCGCATCCTCCTCCGTGCTTTGTCAGTGGCATTCCCGTGGATTGCTCTGCAAGAAATCCTCCGATTCCGGGGGGCCAGAGTTCTCGCGTTCCATGTTGGCAATGGCGGCTTCCTTATAAGAACGCCTCCTCCTTTCTCCTCTCTTCTTCCCTCCTCCTGAACTCTCTCACTCTTTCTCTATCTCTCCCTCTCTCTCTGCCCATGGTGGGGTGTGTGTGTGTCTGTGATGGCGGCAATGCAGAAGAGGAAGGACGTGATGAGACTTGAGAAGGAGTCCGTGGTGCCGGTCCTGAAGCCCAAGCTCATCATGCACCTGGCCGGCCTTATCGGTGCCCTCCTGCTTCCTTCCGGATTTCTTTCCTCTCGTAGATACTGTTCTTTTCTTCATGCTCTTTCTGATTCCCAGGGTGCTGTTTTAATTCCTTGTGTTGTGATGCCTCCGATTTGGTATGGTGGTTTGCGGGTTTGGAGTTCTCTTTGGATTTGTTTTCCGCGTGTGCGTGCTTTGCTTGGTAGCTTCGTGGGTGGGTGTTTTTTTTTTTTCTCCCTAATTCATCGTCCGCACAGATCTTGAATGCTTTGGCAAATTTTGGATGCAACGTTACCGGTGATTATTCCCCTGTGCAGAGCATGCTTCTGACCGTGCTGAATTTTTGAAGCTATGCAAGAGGGTGGAGTATACAATTTGGGCATGGTATCTTCTACAGTTCCAGGATCTGATGGTTGGCTGATGAGCTTTTCCAAATTGTGTCTCAACTCTTTCATCTTATTTTAAGTAGTGACATTTCTGTGCTTGCATCAATTATATTCGCTATTTGATCCCATTCATGGAGGTCATAGATTGGAGCAGCAGAATCTATCTTCAGAAGAAATTGAGGTCCTTGAGATGAATTTTCTGACTTATTTATTTCATGTAAACTAGCTTTCTCTGTTCATGTCATACTAGAAAGTTGAGGATAACATGGGCGCCATTGTTAATTATGTAAATATTTTTTCCTGATCAATGACATGTTGTCTATTTCACTGTCTGTCACATTATTGTAGCTCATCAATACAAGGCGGACATTATATATACCCTAGAAGGCAAAATAATATGATACATAAATTGTTGTTGAGTCAAAGATATTATAAGAAAAAAGTAAGACCATCATATGCAATATGAATAGTGCAGTTAAATAATCGAATCATCATATTTTTTTATAATGTCTAAATGTTGAGAGAGATCATATGTTATCATTGAGTTGGACTGTATATCTTAGTACCTGAAATTGGTGTTAAAATTTCTTTTTAAATTCCAAGGATAGATCACATATGATGTTTCCTTGGAAATTATTGAAGTATGTCTAATGTTTTTTATTCAGTCTACCATTGTCTTTTGCTTTTTAAATAATTGGTCCTCTTGTTGAAAGAGGGAAAAAATTAAGTCTTTTGCACATACCTCCTACAAAATATTGTTTATGTGAAATGTCCTAATTCTTGATATTTGTAAAATCTTCATAATTCTAGTACTAAGTTTGATGTTTCACCGGTGGTCAAATGGACATCAGGAAAGTGGAAGTTTGGTGGAATTTTATGTCATTAGATGATGGCTCCCCCACTTTCCGGCTTGCATCCTCCTCTTTTGGTCTCACAGAGATTGACCAGCAAGAACATAGTGCTTGTTCTAGGACAGGTCTCCTGCATGAGTGTCAGCACATGCTAGATAGAAAGGCCTAGATAGCTGTTGTCTGGTGGCAAGTAGCCCACAACACATAAACTTTATTTTCGATACTGGCTTGTGATAATGGTTCTATGTGGACACCTAGAGGAAATGCTTCTTAAGGAGAGAAAATGTGGACTATTAATAAAAAGGACCTCTTAATATGAACAAAATCTAGAATGTGATATCGATTTGAATGTTCACTTTTATGTAGTGATACAAATTGAAGATACTTATTTGAATGTTCAATTCGAATCTTCTGTTTTGAATTGTTTTATTTTTTATTTTATGTTAGTCTCTGAAATCATATCTATTTCATTTTTTATAATAACTCTCTCAACTCTCCTAATCAACTGCAGGTGCCCAACCAACCATCATGTAAGTATATAACTCTTTTTGCCAGACTTTGAACAAAGTTATTTGTCATTATAAAGAAATTAATTGTTATATTGCAAAGGGGATATTTGTCATTGTAAATAAAATTATTTGTCACTATATATAAATGTCAATGACTAGTGGTAATCGACGGCAACTACACATTAACTAATTAAGACTCCACATCCAAAACGCATGGACACTTATATAGGCCATTTGCCAAATGTTTTACGTCAAATTTACTATGGTGTATAGGAATAGTAAATATTTTTCCTTCAAAATTATGTTTAATCCAACTAGCATAGCACCCCTGATTATCCCTTATAAACATGTTTAAGCTATCAGGGAGGTCTAACTCCTGACAGGGCAAAAAGAAGAACATCAGGAAATGAATTATTTTTCTTCTGTTAAAAAAAGGTGGGACATCTTGCTGGGAAAGAAAGATTACTGGGTTTTTGGAGGCATGAAGTTAGAGGTCTCACTTAGATTTGTGGGGAAGATGTCTGCCAGTGAAGATATAATCTAACTTGCCGAAGCCTGGAATGACCTACTACCGTTAGCAAGCTACTACAACTTTAGTATGTTTGATAACAAACATACTGAAATATCTTTCTTAATTTTTTGGTAAATTTGATCTCACAATCAGGTTACACTAGTTCAGAAATCTCTGTGTTGCTGAAATTGGCAAAACCAGGGGATCCATTTCTTGAATTGAAGTACATGCAAAACAGAGGGAGCTCATAATATGGATAAGCATTGGCCACAAACAACAAACCAAGTTGCATAGTTTCTAGAAATTCTTTGTACAGTACATTTCTTACTTGTGGTACTTGCAAATCTGCAATCACCCAATTTTTTAAAAAAATGGTGATGAGAGTGAAGGATCATCAAGGGTGGTGAGAGCATGCTTTGGACACCGTAGTCAATCAACAGGTCGATGTGCTCGTCCTTGTTACTAGGTTATGAGTTTAAAAATATTCGACAGCAAGAAGTAGTTGTTTTACTGTGTATTAATATTTTACACCGATGTTGCCTCTAGGAAAAATCCAGATGTCCACTTAGAGGTCCTGATAGTTTGTCTGCACAAGTCCTTTCCTTTTATATATGCATGTTGGTTTGCTGTTATGCCATCATTATAGCATTCACATATCCTTTGTTGAGATGGATTCCAGAACACTTGTCTGACTTGTTATCAGGTGCAACTTCTCCACCTTGACGCCTATTCCAGATTTGGGAAAGCTTTTTATTAAGACTCTTGGGGCTCGGCTGCTGCACACCTTTCAAGAAGGAAATCAACCTATTCAGCTACACTGTCAGCTTGTATTTGAAATTCATTTTGATATCAACTCATTTTTGTTGGCAATATATTAACTTGACCAAATGATTGATGAGCAATATTTTTTGTACATATGACAAAAAATTTTGTGAATTTTTCTTATGCAATAGATCGAATCATGATTATCATGTATTGTCTTTTCTTGTGGTTGATAAGTGATGCATGTATAGGTGGATCAATGATGGATGTATGATTGGATATAATGCAGACGAATCACATAAAATTATGTATTATCTTAAAATGTATTTTGTGAGACGGATGAAAATTGATAGTAAAAGAGAATATATTTATCACTATAGCTATGAAATATTTATAGATATTGTTATTGCAATAAAAAATTGCTACAGTTAAATTCTTATTATTTACAGTTCAAAAATGTAACAATTGTAAATAAAAAAAGAATAAATAATTACAGTTTACGTCAACAGTTAAATTCTTACGATTTTATATTACATTTACTTACGGTTGTTTTGTGTAAGTATAAAATTTTACACTTACAGTTTAAAATCGATGGTAACACTTACAATTGACAAACCGTAGCTATATCTATAGCATCGGTTGCTACGCTATCGCTTTATGATCGTAAGTAATTTCGTAAGTATAAGTCTTTACTTACGAAATTCCATGTAACACTTATGGTTTTTTTCCGTAAGTATAGTCTAATTTTGTTGTAGTGTATGTATGTTTAAATTAGAGACGTGTCAAAACTGAAAAGAAATTAGGTTTCGAGATGCTGACAAAGATTATGATTATTGAAGTTGTTAGGATCTCAAGTAGCACTCTAAGCCATCGGTTGACCTCCATAGATAATCAACATCACTCGCATTGTGAAGGGAAAATTTTCGGATGCTTAAGTTAAAAAAGAGATTTGAGGGGAGAACTTTCAAGCCTTAAGATGTGATGGGTCACCATCTCGGTCCACTAAGGAACGGCCCATCATGACTCGACAATCCACAAACATCAGATCGACCTGTGTCTGGCACAGATCAGGGGTCTATTTAGGAAACTTGCATCTCAGCCTATGACACGCCTAGATCATCACATGCCCACATGCGACATTCCCACTACTCTGCGTATCTAGCTGTAGCCTTCCCTTGTAAGGACGACCAATCCAGGAAAGTGCCCAACTCATTAACGGTAAGTCATCCAACAGCTCTAACAAGGATCGACTATGTAAGGGGTCCGTCGGTCGCAGGTAAGATAAAGGGTGTTGAATCCATACTAGAGATCTTAGGTACATCTTTACGCACTCTACTCTCTCTCTCTCTCTCTCTCTCTCTCTCTCTCTCTCTCTGTCTACCACTAGAGCATAAAATTGACTTGAGTGTCGGAGGGTCGACCCTGCGAACCTCCACCCTGGGTCCTACTTCTTTACAGGACCATACAACGTGGGCAATGGCATCACCTTCATACGACATTTGCTTCTTCGTTTCTCACCTCCATCCATCGATATGAGGTGATCATCTTAGACCTTTCAAAGGTTGACTTGACACATTCCTTGCGGACAACAACTAGCTTCATCATTGGTGCTGAAAGCAGCAAGCCACGACACATACAAGGAGCACAACGATCACTTGCATCAACGAGCTCGAAACCTGAGAAGGAGAAACCTCCATTAGTTAGGCAAGCAACCTTATAACAAACTTCGTCAAACAGTTCCAAACCCACTTACGCTAGGTCACCGACCTAGGAGAGGCTATGAAGGGACTATCTGTAACATCCCGGGTTCTGGTTGCCCTCTTGGTGTTGTTCTTGGGATCACGACAGATCGAGGAGTCACGTTTTGAATGCGACGTGATCCTTATCACCTTCTAGTTGTGAAGGCAACAGCCTTTGTGTCGCGATCTGCTCCTCTGTGGTTGGTGTGCCCCGTGCTTGCACTCATGTGTGTGAAGGCGACATGCCAGGTGTTGCATTCACCTAAGGCACATGTATGCGTGACACATGGTCTAGAGGTTGTCTGCCTGTCAGAAGACCTATCAAAACTTTTGAGAAGGCGACAAGATGCTTGTTGTTATGGTAAGAACGCGACACTCTCTTTGTCGTGACCTCAGTCTCGAGGTCTTAATGCTGGCATACATCTCTTTCTTTACCTTCCTCCCTTCCCTCCTCCTCTCTACGGTGGGGGAGCTTCCCCTCTCCCATCTCAGGCATTTTGGGTGTGGAGGTGCCTGCGTGCTCGTGGCAGAGCGTTGGAGTGGCGTGGAGCGAGGAAGCCAATCCGACGTGATGGGCCCCAACGAGTTTGGCTCTTCAATTGCAAGTAGGGATATCTTTCTCTCTCTTATTGTCTTGAGGAGATGGAGCTTTTTTTCGAGCTATCCTCCCCGTGCTTGTGAGTTTTTCTTATGGGTTTGCACGGGGTGGATGCTTGCCGATGGTGCTCCCTCTTTTTGTAGCCTTTTCGTTGTGGTTTGTGGGCGAGGAAAGGTGGCATTGGTGCCCCTTGAGCCATTTGCTGCTTGTGCACACTCTATGCGCCTTGTTTCCTTTCTTTCTGTGGCTTGTGTGACTTTGGGGAGACTGTGGGATGGCCCATCTCTGGTTTTGGTCTTCTTACTGATATCACGACAAGTTGGCTATCGCGATACCAGTCAGAAGGTGACAGGCAACCTGTCGCATTCTGGTTGAGACAGGTTAGTCGTCGTGTTCCGCTGTGCGGTCGTTTGACGCCTGTCAAAGTGGCAAGTGTGTCAGTACGGCCTATTGCATTGCCGCGGCATCCGTGGGGGTCGCGGTCTGTTGACCCGTCGTGTTAAGGTGCTTAACTCGATGGGGCAATCCGTCACGTTCTGGGTGCCGAAGTCTAAAATCCTTGGCCGGCTTGCCCTTCCCCCTCTTCCCTCTTCTCTCCTCTTCTTCCCTTTCCCCTCTTCTCCAGCGATGGGGAGGTTCCCCTCCGGCGATCGGGACGTGGTGGTGCCGGCGGGCTTATGGCGGGCGTCGTGGAGCTTGTGTGGAGCGAGAAGGAGGTGGCCAACCGATGTGAAGGGCCCTATTGGGGTTCGTTCTTCATGAAAGGTAGGGATTACTGGAACTCTTCTCGATCTGGGCGGATTGGGAGCTCTTCGTCCTTTCTAGCTAGTTTAGATAGCCTCCCATGCTCCCCTCCCCTGTGTGTGATGTGTTTGTACCGTGATTGAGGATCCCGTTGGTCTGCCTCTCCACTGATGTCGCGACGACTCGACGCGTTGTGACATCAGAAGAGGCGTCGGCCCGGTCGGGTGCGACCTTATCGCGACGCAGTTGGCGGTCGAGATAAGGGCGCTGTCACGACGCGTTTCTTGGTCTCGACAGGGTTTGCTGTTACGGCGCTTCGCCCGGTCATGACAAGGCTGTCGTGGTGCCCTTCCCTGTCATGATGGTGTCGCGATGGCCTTGGGGGTCGCGACAGTACCTGTGTTGCCTTGGGTGCTTCCGTGTGCTCGGTTGTGTGTCGGCGTGTGGCCCAGGGTAGGCTTTGCCCTTAGGACCTTCTGGTAGGGAACACGACAGGTTACCTCCTTGCGTTCAGTGATCGAAGGTGACACCTTCGTGGCCGTGTCCTGGCAGTGGTGCTAGGAGGGTCGCGTCTGTCTAATAATTGATTGACTAGTGGTCAATCGATCATTAGCAGAGTGACAGGTTTCTATACTAGCTGGTGGTGTTCCGAGGTTCTAGCCATTCGCGCGTGCCTTGGTTGGCCGACGACCCTTTTGAGGGTCTGTGCATGCCTCTCTCTTTCTGCACTTGTCGTGTGTTACAAGCCAGCAGTTCAGCACGGTTCCTTCTGTGCTTGCCCCGCCTTTCGCCCGGTGCTTGGCACTTGAGGGCTTGTCTCGTTCAGAGGTTGTCTCCGTTGCCTGGAACCCCCATCCTTGGGAGCCTGTTGAGGGAGTGCTCCAGGCGTTGAGCGTGCTCTAGTTGGCAGCCGACTGGGCGGACTCTAGAGCTGAGGGGAAAACGAGGTTTGGACAGCGGCACTAAGTTGTTTGTAGAGCTCTCTTGTCTGGGGCGGGACGCCGAGGTCGTTGAGGCGGTTCTCTTCTTGGCGCAGCCCAGATAGTCCTTTTTCTTACTGCCTCACTCTACGTTGGTTTCAGAGCCGCGTAGGGAGGTCAGGCATGAGGCCGCAGCTTGGCCAGGCTACAGTGTTGCATGTGTTGTGTGTTCTTGGCGGCTCTGTCTCTCCCTTCCATGGGGGTGGAGGCAGGAGCTAGGCTAGCGAGCAGAGTGTGTGGACTTCGGGTCCCCCTCTTAGTTGCTAGTGGCAGTGGCTTGGTTGCTGTTGTGACGACGCTTCCTCATGACGTTTCTAAGTGTTGTTCGTTACCCTAACATGCACGGCGGTTATAGCATAGCCGTGCCTAGTTTCCATGGACGTCGTTGGTCTGGCCTTGTGGGGACCCGTGCTTCTGGTGGTTCCGCTTCGGTGTTCTCTCAGTTCCGTGGTCCCGTTTCTTGGTGCCAGTCTATGGTGGCACCGGCATGTGTGGTTTCCCGACCTTGTGGCATGTCACGGTCCAGGGTGGTTCTACTTGTGGGCCCTCGACCTTGTGGAGGTATGAGGTGGCCATGCTTGTAGTGTGACATCGTTCTCACCTGGGTGTTGCGTGGTCTTGGCAAGTGTGCCGAGGGTTGCTTCCGCTTTGTGTCCGACTCCCTTGGTTTCTGTGGGAGTCGTGTGTGTGGCCCGACCTCGGTTGGTGGTCGTGGCATTGCATTGTTCTCTTCCGCTACTTAGTAGTACCCTGCTGTAGGTGTTCCTCACTTTACAGCTTTCTAGGGTAGTTTCCGGTTTTTGGAGTTCCTACTGCTCTGGCCAGTGAGGGACTGGTAATCCCTACTGGGTCTTGTTCGCGAGGCTCACCCCCTACTTCCTGTAGCTAGGGGCTTCGTCGTCGCGGGAGCTCGGTGTCGGATAGGTTGCGGAGGCGGTTGTGGCACCATGTGTTGTCAGCAGCAGTGAGAGCTGAGTGTTGTGAGCTCTTGTAGCCGAGTGAGCTGAGAGTTGTGCTTTACAAGTCCTCGGGGTATGCCCCTTAAGGACTGCACCTTTCTTCTTGTACCTGTGCTTTTGCTTAGGACACGTTGTACAGACCTTTATATATTGTACATATTGTTATAGTTATTTAAATTCAGTACATATCTCACAAGACTATTTCATCTAACCCTTCCGGATCTTCAGATCCGTGGGTGGCGACGTGACCTTCGGGGTCCCTGGCAGGGGTCCGGGAGGTCGGGTCGTTACAGTGGTATCAGAGAGAGGAGTCTGCTGAGATTGGTAATGAGTTAATAACCATAGCTGTCCCAAACAAAGGTACTAGTACACTGCTGACACCGTCCGACTAGTGTTGGGCTTGTGCTTTCAATTGTTTTGCAGGTGTGCGGCTTTTCTGCAAGTTTCGTGTGCGCACTGCAGTAGGTTGCGGTTGTTGCTGCGTCACGTGCGTGGAAAGTGTGATCGCTCGGTGTGTTCATGCCGTGGTGGTGTGGTTGGCGGTGGACTCACTGGCAGTGGTCTTCCCCATATGGAGGACGATTGCAAGCAAGTTCAGCGCAGTGCTCCTGGTCGTCTTTGGCGCATTTGAGTGTGTGGGCGTCGCGATGGCTGAGAGAGTCTGCGTGTGGTTTGGCCTTCACCGGTGCAGATTTATTGTCTATGGAACCGGTCGAAGTGTCCCGGTCTTGTTAGTTGTCCCCCTGTTGTTGGGGTGTGTGCTATGTTGGCTGTGTGTAGTCTCTTGTCTGTGTGTCATTGTGCGCTGTGCTCTGCTTGGTCGATGTTGTTGCTTGGGCTAAGCAGGTGTTCTGTGTGCTTTGTTGCATCACTGGTTGAGCGCTGTGACACTTGCCTGTGGTTGTTGTCGGCCTGGTGTTGGATGGTTGTGAGCTCTGGTGAGGTGGTCCCAGAGTTCTTCTCTGTTGGTTCTGGCAGAAGTGAGGTTTTCTCAGAACTGTGTTGTGCTCGTTTCTGGTTACTGTTGCATTGCCCTCTAGGCTGAGGTGCATCGCTTGGTTGCCATGTGTTCTAGTGAGGTTTCCCAGAACTATTACTGTTGTCCTGGTGAGGGTTCCTCTCAGGACTGTTCCGTGCTCGTTTCTGCTGATGTTGTGCTAACTCAGGGTCTGAGGTGTGCTGTTGGTTTAGTTGGTGCGTTCTGGCAAGTTTTCCCAGAGCGGTTCCTTGGTGGTTCTGGCAGAGGTTCTTCCCAGAAGTGCTCTTTGTTCGTTTTAGGCCACCATTGTGTTGCCCCTGTGGTTCGAAGTGTGTCGTTTGGTTCGGCTGCGTTCTGGCGAGGTTCTCTGAGGACGGCTCTTGGCGCTTTTGGTGGAGGTTCTCCCCAAAGCTGCTTCGTGTTATTTTGGTTGTCGCTGCTCTCTCTCTATGTAGAGATGAAATGTCGTTGTTACCGGTTGGACTGTCTGTGTTATAGTCTGCCTGGACGTTGTCGGTCAAGGTGTGGTGCGCTTGGCCGTGCATCTGGCTGCTGCGTTGGCCAGCTTGTCTCGTTAGTCGTTTCTAAGTTTTTTAGTTGCGCTGCTGGGACTGCATGTCCCCGTGGCTCAAATGGTTTGCCTCGTTTCTCGCACCCTACATGCTCTTGCAGATGGTGGTCTGGTGAGTGCAGTGGGTGTTTGGCTAGCTGTGCTTCTTGTGGAAGCGTCAGTCTCACGTTGTGGTGTTGCCTCTTGCGCGTGGAAGAGACTTGTTGTATGTGTCTCCTTCCCCTGCTTTCCGTTGGTTGCTCGGGTGGTGATGCTCCACTGTGGTGTTGTGTTGCCAGGGTGCGCATCGTTGTGACCTACTGGTGGAGTCATCTTCCCTTGAGTTGTTTTTCAGTTGAGCTGGTTGCTCCCCTTGTACCGTCATTTTCTTGTGGCACCGTGGCTCGGTGGACCTGTTCGAGCCATTTTCCGTTGTGATTGTTTCTTGCTGCCTGCTTAAACAATTTGGGGCATTGGGTCCCTGTTGGTTTAGGGCGAGGTAGTCCCGTTTTCTGTTAAGTTGCTGCGTGAGGATTGTTCCGCTGTGCATTTCTGCTTGGCTTGCTCATGCAAGCATTGTTCTGGTGTATGCTCGGTGGTGCCTCGACTTGTGCCTTGGAGGCTTTCCACGTCGTCATTTTGGTGTTTGGCCTCTCTATCCGTCACGATAGAGGTGGCGCTTCTTGCTCTAGCGCATCGGAGACTTGCTGTGGTTTTCGCTCCCCGTGTGGCAGAGTCGGTGCTCCGTGTTTTGTGTGCTCCTTGGAGCCGACGTAGTTGTTGTGCTCTTGAAGTTGTCGACTTTCTGTGTGCTTCTGTTGTGGGTCTTGAGTGGAGAGTCCCCTTCGGTGGGCCCTGTGTTGTTTTGGGCCGTCGGTGTGGTTGTGTGTGCTACACCTTGAGCATTTTCTTCGATGCTTCGTGTTTTTGCGCCTCAAGGGTTGGAGCCAGCGTGGCCTGTTGTGCCCTTTCAGGCTTGCGGTCCTTTGCATATGGCTTTTGGCAGGTCTCTGGTGAAGAGTCCATCATGTTTGCCCGTGGTGTTGTTTTGGCCGCTGGTGCACCTGTGTTGCACTTTGCTTAGTTTTGGTGCTTGTGGTAGCACCATGTGCTCGTGCTTGAGTGTTTCGGTTTTGTGCCGTCTGGAGCCTTGGTGCATTGTGTTGTACCTTGGGTGGCTCTTGGTGCTGGGTTAGCACCATGTGTTGTGTCGTGTGCCTGATCGTGAGCTTTTGCTCGGTGTTGGAGGCGTTGAGCATTCTGCCTCTGGGACACTCTGTGTTGGCCTGTGCCTTGTGGTTGTACCGTTGGCACTGTAGGGTGGCTGCTTTGCCTTGTCTAGGTAGCCCTATTGGTGGTATGCCAGGCTTTGGTCGTGGCCTGTGTCCCGATTTTCCCTCTCGCTCTGGGAGTGAGTGTGTTTGGCTGTGGTACCCTGCTTCAGTCTGGGTCCCTTTGAGGTCGACGTGTTGTCGTCGACCTCTGCGGTTGTTTCAGTTCCCATGTGGTTGTGCGTCTTTCTGGTGGTTGGTATGCTAGTACCCGCGCTAAGCCCTATGTGCGCGTGGCGGGTGTGCTGCCAACTCCTCGTTGATTCTCCGTTGTGCGTGGTGTTGGTGAGTCTGGAAGCCGATGGCGGAGTCTCCTGTTAGTTTGTTTGGTGACAGTGAGACCTATTGGCTTGCTAGTACTCGACCACGTGGTTTGTCGACATTGGAAGGTGCCTAGTTTTGGCTTAACCTCAGACGTCTTCTGTGTTTCCGTCTCGGTGTGCCACGTTGTGGAGTGTGTGGTCTCTCAATTTTTGTGTCTTCGTGTGCATTTGGTGTCATTGTCAGACCACAAGGAAGGTCTGGGTGAGACCTAGTGGAGACAGTGAATGTTGTTCCGTGTGTTGCGGAGTCTCAGCGAGTGCGATGTTGCTCTGGTTCTCGTCGCTCACGTGACTTCTCGGTTGGGCTGGTGACCGATGCTAGCTACTGCTAGTAGTGTGAGGCCATTCCCCTGAGACTTGTGGTTGGTTCTCAGGCGTTTCTCGTGTTGTTGTCGGCAACCGCATCCTCTCTCTGGTTTTGCTGGCGACAGAGTGAGTTGCTGATTGGTTGGTCCCAACAGCGGGGTCTGTTGGTGGCTGCAGCCATGTAGTTTTCGGCTGGCGTTTTCTGCTGTTCGGTCTGGATTTGGCGTCGCCTGGCACCATGGGGTTGGCATCCCGGTTCGACGCCCACGTGTGGCTGGAGTGAGCCATTGGTTTTCAGTTGTGTGCTCCACCCGTGTGTTTGGAGCCCGTTGTGCGAGCCGTTGGTTTTTCGGCTTCGTGTGCTCACGTACATTTGGCGGTGTGGTTGTTGCCACGAGGAAGTCGTGTTGAGACTTAGTGGCTTCTTCGCGTTGGTCTTACGTTTACTCCCTGTGTTTCGTTTCGTGCCTCGGGATCTTTTGGGTTTGCCCCAATTTCGAGGATGAAATTGTTTTAAGGGGGTAGAATGTAAGACCCGGCTTCCCGGCTTTCCGTCCGGTGTCCTGGGTGACTGGCCACTAACACGTCCAGGCTGGGCGATGCATTAGTGTCGCGTCGTGGGTGTCCGTCGCGATAGTTATCCCTATTGCGATGCAAGTGTGCGTCGCGTTCTTATCGCTCCCAGTTTGCCTGTCGCATTCTTGTCGTGACCGATCAACGGGTCGTGACAGTGTTGTCATGTTCTGCTGTGTTGTCGTCTAACGCCTGTCAGAGCGGCAGATGTGTCAGTACGGCCTATCGCGTTGTCGTGGCGTCCATGTGGGATGCGTTCTTGTCGCGGTCTATTGACCCGTCGGGTTAAGGTGCTTAACGCGATGGGGCGGTCCGTCGCGTTCTAGGTGCCGAAGGCTAAAAGCCTTGGCGGGCTACCACTTCCCCCTCTTCCCCCTTCTCTCCTCTTCTTCCCTTTCCCCTCTTCTCCGGCGATGGGGAGGTTCCCCTCCGGCGATCGGGGCGTGGTGGCGCCAGCGGGCTCGTGGAGCTTCCGTGGAGTGAGGAGGCCGACGTGAAGGGCCCTATTGGGGTTCGTTCTTCATGAAAGGTAGGGATTACTGGGACTCTTCTCGATCCGGGGGGATTGGGAGCTCTTCGTGCTTTCTAGCTAGTTTAGATAGCCTCCCATGCTCCCCTCCCCTGTGTGTGATGTGTTTGTACCGTGTGGGCGGCCCAGGATTGAGGATCTCATTGGTTTGCCTCTCTGCTGATGTCGTGATGGCTCGGCACGTCGTGACATCAGAAGAGGCGTCGGCCCGGTCGAGCATGACCTTATCGCGACGTGGTTGGCGGTCGCGATAAGGGCGCTGTCATGACACGTTTCTTGGTCGCGATAGGGTTTGCTGTCGTGGCGCTTCACCCGGTCGTGACAAGGCTATCGCAGTGCCCTTCCTCATCGCGATGGTGCCGCGATGGCCTTGGGGGTCGCGACAGTACCTGTGTTGCCTCGGGTGCTTCTGTGGGCTCGGTTGTGTGTCAGCATGTGCCCCAGGGCAGGCTTTGCCCTTAGGACCTTCTGGTAGTGAACGCGGCAGGTTACCTCCTTGCGTTTAGCGACCGAAGGTGACACCTCCGTGGTCGTGTCCTGGCAGTGGTGCTAGGAGGGTCACGTCTGTCTAATAATCGATTGACTGGCGGTCAACCGATTATTAGCAAAGCAATGGGTTTTCCGTACTGTCCAGTGGTGTTCCAAGGTTCTAGACGTTCGTGCGTGCCTTGGTTGGCCGACGGCCCTTTTGAGGGTTCGTGCGTGCCTCTCGCTTGTTGGGCTTGTCGTGTGTTACAAGTCAACAGTTCAGCGCGGTTCCTACTTTGCTTGCTCCGCCTTTCGTCTGGTGCTTGGAACTTGAGGGCTTGTCCCGTTCAGAGGTTGTCTCTGTTGCCTGGAACCCCCATCCTCGGGAGCCTGTTGAGGGAGTGCTCCGGACTATGAGCGTGCTCGAGTTGGCAGCCGAATGGGCAGACTCTGGAGCTGAGGGGAAAATGAGGTTTTGATAGTGGCGCTGAGTCGTTTGTAGAGCTCTCTTGTTTGGGGCGGGACACCAAGGTTGTTGAGGCGGTTCTCTTCCTGGCGCGGCCTAGACAGTCCTTTGTCTCACTGCCTTGCTCTACGTTGGTTCGGGAGCTGCGTAGGGAGGTCAAGCGTGAGGCTGCAGCTTGGCCAGGCTACGGTGTTGCGTGCGTTGTGTGTGTTGTGTGTTCTTGGTGGCTCTGTCTCGCCCTTCCGCAGGGGCGAAGGTAGGAGCTAGGCTAGCGAGCAGAGCGTGCAGACTACGGGTCCCCCTCTTGGCTGCTAGCGGCGGTGGCTTGGTTGCTGTTGTTGTGACGGTGCTTCCTCATGATGTTTCTAAGTGTTGTCCGTTGCACTAGCATGCACGGCGGTTATAGCCAGACCGTGCCTAGTTTCCGTGGGCGTCGTTGGTCTGGCCTTGTGCGGACCCGTGCTTCTGGTGGTTTTTGCTTTGGTGTTCTCTCGGTTCCGTGGTCCCGTTCTTGGGTGCTAATCCATGGTGGCACCGGCGTATGTGGTTTCCTGACCTTGTGGCATGTTCACAGTTCGGGGTGGTTCTGCTTGTGGGCCCTCGACCTTGTGGAGGTTTAAGGTGGTCGTGCTTGTGGTGAGACGTCGTTCTCACCTAGTTGTTGCATGGTCTCGGCAGGTGTGCCGAGGGTTGCTTTTGCCTTGTGCCCAACTCCGTTGGTTTCTGTGGGAGTCGTGTGTGTGGCTCGACCTCGATTGGTGGTCGTGGCATTGCACTGTTCTCTTCTGCTGCTTAGCATTACCCTGTTGTAGGTGTTCCTCTCTTTATAGCTTTCTATGGTAGTTTCCTGTTTTCAAAGTTCCTGCTGCTCTGGCCGGTGAGAGACTTGTAATTCCTAATGGGCCTTGTTCGTGAGGCTCACCCCCTCAACTTCCTTCAGCTAGGGGCTCATCGTCGCGGGAGCTCGGTGTCAGACGGGTTACGGAGGCGGTTGTGGCTCCGTGTGTTGTCAACAGCAGTGAGAGCTGAGTGTTGTGAGCTCTTGTAGCCGAGTGAGCTGAGAGTTGTGCTTTGCAAGACCTCGGGGTATGCCCCTTAAGGACTGCACCTTTCTTCTTGTACTTGTGCTTTAGCTTGGGACACATTGTACAGACCTTTATATATTGTACATATTGTTATAGTTATTTAAATTTAGTACATATCTCACTAGACTATTTCTTCTAACCCTTCCAGATCTTCGGATCCGTGGGTGGCGACGCGACCTTCGGGGTCCCTGGCGGTGGTCCGGGAGGTCGGGTCGTTACAGATTTCACTCTCACATTGATTTCACTCTCACATCGATTTCATAAGTGAAACATCGATTTTGGTCTCACATCGATTTCATAAGTGAAACAATGATCTAATCGCTGTAACGATTTCATAAGGTAAATAACGATTTTATCGTTGTAACGATTCGGTAAGTAAATCAACGATTTGATCGCTGTAACAATTTCATAAGTTAAACAACGATTTGATCGCTACAACGATTCATTACAACTTCAACATCGATTTACTCAAACAATGATTTGCTTTCATTCAAATATCGATTTCACTTAAACATTGATTTTGTTAAAACATCGATTCTGTTGGAAACATGGATTGCATTAGAACATGGATTCTGTTCAAACATAGATTTCAAATTTAACATCGATTTCCTTTATACTCAGATGTTTCAAATGTGTTTGGCGCCTAATGAAAAGTCAAATATATTTCATTTGCATAATCTTCTATCTCTCTGACAGTAAGTCTTTCTTATCTCTCTAGATCTCTTCTCTCTTGTCAGACAAAAAGGGGCTTACCTACCACTTCTGGGTGACAATATGAAACATAGAGGTATGAACCTTTTTGACAAAAACACTCTTTTATCAAAACACTTTCTTCTATGCTTGCAGACCTCGAAGACCACCATATGGTTGACAGTCAGAACAAGAAGAATAGAAAAAACTGCAACAACTAGAAGAGTTCTAACGGATCTCTTCAACGGATCTATTCAAAGCCTCTCATATAAAAGATGAAGCAAGGTTGAAGAACTAAGAAGAGAGCTTTCCTGAAGTTCTTTGAAGCAGTGTACATCTTGTGAGGAACCTCAACTCCATATACACTTAAAGAAAGAGAGGAACTCGAGCCAAATCAAGCGTAGCTTTTCACAGCAGGAGTTTCAAAGCTTTCAAGCCTTCCTCTCTTCACGCTCTCTCTATGGTCATTGTAAATCTGAGGGGAGAGTCTGTGGCTGAGAGCTAGACTTCTTAGTGTTCATCTTGTAATAGCTTGGTCTATTCTTTCTTTTCTAAGAAATATTTTTGTCCAGCTGTAGGAATGTATGTAGTGAGTCTCTTCTTGCGTGAAGAGTTGGCCAGTGTAGTTGCTGGCATTTTCTATCCAGCTGAGGGACTGTACTCAGTGTAGAATCTAGCTGGGGGTTTAAGTCTAGCAGAACCGCACTGGGGTTTGTACCAGGAGGTTGACTTCTTGACCTGTAAGAGAAGTGGGCTGCCTTCTTGCCCGGGAATGAGAAGAAGACTAGCTGGGGTGCTAGGTGTTCTATTGTCCTTATGGGGGACTGTACCCTTGGTTAGTAAAATCCCAAGATTGTGAGCTTTTTTTCGAGCTATTCTCCCCGTGCTTGTGAGTTTTTCTTATGGGTTTGCACGGGTGGATGCTTGCCGATGGTGCTCCCTCTTTCTGTAGCCATGTCGTTGTGGTTTGTGAGCGAGGAAAGGTGGCATTGGTGCCCCTTGAGCCATTTGCTGCTTGTGCACGCTGTGTGCGCCTTGTTTCCTTTCTTTCTGTGGCTTGTGTGGCTTTGGGGAGATTGTGGGATGGCCCATCTCTGGTTTTGGTCTTCTGACTGATATCACGACAATTTAGCTATCGCGATACCAGTCAGAAGGTGACAGGCAACCTGTCACATTCTGGTTGAGACAAGTTAGCCGTCGTGTTCCCTGTGCGGTCGTCTGATGCCTGTCAGAGTGGCAACTGTCTTAGTACGGCCTGTTGCGTTGTCGCGGCGTCCGTGGGGGACGCGGTCTATTCACCCGTCGCATTAAGGTGCTTAACGCGACGGGGTGGTCCGTCACATTCTGGGTGCCAAAGGCTAAAAGCCTTGGCTGGCTACCCCTTCCCCCTCTTCCCCCGTCTCTGCTCTTCTTCCCTTTCCCCTCTTCTCCAGTGATGGGGAGGTTCCCCTCCGGCGATCGGGGCGTGGTGGTGCCGGTGAGCTCGTGGCGGGCGTCGTGGAGCTTCTGTGGAGTGAGGAAGAGGTGGTCAACTGACGTGAAGGGCCCTATTGGGGTTCGTTCTTCATGAAAGGTAGGGATTACTAGAACTCTTCTCGATCCGGGCGGATTGGGAGCTCTTCGTGCTTTCTAGCTAGTTTAGATAGCCTCCCATGCTTCCCTCCCCTGTGTGTGATGTGTTTGTACCGTGTGGGCAGCTCGTGATTGAGGATCCCATTGGTCTGCCTCTCCACTGATGTCGTGACGGCTCGGCGCATCGCGACATTAGAAGAGGCGTTGGCCCGGTCGGGCGCGACCTTATCGCGGCGCAGTTGGTGGTCAAGATAAGTGTGCTGTCACGATGCGTTTCTTGGTCCCGACAGGGTTTTCTGTTGCAGCGCTTCGCCCAGTCGTGGCAAGGCTGTCGTGGTGCCCTTCCCCATCGTGATGGTGTCGTGACAGTACCTGTGTTGCCTTGGGTGCTTCCGTGGGCCCGGTTGTGTGTCGGCGTATGCCGCAGGGCAGGCTTTGCCGTTAGGACCTTCTGGTAGGGAACACGGTAGGTTACCTCCCTGTGTTCAGTGACCGAAGGTGACACCTTTGTGGCCGTGTCCTGGCAATGGTGCTAGGAGTGTCGCGTCTGTCTAATAATCAATTGACTAGAGATCAATCGATTATTAGTAGTGACTGGTTTCCGTACTGTCCGGTGGTGTTCCGAGGTTCTAGCCATTCGCCCGTGCCTTGGTTGGCCAATGACCCTTTTGAGGGTCCGTGCGTGCCTCCCTCTTGCTGGGCTTGTCGTGTGTTATTAGCCAGCAGTTTAGCACGGTTCCTGCTGTGCTTGCCCCGCCTTTTGCCCAGTGCTTGGCACTTGAGGGCTTGTCCTGTTTGTTGGGTTTACATGGGTTATGTTTGTTTTTTGATGATGCACAATCCAAATTGATGTTGTGAGCATAATTGAAACATGATCAAGCAAATGATAATTAAGAAATAACATCTCAAGTGATTGTCTAAATGTTCTTTATATGTTCTTTATATATCTCACTAACAATGCTCTTAAATGTAGGTGTGAGTGTAGGCAAGAAAATGGACCAAATTCCAGAGCAAAAACTCAAGAAAGTCACATTCAACAAGTGCCTGTCGACAGACCCAAAAGTCCCTGTCGACAGCTACACACAGGGAGGTCAGACAGGTTTCAGGACAAGTGTACCTGTCGACAGATCCAAATCGCCTGTCAACAGATACACACAGGAAATTGTTTCCCGCATGGCCAGTCTTCTAGATTTTGCATACCTATTAGCACCTGACGACAGATGCATAGTTTGCTGTCGACAAATGAAGAGAAGATCTCAGTTCCACGATTTGCATATGTTTCCTATATGGGTGTTTCCTTCTACCACGACTCTCCATACTTAAACACCCATATATAAGGAACATTTTGAAGAGATTTTCGTACAGAAAGCAGCCACCATATCAAACCCCAACAAAATCTCAAGAGAAAAGTCTCTCCCTGCTGCTCTACTTCAGCACTCCATTCAGAACAAAGAAGAACAATCTTCTAAACGAAGTTGAAGCCGGTTCGTCTGTGATTCAAGCTTCTCCATCAACTGATACCTGTCAAGACGAGGTTTGAAGCACATCTGGACGACCATCTTGAAGAGTTCCATCTTAGGATTTGTTTCTACAACTCTGAACTCTTCTCTATCTCTATTTTTCATACTCGGTGTGTGTATTGGTTGGTCAAGTGTCTCTTGTGCTTGATTCACGTGGGTCATGTTGTTCTGATCGTGTGTTAACATCAGACAACGTGAGTGTGTGTGTTGTAGTGGTTTGAACTCGCTCATAAGCAGTCCTTCTGCATGTGTGTGTGGACGGTGGACGTAGGATACACAAGTTGTGTACTCCGAACCACCTTAAATCTTTGTGTCCTGTGGTTTGCACGTTTTCACGATAGATGGTTGGTAGGCACGCTGATTCTACACACGTTAGATAGGCTGTTCATGTTCTGCTCACAACAAGCACACTAATTGCAAGTCTAACTAATCCAGAATCTGGTTAAGATTTCAACAAGTCTGTGTTTCCATTCAAAAGAAGGCAATAGTGGTTCTAGTTTACAGTAATCTATTCAACCCCCCCTTCTAGATTACCATATTATATAATTCCGCATATCTTTCAATTGGTATCAGAGCCAGGTTTCTCCGATTTACTGTCTTAATTGTTTGATCTTACGATCAGGAGATTCTCGATCTCATGGAATCTAACAAGGGGTATATGGCCAAGGGACATTCAGTGACAAGGCCACCCTTCTTTGATGGCACTGATTATCCTTATTGGAAAAATCGTATGTAGGTGTTTCTGAGGGCTTAAAATTATGAGCTTTGGAAAATCGTCCATAAAGGAGCGTATGTGCTATCGAAGGATGAAGATATGTGGACAAAGGACCAAATTGCTAAGGGAACTCTCAACTGGAGTGCACTGAACATGATGCAGTGTGTTGTATTCAAAAGTCTCCACATGCACTTCAGCAAAAGAGATGTGGGACAAGCTTGAACTCATCTACGAAGGTATGTCGGAGGTAAGGGAAACCAAAGCAAGCATGTTAATATCTGAATATGAAAAGTTTAAAATGAAAAATGATGAAACCATATCAGATATGTTTGCTAGATTCATGTTAATAATCAACGGGTTGAAAGGTCTTAAGAAAGAATACTTAGAGAGTGACTTAGTTAGGAAGATGTGGACGCTCGTTCCCGCGCCGTACACCCCTCGGTCGACTGTGGGGTTTTTCGGGTGCTCACGGACGTCGCTGATCTCTCGTTGGCGATGATGGGTCGCTGGTTGACCTCATTGACTCTCCGGTTGACTAGGTTGACTAGAGAGGAAACACAAAAAACCAGCAAAGAGGAAGGGAGTTTGTGATCGCCAGGGCCTTACCTGTGCCCAAGGAGTGATGTGATCGCATCGGTGCAGCAACCTCGCGCAGCGGATGGAGATGGGGCTTCAACTTCTCCTCCTTCAGCTGGCCAAAGGAGAAGAGCTCCGCGGTCTTCTGCGAATCGTTCCTGCCACAAAAAGACACTCTATTAGTCTAAGGAAAGCGTGGTAAATGCTCAAAAATGGAAAAAGACAGCCCAAAAAGAGAGTCCCGTACCGGATGCGAACTTGAGAAGAGGGGTGGCCAAGTGCTATGACCACCCTTCTTCCCTCCATTTTTGGTTGGGAAACCCCTTTCTAGCTGTGTAGGGAAGTGGCCTACGTGCCTAGAGTGTGTGGGAAGGTGTGTGCAACATGCAAATATTAAAGGAAGGGAAAGGAAAAAAAGGAAGAAGGAGGTGTTGATCCTCGATTGTTGGCATTGTAGCTCCTTGCAAGGCTCTCCACCTCGGGAAGAAGCCTCCTGAACGTCCCAAATGGTGAGAAGAAGAAGAGGGTGAGTTGTTGTGATATCCCGAAATTTTTATTCATTTTATATTGTGCATGTATAATTATTTGTTGTGTGTATAGTGCGAGTATTCAATTATGCGTATTATAATTTCTATATTCCTTATGAACTCATGCATGTATATATATGATATTTTCGTGAGAATAGGCAATTAGCTAAATTGATGTGTATTGTGTATACTAAAATACTAGGCTTGTAATACTTAAGTAATACTATGCATGCTAATCTAATTACCGATGTGCATGTTATGTTTATCTATTTCATGCATAATGTATATAATTATGTTGTAAATGCCTATATATTTATGCATATGATAATTCAAGTATGTGCATGCAAGGATTTCTTTTGTTGTATAAATTATTCATAGATAACTTATTCCAAACTGTATCTTAATAATATTATGCATGCATTATCTAAATCTTGAAGTGCATACTATCCTGCCTATTCCATGGAGGTTGTGTGTAAAAATATACATATATGTATGTTACCTTATACATATGATATCTATCTATTTAATCCTATGTACATCAATTCATCTATAGTATGTGAATAATACATAGATAATATTGTCCATGTAATAGATAAATTGCTATGGACCATGTAAGTATATGTATGCTATTTTCATACAAGTATAAAACATACATAATTGTGCATGCATTATCTAGTTATCAATGTATGTAAATCTCATGCGTATGGTGCGTGTTGTACACATAGTAAGAAATTATTATCATACACTTTGTAAATAATCATGAGTTTATTTCTGAGCATGCAAAATATATATTTAAACGTGTGTGAATTATTAATTATTGAGGTGCCCATTGTATTTAATTATTTTAATGCACGTAGTTAGTGTTATGGATGTGCGTATGTATACATACATGTGTTATCCTTGTTTAAATAATATTTATCTACTTTAAGCGTGTTAAATTATTTAGGGTGTGTAAAGTACTTGGATGATAATATACATACAATATTTAACTAATATGGACACATTTTAATCATAAGTTCATGCGTAATGTATGTAATTATGCAATGTGTACGTATGTGTGCATATATGTATGTATTGATGCATATTGTTCTTAATTATGATTAGTGTAAGTTGTAATTAATTAAATATTACATAATGCAAGTATTTTATGTGGTAATGATATTTGAAATTATTTTTGCATATACTAAATTATTTTAGTGCATTTATGCATGAAATTCTAGGTTTATCGGTGTTTCGGCTGCCAAGACACTGCTGGCGGCCAGACCTGGACGCCAAGACACAGTGGGCAGTTAGACCTGGACGCCAAGACACAGTGGGCGGCCAGACCTGGACGCCAACCCCCAGTGGGTGGCCAGACCTTGACGTCAACTGCCAGGTTGACTACAACCGATGTTGACGTTAATATCCAGCTACGTAACGGTTCCAGAATTGTTAAGGTCCGTGTTTTGGCTAGTTTCAGATTAGGAAACCCTTCCTAAACCTTTGGTAACCTACCCTAATGCGTACCCCAACCCTTGAACCTATAAAATACCCACTCTTGGATGAGGAAAAGGCTTTCAACATTTGGTGAAAACCCTAGCTCCGAGATGGTGAAAAGCTGATCTTTAGAAGGCCGGATCCGTCAACTGGAGGTGTTCCCCGAAGAGCTACAACATCTGGAGGATAGCCTATACATAGAGGAAGAGATCCCAACTCCGAGGAGCCATCTACATCGACAGGAGAAGAAGATCTAAGGCGTTTCCGAGCACCTTTTTGACAGGGCCGAAAAGGGCTTCACCGACGATTCTGATCTTTGTAGATTTTTTTAAGAGGCAAGTAAACCTAGATCTTGATCCTATACATGTCCCCTAAGTCCTAGGTATTTTTACGGATTTTTCCTCGCGTCCTGGAACCCCGAATTCACCGTTGTATGAAAATTCGTATGTATGTGCTGCTGGGAGCAAGTAGAAGGCAACATAGGTTGCAGTCAAGTTCTTCAGAAGAAGTTGACGGCAACATCCCTTGACGTCTACTTCTTCAGGACCTGAAAGTGTTACTTTTTGATCTTCTTTTGCTGTTTAAATAATTTCTGGACATGGGTATACTCTGAAAATTTTATGGGTAATTGTATACTGTCAGTAAGTCATATCATGAGGTTGCCTAAATTTTCTATGAACCATGTTAATTATTAAAATTCAGTGACTGAGTAATGAGCATGATATGAACATGTTTAAATCTAGTATAAATGGATTTTGTGGTGAATTAGTTTTCATAAATTTTCCATGACAGATTGAATGTTGGTATTAGGTTTCTGTTCTGTTAATGCCTAAACATATTGATATGTCTCATGCTTAATGATATTTCGATAAATATGTCTGAATTCTAGATTTAATTGTAGAAATTATGTTTACTGTCTGAAAAATCCAGAAAATTTCATATGTGACATACTTATTGATGATAACCTGTGATAAAAGTTTAGACCTCAATTGATGACAGTAATTATAATTTCTAGTTAAACCGTTGAAATTTCATATATTAGATGTGTTGAATTTGATCTGGTATAATCCTGCAAATATACAGCATGTTAGGACTGTATTGTAAGATGTTTATTTATGAAAATAGTAGTTTCATGATTAGGCTAATCAAGACATGTGCAATTGACAAATAAGATACTTAAAGTGATCAATTAATATATGTGAACAATGTAAATAAAGTGTAAGAATGTGATAAAGTGAATGTGTAATAATTGGGCCAAAGAATGACACTGCTACCCTAGAGGCTTCGAGAGCTGTACATAGAAAAGTCCCTATGGAAGGCTCTACATTGTAAAAGTTTGTCCTAAAGGCATTAGGAAAAACCCGGAGGTGGACAAGTACCACTGGATAGGGTGGAGAGAGCTTCTCCCGGTCTGCGCAGTTACCAAGATTCACCACTTCATTGCCTAGGTGGTGGGTATGTGATATGAGTTATGTGATATGAGTTGTGTTATGAGTTATGTGTTATGAGATGTGATGAGTTATGAGTATGAGATATTTGTTGTGTCCTCTAAAAGGTAGTTAGGACTATGTGTCATGGCATTTTAAGTAATTGGAATATGTATAAAGTGTAAGATTATATGCGAATGTGGCACATGATGAGTGCAAATGATATGATATGTGATAAATGAAAACCCAAGAGTAAATGATGTGAAGAATATGTGAAAAGATATGTAAGAGACAGTTAATGTTATTGAGAGTGTGCTTGCATGTGAAAACCGATGTAGTAATGCATAATGTTCATGTTTTCATGCATTAATTACCTCATTTGCAATATCATGCTTATCATCATGTCATGTAGTTTATTGTTTTCATGTAATAGTGTATGTGAATAAACATGAGTAGCTATGTTATTTATGCAACATGAAAGATGAAATGTAGAATTGTGAATTGGGTAAGATAACATATGAACAAATGTAAATCCATGTAATTGAATGTAATTCATATCAAAATAGCAAGTAAAGTGTAGTTATGAAGGTGATAAATGTATGTAATATTAATTAGGTTCCATGCTAGATGTGATGTTTGCTTAGTACAAAGTTTCATGCTTTAGTGCTTATTGTTGCCAACCAATTTGACCATGTTCTAACTTCTCAATTTATGTTATAAAATATGAAACCATGTGTATGAGATGTATGTACATTGAAAACAGCAAGCAAAATGTGAAATTAAATATGAAAAGTGCATGTGAAAAGTGAATAGTCATCATATTAGTTTGTTCATTCCTTTATGTCTAATTCTATGTTCTAGTTGTAGAAATATGTCATGAAATGAATTAATGTGGAAATGAAGGGATCATGTTATGTGTTAAGTGTAGAAAATATGTACAAGTGTATAATAATAATATCCATGATTTAGAATAAACATATGATAGAATGAGGCATGTCTAGGTGATTAAAAATGTGTTGATAGCTAAGAGTATGTTCCATGTGTTTGGGAGTTTAAATGATAGTATGTATTCATGAGTGTTTAATAGCTTAATGTGAATGTGATATGTTTAAGATTAAGTCTTTGTTTTACTTGCTGAGTCTTTGGACTCACCCTTGCTTCGGCGTACAGGTTGACAGGTATCCCGTGCTAGAGGGAGAGACGCTATCTTGGAGGAGAGGCTCTTGAGGAGCAAGTAGTAGTTGTATTTTCCTTTCATAGTTGAATAAAAATGTTATTTGGACAATGTAGCTCTTTCATCATGTAATAATGTGGACATTGTCGTTCTATTTTTGCACTATATAGATTGTGGAATATGGGATGGTGATGAACTAAGTTAAATGTTGTATTTATTCCGCTGAAATCAATTGCTATCTACGTACTTTTCAACCTATCGGCTAGTGTTGGGTTTTATCCCACTGTAATGACGCTCTTTATACCGATGGGGATTGGTATAATCGTACCGGTATGAGGAGGGTCGTTACAGAGATTGGTATCAGAGCCCAAGGTTGAAATTGTACATGGATAGACCATCATCACCACCATATTGCAAAGTCTTTATAGGGAATTGTCCATAAATATAGAAATTACTAATAACGAATGGAAGATAGTTAAGGAAGATAGTTAGAATTAGTAACCTAGATTCTAACTAATTAACTATTTTGCAGATTATGGCTGGACGTGGTAGACGTAATGCTCAGTCTAGGAGGTATGAGCAGAACCGCAAGTTAAAGAATTTCGTGAAAGGACTCAAACCATCAGTGAGGGCTAGGCTTTTAGAGCTTGATTCCCGTACTTTGGAAGAAGTCCTAGGCGTGGCGACCAAGCAAGAGAATAAAGTGGAATCATATCAAGGAGAAAATGAAGCTCAAAAGGAGGAAGCACCAAAACCATTCCAAAGGCAAGATAGGAAGATGAAGAAACTCATGGAAGGTCAACAATCAACTGTGGCATCAGGCAGCGAGAAGCCCGAATGCATTCATTGTGGGAAGCGTCATGGCGGGAATGCATGTTGGCGAATGGAAGGAACGTGTCTTAGATGTGGCAGCAAAGATCATCGGCTTAAGGAATGTCCGAACCTGAAAATGAAGTTCGTCTCAAGAGATGGTTCATCAGTAATCATAAAGGAGCAAGGATTAGTCGGAAAAGATCTCGGCGACGTCATTACAGGTACTTGATTCGATCTTCGAGGACGAAGATCTTTTTCAAGAGGGGGAGAGTGTGATACCCCGAAATTTTTATTCATTTTATATTGTGCATGTATAATTATTTGTTGTGTGTATAGTGTGTGTATTCAATTATGCGTATTATAATTTCTATATTCCTTATGAACTCATGCATGTATATATATGATATTTTCGTGAGAATAGGCAATTAGCTAAATTGATGTGTATTGTGTATACTAAAATACTAGGCTTGTAATACTTAAGTAATACTATGCATGCTAATCTAATTACCGATGTGCATGTTATGTTTATCTATTTCATGCATATGTATATAATTATGTTGTAAATGCCTATATATTTATGCATATGATAATTCAAGTATGTGCATGCAAGGATTTCTTTTGTTGTATAAATTATTCATAGATAACTTATTCCAAACTGTATCTTAATAATATTATGCATGCATTATCTAAATCTTGAAGTGCATACTATCCTGCCTATTCCATGGAGGTTGTGTGTAAAAATATACATATATGTATGTTACCTTATACATATGATATCTATCTATTTAATCCTATGTACATCAATTCATCTATAGTATGTGAATAATACATAGATAATATTGTCCATGTAATAGATAATTTGCTATGGACCATGTAAGTATATGTATGCTATTTTCATACAAGTATAAAACATACATAATTGTGCATGCATTATCTAGTTATCAATGTATGTAAATCTCATGCGTATGGTGCGTGTTGTACACATAGTAAGAAATTATTATCATACACTTTGTAAATAATCATGAGTTTATTTCTGAGCATGCAAAATATATATTTAAACGTGTGTGAATTATTTAATTATTGAGGTGCCCATTGTATTTAATTATTTTAATGCACGTAGTTAGTGTTATGGATGTGCGTATGTATACATACATGTGTTATCCTTGTTTAAATAATATTTATCTACTTTAAGCGTGTTAAATTATTTAGGGTGTGTAAAGTACTTGGATGATAATATACATACAATATTTAACTAATATGGACACATTTTAATCATAAGTTCATGCGTAATGTATGTAATTATGCAATGTGTACGTATGTGTGCATATATGTATGTATTGATGCATATTGTTCTTAATTATGATTAGTGTAAGTTGTAATTAATTAAATATTACATAATGCAAGTATTTTATGTGGTAATGATATTGAAATTATTTTTGCATATACTAAATTATTTTAGTGCATTTATGCATGAAATTCTAGGTTTATCGGTGTTTCGGCTGCCAAGACACTGCTGGCGGCCAGACCTGGACGCCAAGACACAGTGGGCGGCCAGACCTGGACGCCAAGACACAGTGGGCGGCCAAACCTGGACGCCAACCCCCAGTGGGCGGCCAGACCTTGACGTCAACTGCCAGGTTGACTACAACTGATGTTGACGTTAATATCCAGCTGCGTAACGGTTCCAGAATTGTTAATGTCCGTGTTTTGGCTAGTTTCAGATTAGGAAACCCTTCCTAAACCTTTGGTAACCTACCCTAATGCGTACCCCAACCCTTGAACCTATAAAATACCCACTCTTGGATGAGGAAAAGGCTTTCAACATTTGGTGAAAACCCTAGCTCCGAGATGGTGAAAAGCTGATCTTTAGAAGGCCGGATCCGTCAACTGGAGGTGTTCCCCGAAGAGCTACAACATCTGGAGGATAGCCTATACATAGAGGAAGAGATCCCAACTCCGAGGAGCCATCTACATCGACAGGAGAAGAAGATCTAAGGCGTTTCCGAGCACCTTTTTGACAGGGCCGAAAAGGGCTTCACCGACGATTCTGATCTTTGTAGATTTTTTTAAGAGGCAAGTAAACCTAGATCTTGATCCTATACATGTCCCCTAAGTCCTAGGTATTTTTACGGATTTTTCCTCGCGTCCTGGAACCCCGAATTCACCGTTGTATGAAAATTCGTATGTATGTGCTGCTGGGAGCAAGTAGAAGGCAACATAGGTTGCAGTCAAGTTCTTCAGAAGAAGTTGACGGCAACATCCCTTGACGTCTACTTCTTCAGGACCTGAAAGTGTTACTTTTTGATCTTCTTTTGCTGTTTAAATAATTTCTGGACATGGGTATACTCTGAAAATTTTATGGGTAATTGTATACTGTCAGTAAGTCATATCATGAGGTTGCCTAAATTTTCTATGAACCATGTTAATTATTAAAATTCAGTGACTGAGTAATGAGCATGATATGAACATGTTTAAATCTAGTATAAATGGATTTTGTGGTGAATTAGTTTTCATAAATTTTCCATGACAGATTGAATGTTGGTATTAGGTTTCTGTTCTGTTAATGCCTAAACATATTGATATGTCTCATGCTTAATGATATTTCGATAAATATATCTGAATTCTAGATTTAATTGTAGAAATTATGTTTACTGTCTGAAAAATTCCGAAAATTTCATATGTGACATACTTATTGATGATAACTTGTGATAAAAATTTAGACCTCAATTGATGACAGTAATTATAATTTCTAGTTAAACCGTTGAAATTTAATATATTAGATGTGTTGAATTTGATCTGGTATAATCCTGCAAATATACAGCATGTTAGGACTGTATTGTAAGATGTTTATTTCTGAAAATAGTAGTTTCATGATTAGGCTAATCAAGACATGTGCAATTGACAAATAAGACACTTAAAGTGATCAATTAATATATGTGAACAATGTAAATAAAGTGTAAGAATGTGATAAAGTGAATGTGTAATAATTGGGCCAAAGAATGACACTGCTACCCTAGAGGCTTCGAGAACTGTACATAGAAAAGTCCCTATGGAAGGCTCTACATTGTAAAAGTTTGTCCTAAAGGCATTAGGAAAAATCCGGAGGTGGACAAGTACCACTGGATAGGGTGGAGAGAGCTTCTCCCGGTCTGCGCACTTACCAAGATTCACCACTTCATTGCCTAGGTGGTGGGTATGTGATATGAGTTATGTGATATGAGTTGTGTTATGAGTTATGTGTTATGAGATGTGATGAGTTATGAGTATGAGATATTTGTTTGTGTCCTCTAAAAGGTAGTTAGGACTATGTGTCATGGCATTTTAAGTAATTGGAATATGTATAAAGTGTAAGATTATATGCGAATGTGGCACATGATGAGTGCAAATGATATGATATGTGATAAATGAAAACCCAAGAGTAAATGATGTGAAGAATATGTGAAAAGATATGTAAGAGACAGTTAATGTTATTGAGAGTGTGCTTGCATGTGAAAACTGATGTAGTAATGCATAATGTTCATGTTTCATGCATTAATTACCTCATTTGCAATATCATGCTTATCATCATGTCATGTAGTTTATTGTTCTTCATGTAATAGTGTATGTGAATAAACATGAGTAACTATGTCATTTATGCAACATGAAAGATGAAAATGTAGAATTGTGAATTGGGTAAGATAACATATGAACAAATGTAAATCCATGTAATTGAATGTAATTCATGTCAAAACAGCAAGTAAAGTGTAGTTATGAAGGTGATAAATGTATGTAATATTAATTAGGTTCCATGCTAGATGTGATGTTTGCTTAGTACAAAGTTTCATGCTTTAGTGCTTATTGTTG
The DNA here is from genome assembly GCA_014218235.1 of Colocasia esculenta. Taxonomy (NCBI): domain Eukaryota; kingdom Viridiplantae; phylum Streptophyta; class Magnoliopsida; order Alismatales; family Araceae; genus Colocasia; species Colocasia esculenta. Next base: position 120,074,202 of record CM024755.1, on the reverse strand, counting down.
CCAACCAATTTGACCATGTTCTAACTTCTCAATTTATGTTATAAAATATGAAACCATGTGTATGAGATGTATGTACATTGAAAACAGCAAGCAAAATGTGAAATTAAATATGAAAAGTGCATGTGAAAAGTGAATAGTCATCATATTAGTTTGTTCATTCCTTTATGTCTAATTCTATGTTCTAGTTGTAGAAATATGTCATGAAATGAATTAATGTGGAAATGAAGGGATCATGTTATGTGTTAAGTGTAGAAAATATGTACAAGTGTATAATAATAGTATCCATGATTTAGAATAAACATATGATAGAATGAGGCATGTCTAGGTGATTAAAAATGTGTTGATAGCTAAGAATATGTTCTATGTGTTTGGGAGTTTAAATGATAGTATGTATTCATGAGTGTTTAATAGCTTAATGTGACTGTGATATGTTTAAGATTAAGTCTTTGTTTTACTTGCTGAGTCTTTGGACTCACCCTTGCTTCGGCGTACAGGTTGACAGGTATCCCGTGCTAGAGGGAGAGACGCTATCTTGGAGGAGAGGCTATTGAGGAGCAAGTAGTAGTTGTATTTTCCTTTCATAGTTGAATAAAAATGTTATTTGGACAATGTAGCTCTTTCATCATGTAATAATGTGGACATTGTCGTTCTATTTTTTGCATTATATAGATTGTGGAATATGGGATGGTGATGAACTAAATTAAATGATTGTATTTATTCCGCTGAAATCAATTGCTATCTACGTACTTTTCAACCTATCGGCTAGTGTTGGGTTTTATCCCACTGTAATGACGCTCTTTATACCGATGGGGATTGGTATAATCGTACCGGTATGAGGATGGTCGTTACAGTTGTGGAAGCTAGGGTGCAAGTTTCTCTCTCTTCTCTCAAGGTAGCAGCATGTGGACGTTTCGCCTTCCCCCCACCCTTCTTAGAAGGCCAGAGAGGGAGTTAAATAGACAGTGGGGTCGGAGTTCAGAAGCCATGGATGCTTAGTGTGAAGAAACACACTTTGCACACTTGGCAATCCATGCATAAAGGCTCCAACCAATGGGGGGAGGCCAAGTAAGATTATTACTGGGTCAAGGGAGCTCCAAGGTGGCCCATATGCCCGTTGGGAACGGCCCCATGCGCTGCATGGGGGAGAGAATGGCGCAAGTGGGCTAGATTCTCGGGGTAGTTTCGCAGACCAAGTAAACCAGGTTGCCGTCAACCGATCCTGCCGCCAACACCATGCAGACGTTCAGAGGTGTGGATGTCAAGATTGGTCAACGTCCAGGGGGCTTTCCGTCAACATGCAGTCGGCGGCAATCGATGCTGCCATCTACATGGCATCTGAGGAAAGTCAACAAATGGTCAAATGGGCTTTATTGGGCCAAAGAACCATGCGGGGATGGGCCAAATCTCACGTCTACAAATGCCCCTCCGAGACATCCGGTCTTTCAAGGGAGCAAAGCAGACTGAAAAGTTGGTGTCTCGGTAAACAAAGGACGCAGAGATTTGATGAAGGGCCATCTCCGAGGATAGGAATTCTAGCGAGCCAAACAAATGAGTTAGGCTAGAAACAAGTGACAGATCGTCTGAGAGACAAAGGTGGGCAAGAGGAAAAGTGATCTACTCGTGTAACTACAACTGCAACCCAACGGTAGGGTCCCTGGCATGGCCGTGTCGGACTTTGACTAGTTTCCGGTGTGTCTGAGTCAAAGGAGTTGTAACATGACGGTTGAATTAGGAGAGTCTCATAACCAGAGCTCATGGGCTCGCTGGCCTAATCAGGGTGTCTGTCCTGAATTTAGGAGGTCGTGGAGACAAGGAGTTGGTTAATCTCTCAAAAGATTATCAAAAGATTTTAACTGGAATCAACGTTCGGAAAGCCTGAAGTTCGGAATTAAGCTCGCGACTAGCGAAGGCTCAAATGAACTCAATAAGGCTGCTTGATTGTTTGTGAAAGTCACGGTGGGACAACTTGGAAAATGGGTAACAAAGACCCTATATCAACTCGGATAATCAAGAAGATGCTGACCCAGTAGGCTACCTGAGCTCGGGGAGCCATGGAGCAACCAAATGATCGAGGAAAATCACCATTTTTATTTTTTATTTTTGAATCAGTGAGAGAATATTAGCAGTGAAGGCCTAAATGCATGCTGGTTTGGGTTGCCTATCTAAAATGCAAGTTAGAACCAGAGGAAAATTCTAAAGGCCATATGAATAAGTGAGAGATCGCAAACCCATCACGGTTTTTGGTAAAGGGGAACTCAGGGTTCACGGTCACCAAATTATTCACCTCTGGTAGGGTCCTACCTTAGACATACCTGTAATGCTCAAGGTCGCATGAGCATTCCGAATTTGAAGCACGGCTTGTGCTTAAAATATCTACAAAACAACTTGAAGCACCAGATAAAGGATAATGGCCATATGGAAAATAAGACTTTAAATTTTTCCGAGGAGTAAATGTCCACATCGATGGCCGCCAGAGCCCACTTAACGTCAACAAATATTGCCGCTAACATGACACTGACGTCAACCGATCTGGACATCTATGGGCCAGCGGATCAGGCCGAAAATATAGGTGGTCGGAATCCATAGGGACTCTCCCATATTCTTCCTCCGTCCCTCTCTGTTTCTGCTGCGAACTAGAGACTTTGAGAGAACCTAAAGCAGCGAAATGGCCTCTTCATCGACCGGACAATCCACAAGCATGAACCCGGGGATCCTGAGCGAGGTTCCGGGACATCTGAGCACCAGACTGGCCAATGGGGAGGTAAGTGATGCTCACTTTTGCTTCAACCTAGGCTAAAAACGCCCCAAATTCCTTTCTTATAGCACCCTTCATGCAGGAGGTGCCCGCGTTTCCGAGCCAAGGCTAGGTACGGGCTGAAGAGTTATGCGGAAATACACAATACGGTAATCTAGAAGGGGGGGGGGGTTGAATAGATTACGGCAATTTTAAACTATTGATGGCTTCTTTTCGATGCTACAGCGATCTTAATGAAATTTGATTCAAATTCGATTAAGTATGAGACCGCTTGAGTTGATCTAAAAGAGAACAGGGAATCAAACGTGCGTATGAACACCGTGCCTACCAATCATCTATCGCAAAACGCGAACAAACCACAGAACACGATGATTTAAGGTGGTTCGGAGTACACAACTCGTGTATCCTACATCCACCGTCCACACACACACGCAGAAACGACTGCTTATGAGCGAGTTCAACACTACAACTCAACCACACACACGTTGTCTGATGAAGCACGATCAGAACAACCACAAATACGTGAATCAAGCACAAGGGATGCTCGAAACACAACCACACACACACACGATGGAATGGAAATTATGAAATGGAGAAGAATTAGGAATTAGGGAACAAATCCGGTTGGAATTCTTCTCGTGGATCGTCCAAACGCTCTTCAAACTTCGATTGGATGTAGATTGATCGATGTAGAAGGTTGAATTGATGACGATCCGGCTTCAGCTCCGCATAGATGGTGATTCCACGACGATCTGGGCGGAAAGTTGAAGCAGAGCAGCAATTTGGGGCTTTTCCTCTTGGTCCCTTGGAGGCTCTTGGATGGGAGGCTGCTCTCTGCGAATTTGGCTCCAAAAGGATGCTTATATAGTGTTAGGTAAAGGTGGGGGTCGTGGAGGAAGGAAACACCCAAGTGGGGCCGGATTTGGAAACACAAAATCTCATGTTTCCGTCGTCTGTCGACAGGTGCACTTGCATCTGTCGACAGGCGCACTCAGGCTGAGAACTGGGTTTCAGGAAATTGAGTTTCTGAGTGTATCTGTCGACAGGCAGTTTGCATCTGTCGACAGATGCACTCAGGAATAGAAAACCTGAGCTCTGTCCTGGGTTGACTGTGTGTATCTGTCGACAGGTACATTTCATCTGTCGACAGATGCACTCAGAGATGCAAACCTGAGCTTTGTCTTGGAATGACTGTGTGAATCTGTCGACAGGTACATTGCATCTGTCGACAGATACACCTCTTTGACAGATATTTGTGCTTTTTGCTCATTTCTTCAATGCCTCTTCAATGCTCCATGTTTCATGCTTGTGCACCTACATGCAAATACATTGTTAGTGATATACATTGTATGATTTAGCAATGTTTAACTCAATCACTTTCATGGTGTTTTTCATGTTAGTTAGCACATCAATTTTGCATTAAATCAATGTTCAAGGATGTTAATGTGATCATCAAAAACATGATATATGAAAAACCCAACAATCTCCCCCTTTTTGATGATGACAAAAACATTCAATTGATGCATATATTGATGTTCTCCCCCTTTTTGACAACATGCAAAAGGTCAAGTCATGCACATTTAGAGACAAATAAACATGAACTGAGTTTTCATTGATTGATCATTGAAATTTCACAGTACATTTGATAATCATTACATGACTCAATAAAAAGAAAGGGAAATAACATGAACAAGCAAAAGATGACAAGACAAGTGAGACTAATTCCCATCTAAGACTCTTAGTGACCTCTAATGACCCTGAGACCCTCTATTCATCGTCATGTCCAGCAGGAGGAGGGTGACGGGATCATCTCTCTCGGAGTAGAGGTGGTCAAGACGGTCATCTAAAGTGTTGAGGCGAGCGTCCACTTGATCAAATCTTGACGTCATGTGAGCAAATCCTGAGATCATTTCTTGATGGATTTGTGCCAAGTAATCACGAATGGATTGTTGTGGAGGCACAGGTACATCATCAAACTCTTGAGCTTGGTCAGGCATTTGCTCATCCTGAGGGTCTTCATCACTGCCTTCATTTGCTTCATCATCTTCATTGTCTTCTTCACCAGTTGACACTTCAGCTCCTTGTGGTTCCTTTCCCTTGAGAGTCCTTGTGACGACACCGTCTACAATCTTGTAGCCCATGCGGTTGGCGGCAGTGAGGTCAAAGGCACTTCGGGATTTTAGTGAGATGAGCTCACTTGGAGGGATAGGAATGCCAAGGAAAATAAGAAGAGAAGTGATGGGGCAAGCATATGGCATTGATCTTTTGGTGTTAGAGAAACACCGACGGATGAGGCTTATCATGAGTTCAGGAAGATTGATTTCTTGACACTTGAGGAAAAATATGAATAGGGATTTATGGACCTCGGTGACTAACTCTCGACTTCCATCCTTCGGGACGATCAAGGTAGTGAAGATGTGATGGATCATCCGGATCAAGGGAGGAAAGGAGTTGGCGTTGAGACGAGCAATCTCCTTGGTAGTGTCATAAGGTTCCAACGTGAGAAGCTCATAGTACTCAGAAGCAGAGGGATTGTAGTTGAAGATTTCAACTCCTGAGTTTGGAATTTCAAGGGCTGTGGAGAGAAGATTTGCGGTGAGGCGAAAACGAGTGCCTTTCACCGAAGAGTAGATATCTCCCTGATCGGAAAGCCCTAAGTTATTGTAGAACTCGGATACGGCAGTTGGAGAGTATTGCAAGTGGGAGTATAAGAAGGATGTCCACCCTTGAGTGTCAAAATAAGGTAGGAGTGAGGGGAACATCGGTGCTAAGGACTCGAAGTCCACATACCGGGATTGGACAATCTTCTTGAAGGTGCCGTTGGGTCGGATAAGACGGAGACCTTGAGGAACGATGAGTTCCGGCAACCGATCCTCACGATGCTTGCTGCGGCGTTCGGAAGGAGCCCTGGAGCTTTCTCCGGCGTCCGTCGGAGCGCGACGACGGCGAGCGAGAAGCTTCGATTTGGGTGCCATCGCAGGAGGAAGGATGAGAATGGTGTGAAGGGAGAGTGGAGGGATCCCAGACGAGGAGCAGGATCGTCGGAGACGGAGCCCTGAAGGGGGAAAGAGAGGGGGTTTGGAGAGGAGGAGGAGGGAACAAGAGAGGAAGGGTGAGAATGGGTCGTGGGTGGCCTTAGAATGGGTTTAGAGGGTTTTAAAAGAGAGGCCCCACGAAAAGGATGTGAACCGGCGCGAGGGTTTGGTTCAAAAACGGATCTGCGCCATCGTCTGTCGACAGATGACAGTCTATCTGTCGACAGATAGCTCCTTTTTGGTGAAAACTTGATTTTTGTCAAAATTTTCAAAGGGACAAGTGTTCATTTGTTGTTTTAAGGAAAAATGGGTGTATGTGCAAGACATAAATTCATATCCATTAAGATGAAGACATGACACAAATCTAAAATGATTTTGAATTAAAACCGATAAGTTCTTTAATTAGATCATGAAGAACACATTTCACAATAGCCAGTGAAAATTAAATAACTCTGTTGATTAAGGCCGTTGAAGAAAAACATGCATCTTAATAGAGATGATAGTCAGATGACAATTGAATTAAATGGCCACAAGAACGTCTTACCGAAGAAACACATTGGACTTGACATAAAAAATTTTCGGAGGCTTCACTCTATTTCTGGTATGATTTTGAATCTTTAAACAACGAAGATGGAAAAGAGTGGCAATGAGGAGCACTTTCACTTTTTCATGTGAAGGTAGACATTTGTGATGCCAATACCCCCAGTTACTCAATGTGAGTGTCCGTCAAGCCATTGTATAGAGATAATGAAATAACCTTTTGACGCGAAGACTGACATTGGTGATGCCCATGTCCCCGGTTACTTAGTGATTTTCATCATTGCTCTACCTCCATCCCACAAATGAAAACAAAGTTGTTGATTGAACCGAAGAAATAGGTAGCTTTTCTCCCCTTTTTTTTATTATTGTTTTTGCTTTTTGTCAAGTACATGAGATTTCTTTAGGCAAGTTGTAATGTAGAACATTAAATTCAAGAGCTTTCTGATTTTTCAAATCATTTTGGATTCATGTTTAACGACAAGGGAGTTATTCAACAGAGATGTTTAAAAATCATTTGGTTTGCTCATTGTGTTCAAAATGATCTAAAAAGACCTCGATCAAGTATTGCATCAAAGAACATTTAGACTTGGTTCACGACTTTGACATGAAGTGGATATGAAAAGGTTATATTGCACACAACCAAACCAATGGTTTACCTTTAAATCAAGTAAGGAACACTTTTCTTGAAAAGTATGAAGAAGGAATTGAAAAATAAGGAAGAATGTGTGTATCTGTCGACAGAAGGAATCTGTCTGTCGACAGATTCACACAGACTGAAGAATTGAAGTTTCTGCCAGAACAAGACTGAGTGTATCTGTCGACAGATGGAATGTGTCTGTCGACAGATATGAACAGAGTGGATTTTTCTGGTTTCAGATTGATTGCTCATTGAGTTCAAGGAAGTGAGAATTCCACAAGTAGATATTGGAAGAGTTTCCTCAAGAAAATACTCAACAATCCTTAACTTACTCCCCCATAGTGTGTGCACGTGTTGACACAACATCTAAGCAAGGATTCACACAAGCACTTGATACAAGACAAACATGTTCATGAAAGGAAGGTCATACACAAGCACATGGTCACAGAAAAAACATTGTTTCATGGAGTTAACATGATAAAATGTAAGGAAACTAAAAATCCTATGTGAAGTACAGGGCCTTTATATGGAATGGGACTATTGATACTTGGCGGAGAATATTTCTCACGCATGATGATAGTTTCCAAACAAGCCGAACTTGTTCTTCCACAGTTCACCATTTGATATACCACATAGTCATTCACACATAAAGAGCATGTACTCCAATATGGATAGCCAGTTTCATTGCATTTTACACAAACCCAATTCTCTTCTTAAGGATGTGAATCTATCTTCAGACAAGGGTTTGGTGAAAATATCAGCCAATTGTTTTTCTGTGGGAATGAAAATAAGTTCCAAGGTTTTATTGGCAACTTCATCTCTCAAGAAATGATGACGGATTTCTATGTGTTTAGTCCGTGAGTGTTGGACAGGGTTTTTTGAAAGGTTGATAGCACTTGTGTTGTCACATAGGATAGGTGTGCATCCAATTTGAACATTATAGTCAGCTAACTGACTTTTGATCCACAACACTTGAGCTGCACAACTTCCTGCAGCGACATATTCTGCCTCTGCAGTGGAGAGTGCAACCGAGTGTTGTTTCTTGGATGCCCACGAAACCATGCAACCGCCAAGGAATTGGCAATATCCACTAGTGCTTTTTCTATCAATTTTACATCCAGCATAGTCAGCATCAGAATATGAAATCAAATCAAAGCTACTGCCTGCTGGGTACCAAAAACCCAAATTGCATGTGCCTGAGAGATATCGGAAAATTCTCTTGACTGCAATTAAATGGCTTTCCTTTGGACTAGATTGATATCTAGCACAAAGGCAAACACTGAATTGAATATCCGGTCTACTTGCAGTAAGATAAAGGAGTGAGCCAATCATACCTCGGAAGTGCTTTGCATCTACCGGTTTACCTTTCTCATCATTTTCCAATTTGATGCTTGTGCTCATTGGGGTGGAGGCCGGTTTAGCTTGCTCAAATTGAAATCGTTTGAGAAGCTCTTTGACATACTTTTCTTGATTTATGAAGAATCCGTCTTTATGTTGTTTCACCTGCAAACCAAGAAAGAATTGAAGCTCCCCCATTAGACTCATCTCAAATTCACTGTGCATGTGTTTAGAAAATTCTTCACACAGTGAAGGGTTAGTAGAACCAAATATTATATCGTCCACATAAACTTGAACAACAATTATGTGATTGCGAACCTTCTTAGTGAAGAGTGTTTGGTCTACTTTACCTCTTGAGTAGTTCTTGCTTACCAGAAAATTGCTTAGTCTATCATACCAAGCTCGAGGTGCCTGTTTCAAACCATAAAGAGCTTTGTGCAATTTATACACATGGTTAGGCATTTCAGAATTTTCAAAACCTGGTGGTTGAGAGACATAGACTTCTTCTTTGATATAGCCATTTAAGAAAGCAGTTTTAACATCCATTTGATAGAGTTTGAACTTATGGGAGCATGCATATGCCAATAAAATTCTGACTGCTTCTAACCTGGCTACAGGAGCAAAGGACTCTTCAAAGTCTACACCAAATTCTTGACTATATCCTTTTGCTACGAGTCTTGCTTTATTTCTGATCACTTTTCCTTCTTCATTAAGTTTATTCCTAAACACCCATCTAGTTCCTATGATAGAGATTTCAGGGGTTTAGGAACTAAACTCCATACATTGTTTCTTTGAAATTGACCAAGTTCCTCATGCATAGCATCAATCCATGAGTTGTCTTTTAAGGCTTCTTCAACATTTTTGGGTTCCACTTGAGAAACAAAAGCAAAAAGATCATGTTCAATTATTTTTCTTACTTGAGACCGTGTTTGAACAGAATCATTTAAACTACCTATCACATCATCAAGTGGGTGATCTTTGGAATACCTCACATTTGTGATTGTTGAAGGGCCGGGAGTATCTTGTCCTTGAGGAATTTGATCTTGTGAGTGTCGATCTTCAGGAGGTTCACTTTCTGGTGGATTCTCTTCAAGTGTTTCATCTGGTTTTCTGAATGCTATTTCATCATCTTCATCGTAGTCCCTGTGAAGATATCCACCTTTGGTCTTGGAATCTTCTTCAGATTTGTCTTTTGCTTTGACTTGAAGATCCTTAAGTGATGTTCCTTCATCCTCTTTTTCAGTCCTGTTAATATTCAAACAGTTAGATTTGGCATAAGTCTCATCAAAGATGACATGTGGAGTTTCTTCCACAGTGCGTGTTTTATTGTTAAACACCCTATATGCCCTAGAGTGTTCTGAGTAGCCTAGAAAAACACCTTGATCACTTTTGGCTTCAAATTTATCTAAATCAGATTTATCATTGTTATGAATAAATACCTTTGAGCCAAAAACTCGGAAGTACCCAAGGTTGGGTTTCTTACCTTTCAACAACTGGTAGGGGGTTTTCTTTATCACAGGTCTTACCATGGCTCTGTTTAGAATGTAGCACGAAGTGTTCACTGCTTCTGCCCAAAATCTTTTGGAGAGTTGGCCTTCAACCAGAAGAGTGCGAGCCATTTCCACCAATGTTCTGTTTTTCCTCTCCACTACTCCATTTTGTTCTGGAGTCCTTGGGGAAGAGAACAGATGTTCAATCCCTTGGTGCCTGCAAAAATCAGAAAATGCATTGTTATCAAATTCTCCCCCGTGATCGGTGCGGATTGAGCATATTTTATTCACATTGCCATGCTCAATCTTGTTAAAGAATTCTTGGAAGATTGAAAGTGTTTCACTTTTGTGTGCCAAGAATTTGACCCATGTGAACCTAGAAAAATCATCTACAATGACAAAACCAAAACGTTTGCCATTGAGACTTAGAGTTCTAGTTGGTCCAAAAAGGTCCATGTGCAACAGTTCAAATGGTTTAGATGTGCTTACCGGTGCTTTAGATTTGAAAGACTTCCGGGTCTGTTTTCCCTGTGCACATGCATCACAAAAACTTTCATTGTTGCTAAAAGAAATGTCAGGAAGTCCACTTACCAATTTGAGCTTCATGATCTTGTGCAACACGTTGTAGCTCGCATGGCCAAGCCTACGATGCCACAAGGTCAATTCATCCTGTCTATTTGCAACAAGACACAAGTTGTCATTCTCTGGATCATCTAAGTCAACTAAGTAAATGTTATTCACTCTTTTTCCAAAAAATTTCACACTTCCTGTTTCTTTATCAACAATTTGACATGAATTTGATTCAAAAATGACGTTGTGACCTCTATCACATAATTGACTTATGCTAAGCAAATTGTGATTAAGGCCATCAACCAACAATACATTTTCAATTGAATTGGAGGTACACTTACCAACATTACCTGTGCCAATGATTTGGCCTTTGTTATTACCTCCAAAAATGACTTGTCCTCCGTCTTTCTCCACTAGGAAACAGAATTTACCTTTGTCGCCCGTCATGTGCCTCGAACAGCCGCTATCCAAGTACCATTTGTTTTGATGTTGGGCTGCTAGGCATTCCTGCAAATGTGAATCAGACAAGAGGTTTTGGTACCCAAATTACTTTGGGTCCCAAAATTTCATTCATGCAACAAAGTAGATGTTTAGGAATCCAAACTTGTTTGACTTTTTGTTTCTTTGGATTATTCCAACATTGTTTTTCATCATGACCAATCTTTTTACACACATTGCATGAAGGAATTTTCTTTTCAATTTTCTGTTGCTTGATAGACTGTTTATTCATTGAAACTGTTCTTGTCTGTCGACAGGCACCATTGTATCTGTCGACAGGTGGCTTTTTCTTTTGTTTGTTGGGAACATTTTGTTTGTGTAGTATTGGCTTGGTCTGAGACTTTCTTGAATTATGCTTTGTGGGAGCATGCTTGGTTGTGCTTGGGCTAGGATCAACAAATGAAGTTATCAATGACTCTCCTATTTTCTTTTGTTTGACAGGTTGATATCCTAATCCATGCTTGGTTACATGTATTTTGGCGCCCAAAACCGCATCTAGATTTTGCTTCCCTTTTACAAATTTCATTAAGTCCTCAGATTTTTCTTTCAATTCCTTTTCAGTTTGTTCCAACTTTTTCTTGGTTTCCAATTGTTCTTCTTGAAGGAATTCAATGGAATGGCTTAAACAGTCTTTTTCTTTTTGTATTTCTTGCAATTTCATTTTCAAGCAATCCATTTCTTCATTATGAGTCTTTTCATCAACTTTCATCATTTCTAATTCTTTTGTCAGGAATGCAATTCGTTCATCATTGTTCTTATCATGCACAAGGGAGTTGCATTTCTTTTTTAATGCTCTATTCTCAGATCTATATTCACGAAATTTTTCAAATAAAGTAGTGTATGCTTCCTCCCATTCACTTGCAGTGAAATCATCAAATGAGAAATTTACCTCGCTGGAGTCATCACTCCTGGCCATCAAGCATTTCACTTCTTCATCATCAGATGTTTCTTGTGCATCTTCATCTTCATCTTCATCACTCCAGGTGGCCAACATTGCTTTGGCCTTCTTGGAGGTGAATTTTTCTTTCTTCAGCTTCTTCTTGAGTTCCGGGCATTCTCCTCTCATATGCCCCTGTTTCTTGCATTCATAACAAACAATGTCAGATTTTTTGTTGGACTCATATTTCTGTGAAAAATTTTCTTAGGAAAGGGTTTGGAGTTACCTGTGTCTCTCCTCTTGAACTTGAGAAATTTCTTGAATTGTCTAGTGAGCATTGCCATTTCATCATCATCACTCTCACTAGACGTTTCTTGCTCATCACTATCTTGTTGAATGGATTTCTTGGAACTTGTTGATGTTTTATTGGATGCTTTTAGAGCAATTGACTTCCTAGGATTTTCTTCTAATTCTTTTCTTTTGATGTTGATTTCATATGTCATTAGAGAGCCAATTAGTTCATCCAATTTCATTTTGGAAAGGTCTTTGGAATCCTCAATGACAGTGGCCTTAGTATTCCAAGATGAAGTAAGAGAACGAAGGATCTTTCTTACTAAGTCACTTTCAGAGTATTCCTTCTTAAGACCTTTTAGCCCGTTAACTATTAGCATGAATCTTGCAAACATGTCTGATACGGTTTCATCAGTTTTCATCTTGAACATTTCATATTCAGACACTAACATGCTAACTTTAGTTTCCCTTACCTCGGACGTACCTTCGTAAATGAGTTCAAGCTTGTCCCACATCTCTTTTGCTGTTGAGCATGTGGAGACTCTTGAGAACTCCTTTGGATGCACCGCACATTGCATCATGTTTAGTGCGCTCCAGTTGAGAGTTCCTTTAGCTATTTGGTCTTTCGTCCAGGTGTCTTCGTCCTCGGGCAACACGTATGGTCCCTTGCTGACTATCTTCCACAGCTCGTAATTTTGAGCTCTCAAAAATACCTGCATACGGTTTTTCCAATAAGGATAGTCAGTGCCATCAAAATAGGGTGGCCTGGTTACTGAATGTCCCTCGGCCATATACCCTTTGCTAGAATCCATAAGATCGAAAATCTCCTGATCGCTAGATCAAATGACGAACAACAGTAAATCGGAGAAACCCGCTCTGATACCAATTGAAGAGTTATGCGGAAATACACAATACGGTAATCTAGAAGGGGGGGGGGTTGAATAGATTACGGCAATTTTAAACTATTGATGGCTTCTTTTCGATGCTACAGCGATCTTAATGAAATTTGATTCAAATTCGATTAAGTATGAGACCGCTTGAGTTGATCTAAAAGAGAACAGGGAATCAAACGTGCGTATGAACACCGTGCCTACCAATCATCTATCGCAAAACGCGAACAAACCACAGAACACGATGATTTAAGGTGGTTCGGAGTACACAACTCGTGTATCCTACATCCACCGTCCACACACACACGCAGAAACGACTGCTTATGAGCGAGTTCAACACTACAACTCAACCACACACACGTTGTCTGATGAAGCACGATCAGAACAACCACAAATACGTGAATCAAGCACAAGGGATGCTCGAAACACAACCACACACACACACGATGGAATGGAAATTATGAAATGGAGAAGAATTAGGAATTAGGGAACAAATCCGGTTGGAATTCTTCTCGTGGATCGTCCAAACGCTCTTCAAACTTCGATTGGATGTAGATTGATCGATGTAGAAGGTTGAATTGATGACGATCCGGCTTCAGCTCCGCATAGATGGTGATTCCACGACGATCTGGGCGGAAAGTTGAAGCAGAGCAGCAATTTGGGGCTTTTCCTCTTGGTCCCTTGGAGGCTCTTGGATGGGAGGCTGCTCTCTGCGAATTTGGCTCCAAAAGGATGCTTATATAGTGTTAGGTAAAGGTGGGGGTCGTGGAGGAAGGAAACACCCAAGTGGGGCCGGATTTGGAAACACAAAATCTCATGTTTCCGTCGTCTGTCGACAGGTGCACTTGCATCTGTCGACAGGCGCACTCAGGCTGAGAACTGGGTTTCAGGAAATTGAGTTTCTGAGTGTATCTGTCGACAGGCAGTTTGCATCTGTCGACAGATGCACTCAGGAATAGAAAACCTGAGCTCTGTCCTGGGTTGACTGTGTGTATCTGTCGACAGGTACATTTCATCTGTCGACAGATGCACTCAGAGATGCAAACCTGAGCTCTGTCTTGGAATGACTGTGTGAATCTGTCGACAGGTACATTGCATCTGTCGACAGATACACCTCTTTGACAGATATTTGTGCTTTTTGCTCATTTCTTCAATGCCTCTTCAATGCTCCATGTTTCATGCTTGTGCACCTACATGCAAATACATTGTTAGTGATATACATTGTATGATTTAGCAATGTTTAACTCAATCACTTTCATGGTGTTTTTCATGTTAGTTAGCACATCAATTTTGCATTAAATCAATGTTCAAGGATGTTAATGTGATCATCAAAAACATGATATATGAAAAACCCAACACGGGCCTTCTCCTGGCTTGTGAACCTGATGAACACCATCACGCTAGACATGCGAAGCTACATCGGAGTGTGGAATCTGAGCTTCATGGTGGTGCTGGAGAAGAATATGAAGGAGATGTGGTGGGGGTTTGATGCCCTAGGAGTGTTGGTGGAGTGGTGGCATCCACACACGCACACTTTTGTGTTTCAGGTGTTCGAGGCGAGTGTGCTGCTGAAGGAGGTGGAGTTGTTCTTGGGGTGGAGACGATGTTTGGAGTATGATGCAGCAACTCCTCTCCTCCCGTGGGAAGGGATTCTTGCGGACATCGTACAGGACAAGAAGGAGGTACTGAGGATGACGAATAAGCACGGGATCTTCCGGGACTGACTGGTCTGGTGGCTGATCCAGCATGCAAGGGAGATTGGCGGAGAGAGGGCGACTCGAGGACTGACACTCTACCTGGCTGGAGTTTTCCTGTTCCTTATGAGTGGCGACTTCATCCTTTACGAGCATGTGGGAGTTCTGACTCTGCTGTGGCGCGGGCAGTCACTTGCCCCTGCAGTGCTGGCACACCTATACAGTTCGCTCACCACAATGAGCCTAGGCGGACGCACATGCGGGAGCTTGTTCCTGCTCCAGGTGTGGATGGAGGCTCATCTGAAGTTTGATTTTGCTGACAAGCAACCTACCCCTTCCAGAATCTTCCTTCGGAGTTCGGTGCACTGCAGCTGGGCATGGTACGAGCCAGAAGATGAGATCAAGTGTGTGACAGCACATTTGAAGAGTAGAGGCGCTTGGAGAGATTACTTGGCCTATCTGGTAATGGACGATTTCATAGTGAGGCCACTCTTCATGAGGACTATTGAATTCAGGGCTCGAACCAGGGAGGACAGAGATTTGTGGTTGATTGGGGCTGATCAGATGGTGGCATACCAGCCACACCGGTGCCATTGTCAGCTTGGGATTCCACGGGGAATTCCTACTTCATCCAACTGCACCGATATGATAGTTACCGTGCGGAATGAGAAGCTGATAAAGAAAGCTATGAAGACTTGGGCAAAGTACACAGTGAGCAAGAAGGTGGGATTGGCAGTGCAGGAGAAACGAGAAGATATATGGAAATAGGAAGAATTCAATGACACTATTCGTCCCATTTCTTGTGATTTTTACATGCCCCACAGGGCAAAGTGATGTATTTTCCGATTTCCAAATAAGTGTAACACAAAGTTAGATGAATAAAAGTGATCCGCATTGTGTTAAATGGCTTGAATTGCTTGAATTGTGAAATGTGTGCATTGAAGTGGAGTGAATGGGCTTCAAATATGTTCAATGGAGTGTGATGTGAGGACTGAGTGCGGAAGTGTTGGCGTCCACATCGAGGGCCGTCGACCACTGATAGACGTCCAAAATCTGGTCGCCAACCAGTAGAGAAAGGGATAGACGTCCACATCGAGAGCCGTTTAATTCAAACTTGGCATCCAGACCTGGCCGTTGACCGTACTTCGAGGTCTGACACTGATGAGCCATTGGCGTCAACATCCTGGATGTTGACAGTACGTCAACGGCCCAAATCTTGACGTCAGAAAAAGTGAGGACGACCAGACCTTGACGTCAAATTTGAAAAACAGCTTTTACTCAAACCGACGCTTCTCCGATGCCATTTTGCCTTCCCATGCGCCAGAGAACCCCTTTCTCTCCTTTCTCCATCCTTCCCACACTCTCTCTAATCCTTCCACCTTCTTCTTCTTCAAACTTGGACCCCCCAGATGAGGACGAGGGGAAAGCGTTCCATCCTCCAGACTCGCCGCCAACCGGAGGAAGAAGAGGAGGCGAGGGAGGCTAGCATGGCAGAGGAAGAAGAAGAGGAAGCGGCGGCGGGCAGCGATGCACCGGAGGGAGAGGACACCACCGGAGATGATGGAGGAGGGGACAAGACAGAGGCGGAGGCACCCCGACGGCCCAAGGTAGGTTCTACCAACCCTTAAACCCTGTGGAATGTGTGTTTGTAACGCGTGAAAAGAGGGAGAAACAGAGGGGATTCTGTCGGGTTTGAAAGGAACTTGACATCCACATCGGTGGACGTTGAGTTCCTATCAACGTCCACCCCCGTGCCGTCAATGTGAACTTGACGGCAAGGGTTGGACGCTGACAGATGAACTAGATGGCCACCCAAATAACACTGACTTAGAGTAAACAGCAACACCCTTGCCGCCAATTTTGTGTTAACGGCATTCGATATTGACACCTATTGTTTTTGTCTTTTCTGCATAGTAAGGGCCGAATGAGAAGCAGAGTGACCTGGGACCTATGTTGGGTGTGGTATAGGGCGCTGCTAGAGGCCCAGCAGACCCGGATAGCCAGGATGGGGTTCGGGCACCTCCTGTCGGTACGTTCATTCCATGTGGACGTGCCGTACTTAGAGGCCTTGAGGGAGAGGTGGGAGGAGGACTGCAAGGCATTCATTATGCCTTGGGGGCACATGATACCTACGTTGGAGGACGTAGCGTATCTGACAGGACTATCGGTTCAGGGAGAGCCGGTAGTAGGACAGGAGTAGAGCGACTATTATGATGACATTGTGGAGTTGCTGGGGCTAGAGTTTGTGGCAGGGAGGAGGAGGCCGATCCGGAGTATCCTGCTCGGATCATTGTCTGAGGCGGTTGGGTTGAGAGGTAGGAGGAGAGGTCCCCTAGAGACACTGGAGGAGTTTTACACTAGAATGCGGGGATCCCTCGACCTTGGTGATAGGAGTGAGGAGAGGTCTGTCAGGATCTTCGTCGCCTACCTCTTCGGGCGACTTCTTTTTGCGACGTAGTCATCCCAGATGAACTACAAGTTCATGCTTCTACTGAGGGACTTGGCGCAGGCAGAACGATACACATGGGGTGCTGTGATGTTGGGGCATCTTTTCTCGCTTATCCCCAGCAGCTCGCGGCACTCTCAGAGCACCGGGGTCTTCACCCCCTTCCTACAGGTATGCCTTTTCTTTCTTTTAGTGCTCATCATCGAACTTCAAAATGATTAAACTGCCCGACTGTCATTCTCTTTCTTGTTGTTTTGCAGATCTGGGGGTACACCCGCTTCCTTATGGGACGCGGGGTACAGGCAGTGGGGTGCCAGACCATGGTGCCTCTCATGGCATGGTGGGAGGTAGCTCCCGATCCCAGGGTGATGGACCGGCGTGCGGAGGACGTGCACGCCGCACTGGACCACTACCCCCACGATCAGGTACAAGACTCAACTAGCTCTCGCATTCTTTTGATTGCTGCTTTTGATGTTACTGACCAGTGTTCTTTTCTTTTCAGGTGGTGTGGACCCCGTATGCGGGGGAGGCCGATGCTTCACACCCGGCGGTGGTGGCGGGTCGGCCTCTATTCGACCGCCACCTACTGCTTCTCTGCCTGGGGACCTGCGAGGTCCTCTATCTTGAGCTCGTGGTGCAGACTCTAGGCTGGCACCAGCCGGCCATGGAGGTATCGTCCCTGGGCAGAGAGGGGCACTCCCACCGTCGGTTCTTCGCCGAGGACCGAGATTGGAGTGAGGAGCACGGGAGTACGGTCGCCTACTGGCGAGCCGGAGGGGACCAGGTGCTTCGGCAGGCAGACCTCCAAGACAGCTCGACGTACATGGAGGACTACCGGGCACGATACGCCGGGCGACTCTAGCTAGACCGGCGAGTGGTAAGTGAATTCTAACTCTAAGCCTTTGTCATTTGAATTGATTTGCTTGATTCTAACCTTGAAGTGTGAATGACAGCTGCCGGAGTCACAGGCGGTGCACCTCCTAAAGGGACGGTTGGTGGAGCAGGAGGTGGAGTTGGAGAGGCTCCGTGCCGAGGTCCGGACACTGGTAAGTAGCCTCTTGATCATATCCTGAATTTGGTTTGAAATTGATTTGACTTGATGACTGACCAAGGTGTGTGAATGCAGAAGGGGGAGCTAACGAGGGTGCGGGCGAGCCGAGACACAGGGGCGAGCCCATTCGCACAGCCTGTTGGAGGGCACCTAGCTGTCTGTCTACAGAAGGCCCTGGACCGGGCACAAGTGCGGGTTCAGGAGCTCGAGACGAGGACCCGGGAGCTAGAGGCGGAGGTAAGACACTGAACCGACACCTTCTCACTCATGATTTGAATTGATTTAATTTAACGTATTTGCTCCTTTGCTCTTTTGCGCACAGCAGCAAGGAGGGGGAATGACGACCCTCCAGGCGCAGATGGAGAGTCTGCGGCTGGAGCTGACGAGAGTGGAGGGTCACCTACTCGAGGCGCGGGAGCGGGAGAGGGAGGCGAGAGAGAGGGAGAGAGAGACGAATAGAGCCCGGATGGAGATTGCGAAGAACTACGAGATTTTGAAGGATCGGGTGCTGAAGAAACGCCAAGAGTAGCAGCGGGCGGCCCAGTAGGAGGCACAGGGGAGGACGGCATCAGCCTTTGCCTCACTAGACGACATTGTGTCCTTAGGGGACCCGTCCGTGGCACGAGGAGGGCTGCAGCGGCCAGAAGCATCGAAGTGTCGAGACCTCCTCTCCCTGACCGGCGTCGGGAGAGGGAGGAGGAGGAGGTGAGCAGCTCGTGTAGGTAGAGGCCTAGCGAGGGAGAGAGGAGAGAGGAGTGATTTGTACCACCAGGGGTATGCCCCTGTCATGATATGTATAGAATTTGATTCTTATAGTGAATCTTTGTGGACTTTTGTCATTCATGCACTTGAATGGTTTGATTTTTTTTTATTTTTTTTGCTTTGGTTCCAGCATCCACAACACTTAAAGAAAAAAGGTTAGTGTGGATCTGTCTTTAGCCCCTTGCCTAAGTGATGTACCTTTCTTGAGATCTGGTCAAGGGGCTAATGTCTAATCAAAGATAAAACATAAGAAAAATAACCGAAGGGAAATATGCACATGCATTTTTTTTTGTTTTCTTATTTTCTTGATTTTTGGTTGTTTTTGATTTGGATAAGAAAAATAAGGAGAATGTTAGTGTATATACATGTTACTACTGATTTTTTTTTTGGATTTTGAACTTTATGATTTTTTTGGTTTTTTGAAAATAAGAGTAAAAATATGTACATAGGGAAAATATATACATCGAAAGACTCTTTTTTTTTCTTCGGATTTTTGGATTCTAAAATACATATTCATCACATGTCAAAGCATAGGGTCTGTGTGATCTACTTAACCACGGAGGTCATGAATAAGGAGGATCATGCATGAATTCCTTGATGTTGAAAATGGCCCCTAGCCTTTTTGATATTTTGCACCACGGAAGGTCTTATACAGTCAAATTTGCCCCTAGAGGGAGGAATTTGGAGGAAATAAGTAGGAAGTCATGCAAGGATTTGGTTCGAACCACTTTCTGTTTCCAAACCAACATCTCACACTAAAAGACTTGATCAACAATTATTTCTAGGGGAATTTTTCTTATTTCATTTCAGGGGTGGATGCACGTACTTTTTGCTACCTCCTTGATTTTGGCAGCATTTTTCTGGGTACGTACTTTTTGCTACCCTTTTTTTGACCTTTTTGGCTTTTCTTTTCCCCTTTAGGCTTGATTTAGCATTCTGTCCCTTGCTTTTTCTTGATTGCCCCTGTTTATGGTTACCTTATCCTTTAGATGGGAGTGGATGGTCCCCTACTCGTAGTTTGCTCCGCTTTCAGACATGGCCGAGAGGGAGAAGAATAGGGGAAACATATTGACCGGATTAGACTATCCGAGTGTACTTGTGATTTTCCAGCTAGAGGGTTATATCTTAACATCGTGTGGTGTGTGAATAAACCCTACCTCACTAATGACCAAGTGGAAAAGTAGAGACTTAAACCCACACCATTAACAAGTGATGAATAACCGACTTGACGGACTGACTGACTAAGGATAGAATTTCTTGAGGTAGACTGCGTTCCACGGATGTGACAACTCCACTCCTTCGGCATCTACCAACCTATAAGCGTTCCCTAAATATACTTCCTTGACAACGAACGGACCTTCCCAATTTTCTTGCAATTTGCTCTTGGGACCTGGTGCCTTTATGATTTTACGCTTTAGGACCATCTCACCCACTTCGAATTTTCTCTCAAGAACTCTTTTAGCGTAAAAACGTGCAATTCTCTGACAGTAGACTTGAGCATGGTCAGCCGCTATCATTCGCCTTTCATCTAAGAGTTCAAGTTGTGCCAACAAGGCTTCCCGACGTTGATCGGGGTCAAGTTCAGAATCCAATTGAACTCTAAGTGAAGGGACAAAGACCTCATATGGGAGTATCGCATCTGATCTGTATGTCAAAGCATAAGGAGTTTGCCCCGTAGGAGTCCAGACCGAGGTGCGATAAGCCCAAAGAGCTTCAACCAAGCGATCTGGCCAGTTAGCATTGTTATGAGATTTGCATGTTTTCTTTATGATTTTGATGAGAGTTTTATTAGTAGCTTCTGCTTGTCCATTACCTTGTGGATAATATGGGGATGAATGATGCAAGTTAATGCCATATATACCACACATGTCGCGAAGCTCCTGTGAAGTGAATTGAGGTCCATTGTCGGTGACGATGTTCCGAGGCACGCCGAACCTTGCAAGGATGTTGCGCTTGATGAATTTGACCACTGTTGAAGTTTTGACCTCTATGAAGGCTTCTGCTTCAGCCCACTTTGTGAAGTACTCCGTGGCGGTCAGGATGAAGGACTTCTTACGGATTTCTCCAGTTCTGTCCGCGAGTGGACCGACCACGTCGAATGCCCACATGGCGAAAGGCCATGGAGCGATGAGAGGGTGAAGAGAAGAGGAAGGAGCATGAATTTTGTCACCGTGCAATTGGCATTTAGCACAGTGACGGACAAAATGACGACAATCTTCTTCCATGGTAGGCCAATAATAGTGTCTTAGCAACTTTTGGGCAATTGCTCTACCATTAACATGGCCACCACATTCACTAGAGTGAGTGGCTTCAACAACATCTTGAGACTCGATTTCATCGAGGCAACGAAGATAGACCCCACTGAGAGACTTTTTGTACAGAATGCCACCTATGATCTTGTAACGCTCCGAGATGTGACGAATGGCTCGTCTATCTGCAGAGGTGGCATAATCGGGGAAGGATCCATCTTTGAGAAAGTTCTCAATGTCAAAATACCAAGGATGGCCATCTTCGAGGTCGATTTCTGGCTCTTTCGAGAGCGCATAGACCCGAAGGGATAGAGAAGGAGACGTGAGTTAAGAAAACCAAGGATCTACATGGGAAGGGACTCTCAACCTTTGGACAGAGACGGTTTCAGAAGATCTTCCCAAAGGGAAGGGAATGGAAGAAGCTAAGGAAGCGAGTGAATCTGCTAGGATATTCTGAGCCCTAGGAGTGTGAACTAGGGTGAGCTTCCTAAACTACCGGACTACTTTTCCTACCAACTCTTGGTATGGTTTCAACTTGGGGTCCCGGGTCTGGTACTTGCTAAGAGATTGTCGGAGTATCAACTGCGAATCACCAATTATCCTTAACTCCTTGACTCCGAGCAACAGTGCCATTTTCTGCCCAACTAAGACCGCCTCATACTCGGCCACATTGTTCGTGGCTCGGAAGGTTAACTGGTAGGCATGCGGAATGACTACCCCTTCCGATGTGAGGAGGACTGCCCCTATTCCACACCCTTTGGAATTGAGGACCCCGTCGAAGTAAAGTACCCACGAAGGTTCACCATCGATAATGGTTCCTAACTCTTCATCGGGAAAGCTTTCATCAACGGGAGAGCATGAAGGTAAGGGGTGGTGGGCCAAATGCTCACCAATAGCATGCCCCTTGATCGACTTTTGGTTGACGTAGGTGATATCAAATTGATTGAGGAAACTCTGCCACCTCATCAACTGATCAGTCAGGACAGGCTTCTCAAGCAAGTACCGAATTAGGTCCATACGCGTCAGAAGTTTCACTTCATGAGCCAGGAAATAATGCTTTAACTTTTGGGCAACCCAGACGACGACCGCACACATCCTTTCCATGGCAGTGTATTTCTTTTCAGCTTCATTGAACAACTTGGATAAATAATACACCCCTCTCTCCTTCTTCTTGTCATCGTATTGGGCCAAAACTGCTCTAGTTGAATCTTCAGTGGTTGACACATAGAGCAGTAAAGGCCGACCCAGGACCGGAGGAGCGAGAACAGGGGGATTGAACAGATAGCTCTATAACTCATCAAAGGCCTTTTGACATTTCTCGTTCCAATCAAACTTAGCCTCTCCTCTAAGCATCTCATAGAAGGGCTTACAGCGGATTGAATGCTGGGAGATGAATCTCCTAATAAACTGAAGTCTGCCTATTAGCCCTCTAACTTCTCTGATATTCCTAGGAGGAGGCATGTCGATTATGGCTTTGGCCTTGTTGGGATCAATCTCAATTCCCCGCTTACTTACTATGAACCCCAGCAACTTCCCCGAGGAGACACCAAAGACACACTTCTTGGGGTTCATCTTAAGATTGTGTTCTCTAGACCGTTGGAGAACTGCCCGGAGGACCTCAGCATGGCCATGTCGAGTTTTTGATTTAACCAAGACATCGTCTACATAGACCTCCATGTGCACATGCATCATGTCATGAAAAATCGCCATCATTGCCCTTTGATAGGTTTCTCCCGCATTCTTCAATCCAAAGGGCATGACGACATAACAGTAGGTCCCCCAGGGCGTTGTGAAAGAAGTTTTCTCCTGATCTTCCTCCGCCAGACAAATCTGGTTATACCCAGAGAAACCATCCATGAAAGACAACATCTCAAAGCCGACAGTGTTGTCCACTAGGACATCTATGTGTGGGAGAGGGAAATCGTCCTTTAGGCAAGCACGATTAAGGTCATGGAAATCTATACAGATTCTAACCTTACCGTCCTTCTTCATCACAGGGATGATATTAGCTACCCATTGCGGATACAGCACAACCCTAATGAATTTGGCTTTATGCAACTTGTCAACCTCCTCTTTGATCTTGAGTGCAAGCTTGGGATGTAGCCTTCTTAGCTTTTGTTTGACGGCCTTCGCGTCGGCTTTTAGAACCAACCGGTGCTCGACCAAAGAGGGGTCAAGTCCCGGCATGTCCTCGTAGGACCAAGCAAAACCGTCGGAGAATTCTTTGAGAATAGCTACCAGAGCTTCTTCTTCTTCAACACTCAAGTTGGCACTAATCAAAACTACCTTCGGGGATTCTTCAGTGCCAAGGTTGACCTCTTTAGTGGGCTCGTCCACAGCCATGGTTGGCTCCTCGAACCTCTTTGTGCCATCCACATAGGAGCTCACTGGGTCCTCTTCTTCTAACCCAGGATCTCCCAGCTCACCCTTCTCATCAAAATCTAGTAGATAAACTCCTAAACCGTCATCTACAGAGTCGCCTTCCTCAAAATCAGATTCAACAAGGGCAGGCTCCTCAAGAAACTCTGGGACTTGACTTAACTTGGCACACCTCTCAGCCAAAGCCATGATATAACGGGCAGGAACTTGCCTACCCTTGTCCTTGCGCACACATGGCTGAGAGGATCTAGACTCTTCTAATCCTAGACCGGACCCTAGACTAGACTCTAGACCTGACTCTAAGCTAAAATCTAGACCACTATGTACAGGACTGCTATGTACAAAACTATGTACAGGGGAAGTGCCCCTAGAGGGGCAAGGAAAGGAGTCTAAGCTGGAGAGCGTTGGCCCCTGGCCGAGCGGAAGAGACTCCAGAGCGGAAGGGTGCTCAATGGAGACCTCACATTCCCGACATTGAGAATTGGCATTTTTTTTTTGTGAGTCAAGGCCTAAAACCATGAGTTGCTTACTCAAGGCGGCCTTGACCGGCCATGTAAGGAATGGAGAAAGAACGGGTGGAGAAAGAAGGGAGAAAGAAGAAGTTGAAAGTGGAGGGGAGTCAGGTGTCGGGCACACCTTAGTTGGGTGATATTGTGAAGGAGAAGATGGAGAGTCAGAACCGAAGAGCGAGAGAAGGCCGAAATCTTCAGAGACTTCCTCTAATTGAGCGTCCTCTTCTTCATCACTCTCCGAGTCGGACAGCTCTTCAACCACCGGCTCCCGAGTTCCTAGTTAAGGGGGTCCCCGAGTGAAATGCTCGCTCAAGGTCCAAGTAAGAGGCTGGTAGGGGATAAATGGATCCAGATGAATGGGGTCCGGATGGAAGCCTAAGCCAGCCCTATCTAGCGGCCTCTTGACTCGGATGTGGTAGACATGACCCTGCTGGTTCTTACCCAATCCTCGGCCATGTATATAGCTGATTCTAGCCATTACCTCCCAACCTTTCCCTTGGGGACATGGGACATGGGATTCTTCAGCTGACTGGGCAGGTTGGCTGAGATCACAGGGCAAGGGGAAGTCAAAGATTGACATGACAGGCTTCTTCCCCTTGTCTGGAACGAACAAATGCGGCATCTGCTTCGAATTGATGGCGTTGAGAGTTTCCAAGGTAGGAATGCTCTTAATTTTGATAATCTGCCCATTGAAAGGAAACTTGAAACACTGATGGGCGGTGGAAGGGACCCCTAAGATTTGTTCCAGCCAGGGACGACCGAGAATGGCCTTGTAGGCCGGATCGATGTCGAGGACTAGAAACTCAGAAGACATGGTAACATTCCCGATCTCAAGATGAAGAGCAATCTTACCCTTGGCAACCCTCTTGGAGTTGTCATAGGCAACAATTGTGGAGCAGATTCTCTCCAAATTATCTTCCCCCAAACCTAATTTCTTGAGGGTCTTCATCGGACATACGTTGATGGATGCCCCGGTGTCGATGAGAGTGGAGTCTACCGAAACCCCATTGAGGTTGATGGTGAGACAGAGAGGAAGCGAACGACACTCGGGAGCTGCAAGATCTTTGTCCGAAAAAGAGATTGAAGGTCCTTGGGTGAGAGAAAGAATGGCATTGGTAACCCCACTGAGAGGAAGGTCATCACTGACCATGATTTTCTGGAGGAATTGGAGGAGGGTGAACTGGTTGGATGGCGACCTCCGAATCAATTCTAAAATAGACACCCTCGCGGGCGTCTTATCTAGGTGTTGTAGAATATCATATTCGGTGCCGGTAGGTGGTGGAGGTCCACTATCCTCCTCATCTTGCAAAGGCCGCGGGGGTGGAGGAACGATCCGGTTCCTAAGTGTGACATGAACATCTTCTTGAGACTTAGGGAGAATTAGCTGGAGAGGTCTGGTCTCAGGGGTAAATGGCTCATGGATAGGGAAGGTAGGAGGGTAGGCCTCTTGACGGGTAGGTCGGATGAGGACTAAAGATCGTTCCTCTAAAATGGCGTCTACAGTGGCGGGGGGTTCCTCAGACTCTACGGAAGGACACGGGTACCATTCTTCAAAGCCTTCTACCCCCCACTTTTGTTCTCTCCTTACAACCTGGGGTTCTGAATGTGTCATGGTGTGGACGTTTTCCTGGGACTTAGAGGAGGAGGGATTGTTGCTTTGATAGTTGGGGAGAGGGTTTTGGATGATACCCAGCTCTTTCTTAGTATACCTAGACTTTGCTATGGCTACCTTGACGTCCTCCCAGTTAATCCTTCCCTGGTCGTTCATGTCATACACCCAGTTATGGAAGGTGAAGACTGATGACCATGGGCCCTCTGGTAAGGACAGTATTTAGAGGTGCCCACCCTCGGATTGATGTTCTCCCTTTGTGGGGGGAGTTGGATAGCATCGCAGGACATGAGGGTGAAGAATACGTCCTCAAGGGTCTCAGGTAGAGGAGGGTAGTGAGACCTCTTAGGGCCAGACCGGGTGTAGCCAGCAGGAGGGGGGACTGCAGAGTAAGGCTTGGAGGGGTGTGACGGGAACTGGTGAAGGTTGGAAGGATTGGATAGAGGATTGGAGGACTTGTTTGGAGGCCTCAATGACTGACTGCAAGCATTCACAGACTCATTGACGGTCACCCCCTTGGTGGTAGGTGCCACGGGAGCCTTGCGTCCCTTAGGCTTCCCTTCAAAGAAGTGTGGCAGAGAAGAGTCCTTAATCTGGTTCTGGACCACCCTGGCTCGGTTGTAGAGATGTGCGAATGAGGGGAACTCACTCAGCATCAAGATAGAGCGGAGCACAGTGGTGGTGTTGGTAACCAACATAGTTATGGCCTGGGACTCTGGGATAGGTATGTCTGCCCTCGATGCCATGGATCTCCATCGGTTGGCAAATGTGACAAAGTCTTCGTCCAGCTTCATCTTTTCCGCCACCAAGTCAGGAAGTGTAGGGACTTGGGTGGCCATATACGAGAAGTGCGAGATGAATCGCTCGGAGACGATGTCAAAATTAATGAGGTCCGATGCGGGTAAGGAGGTGAACCACCTCAAAGCTTCCGCTTCTAACGATTTTGGAGGAGGTGAACTAAAAGAACCCGATCGTACAGCCATCGATGGGAATCCATGGTAAATCCAGTAAGATGGAATTGGGGATCAGATGTCCCGTCATACTTGCGGTACTTCGGGCCTTGAAACCCGGAGGAAAGTAGGCATTGGGAAGCTTGCAATAGTTCTGGAAGGAATGAGGCTTTGAAAGGGACATAGATTCAGCCAAAAGCTTCCTAATAAGCCCCTCCATCTCCGAACGGGCGACGGATTCAGATTGAGTGGGGGGCGCGGGCTGAGCATGAGGTGGGTAGGAGAAGGAAGGAGTTGGGATAGGGGTAGGCAAAGGAGTGAAGGGAATTGGAGTGGAAAAGGGGACAGGGGAGATGGGAACCCGTAAAGGGGTAGCAGGCCTAGGAATGGGCCTGAATGAGGAAGCTTGGAAAGGAGAAGCGGATGGAGAGGAGGGAGAGGCTATTGCCCAGAAAGTATGCTTAGAAAGTATTGAAATGATGTCCTCGGGTGAGTAATGTGCAAGGAGCTTGGAGAATTCAGGGTCTTCTTGAGTGTCTTGTGCATAGGTGGGATTGACCCTTAAACTTACGCTCCCCTCAAAATCAGCTCGAGACGAAGAAGATGAGTGAACTGACTCTTCGGGCTGGTTGTTGGTGTCAACCATCCTGACAAACTCATGAGCATTATCTTCATACTCAAAAGCCGGATTATCTGCCATATTCAAAGAACTTAACCAAGCATCCATTAGCACACAACCTACTAATTTTAGAATGGTTAAAGTTGAAGTAATTACACTATTTTAGGAGAAATGTGGGTTTCTACCAAACAATGTTATCAAACAACGTCCCCATGATTTTAAAGATCAAAGTTATGTGTTAATTAGTCTTGCAAAGGCCGATTCTCTCAAATCTGACTCAAAACCGGGTGAGTAGGCAAGCTAGACAGGGAGGGTGAAGGTCCTCCTGCCCCGTACCGTGAGGGAATCCACGGAATTTAGGGACTTACAGAGTTTTCTTCGGAACCAACCCGATTTACCCGAGAGGGAATCCCCAAGTAAAAGGTTGTAAACCGAAGAAGGGTTATCCTAGAATGTGAGGGGAGGCTAGAACAGGTGAGAAGAAGGATCCCCCAGTGACTGAGGACCGTTAGAAGCAATCAGTAAGCAAACAGAAAGCAAAATCTAATCAAAACAGTCAAAAACAGGCTTCTGTGAAACTAGACGGCATGCAGGTTGACGCACAGTTCATCAGAAATAGACAGACGTCAAGATCGACGGACGCTAACAGGAAGTAAACGACAACCTATATGGACACTAAGAGTAAATAAACGGCAGGAAATCTAGACGTTTACCTGAGTAAACGACACGATCGCTTGCCGTCTACCTGGGCGCAGACAGACCACAGTGGCAGAAGCTGTCCCACCGTGATCACCAAAGAGGAGACTGTGGACGCTCGTTCCCACGCCATACACCCCCCGGTCGACTGTGGGGTTTTCTGGGTGCTCACGGATGTCGCTGATCTCTCGTTTGCGATGATGGGTTGCTGGTTGACCTCGTTGACTCTATGGTTGACTAGGTTGACTAGAGAGGAAACACAGAAAACCAGCAAAGAGGAAGGGAGTTTGTGATCGCCAGGGCCTTACCTGTGCCCAAGGAGTGATGTGATCGTGTCGGTGCAGCAACCTCGCGCAGCGGATGGAAATGGGGCTTCAACTTCTCCTCCTTCGGCCGGCCAAAGGAGAAGAGCTCCGCGGTCTTCTGTGAATCGTTCCTGCCACAAAAAGACACTCTGTTAGTCTAAGGAAAGTGTGGTAAATGCTCAGAAATGGAAAAAGATAGCCCAAAAAGAGAGTCCCGTACCGGATGCGGACTTGAGAAGAGGGGTGGCCAAGTGCTATGACCACCCTTCTTCCCTCCGTTTTTGGTAGGGAAACCCCTTTCTAGGTGTGTAGGGAAGTGGCCTACGTGCCTAGAGTGTGTGGGAAGGTGTGTGCAACATGCAAATATTAAAGGAAGGGAAAGGAAAAAAAGGAAGAAGAAGGTGTTGATCCTCGTTTGTTGGCGTTGTAGCTCCTTGCAAGGCTCCTACAGCTCGGGAAGAAGCCTCCTGAACGTCCCAAATGGTGAGAAGGAGAAGAGGGTGAGTTGTGGAAGCTAGGGTGCAAGTTTCTCTCTCTTCTCTCAAGGTAGCAGCATGTGGACGTCTAGCCTTCCCCCCGCCCTTCTTAGAAGGCTAGAGAGGGAGTTAAATAGACAGTGGGGTCGGAGTTCAGAAGCCTTGGATGCTTAGTGTGAAGAAACACACTTTGCACACTTGGTAATCCATGTATAAAGGCTCCAACCAATGGGGGGAGGCCAAGTAGGATTTTTACTGGGTCAAGGGAGTGCCAAGGTGGCCCATATGCCCGTTGGGAACGGCCCCATGCGCTGTATAGGGGAGAGAATGGCGCAAGTGGGCTAGATTCTCGGGGTAGTTGCGCAAACCAAGTAAACCAGGTTGACTTCAACCGATCCTGCCGCCAACACCATGCAGACGTCTAGAGGTGTGGACGTCAAGATGGGTCAACATCTAGGGGGCTTGCCGTCAGCATGTAGTCGGCGGCAATCAATGCTGCCGTCTACATGGCATCCGAGGCAAGTCAACAAACGGTCAAATGGGCTTTATTGGGCCAAAGAACCATGCGGGGATGGGCCAAATCTCACGTCTACAGATGATACTTCAGTCTCTTCCATCTTCATGGAATACTAAGGCCACTGTCATTGAGGATTCTATAGATCTCTCAAAAATGAAACTGGATGAATTAATTGGTTCCCTGATGACATATGAAATAAATGTAAAAAGAAAAGAAATTGAAGAGAACCCAAGGAAGTCAATTGCTTTAAAAGCTTCAAATAAAAATTCTTCAAGTTCCAAAAAGGATGTTCAACAGGAAAGTGATGAAGATGGAACGTCTAGTGATAGTGAGAGCGATGAAATGGCAATGCTCACTAGACAGTTCAAAAAATTCCTTAAGTTCAAAAGGAAAGACTCAGGTAACTCCAAATCCTTTTAGAAAAAAGATTTCTCAAATAAATTTGAGTCTAACAGAAAATCTGACATTGTATGCTATGAGTGCAAGAAACAAGGGCATATAAGAGGAGAATGCCCAAAGCTCAAGAAGAAACTGAAGAAGGAGAAGTTCACCTTCAAGAAAGCCAAGGCCATGTTGGCAACTTGGAGTGATGAAGACGAAGATGAGGACGCATAAGAAGCCTCTGGAGATGAAGCGATTCAATGCTTAATGGCAAGAAGTGACGACTCAAATGAGGTAAATTCTTCCTTTGAAATTATACTGTTGATGAACGGGAAGAAGCATACACTGTCTTATTTGAAAAATTTTGTGAATTTAAGTCTGAAAATAAAGCACTGAAAAAGAAGCTCAACTCTCTTGTTCATAGCACACCCAATGATGAACATATTGAAGTCCTAAATAAAGAAATTCAAATGATGAAAATTGATGAGGAAGCTCATAATGAAGAAATGGATTGCATAAAAGTTAAATTGCAAGAGAGTGAAAAAGAAAAACAAAGCCTAATCATTTCCCTTGAAACTCTTCAAAATGAACATCATGAGATTAAGAAAAAGTTGGAACGAGCTGAAAAAGATCTAAAAGGAAAATATGAAGATCTTATAAGATTTGTAAAAGGAAAACAAAATCTTGATGCTAACTTAGGATCAAATACCTTTGTTGCAAAGTATGGGATTGGATTTCAACCTGTAAAACAAAAGAAAATTGGTGAAACCTTGATAACCTCTTTTGTTGATTCTAGCCCAAGCACAAGCAAACAAGTCCCTTCTAAGAACAAGAAAAATCAAGCCAAGGGTAAGCAACAGCAACCTAAACAAAAGCTCTTAAGTGCTCAAAAGAATAAGCAGTCTGTCAACAAGCTCAATGAAAGCTATCAACAAGACTGGAAGAATGCTGCCAAGGGACAGCCTTCCAGACAACATAAAAGAAAAAGGCAATTGAATGTACAAGAAAATAACAAAACAAATGCTTTAAGAAAATATCCATCATGCAATGTGGGTAAGAAACTTGGCCATAATGAAAGTCATTGCTGGAATAATTCAAACAAACTGAAACTTAAAAAAAATTGGATTCCGAAGCATTTACTTTTTGGCATGAATGATACATTGGGACCCAAAGTAATTTGGGTACCAAAACCTCTTGTCTGATCCATATATGCAGGAATGCCTAGCAATCCAAAATCAAAACAAATGGTACTTGGATAGTGGCTGCTCGAGGCACATGACGGGCGACTAAGACAAATTTTGTTTGCTGGTGGAAAAAGACGGAGGTCAAGTTGTCTTCGGGGGTAACAATAAAGGTCAAATCATTGGCTCAGGTAAGGTTGGTAAGTATGCCTCTAACTCAATAGACAATGTTCTGTTAGTTGATGGTCTTAATCACAATTTGCTTAGCATAAGCCAACTGTGTGATAAAGGTCATAAAGTTGTTTTCGAATGAAGTTCATGTCAAATTGTTGATAAGGAAATATGACGCCTTAAATTTTTTGGAAAAAGGGTGAACAACATTTATTTAGTTGATTTGGATGATCCAGAAAATGGAAATTTGTGTCTTGTTGCAAATAAACAGGAGGAGCTTACTTTGTGGCATCGTAGGCTTGGCCATGCAAGCTACAATGTCTTGCACAAGATTATGAAGCAGAAACTGGTAAGTGGACTTCCTGAAATTTCTTTCAATGAGAATGAAAGTTTTTGTGATGCATGTGCACAGGGAAAACAAACCCAGAAATCCTTCAAATCAAAAGCACCGGTAAACACCTCTAAACCTTATGAATTGTTACACATGGACCTTTTTGGACCTACTAGAACTCTAAGTCTCAATGGCAAACGGTTTGGTTTTGTCATTGTGGATGACTTTTCTAGGTTCACTTGGGTCAAATTCTTGGCACACAAAAATGAAGCACTTAAAGTCTTTGAAGATTTCTTTATGAAGATTGAACATGGAAATGTTCATAAGATATGCTCAATCCGCACTGATCACGGGGGAGAGTTTGATAACAACTCTTTTTTCTGATTTTTGCAGGCTCCACGGGTTAGAACACTTGTTTTCTTCTTCAAGGACTCCGGAACAAAATGACGTAGTGGAGAGAAAGAACAGGACCCTGGTGGAAATGGCTCGCACTCTTCTGGTCGAAAGTCAACTCTCAAGGAGCTTTTGGGCAGAAGCGGTGAACACCTCTTGCTATATTCTCAATAGAGCCATGGTAAGACCTGTGATGAAGAAAACTCCCTATGGACTGTTAAAAGGTAAGAAACCCAGCATTGGGTACTTCATGGTTTTTGGCTCAAAAGTGTTTATTCATAACAATGTTAAAGTTGATTTGGATAAGTTTGAAGCCAAAAGTGATCAAGGTATTTTTTCTTGGATACTCAGAACACTCTAGAGCATATAGGGTGTTTAACAATAAGAATAAAACTGTGGAAGAAACTCCACATTTGTCTTTGATGAGCATCATGCAAAAACTAACAATTCAAATCTTCACAGGACTCAAGATGGAAATGATGGAACAATTCTCCAAGAACAACAACAAGGAAAAACAAAAAGAGATTCTCATGCAGCACCAAAAACTAAAAGTGGATATTTTCGTAAGTACGATGATGATGACCATCAAATCCTTTTCAAAAAGGGAGATGATGAGACTAATGAAGATCTACAAGAGGAAGAACCTCAAGGTGAACCCCGACCCCTCAAGCAAGCCCTCCTCAAGAACAACTATCACAAGACCATGATCAGCCTGGTCCTTCAACAATCACCAATGTGAGGTAAAGCAACATGAAGATGGATTCTTCATTAATCAAGAAAAAAATGTTAAGGAGCTTCTCAAAAGATTTCAATTTGAACAAGCCAAACCTGCCTCAACCCCAATGAGCACAAGCATTAAACTTGAAAATGATGAGAAAGGTAAACTGGTAGATGCAAAGCAATTCCGAGGTATGATTGGCTCACTCCTTTTTCTTACTGCAAGTAGACCGGATATACAGTTCAGTGTTTGCCTCTGTGCTAGATATCAATATAGTCCAAAGGAAAGTCATTTGGTTGCAGTTAAGAGAATATTCAGATATCTCTCAGGTACGTATGATTTGGGTCATTGGTATCTAGTAGGAAGTCGCTTTGATTTGATATCATATTCTGATGCTGACTATGCTGGATGTAAAATTTACAGAAAGAGCACTAGTGGGTACTGCCAATTTCTTGGTGGTTGCATGGTTTCGTGGGCATCCAAGAAGCAACACTCGGTTGCACTCTCCACTGCAGAGGCAGAATATGTTGCTGCAGGGAGATGTGCTGCTCAAGTGTTGTGGATCAAAAGTCAACTGTGTGATTACAACATTGACATTGGATGCACACCTATCCTATGTGACAACACTAGTGCCATCAATCTCTCAAAGAACCAAGTCCAACACTCTAGGACAAAACACATTGAGATTCGACATCACTTCTTGAGAGATGAAGTAGCCAACAAATCCTTGGAGCTTAGCTTCATACCCACTAATAAGCAATTGGCTGACATTTTTACAAAACCATTGGTTGAGGATAGATTCAGAACATTGAGAAGAGAATTAGGATTGTGCAAAATGCAATGAAGCCCATACCAAATCTTGAAGTGTATGTTCTTTGTGTGCACTGACTATGAGGTATATCAAATGGTAAACTGTGGAAAAACAAGTTATGCTTGTTTAGAAACTATTATTATACGTGAAAAAACATTCTCCGCCATGTATCCATAGTCAAGTTGCACATACAGGTCATTCAATTCAAATAAGGTATATGGTTTCTTTTCCTTTTGCCCACTAATTTTTGCAAACAAATCGATGTCTGTGTTGGAATGTTTTATTTATGAACATGTGTGCCATTGCTTGAATGTTGAGTCTACACATGCACACACTATAGGGGAGCAAGTTCAGGTTAGATGAATGAATTCTTGAGAGAAACTCTTCATTTTTCACATCTTTCATTTTCCCTCGCATGGAGTTCCATTTTTCTACTCAACCTAGCCTTCAATTTGATTTGTAGAAGTTCCTGTTGACAACCCCTATTTCATCTGTCGATAGCCATGCCTCCACAGAACCCAGATCTTGAACCCTGTGTGCCTCTGTCGACAGGCACAAATCCATCTGTTGACAGACATGCACAGTTTCAGATCTCCCCGAACTCAATATCTTCTGTCTATGTGCATCTGTCGATAGCTGAAACCCATCTGTTGACAACCATGATCTGTTTGAACCCAGAAGTCTTCAACTGTGTATATCTGTCGACAAGTTCACATCAGCTGTCGACAGATACATATTTCACAAGCAATTCCCTATTCTTTTTCACCAGTCTTTATGAGCAGATCCATACCTTTAATGTATGGTGTAACTTGGGTATTTATGTATGTTTTTAATCTTTCATGTCCACATTATATTAAAGATATTGTCTCAATCCCAATGATTTTGACCTACTATTCTTGTATGAGTCTAGGTTGTATCATTCGGAGTACATTGGACAAATCTAATGGGTCTAACCTAACTCACTTGAATACCACCTTTGTGGCTAATCATTTTCTCCGGTGATGTGATTAGTCCTATGGTCATTGCACTTTATGTCTTGCATTAATTGTTACCATACACATTCTTTGATCTCAATTTTCAAAAAAAAAAAAAAAAAAAAAACAAAAAAGGGAGAAAAACTACCTATTTCTTACAATCAAAAGTTAATAATGGGATAATGATAGAGCAATGATGTGTATTGTTGAGTAACCGGGGACATGGGCATCACAAATGTCTGCCCTCGCGTGAAAAAGCTTACTCATTATCTCTGTAGAATGGTATGATGGTCACTCCCGCTGAGTAACTGGGGGTACGGGCACTTCACATGTCTATCCTCACGTCAAAAGGTGTTAGTGATCCTACTTACCACTTTTCCCATTGCATTTTCTTCTAAATAAATCAAAATTGAAATAGTGTGAAGCATCCAATGTTTGATTAATCTCGGGATCCTTGATGTTTGTGGTTATCTACTCATGAAGACATCTTTTTCATAAACCATTTGACCATCACCCACTTGGAATTATGTTTTTCTACAATGGTTTTTATTCAAAGGGGTTATCTTATTTTCATCAGTTTTGGTACGATGTCCTCTTAATGTTCCACCATAGACTCCTAGAGTATTATTTTTAAACCATTAATGATTTTAACTTGTCTTAATATTAGTCGGAATGACAGTTTAAAATGTGTACATACCTCTTTTACACGTTGTCACACCCCGACGCGGAATATCGGAGCACGAAGGCAGTTGCAAGAAAAAGATATAGAGAGAATACTAGACATCAAACCATTGCACATTGAATAATACTAAAGCAAATCTTTCTCATTAATAACTTTTAAAATGTCTAGTTACAACCACTAATATCAGAGCCATTCTATAGGGCCCAATTACATTGCAATAAAAGGAAATAACTAACTACAACTCTAAGATAACATAATGACTCGAGGGTACTCCTTGGCTTCACTCTTGGTCATTCCCTTCCTCGTGAGTGTATGTGTCATCCTCGGTCTCACCTGAGAACACAACATCAAATAACGTAGGGTGAGCGATAACGCCCAGTAGGACTTAAATCTCAGGCTCAAGCAGGCTTTAAATAATTAACGCATTTAATGGTAGAGTATCCAAAGATAGCAGGTACAAGAGAGTCAAAATATAGCAAGAGATAGCACAACAGGTAATAGGATAACATAATAGCACGAGATCGAGTATAGTTTCCAAAAATAGCACAAGTATCGAGTATAGCACGAATAGCAGGATGGCCATAGCACAACTAGCACAAGTATAATAATATCACGACAAGTATAGCACTTGTTTGTCATTCTAGACATCAAGAGAGTATAGCACGTTTTGTGTTTTGATTGTCATATAGATAGTCGAGATAGATAGCACTTGAGTGTAATGCCAAACACTCTGATCATTTAACTCCCATGGGCACTAGCACTTTCGGGCGCACATCCCAGGACCAGATCGGGCCCTTTATATGTTGCCAGACATTTGGTTATATTGTATCTTTAGACAATCAGTCAGTGGCCAATATAGAGTACCAAGAATAGTTAAGAGCACTAGATGAATAGACGAGATAGTAGAGAGAACGTGAAAAGATGAGCGAGTAGAGTATAGATGAGAGCTAAGGGTACATCACGTAAAACAACGAGTAAACTAGCGATAGTAACAGTTGCACAACACGCACATCTCGTATTGGCAGTTAGGTGGAATTCATGATCTTCCCGCTGGCCATGTTATGCACAAGTCCAGAGGTCCGACATGATTCAAGGTAAGAGCGAATTTCTAATAGCCGTTTGGATCATATCGATCCCTAAAGGTGTAATGGGTGTTAGGGTACAACCGGCTCATCGACCATGTAGGAATCCATGATCAGAGGAGACTTACGGAGGCCTTGTGCAAGGGTTCACTAGTCCGGAAAAAGGAATATCCGACGGAGAGTTCACCACAAGCCAAGTAAAGTGTGTATATAAAAATAGGTGCTCGACGTTCTAGAGGAATTCTAGAACAGTGGAACGTCGATATCGGTATATAAACAACGCAAGAAACGAATACAAGTCCTTTAAAATAGGGCAATTAATATACTTTATTGCAATAAATTACCAGATACATTATGAGATATTTTATGCCAGATTTCAGCCATATATGGATGGTTCATGTGTGTGCATGTGTAAGAGAGATCATAGACAAAAAAGAAGTCGTGAATATGTATTTTAAAGCATTCAATATAGCTCTATTTTAAAATAGGTGTTTTTACTGCGTGTATGACTGTTAAAAAGGCGTAAGAATTTTGTAGAAAGTGAGAGCAATAAATTTTATGGGTTTTCATTAAAAATCCTATGAACGCGTAGCGTAGGCCAGTAAGGGTCACGACAGGGTCAGGGCAGATTGCGACAGGGCCTGAAAAGGGTCGCGACAGGGCTGCCAGGACAGAAGGCCAGAACGCGACGTAGGGTACTGTCGCGTTCAGAATGCAACAAGGAAAGCGTCGCGATGGGCTTGAGAACGCGACCTATTAGGCCATCGCGTTCTCAGGTCCATGGCCTGAGTCTGATAGATTTCTGCTCTATCTTGGATTGCGGTCCCAAAATATCAGATTTTGATACAGGGTCGTTCAGAAAATCATAACTAATTGTATACATGATGAAAAATCATGAAACCAGTGGCAAATGAAACTAGACATGCGAGAGTACTTCCAGTAAATAGGAATTAGAGAGAGAGCATGGTTTGATCATGAACAATATCAAGTAACACAGAACATGATACAGAGAGCAAGATTGATTTAACTCGAGCAACATGCTCAACAAAAATTAGGGCTTTCGGGGCCAAAAGATCCCTAACAACATGAAGTGTCTACAGTAAAAATTTCGTAACATGGGATCAAGTGTACATGGAGATATGATTCAAACATGATGACTCGGAGTTATCATGTTTGTAGAACTTCTAAAATCAAGAACAAAAGATTGGCTCGATGAAAAATTATGAAACAAGAGGGCTTTTGTTCCTGGTGATTGGAACTACCTATAGATGGATTTGATTTAGTTTTGGTTGTCAGAATGCCTACCTTTGACTCGATTTGTCCTCTAGGGTTAAAATCTTCAAGAACGAGGAAGAAGCTCCAAGAACTCCTTCTCCCCATGAGATCCTCTCCTCCTTGGCCTCTTCTCCACATCCAACAACCTTTGGCAACAAGCTAGGGTCGGCCAAGAGGGTTTAGGAGATGTATTAATGCATGTATGGGTTCCTATTCCTACTTCTATTCTAATTGCTATTTAATTACGAGATTTCCTAACTCCAACCTTCCTTTCTTGCTTTCCAACCTCTATTTAGGTTAGGATGGGATCTAAATTCGTGCTTAATCATAAGGGGTAGGCTTAGGAATCCATTTCCAACTCTTATTGCCTCTTTTAATGCTTAAAGAGTCCTTTTCTTTTTAGGAGATATTAAGACTCCGAATTTAGGGTATTTTCTTTTTATTTACTATTTGTAAATTCATATTTTGACCCAATAAGTTCTAGAGGATGCATTAAGCAAAGCCCATTACTCTTTTCCATTTAATGGGTTTTATTTAATGCTCTTTTCATTGAATATCCCTTTAGCTGAGTTTCTTAATTTATTATTTAAATTTTTATTTTTCTCAAAAGTTCAGGTTGCTACACACGTCATCTACATCTTGGACGCTCATTGCCATAAACTTTTTTGTCAAAATTCTCATCTGGCACAGTTTCTATGTGCGCCTGTCGATAGATACCTCTGCATCTGTCGACAACCGGCGGCAGGCCCTGTTTTGGAAGCCCAACGGGTGTCTCTTTAGGGTTGGATTTTGTGGGTCCCTGACCTTTGAAATTCTTCCCACTCTTTAAAAGGGAACCCAAGACCCTTTCCTCCCTTTCCACTTCCAAAACTCCCTCCTCCTTCCTTCTCCACCAAACCCTTCTTCTCCAGGGCGCCAGACCCAGATTCTGCCCCTCCTGGTTCTTTTTTCCTCCTCGTACTTTTCTTCTTCTTTCCGAGTTCTTCTCCACTCCAAACTCCTCTCTTTCTCATGGCTCCCAAGGGAAGAAACTAGCTTCCCGTCATTGTCCCCTATCTCCCCAAGCCGACGAGGGTTTCGGGGCTCCTGACGAACGTCGAACCAAGCATCGT
Source organism: Colocasia esculenta (assembly GCA_014218235.1). Taxonomy (NCBI): domain Eukaryota; kingdom Viridiplantae; phylum Streptophyta; class Magnoliopsida; order Alismatales; family Araceae; genus Colocasia; species Colocasia esculenta. The sequence continues at coordinate 120,035,905 of CM024755.1, read as the reverse complement.
GATGATCGGCTTCTCGAGCTTGTCGTTCCCCGAGGTTTGCAGCTCACCATGGTTCCGGGAACCTTCAGCAATTTCGTTCAGCCCCGCTATGTTGATTTTCCTTCTTTGGGAGACATGTTCCCCAATCTCCTACCCCTCTTTGACAGCCAGGGCTAGACGATATTTCTATATTCTCACCTGCACTACTCTCCTACTGCCGTTATAGAGTTTTTCAATAATCTTGGTCTGTCTGGGGATGGGGATCTCTACACCTCTGTCAAAGGTACTCCTTTCAAGCTTACCCCCAACCTCATCAGCACTGCACTTCAATTCCTAATTCTGGGGCTGATGTGCTTCTCAGCCACCCTTCTGCATCTGAATACTATCATCTCATCACCCTCCAACCTTATGATGCAACTAAGAAAATTGCCAAACTGAATGCCAATTCCTTTCCCCCACTGAATCGAATGATCCATCACATCTTCACCACCCTAATTGCTCCAAAGCATGGCAGTCAGGAACTCGTCACTGAGGTTCATAAATCTCTCTTTTTCTTCCTCCTCAAGTTCGAACAAATCAACTTGCCCGCACTCATGCTTCACTTGATCCGTCAATGCTTCTACAACCCCAGGCGATCAATGCCATATGCTTGCCCGATCACTTCCCTTCTTCTCTTCATTGGGATACATGTTCCTGATAGTGAGCTTGTAGCCCTCAAATCTCGCAGTGCCTTTGATCTCACTGCTGCCCATCGGATGGGCTATAAGCTACTTGATGGGGTTGTCACAAGGGAACGCAAGGGTAAGGACTAGGCAGTTGATGAAGATGAAGATGAAGCTAATGAAGATGATGCTGATGAAGACTCCCAGTCCGAGCCAATGGATGCTCAGGGAGATGAAGCTGATGTTGCTGCTGATGACCAAGCGCCTGATGAGCCCTCTCTTCGAGATTTCATCTCTGCTCAAATGGCACAAATGCAGCTCCAGATGACCACTAGTTTCGAACATCTAAATGCTCGATTGGATCATGTTGATACCAGCTTGGACGCACTGGCTGACACCCAAGTCCAGCTTCAGATAAGGCTTACCAGGCTCTCCACAGAGCTTCATGGACTCCGTCAGGCCTCTGCACCACCTGGGAATGACGATGTCTAGAGAGTCTAGGCGTCAGATATCTAGTGTTTATTTTCCTTAGGACAGGGTCTCGCCATTGTTATCTTAGTTTGCTATCACAATCATGTTATTTCCTCCCTTGCACTTCTTTTGTCATGTCATGAGTCACTTTTGTAACTGTGTGCAATGAATGCTCAATCAATGGAATTCACAGTTCTTTGCTTAAGTTCTACTCATGTGTACATGAATTGTCTTTTTGGATGTTGCCAAATGGGGGAGCAACATCACTTATGCATAACTTGAACATTTTGTCATCATCAAAAAGGGGGAGAATGTTGGGTTTACATGGGTTATGTTTGTTTTTTGATGATGCACAATTCAATATGGGTGTTTCCTTCTACCACGACTCTCCATACTTAAACACCCATATATAAGGAATGTTTTGAAGATATTTTCGTACAGAAAGCAGCAACCATATCAAACCCTAGCAAAATCTGAAGAGAAAAGTCTCTCCCTGCTGCTTTGCTTCAGCACTCCGTCTAGAACAAAGAACAACAATCTTCTGAACGAAGTTGAAGTCGGTTCGTCTGTGATTCAAGCTTCTCCATCAACTGATACCTGTCAAGATGAAGTTTGAAGCACATCTGGACGACCATCTTGAAGAGTTCCATCTTAGGATTTGATTCTACAACTCTGAACTCTTCTCTATCTCTATTTCTCATACTCGGTGTGTGTGTTGGTGGGTCAAGTGTCTCTTGTGATTGATTCACGTGGGTCATGTTGTTCTGATCGTGTGTTAACATCAGACAACGTGAGTGTGTGTGTTGTAGTGGTTTGAACTCACTCATAAGCAGTCCTTCTGCATGTGTGTGTGGACGGTGGACGTAGGATACACAAGTTGTGTACTCCGAATCACCTTAAATCTTTGTGCCATGTGGTTTGCACATTTTCACGATAGATGGTTGGTAGGCACGCTGATTCTACACACGTTAGATAGGCTGTTCATGTTCTGCTCACAACAAGCACACGAATTGCAAGTCGAACTAATCCTGAATTTGGTTAAGATTTCAACAAGTCTGTGTTTCCATTGAAAATAAGGCAATAGTGGTTCTAGTTTACAGTAATCTATTCAACCCCCCCTTCTAGATTACCATATTATATAATTCCACATATCTTTCACCGTTCAGAGGTTGTCTCTGTTGCCTGAACCCCCATCCTTGGGAGCCTGTTGAGGGAGTGCTCCGGGCTATGAGCGTGCTCGAGTTGGCAGCCGACTGGGCGGACTCTAGAGCTTAGGGAAAATGAGGTTTGGACAGTGGCGCTGAGTCGTTTGTATAGCTCTCTTGTCTGGGACAGGACGCCGAGGTCGTTGAGGCGGTTCTCTTCCCGGCGTGGCCGAGACAGTCCTTTGTCTCACTGCCTCGCTCTACGTTGGTTTCAGAGCCACGTAGGGAGGTCAGGCGTGAGGCCACAGCTTGGCTAGGCTGTGGTATTGCGTGTGTTATGTGTTCTTGGCGGCTCTATCTCGCCCTTCCACGGGGGCGGAGGCAGGAGCTATGCTAGTGAGCAGAGCGTGCGGACTACGGGTCCCCCTCTTGGCTGCTAGCGGTGGTGGCTTGGTTGCTGTTGTTGTGACGGCACTTCCTTACGACGTTTCTAAGTGTTGTCCATTGCCCTAGCGTGCACGACGATTATAGCCTGGCCGTGCCTAGTTTCCGTGGGCGTCGTTGGTCTGGCCTTGTACGGACCCGTGCTTCTGGTGGTTTCCGCTTTGGTGTTCTCTCGGTTCCGTGGTCCCGTTCTTGGGTGCCAATCCATGGTGGCACCAGCATGTGTGGTTTCCCGACCTTGTGGCATATTCACGGTCCGGGGTGGTTCTGCTTGTGGGCCCTTGACCTTGTGGAGGTTTGAGGTGGTCATGCTTGTGGTGAGATGTCGTTCTCACCTAGTTGTTGCAAGGTCTCGGTAGGTGTGCTGAGGGTTGCTTCCGCTTTGTGCCCGACTTTGATGGTTTCTGCGGGAGTCATGTGTGTGGCTCGACCTCGGTTGGTGGTCGTGGCATTGCACTGTTCTCTTCTGCTGCTTTGCATTACCCTGTTGTAGGTGATCCTCGCTTTACATCTTTTTACGGTTGTTTCCTGTTTTCGGAGTTCCTGCTGCTCTGGCAGGTGAGGGACTGGTAATTCCTACTGGGCCTTGCTCGCGAGGCTCACCCCCTCTACTTCCTTCAGCTAGGGGCTCGTCGTCGTGGGAGCTCAGTGTCAGACGGGTTGCAAAGGTGGTTGTGGCTCTGTGTGTTGTCAATAGCAGTGAGAGCTGAGTGTTGTGAGCTCTTGTAGCCGAGTGAGCTGAGAGTTGTGCTTTGTAAGTCCTCGGGGTATGCCCCTTAAGGACTGCACCTTTCTTCTTGTACCTATGCTTTTGCTTGGGACACGTTGTATAGACCTTTATATATTGTACATATTGTTATAGTTATTTAAATTCAGTACATATCTCACTAGACTATTTCTTCTAACCCTTCCGGATCTTCGGATCCGTGGGTGGCGACGCGACCTACGGGGTCCCTGGTGGTGGTCCGGGAGGTCGGGTCTTACAGATTTCACTCTCACATCGATTTCATAAGTGAAACATCGATTTCAGTCTCACATCGATTTCATAAGTGAAACAACGATTTGATCGTTGTAACGATTTCATAAGTTAAACAATGATTTTATCATTGTAACGATTCGGTAAGTAAATCAACGATTTGATCATTGTAACAATTTCATAAGTTAAACAACGATTTGATCGCTACAACGATTCATTACAACTTCAACATCGATTTACTCAAACAATGATTTGATCAAAACAAGGATTTGCTTTCTTTCAAATATCGATTTCACTTAGACATTGATTTTGTTAAAACATCGATTCTGTTGGAAACATGGATTGCATTAGAACATGGATTCTATTCAAACATAGATTTCAAATTTAACATCGATTTACTTTATACTCAGATGTTTCAAATGTGTTTGGTGCCTAATGAAAAGTCAAATATATTTCATTTGCATAATCTTCTATCTCTCTGACAGAAGGTCTTTCTTATCTCTCTAGATCTCTTCTCACCTGTCAGACAAAAAGGGGCTTACCTACCACTTCTGGGTGACAGCAGGAAACATAGAGGTATGAACCTTTTTGAAAACAACACTTTTTTATCTAAACACTTTCTTCTATGCTTACAGACCTCGAAGACCACCATGTGGCTGATAGTCAGCACAAGAAGAATAGAAAAACCAACAACAACTAGAAGAGTTCCAACGGATCTTTTCAACGGATCTATTCAAAGCCTCTCATATAAAAGATGAAGCAAGGATGAAGAACTAAGCAGAGAGCTTTCCTAAAGATCTTTGAAGGAGTGTACATCTTGTGAGGAACCTCAACTCCACATACACTCAAAGAAAGAGAGGAGCTCGAGCCAAATCAAGAGAAGATTTTCACAGTAGAAGTTTCAAAGCTTTCAAGCCTTCTTCTCTTCACACTCTCTCTATGGTCATTGTAAATCTGAGGGGAGAGTCTGTGGCTGAGAGTTAGACTTCTTAGTGTTCATCTTGTAATAGCTCTTGGTCTGTTCTTTCTTTTCTAAGAAAGATTTTTGTCCAGCTGTAGGAATGTATACAGTGAGTCTCTTCTTGCGTGAAGAGTTGGCCAGTGTAGTTGCTGGCATTTTCTATCCAGCTGAGGGACTGTACTCAGTGTAGAACCTAGCTGGGGGTTTAAGTCTAGCAGAACCGCACTGGGGTTTGTACTAGGAGGTTGGCTTCTTGATCTGTAAGAGAAGTGGGCTGCCTTCTTGCCCAGGAAAGAGAAGAAGACCAGCTGGGGTGCTGGGTGTTGTATTGTCCTTATGGGGGACTGTACCCTTGGTTAGTAAAATCCCAAGATTGTGAGCTTTTTTTCGAGCTATCCTCCCCGTGCTTGTGAGTTTTTCTTATGGGTTTGCACGGGTGGATGCTTGCCGATGGTGCTCCCTCTTTCTGTAGCCTTCTCGTTGTGGTTTGTGGGCGAGGAAAGGTGGCATTGGTGCCGGGTGAGCCATTTGCTGGTTGTGCATGCTGTGTGCGCCTTGTTTCCTTTCTTTCTATGGCTTGTGTGGCTTTGGGGAGACTGTGGGATGGCCCATCTCTAGTTTTGGTCTTCTGACTGATATCACGACAAGTTGGCTATCGCGATACCAGTCAGAAGGTGACAGGCAACCTGTCGCATTCTAGTTGAGACAGGTTAGCCATCGTGTTCCCTGTGCGGTCGTCTAACGCTTGTAAGAGTGGCAAGTGTGTCAATATTATGTCAGTATGGCGTGTTGCGTTATCGCGGCGTCCGTGGGGGATGCAGTCTGTTGACCCATCGCGTTAAGGTGCTTAACGCGACGGGGCGGTCCGTTGCGTTCTGGGTGCTGAAGGCTAAAAGCCTTGGCCGGCTACCCCTTCCCCCTCTTCCCCCTTCTCTCCTCTTCTTCCCTTTCCCCTCTTCTCCGGAGATGGGGAGGTTCCCCTCCGGCGATCGGGACGTGGTGGTGCTGGAGGGTTCGTGGCGGGCGTCGTGGAGCTTGTGTGGAGCGAGGAGGAGGTGGCCAATTGAAGTGAAGGGCCCTATTGGGGTTCGTTCTTCATGAAAGGTAGGGATTACTGGGACTCTTCTCGATCCGGGTGGATTGGGAGCTCTTCGTGCTTTCTAGCTAGTTTAGATAGCCTCCCATGCTCCCGTCCCCTATGTGTGATGTGTTTGTACCATGTGGGCGGCCCGTGATTGAGGATCTCGTTGGTCTACCTCTCCACTGATGTCACGACGGCTTGGCGCATCGCGACATTAGAAGAGGCGTCGGCCTAGTCGGGCGCGACCTTATCGCGGCACGGTTGGCGGTCACGATAAGGGTGCTGTCGCGACGTGTTTCTTGGTCCCGACAAGGTTTTCTGTTGTGGAGCTTCACCCGGTGATGACAAGGCTGTCGCGGTGCCCTTCCCCATCGTGATGGTGTCACGACGGCCTTGGGGGTCGTGACAGTACCTGTGTTGCCTCGGGTGCTTCCGTGGTCCCAGTTGTGTGTCGGCGTGTGCCCTAGGGTACGCTTTGCCCTTAGGACCTTCTGGTAGGGAACACGATAGGTTACCTCCCACTGTTCAGTGACCGAAGGTGACACCTTCGTGGCCGTGTCCTGGCAGTGGTGCTAGGAGAGTCGCGTCTATCTAATAATCGATTGACTGGAGATCAATCGATTATTAGCAGAGTGATGGGTTTCCATACTATTCGGTGGTGTTCCGAGGTTCTAGCGATTCGTGCATGCCTTGGTTGGCCGACGACCCTTTTGAGGGTCCGTGCGTGCCTCCCTCTTGCTGGGCTTGTCGTGTGTTACAAGCCAGCAGTTCAGCATGGTTCCTGCTGTGCTTGCCCCGCATTTTGCCCGGTGCTTGGCACTTGAGGGCTTGTCCCATTCAAAGGTTGTCTCTGTTTCCTGGAACCCCCATCCTTGGGAGCCTGTTGAGGGAGTGCTCTGGGCTATGAGCATGCTCGAGTTGGCAGTCGACTGGGCAGACTCTGGAGCTAAGGGGAAAATGAGGTTTGGACAGTGGCGCTGAGTCATTTGTAGAGCTCTCTTGTCTGGGGTAGGACGTCGAGGACGTTGAGGCGGTTCTCTTCTCGGCGCGGCCCAGACAGTCCTTTGTCTCACTGCCTCGCTCTACGTTGGTTTCAGAGCTGTGTAGGGAGGTCAGGCGTGAGGCCGCAGCTTGGCCAGGCTGCGGGGTTGCGTGTGTTGTGTGTTCTTGGCGGCTCTGTCTCGCCCTTCCACGGGGGCGGAGGTAGGAGCTAGGCTAGCGAGCATAGTCTACGGACTACGGGTCCCCCTCTTGGTTGCTAGCGGCAGTGGCTTGATTGTTGTTGTTGTGATGGTGCTTCCTCATGACGTTTCTAAGTATTGTCCGTTGCCCTAGCGTGCACGGCGGTTATAGCCTGGCTGTGCCTAGTTTCCATGGGCGTCGTTGGTCTGGCCTTGTGCAGACCTGTGCTTCTGGTGGTTTCTACTTCGGTGTTCTCTCGGTTCCGTGGTCCCGTTCTTGGGTGCCAGTCCGTGGTGGCACCGACGTGTGTGGTTTCCTGACCTTGTGGCATGTCAACGGTCCGGGGTGGTTCTACTTGTGGGCCCTGGACCTTGTGGAGGTTTGAGGTGGCCGTGCTTGTGGTGAGACGTCGTTCTCACCTGGGTGTTGCATGGTCTCGATGGGTGTGCCGAGGGTTGCTTCCGCTTTATGCCCGACTCCCTTGGTTTCTGCGGGAGTCGTGTGTGTGGCCCGACCTCGGTTGGTGGTCGTGGCATTGTGCTGTTCTCTTCCGCTACTTAGTAGTACCCTGCTGTAGGTGTTCCTCGCTTTACAGATTTCTAAGGTAGTTTCATGTTTTCGGAGTTCCTGCTGCTCTGGCCGGTGAGGGACTGGTAATCCCTACTGGGCCTTGTTCACAAGGCTCACCCCCCTACTTCCTGTAGCTAGGGGCTCGTCATCGCGGGAGCTCGGTGTCGGAAGGGTTGCAGAGGCGGTTCTGGCGCTGTGTGTTGTCAGCAGCAGTGAGAGCTGAGTGTTGTGAGCTCTTGTAGCCGAGTGAGCTGAGAGTTGTGCTTTGCAAGTCCTCGGGTATGCCCCTTAAGAACTGCACATTTCTTCTTATACCTGTGCTTTTGCTTGGGACACGTTGTACAGACCTTTATATATTGTACATATTGTTATAGTGATGTAAATGCAGTACATATATCACTAGATTATTTCTTCTAACCCTTCTGCAACATCGGATCCGTGGGTGGCGACGTGACCTTCGGGGTCCCTGGCGGGGGTCTGGGAGGTCGAGTCGTTACAGTGGTATCAGAGAGAGGAGTCTGCTGAGATTGGTAATGAGTTAATAACTATAACTGTCCCAAAGAAAGGTACTAGTATGCTGCTGACACCGTCTGACTACTGTTAGGCTTGTGCTTTCAATTGTTTTGCAGGTGTGCGGATTTTCGGAAAGTTTCGTGTGCGCGCTGTAGTAGGTTGCGGTTGTTGCTGCGTCGCGTGCGTGGCAAGTGTGATCGCTCGGTGTGTTCATGCCGTGGTGGCGCGGTTGGCGGTGGACTCGATGGCAGTGGTCTTCCCCATATGGAGGACGATTGCAGGCAAGTCCAGGCGCGATGCTTCTGGTCGTCTTCGGCGCATTTGAGTGTGTGGGCGTCGCGATGGCTGAGAGAGCCTACGTGTGGTGTGGCCTTCACCGGTGCAGATTTTTTGTCTGTGGAACCAGTCGAAGTGTCCCGACCATGTTGGCTATCCCCCTGTTGTTGGGGTGTGTGCTATGTTGGCTGTGTGTAGTCTCTTGTCTGTGTGCCATTGTGCACTGTGCTCTGCTTGGTCGGCGTTGTTGCTTGGGCTAAGCAGGTGTTCTGTGTGCTTTGTTGCATCGCTGGTTGAGCACTGCGACACTTGCCTGTGGTTGTTGTCGGCCTGGTGCTGGCTGATTGTGAGCTCTGGTGAGGTGGTCCCGGAGTTCTTCTCTATTGGTTCTGGCGAAGTGAGGTTTCCCCAGAACTGTGTTGTGCTCGTTTCTAGTTGCTGCTGCATTACCCTCTTGGCTGTGGTGCATCGCTTGGTTGCCATGTGTTCTTGTGAGGTTTCCCAGAACTGTTTGCTGTTGTTTTGGTAAGGGTTCCTCTCAGGACTGTTCCGTGCTCGTTTCTGCTGATGCCGTGCTACCTCAGGGTCTGTGGTGTGCTGTTGGTTTGGTTGGTGTGTTCTGGCAAGTTTTCCCAGAGCGGTGCCTTGGTGGTTCTGGCGGAGGTTCTTCCCAGAAGTGCTCTATGTTCGTTTTGGGCCACCATTGTGTTTCCTCTGTGGTTCGAAGTGTGCCATTTGGTTGGGCTGCATTCTGGCGAGGTTCTCCCAGGACGGCTCTTGGTGTTTTTGGTGGAGGTTCTCCCCAAAGCTGCTTCGTGTTATTTTGGTTGTCGCTGCTCTCTCTCTCTGTAGAGATGAGCTGTCGTTGCCAGTTGGACTGTCTGTGTTACAGTCTGCTTGGGCGTTGTCGGTCAAGGTGTGGTGCACTTGGCTGTACATCTGGCTGCTGTGTTGGCCAGCTTGTCTCATTAGTCGTTTCCAAGTTTTTCGGTTGCGCTTCTGGGACTGCGTGTCCCCATGGCTCGAATGGTTTGCCTTGTTTCTCGCACCCTATGTGCTCTTGCAGATGGTGGTCTGGTGAGTGCAGTGGGTGTTTGGCTGGCTGTGCTTCTTGTGGAAGCGTCAGTCTCACATTGTGGTGTTGCCTCTTGCGCGTGGAAGAGACTCATTGTATGTGTCTCCTTCCCCTGCTTTCCGTTGGTTGCTCGGGGTGGCGATGCTCCACTGTTGTGTTGTGTTTCCAGGGTGCAATCGTTGCGACCTTTTGGTGGAGTCATCTTCCCTTGAGTTGTTTTTCAGTTGAGCTGGTTGCTCCCCTCGTGTGGCCGTTTCCTTGTGGCACCATGGGTCGGTGGACCTGTTCGTGCCATTTGTCATTGTGATTGTTTCTTGCTGCCTGCCTAAACAATTTGGGGCATTGGGTCTCTGTTGATTTAGGGCGAGGTAGTCCCGTTTTCTATTGAGTTGCTGCGTGAGGATTGTTCCGCTGTGCATTTCTGCTTGGCTTTCTCATGCAAGCATTGTTCCGGTGTATGCTCGGTGGTGCCTCGGCTGGTGCCTTGGAGGCTTTCCACGTCGTCGTTTTGGTGTTTGGCCTCTCTATCCGTAGCGAAAGAAATGGCGCTTCTTGCTCTTGCGCGCCAGAGACTTGCTGCGGTTTTCGCTCCCCGTGTGGCAGTGTCGGTGCTCCGTGTTTTGAGTGCTCCTTGGAGCCGACGTAGTTGTTGTGCTCTTGAAGTTGTCGGATTTCTTTGTGCTTCTGTTGTGGATCTTTAGTGGAGAGTCCCCTTCGGTGGGCCCTGTGTAGTTTTGGGCCGTCGGTGTTGTTGTGTGTGCTGCACCTTGAGCATTTTCTTCGATGCTTCGTGTTTTTGCACCTCAAGGGCTAGAGCCGGCATGGCCTATTGTGCCCTTTCAGGCTTGCGGTCCTTTGCATATGGCTTTTTGCAGGTCTCTGGTGAAGAGTCCATCATGTTAGCCCGTGGTGTTGTTTTGGCCGCTGGTGCACATGTGTTGCACTTTGCTTAGTTTTGGTGCTTGTGGTAGCACCGTGTGGTCATGCCTGAGTCTTTCGATTTTGTGCCGTCTGGAGCCTTGGTGCATTGTGTTGTACCTTGGGTGGCTCTTGGTGCTGGGTTAGCACCCTATGTTGTGCCATGTGCCTGATCGTGAGCTTCGTGTGTCATTTCACGAGTTTGCTCAGTGTTGGAGGCGTTGAGCGTTCCGCCTCTGGGACACTCTGTGTTGGCCTGTGCCTTGTGGTTGTACCGTTACCACTGTGGGGTGGCTGCTTTGCCTTGTCTAGGTAGCCCTATCGATGGTATGCCAGGCTTTGGTCGTGGCCAGTGTCTCGGTTTTCCCTCTCGCTCTGGGAGCGAGTGTGTTTGGCTGTGGTACCCTACTTCGGTCTGGGTCCCTTTGAGGTCGACGTGCTGTCCTCGACCTCTTTGGTTTTTTTAGTTCCTATGTGGTTGTGCGTCTTTCTGGCGGTTGGCATGCTGGTACCCACACTGAGCCCTATGTGCGCGTGGCAGGTGTGCTGCCAATTCCTCGTTGATTCTCCACTGTGCGTGGTGTTGGTGAGTCTGGAAGCCGATGGCAGAGTCTCCTGTCGGTTTGTTTGGTGACAGTGAGGCCTATTGGCTTGCTAGTACTCGACCACATGGTTTGTCGACATTGGAAGGTGCCTAGTTTTGGCTTAACCTCAGACGTCTTCTGTGTTTTCGTCGTGGTGTGCCACGTTGTGGAGTGTGTGGTCTCTCAGTTTTTATGGCTCCGTGTGCATTTGGTGTCATTGTCGGACCACAAGGAAGGTCTGGGTGAGACCTAGTGGAGACAGTGAACGTTGTTCCGTGGGTTGCGGAGTCTCCGCGAGCGTGATGTTACTCTGGTTCTCGTCGCTCGCGTGACTTCTCGGTTGGGCTGGTGACCGATGCTAGCTACTTATAGTAGCGTGAGGCCATTCCCCTGAGACTTGTGGTTGGTTCTCAGGCGTTTCTCGTGATGCTGTCGGCAGCCGCGTCCTCTGTCGGGTTTTGTTGGCGACAGAGTGAGTTGCTGATTGGTTGGTCCCAAGAGCGGGGTCTGTTGGTGGCTGCAGCCGTGCGGTTTTCGGCTGGCGTTTTCTGCTGTTCAGGCCAGATTTGGCGTTGCTTGGCACCATGGGTTTGTCATCCCGGTTGGACGCCCAACGTGTGGCTGGAGTGAGCCATTGGTTTTCAGTTGTGTGCTCCACCCGTGTGTTTGGAGCCCGTTGTGCGAGCTGTTGGTTTTTCGGCTTCGTGTGCCCACACACGTTTGGCGGTGTGGTTGTTGCCATAAGGAAGTCATGTTGAGACTTAGTGTCTTCTTCACGTTGGTCTTACGTTTACTCTCTGTGTTTCATTTCGTGCCTTGGGATCTTTTGGGCTTGCCCCAATTTCGAGGACGAAATTATTTTAAGGGGGGTAGAATGTAAGACCCGACTTCTCGGCTTTCCGTCCAGTGTCTTGGGTGACTGGCCACTAACGCGTCCAGGCTGGGCGACGCGTTAGTGTCACGTCGTGGGTGTCCGTCACAACAGTCATCCCTGTTATGACGTATGTGTGCGTCGCATTCTTGTCGCGTCCAGTTTGCCTGTCGCATTCTTGTCGCTACTGGTCAACGGGTCGCGACAGCGCTATCGTGTTCCGCTGTGCGGTTGTCTGATGCCTGTCAGAGTGGCAGGTGTGTCAGTACGGCCTGTCGCGTTGTTGCGGCATTGGGACGTGTTCTTGCCATAGTCTATTGACCCATCGCGTTAAGGTGCTTAACGCGACGAGGTGGTCCGTCGCGTTCTAGGTGCCCAAGGCTAAAAGCCTTGGCCGGCTACCACTTCCCCCTCTTCCCCCTTCTCACCTCTTCTTCCCTTTCCCCTCTTCTCCAGCGATGGGGAGGTTCCCCTCTGGCGATTGGGGCGTGGTGGCACCGGCGGCCTTGTGGCGGGCATCGTGGAGCTTGCGTGGAGCGACGAGGAGGTGGCCAACCGATGTGAAGGGCCCTATTGGGGTTCGTTCTTCATGAAAGCTAGGGATTACTGGGACTCTTCTCGATCCAGGTGGATTGGGAGCTCTTCGTGCTTTCTAGCTAGTTTAGATAGCCTCCCATGCTCCCCTCCCCTGTGTGTGATGTGTTTGTAGCATGTGGGTGGCCCGGGATTGAGGATCCCATTGGTCTACCTCTCTGCTGATGTCGTGACAGCTCGGCGTTTCACGACATCAGAAGAGGCGTCGGCCCAGTCGGGCGCGACCTTATCGCGATGCAATTAGCGATCGTGATAAGGGTGCTGTCGCGATGCGTTTCTTGGTCGCGACAGGGTTTGCTATCACGGCGCTTCACCCAGTCATGACAAGGCTGTCGCGGTGTCCTTCCCCGTCGCGATGGTGTCGCGATGGCCTTGGGGGTCACGACAGTACCTGTGTTGCCTCGGGTGCTTCTGTTGGCCCGATTGTGTGTCGGCATGTGCCCTAGGGCAAGCTTTGCTCATAGGACCTTCTGGTAGGGAACGCGGCAGGTTACCTCCCTGCGTTCAGCGACCGAAGGTGACACCTTCATGGTCGTGTCTTGGCAGTGGTGCTAGGAGGGTCGCGTCTGTCTAATAATCGATTGACTGGCGGTCAATCGATTATTAGCAGAGCGACGGGTTTCCGTACTGTCTAGTGGTGTTCCAAGGTTCTAGCCGTTCGTGCGTGCCTTAGTTGGCCGACGGCCCTTTTGAGGGTTCGTGCATGCCTCTCGCTTGCTGGGCTTGTTGTGTGTTACAAGCCAACAGTTCGGCACGGTTCCTGCTGTGCTTGCCCCACCTTTCGTCCGGTGCTTGCTACTTGAGGGCTTGTCTCGTTAAGAGGTTGTCTCTATTGCCTGGGACTCCCATCCTTGGGAGCCAGTTGAGGGAGTGCTCCGGGCTACGAGCGTGCTCGAGTTGGCAGCTGACTGGGCGGACTCTGAAGCTGAGGGGAAAATGAGGTGAGGATAGTGGCGCTGAGTCGTTTGTAAGTGCTCTCTTGTCTGGGGCGGGACGCCGAGGTTGTTGAGGCGGTTCTCTTTCTGGCACGGCCCAGATAGTCCTTTGTCTCACTGCCTCGCTCTACATTGGTTCCGGAGCCGCGTAGGGAGGTCAGGCGTGAGGCCGCAGCTTGGCCAAGCTACGGTGTTGCGTGTGTTGTGTGTTCTTGGCGGCTCTATCTCACCCTTTCGCGGGGGCGAAGGCAGGAGCTAGGCTAGCGAGCAGAGCGTGTGGACTACGGGTCCCCCTCTTGGCTACTAGCAGCAATGGCTTGGTTGTTGTTGTTGTGATGGCGCTTCCTCACAACGTTTCTAAGTGTTGTCCGTTGCCCTAGCATGCACGGCGGTTATAGCCTGGCCGTGCCAAGTTCCGTGGGCGTCGTTGGTCTGGCCTTGTGCGGACCCGTGCTTCTGGTGGTTTCCGCTTTGGTGTTCTCTCGGTTCTGTGGTCCCGTTCTTGCGTGCCAATCCGTGGTGGCACCAGTGTGTGTGGTTTCCCGACCTTGTGTTATGTTCACGGTCTGAGGTGGTTCTACTTGTAGGCCCTCGACCTTGTGGAGGTTTGAGGTGGTCGTGCTTGTGGTGAGACGTCTTTCTCACCTAGTTGTTGCGTGGTCTCGGCAGGTGTACTGAGGGTTGCTTCTGCTTTGTGCCCGACTCTGTTGGTTTCTGCGGGAGTCATGTGTGTGGCTCGACCTCGGTTGGTGGTCGTGGCATTCCACTATTCTCTTCTACTGCTTAGCATTACCCTGCTGTAGGTGTTCCTCGCTTTACAACTTTCTATGGTAGTTTCCTGTTTTCAGAGTTCCTACTACTCTGGCCGGTGAGGGACTGGTAATTCCTACTGGGACTTGATCGCAAGGTTCACCCCCTCTACTTCCTTCAGCTAGGGGCTCGTCATCGTGAAAGCTCGGTGTCAGATGGGTTACGGAGGCGGTTGTGGCTCCGTGTGTTGTCAACAGTAGTGAGAGCTGAGTGTTGTGAGCTCTTGTAGCTGAGTGAGCTGAGAGTTGTGCTTTGCAAGTCCTCGGTGTATGCCCCTTAAGGACTGCACCTTTCTTCTTGTACCTGTGCTTTTGCTTGGGACACGTTGTACATACCTTTATATATTGTACATATTGTTATAGTTATTTAAATTCAGTACATATCTCACTAGACTATTTCTTCTAACCCTTCCGGATCTTCAGATCTGTGGGTGGCGACGCGACCTTCGGGGTCCCTGGCGGTGGTCCGGGAGGTCGAGTCATTATAGATTTCAGTCTTATATCGATTTCACTCTCACATCAATTTCATAAGTGAAACATTGATTTCGGTCTCACATCGATTTCAGTGAAAACAATTTGATCGGTCTCAATCGATTTCATGTGATTTGATTTGATCGCTGTAACGATGTCATAAGTTAAACAACGATTTGATCAGTACAACGATTCATTACAACTTCAACATCGATTTACTCAAACAATGATTTGATCAAAACAACGATTTGCTTTCATTCAAATATCGATTTCACTTAAACATTGATTTTGTTAAAACATCGATTCTGTTGGAAACATGGATTGCATTAGAACATGGATTCTGTTCAAACATGGATTTCAAATTTAACATCGATTTCCTTTATACTTAGATGCTTAAAATGTGTTTGGTGCCTAATGAAAGGTCAAATATATTTCATTTGTATAATCTTCTCTCTATCTGACAGAAGGTCTTTCTTATCTCTCTAGATCTCTTCTCTCTTGTCAGACAAAAAGGGGCTTACCTACCACTTCTGGGTGACAGCAGGAAACATAGAGGTATGAACCTTTTTGACAAAAACACTCTTTTATCTAAACACTTTCTTCTATGCTTGCAGACCTCGAAGACCACCATGTGGCTGACAGTCAGAACAAGAAGAATAGAAAAACCAGCAACAACTAGAAGAGTTCCAACGGATCTCTTCAACTGATCTATTCAAAGTCTCTCATATAAAAGATGAAGCAAGGCTGAAGAACTAAGCAGAGAGCTTTCCTGAAGATCTTTGAAGGAGTGTACATCTTGTGAGGAACCTCAACTCCACATACACTCAAAGAAAGAGAGGAGCTCGAGCCAAATCAAGAGAAGCTTTTCACAGCAGGAGTTTCAAAGCTTTCAAGCCTTCCTCTCTTCACAGTCTCTCTGTGGTCATTGTAAATCTGAGGGGAGAGTCTGTGGCTGAGAGCTAGACTTCTTAGTGTTCATCTTGTAATAGCTCTTGGCGTATTCTTTCTTTTCTAAAAAAGATTTTTGTCCAGCTGTAGGAATGTATACAGTGAGTCTCTTCTTACGTGAAGAATTGGTCAGTGTAGTTGCTGGCATTTTCTTTGGAGCTGAGGGACTGTACTCAGTGTAGAACCTAGCTGGGGGTTTAAGTCTAGAAGAACCGCAGTGGGGTTTGTACCAGGAGGTTGGCTTGTTGACCTATAAGAGAAGTGGGTTGCCTTCTTGCCCGGGAAAGAGAAGAAGACCAGCTGGGGTGCTGGGTGTTGTATTGTCCTTATGGGGGACTATACCCTTGGTTAGTAAAATCCCAAGATTGTGAGCTTTTTTTCGAGCTATCCTCCCCGTGCTTGTGAGTTTTTCTTATGGGTTTGCACGGGTGGATGCTTGCCAATGGTGCTCCCTCTTTTTGTAGCCTTGTCATTGTGGTTTGTGGGCGAGGAAAGGTGGCATTGGTGCCCCTTCAGCCATTTTCTAGTTGTGCACACTGTGTGCGCCTTATTTCCTTTCTTTCTGTGGCTTGTGCGGCTTCGGGGAGACTATGGGATGGCCCATCTCTGGTTTTGGTCTTCTGACTGATATCACGACAAGTTGGCTATCACAATACCAATTAGAAGGTGACATGCAACCTGTCGCATTCTGGTTGAGACAGGTTAGCCATCATTTTCCGCTGTGCGGTCGTCTGACGCCTGTCAGAGTTGCTAGTGTGTCAGTACGGCCTGTTGCGTTGTCGTGGCGTCCGTGGGGGATGCAGTCTGTTGACCCGTCGCGTTATGATGCTTAACACGATGGGGCGGTCCGTCGCGTTCTAGGTGCCGAAGGCTAAAAGCCTTGGCCAGCTACCCCATCCCCCTCTTCCCCCTTCTCTCCTCTTCTTCCATTTCCCCTCTTCTCAGGCGATGGGGAGGTTCCCCTCCGACGATCGGGGTGTGGTGGTGCCGGCGGGCTCGTGGCGGGCGTCGTGGAGCTTGTGTGGAGCGAGGAGGAGGTGGCCAACTGACGTGAAGGGCCCTATTGGGGTTCGTTCTTCATGAAAGGTAGGGATTACTAGAACTCTTCTCGATTTGGGCAGATTGGGAGCTCTTCGTGATTTCTAGCTAGTTTAGATAGCCTCCCATGCTCCCCTTCCTTGTGTGTGTTGTGTTTGTATCGTATGGGCGGCCCGTGATTGTGGATAAATTCCTTGTGTCCTTTGTGTGATTGTTTATTTGCTTCCACACTTCTATTCTCTATCACGCTCAACTTACCAAACTTTCAAGTGAAAATTTTCTGTGTTTTAGATTTCAGAAAACTTATTCACCCCCCTCTAGGTTAGCTTGCTGCCGTACCAAAAGGGCCAACAGTTGGCTGTGGGTCTGCTAGCTTGTTTGGGGTTCGACCTTCTGATGCTAAACTCGACGGGTAGATACGTCACGTTCAGATCAGAAGGCGACACCCCGGTCGTCGTGACCTAGTTGTGACAGGTTGGTCGTCACCTTCTATTTCTAAAGGCGACGCCCTTGTGGTCGCGTTCTTGTTGCCGAGTTTCTGGTCATGGTGTGTGTGCCTCGGTTGGCCGACGGTCCTTCTGGGAGTTCGAGGAGGTGTGTCGTGCATGCCCTGTGCCTGCTCGGCTTGTCTTGGTTACAAGCCAGCTGTGTCGTTTGCTTGTTGTGGTTGCCCCGCCTGTTCCCAGTTCGCCCAGTGCTTGGCACTCGATGGCTTAATAAGTAGTAAATATTTTCACATGATTCTAATTGAACTTAAGTGATTGATCATGCTCTCTACTTGCCATTTGGTCTCTCTCTTTCTTGCCTTGTTATCTTACTTGCTAAAATAAGCACATGGAAACTTGCTAAAATTGGCCATCCATGATTTTATTTCCTGAATAAGAACTTTTGTTACTTACCTAATATGAGGTTTCCATAATTGGATTTACAAGACACTCACACACGCACTTGAGCAATTCTCACTCGCGGCTTGCGCATACACGCTTGCACAATAGAAAACCATTTCTTGGCTTGTGGTGAACTCTCCATTAGATATTCCTTCTGCCGAACTCGTGACCTCTTGACCAAGGCCTCTGTATGTCTCCTCTAAGCATGGATTCCCATATGGCCGACGAGCAGGTTGTACCATGAAGTACCCAGAAGTTAGTGTGCACTTCTCTCTCTGTTGACTTTCTCGGAGTGATCGAGTATAACTGTAACGGCCCACTTCCACCCGGTATGGTTATACCAACCCACATCGGATTAGAGCAAGTCGCTACAAGGGAGAAAACCCCAACATTACTAGTGGAACTTGTCCACCTCCAAGATTTCACACAACCCGTTGCCTTGGGTATCACGTAACACAATTGAGTTGTCCCGTAGGGGCACTACTACAGTACAGCTCCACGCAATCTATGGTGGCAGTGTCTCATTGGCACAACTTATTTATCTTGTCACATTAACACATTTTCACACACACATGCCACATGTTCTCTCTCTTTCCATGCACATGCGCACATAATTCATGAAATAATTACTTATCACTTTCAGTTTCTCAGATTAACCATTAATAGTAATTGACAGAACTAAATCATGATATGTACTAATCTCATTTTTAAACATGGTTGAGACTTAATATCAAATCATGATACAGAATCCTTCAGAAATTCATAACTCTTTTTACAGTGATCAGAACATGATTAAAATTTAACCACAGGGTACATAAGTATCACATATCATATCAGTAAGTTTTCATATATTTTGGATCAATATAACTATTTTTAATATTTAATAGAGTTTTCCTGATATTTAACAAGATAATTCAACTAACATGGTAGACAGTAGGTCATCGAATCTAACCATCCTAAAACATGCATACAATAGACCTACATTCATGGAAAATTTTGAGATTATAATATTCATCATACACATTTATTCTGAATTTAACTCTACCAAACCTTGTGTATTTCCTCCATAACAGAATTTCTATAAATAAAAAATATAATCAAAAAATTATCAGGATTTCATGGTATGATCTAGTGAACATATTAGAAAGGACAAAATTTCCTAAACACATGCATGTATTCACTTTTACCTGAAAAATCACATCACATGCAGTGAAACACTGTTCTGGAAAATCAGAGGAACTTGACGTCCAGGGGTTGGAAGCCAACAGGGGTTAATGACATGATCGACTGCCATTGACCCAGGAACTTGGCGGCAACAAAGTGGTCGTCAACCTCCTATCTGCACAATGTGCAGACCAAACACATAAAACTCATGAATTGGGAGTCCAGGACACGATTTTAAAATCCGTAAAATTTATAAATCCCTAAAGGATAAGTCCAAGGAGTGAAACCCTAAGTTACTTGCTTGGGAATAAATCTCTAAAGGGTTGATTTGGTCGAAGAAGCCCTCCTCGGCCAAGCCAAGAAGGTGATATTTACCCCTCCCAGATCTGGTCTTCCTGCTCATGTAGATCGATCTCCGGAGTCGGGGAAGCCTCCTCAATACAAGAGTACCTCCCAGTTAATGTAGATCACTGGGTGAAGCACACAATTGTCGGATCAAACTTTAGACAACTAAGGTTTTCTCACAACCGAGCCCTAGGTTTTCCTCTCAACCAAAAGATCTAATTTGACCGAAAACACTAGGTTTGATAGGTTTAAGGGTTTGGGTGCGCCTAGCATTAGGGTTGCCTACCGTTGGGATGGGTTTCCTAATCAAGAACCTGTAAGAAACACAATTGTTTCTAGATCTGGAATCGTAACATAACTGGAGAAGTAAACGACCAACCTACTGCCGTTGACCAAAAGTCAACGTCAATCGATGTTGACGTCGATATCTTCTGGTCAGACACTAAACAGCACACTAGTTGCCGTCAACTCACTCTAAACGTCAAGAGATGTTGACGTTAAGCAAAATTTCGGCAGAAACACAGAAATCATCAAACCACATATATGCACAACAATAAATAAATACTATATGCACACTTAATTAAATATATTACATGCACAGAAATAAACATATATATACATATGCACATAAGTAAATAAATACTTACAATATGCACAAAATTAAATATACCTAATGAAGACAAAAGTTGAGGGCCTTACACCCTCTCCCCCGTAAAAGGGATCTTCATCCTCGAAGATCGAATCATGTACCTATGGTGACGTTGTCGGCATCGTCTCTAACTAACGCATACACTCTGGCTGGTTCTTGAGTTCTTGCTGCTGTCTTCATTGTTGCTGCTGCTGCAACACCTTGTGGAACGAAGATCTACAGCTTCGGACACTCTCTAATCTGATGATCTGAGTTGCCGCACTGGAGACATCTTCCCGCCTTTGTCCAACTCAAGTCTGCGCCATGATGCTTGCCCCAGTATGCACACTCGGGCTTCTCGCTGCCTGTAGGTGCTGACTTTGCTGGTACTATAACTGGTTGCTGGTCTTCCACGAGCCTCTTCATCTTCTTGTCCTGTCGTTGGAACAGTTCTGGCAACCTCTTCATCTGAGTCTTCTTCTGTTCCTGGTACAATTCCATCTCACTCTCCTGCCTGCATGCCGCATTAAGAGCCACATCCATAGTCCTATGGTCGAACGCTACAAGTCTAGCTCTCAATGATGGCTTGAGCCCCATCATGAACTTCTTTACCTTACGCCTCTCGTCAGCAACTATGTGTTGGAAATCGACTTGAGGCATCACATGCGCAGCGGAAGTAAAACAAAAAATCGATTTCCATCTATGTACTTGATCGGGCTATGATGTACGGTGCATATAAACATACATACAAATAAGGCGTGAGACAATCTCACCTAGGGGAGATCGTATATCCCCTGAAGCGCAGAACTAGTCCTTGTTTGAAGGAGCTCTCGAGAGACTCCCTCTAGCGGTATCCACACAGTGGATGATCGGCGATGACGATGACCCCTCCTACACCGATGGTGCCACTCCTCCTAGTCGTGCAACACCACACAGCGGCCAACAGCAGCAAGTAGCAGCAACAACAAGAGGGCTCGGCCCTCCTAGTTCTCCTCTTGCTTAGGGAGAGCACAGCAGGGAGAGTTGGGAAGGGGGGATGACGAAGGTGGTTTCTCTTCACAAGTTCTAGCCCATAAACTTCAAAGAGAACCCCTTCTATTTATAGAGAGCCTAAAGGACACCTCATCAGGGACACCTCATCATGTCATGATGACAAGGGACACCTCACAGGGACACCTCACCATGTCATGATGACAAGAGGGACACCTTGCAAGGACACCTCGTCATGTAATCATGACAAGGGACACCTCGCAGGGACACCTCACCATGTCATGAAGACAAGAGGGACACCTTGCAAGGACACCTCATCATGTAATCATGACAAAGGACACCTCGTAGGGACACCTCACCATGTCATGATGACAAGAGGGACACCTTGCAAGGACACCTCATCATGTAATCATGACAAGAGACACCTCGCAGGGACACCTCATCATGTCATGATGACAAGGGACACCTTGCATGGACACCTCGTCATTTAATCATGACAAGGGACACCTCGCAGGGACACCTCATCATGTCATGATGGGTAATGATGAAGTGTCCTCCTTCTAGAAGGGGTGAGGTGGCATGATCCTAGTAAGCTCCCTTAATGGATCCTTATCAAGGCTTATTGGGTCTTACCCAATAGGTCCATAATGGGTTAAATAAGGCTTATTGGATAACGTTTATCCAATCTTCTATTCATCGCATTATCCACCTTATGTGTGTGACCCTCTAGGCCCAATATCGAGCTGGCCATGAGTTCTACTCGTCAGAACTCCTTCTGTCTTAGTGAATTATTATCTCCATAATAATTCACTCAACTCATCGATTATGAACATACTAGGCCACTATGCCATAATCCCCAGACGATACGAGTGATCAAATCCATTGGACCTGTCTGCCCATAGTTACCGTGTACATGTAGTCCCTCATCCATCTATTATCCTAGAGACCATATATTAGGCATGGTGTTGTCAGGTCTATATGGAATCTGTTAAAGTCAAACTCTTATCGGATTCTCCCGGAGAACTCCTCCTCACTAAATCCAATTGACCCTGGCCAGGGATTTGCTTGAGTAAGACAATATGATATTCCTCCCACGATACCGAGAGTGGATGATCCTTTATTGACACATAATTGCCTTCGTAAGGTTGGCTACCATTCCCAATGACTATACTAGTATCAAAGACCTGGAATTACTCAAACAAGACATCTTTGGTGTCTCAAGTCTAAGGACCAGTTACACAACTGAGACTACAGAATCGCTAGCTGACAATTAGGTATCATTAACCATATAGCATTCCGAGAACGGATCATTCAGTGAACTCATTCTCCAATAAGCACCTGCACCATATCCCTAGTGTCTCCACACAAGCAGCTATGAGACCAGCTGCTTCCATCATATGGACAGGTATATGGCACACCGGTCTTTCCGGTCATCTCAATGTCCTTCTTGAGTAACCTACGACTAGGAATATTTAGGATCTGTGTTTAAAGAGAATCAGCCTCATTATCATGATCTCATCATGATCCAATTCCCATTGCACAGACCCATGGACATCACAGTATACAAACACATGGAATATACAGTGAGAAAATACCATTATAATATTACCAAAAGATATTGTACATAATTACAAGTGCCATCACTCACGTGAATTGGCTTGTAGGGCACCTATAACTAGCAATCTCCCACTTGACTTAAAACCAATCACCTACATGTCTGATTCCCATCAGGCCTCGGTGTCGCTCAAAAACAATTTGAGTGAGTGGCTTTGTGAGTGGATCTGCAATGTTATCATCGGATGAAATTCTTTTTACTACTACATCTCCACGGGCCACAATCTCTCTGATCAAGTGGAACCTCCTTAGAACATGCTTAGACTTCTGATGAGACCTAGGTTCCATTGCTTGAGCAATCGCCCCATTGTTGTCGCATAACAATGAAATTGGCTCTTCATGACCAGACACCACTCATAAATCTATGATGAACTTCTTCATCCAGACAGCTTCTTTTGCTGCTTCTGAAGCAGTAATATACTCTACCTCGATAGTCGAGTCAGTAGTAGTCTCCTGCTTGGAACTCTTCTAGCTTACTGCTGCTCCATTCAGGGTAAAAACATACCCTGAGTTAGACTTACTATCATCGATATCAGACTGGAAACTTGAGTCCGTGTAGCCTTCAACCTTGAGGCTACCTCCTCCATGTACTAGTAAAAGATCCTTAGTCCTTCTTAAGTACTTAAGGATACACTTTACTGCCTTCCAGTGTTCTAAACCTGGATTTGCCTGATACCTGCTCATAACATTTAGAGCATGCGCTATATCAGGTCTAGTACATAACATTGCATACATGATAGATCCTATAGCAGATGTATAGGGTATTCTATCCATGTATGCCCTTTCTTCTAGAGTCTTTGGAGACATACTCTTATAAAGAGAAATTCTATGTCTCAGTGGTATGAGACCTCTTTTGGAATTTTCCATGCCAAATCTTTTGACTATGGTGTCTATGTACATGGACTGGGACAAGCCAAGCATCCTCTTAGATCTATCTCTATAGATCCGAATCCCCAAAATGTAGGATGCTTCCCCTAAGTCCTTCATGGAGAAGTTCTTTGATAACCAAGTCTTAACTGTGGATAGCATTCCAATATCATTTCCAATGATGAGAATGTCATCCACATACAACACCAAGAAAATGATAACACTCCCACTTACCTTCCTATATACACAAGGCTCATCTTCGTTCTTAACGAAGTCATAAGATCTGATTACCTCATCAAACCTTATGTTCCAACTTCGAGAAGCTTGCTTTAGTCCATAAATAGACTTAAGCAACTTGCACACCTTATTTGGACTTTTCTCGAAAACGAATCCATCAGGCTGTATCATATACACCTCTTCCTCGAGGTTGCCATTGAGGGATGCGGTTTTTACATCCATCTGCTATATCTCATAATCATGGTATGCTGCAATGGCCAATAACATTCTGATAGATTTTTGCATGGCGACGGGCGAAAAGGTTTCGTCATAGTCAATACCTTGCCTTTGACGATATCCTTTTGCCACAAGCCTTGCTTTAAAGGTCTCTACCTTTCCATCTACTCCAATCTACTTCTTGAAGATCCATTTGCACCCAATGGGTACAATACCCTCAGGTGCATCAACTAGGTTCCAAACCTGGTTGGAGTACATGGAATCCATCTCAGAATTCATGGCCTCTTGCCATTTCCTGGAGTCTATGCTCATAATGCCTCCTCGTAGGTTTGAGGATCAATATCCTCAGAGTCTTGTCCCTTGATATGTCCCACATATCTTTCAGGAGGGATAGGAACTCTACTTGACCTACGCAAATTTGGAATTTGTGTGATAGGTACTTGAACAGACTCTTCTTGCAGAATGCTGCTTGAGCCAGGTTCCCCAACCTCACTCAATTCTATCACACTCCCACTGTTTCCACCAAGAATGTGTTCCTTCTCAAGAAACACTGCTCTCTTGGCAAGAAAGACCTTTTGGTCCTCGGGGTGATAGAAATAATACCCACAAGTTTCCTTGGGGTATCCCACGAATATGCTCCGTTCTGACCTTGATTCCAATTTATCAGGATTGTGTCTCTTAACGTGGGTAGGGCAGCCCCAAATCTTAATAACTTTAAGATCGGGCTTCTTCCCTTTCCATATCTCATATGGAGTAGACACTACCATCTTAGTTGGAACTCTGTTCAGAAGGTAAGCTGCAGTTTGTAGGGCATATCCCCAGAATGACATGGGTAGGTTGGCAAAACTCATCATGGATCGCACCATATCCAACAGTGTGCGATTCCTCCTTTCCGATACACCATTGAGCTGAGGTGTATGAGGAGGAGTCCATTGGGATAGAATCCCATGGTCCTTTAGAAATTGGGTGAACTCTGTACTCAAGTACTCTCCTCCTCGATATGAACGAAGAATCTTAATACTCTTTCCAGTCTGATTTTCTACTTCATTCTTATATTCTTTGAATTTGTCAAAGGCCTCAGACTTGTACTTCATTAAGTACACATGTCCATACCTTGAGAAGTCATCAGTGAATGTAATGAAGTAAGAATATCCTCCTCTGACTTGTATGGACATAGGTCCACATACATCAGTATGTATGAGTTCTAGTAACTCAAAAGCTCTCTCTCCAGTTCCACTAAATGAAGAGTTGGTCAACTTTCCTTGAAGGCACGATTCACATGTTGCATATGATTCATAATCAAATGGGTCTAAATATCCATCCTTTAACAACCTTTGAATTCTACCCTCATGGATATGACCTAGCCTACAATGCCATATGTAAGCTTCATTCACCTCATCTCTCTTTCTTTTAGACGTACTAACATTCATGGCATGTGAAGCAACATCTAATGTAAAAAAACCATTGAACAATGTTCCTTTACTAATGATTTCATCATCCAAAATCAGTGAACAACCATTGTTCTCAAAAACAAACTTATATCCATTTTTAGTCATACATGAAATGGAAATGATGTTTTTGATGATAGAGGGAACAAAGTAACATTTATCCAACACAAGTGCGGCTCCACGAGGTAGTAGTAGGTTGACTTCGCCGACAGCAACAGCAGCAACTTTTGCGCCATTCCCCATTCTTAAGTCAACCTCACCCTTTGCCAGTCTCCTACACTTTTTCAGAACTGGCAACGAATTGCAAATATGAGATGCACATGCGGTATCTAATACCCATGCATTATCATAATTTTTTGGCAAATGGAGATCAATCATGAATGTACCTGAAGCTTCTCCAAGCTTCCGCTTTGCCTTTTCTACTAGGTATTCCTTGCAGTTCCTCTTCCAATGCCCATCCTTGCCACAGTGGAAGCACTTTCCTTTATCCTTGGCCGGGTCTTTCTTGGCAACCTTTGCCTTGCCCGCTTTATTGCCTTTGCTTTTGCCCTTCTTAAGGGTCCTCCGTGCCTTCCTCTTCTTGTTGATCTCATCAACATGGAGAACTGGCTTCTCCTTCTTAATGGAACCCTCAGCTTCCCTCAACATATTAAGGAGCTCAGACAGGGTTGCCACTATCTTGTTCATATTGAAATTCATAATGAACTGTGAAAAAGAATCTAGAAGGGATTGAAGTATTAGATCCACACACAAGTCATCCTCGAGGACAAGTCCTAGACCTGTGAGCTTCTCGATCCACTCAATCATCTTTAGGACATGGTTCTGAACCGATGCCCCTTCTGTCATCCTCATCCTGAACAGACTCTTTGATATCTCGTATCTTTGAGTCCGTCCTTGCTCCTCAAACAAGGTGCAAAGATGCAGCATGATGGATTGAGCTTCCATCTTTTCATGCTGTCTTTGCAGCTCGGGAGTCATAGAGGCTAACATATAACATTGAGCAAGAACTGAGTCCTCCTTATACTTCTTATAGTGACAAATAACTTCCTCACTAGTCCCTTCCACTGGCTCGGCCACGATCTCATCGAGGACATACGCAATTTTCTCTACCGTAAGAACAATTCTCAGGTTCCGAAGCCAATCAGCATAGTTAGGACCAGTGAGACGATTGGCATCTAATATGCTATGGAGTGGGTTTGCAAGCGACATTTTTCTGAAAAATAAAGATGTAGCAGAAATAAATAACATGCAGACTTTTGGATTTGTAGAAAATTAAGACATGGATTATTATCTCAATTTTATCCCACTATTTTCTCGCAAGACACATGACACCCTCTAGCATGTGAATTGGAAGTTTCCGGCAAACTTCTAGTGGGGATCGGGATCCAATTTGGCATCTTGGCATGACCTCGAGGGACTCGACCAATCATACCAAGCCCAAATGGTAGGCAACTATTGTCAATCACAACTCTTATGATTCCCGTCATAATTTGGCCTCCAAATTACCATGGCTCAGAGGGACTCCGCCAACCATAATGTTTGGTTAAGTCAACACCATCATTACTAGATGAGTTTGATTCGGCGATATGTTCTAGAGGGACTCAGCCAAACATACCCTGTCCTCAAGTCACCGATAACATCTCCATGTCGTAGGCCAGATATCAAATTCCAATATAGGTGAGCCCGGAGTGACTCCGCCAACCCACTCTATATCAATAAAAGACGTCTACCCTATAATGATGGAAGGCCACGTGAGTCAATCTTATTGCTACACGCTTGCCGACTTAATATATTAAAAGCAGAGGGGTTTTTATTTTATTTGAGTGGTCTCATAGCTAAATAATACACGTCCCACACATATATTTAGCATATACTTACATCGCATGCAAATATGTACCTAGTAGGTGCGGAAATGAATATAAATCATATATATAAATAACCACACCAGATGATCATGGACCAAATTCTAGCGTGATCAAGCCTGAGCCAAAAGACTTGATCACTAAGCCCTATGTGTGTTCCCAACGCATCCCATGCACGGTGTTCATCCTCCTCTTCATCATTAGCTCCGTCGGTGTTTCCACGCTTCCGCCGTGCCTTCGAGAGTGATTTCAAATAATTACAATAATTACAAATGACTATAGGCACGCAGACCCAAAAATGTACATTTAATCAATTAAGAAACCTTGATCATATCAAGGGGAATTACACCATTAGGAGAGGTAGAAATACACAACGATTTTAATGAGAAAGAGAAGGGGGCTCGCAGACCCCAATGAATCACCATCCACACATAGGTCCATGATCATCCGCCCACAATATACACATCACATGGATATATATAAGCTACTAGAAATTAATTAAACACTTTAACTAATAAAACTATTAGATTAACTCTTAATCTAATACATGGATTAACTCTTAATCAATCTGAATCGATCAAAATATCAAAACACGAACATCATAGCCTAACCTTAGCTCTGATACCACTGTTGGAAATCGACTTGAGGCATCACATGCGCAGCGGAAGTAAAACAAAAAATCGATTTCCATCTATGTACTTGATCGGGCTATGATGTACGGTGCATGTAAACATACAGACAAATAAGGCGTGAGACAATCTCACCTAGGGGAGATCGTGTTAGGTTGAGTGTGTTTTGGAATTTCCTAAAGTTGTACTTTAATGATTACCAATGAACATCACTCATACTTTGATTTTGATGATGACACATTGTGATTTTTAATGATGACATGTTGTGATTTCAATGCTTAATGGGTGAAACATGTTAATGTTCAAACAACATGTTTTTGATGTTTAATATCTCATATTTTAATGATAATATCTCGTACTAATGATTAATGTGTTAACTTTGCAGGTGTATATAGATTTTGCCTTGGTAGTGTCGACACACCCCTTACTGGTGTCGACACAGTGTTTCAAACCCTAAGGCAAAATGAGGAAGAAAAAGTCAAGTGTGTCGACACAGTCTCAGTGGTGTCGACACTAGTCCCAGATTCCAGAGATCCCAGTTGACAGGTCTGCATGGTAGTGTCGACAAAGGCTCAAGTAGTGTCGACACTAGATCCAGTTCCCAGAAGACCTGTTTAGCAGTTCTGGACAGTGTGTCGACACTGCCTGAAGTAGTGTCGACACTAGTGACTCTTCCTAGAGAACCAATTATGCCAGTTTGGGACAGTGTGTCGACACACTCTGAAGTAGTGTCGACACACTCTGACTAAAACTTAAAATCGGGAATTCCATTTGGACACGTGGCCGCTTGGGGTTCAAGGGAATCTGCCTAGGTTTTTGTGCCCACATACCCTAAGGCCTTTTATGGACTTGTAGGGGTATAAATACCCTTGCCCTTGGCACTTCAAAGCATCCCACGAAAGTGCAAGCCAAGACCAATTTTGGAAAAAGGAGATTTTAGCGGGAAAGAGGCATCTGCATCCAAAGGAGCAGAGCAGCGCCGCCAAAGGGAGAAGAAGGAGAAGAAGAAGGAGAAGAAGAGGAGGAGCTCGAGATTGCAAGAGTGCTGATCCAGAAGGAGATCCAGCCAAGTTTGTAATTGGTCAGAGTCCTGAATTTTTTGGGAATCTGTGTATGTGTTCTACACAGATCTCCCAATTCTATTTGTCCTCACCAATTCTATGGTATTAAGATAGATCGTGCTAGAGGATCTATTCTCTAAGTGTGCTGGTTCTAACAGAACTTGGATCTATTGTGATCCATAGGGTTGAGTACTTTGTACTCTGTTTTGGAGCCCTAGTGCTCTGAGTTGGAGCCGTGTGCTCTGGTGCTTGAGCTGTAGTGCTCAAGGGCTTGTGAATTTGTTGAATTCACAAGTGGTCTTTGGAGTAGGTTGTCATGCCTATCTCCTGGGTTTCTTTGAGTTGTTGAACTCAAGGAGGTTAGAGTCGTCGTGCTCTAGTTTGTACTGCACTTGTGTTAGTGGTTCCTCCATTGTGAGGAGGTAAACGTAGGAGACACAAGTTGTGTTCTCCGAACCACCTTAAAATTCTCAGTGCACTGTGGTTTGTTGTGTGGTTTTCTGTTCTCAATCACTATTCTCACACACCGCACTTGGGTTTGATCGAATTGTGTATTTCACTCATTTTAATTCCGCTTCTATTCACACAATCTCGTAGTTCATTTACCAAAGTCACCTATCCGATCCCCAACATTTAGAAGCAGAGCAGGTCAGAGTCAATTCTATACTCTGAGGTGCTTTGGTTAATTTTCTGTATTCAAATTTTGATCACTCAATTACTTGTTCGATTTGCTGTGTGCTTTGGTTTGATTCTATCATGGACTCTAGAGGTTTTGTTGCTGAGGGTCATTCAATCAATAGGCCTCCATTTTTTGATGGTACTGACTATCCCTACTGGAAGAATAGGATGATGGTTTTTCTTAGAGCACAGAACTATGAAGTATGGAGAATTTTTGAAAAAGGACCAAATGAAGTCACTGGAGATGAAGACCAATGGACCAGGGAGCAGATCAGAAGGGTCACCCTGAACTATAGCGCTATGAACATGTTGCAATGTGCCATCCATCCAAGTGAGTATTCCAGAATCTCCATGTATAAGTCTGCCAAGGAGATGTGGGATAAATTAGAACTGCTATATGAGGGCACATCTTAGGTCAGGGAGACTAAGGCTAACATGTTAGTTTCTGATTATGAGTTGTTTATCATGAAATCTAATGAAACTATATCTGAGATGTTTGCTAGGTTCATTGTCATTATAAATAGACTTCGAGCCTTGGGTAAGGAATACTCAAATGAAGACCTGGTAAGAAAAATCTTGCGTTCATTATCACCTGTATGGCACACTAAAGCAACTGTCATTGAAGATTCAAAGGATTTATCCAAAATCACATTAGATGAACTCATTGGATCATTAATGACATATGGGTTAAATCTTAAGAGATTAGAATAACACATGCTAAAAACAAAAGCCATTGCTCTCAAAGCTTCATCAAGTAATAAAGGAAAATCTAAAGAAAATTCTGAGTCTGAAAAATCTGAATCTGATAATGATAATCTTGCTTTCATTACTAGACAATTTAAGGCATTTCTGAAATCAAACAAGAAGAATTTTGGTAATAAGCAAAATGCCATGTCTAGTAAAAAGAAACATTTCTCTCATGTTGATTATAAGAAAACTGATGAAATTCCTGTGTGTTATAGGTGTAACAAACCTGGACATATGAAGGCTGATTGTCCAGAAGGTAAGAAAGAAAAACACATTACCCACAAGAAGGAGTTTCACAAAAAGAAGAACAAGGCCATGGTTGCTACATGGTCAGATGATGAAAGCTCCGACTGCAATGAAGAATCCTCAAGTTCAGAAGGGAATGAAATCTGCTTCATGGCTGGAAGCAGTGAAGAACAGGTAAATATATCCTTCGAACTATTTATCATTGAAGATTGGCAAGAAGCATATGGTAATTTAGTTGAAAATCTTTCTGATGTTAGAAAAGAAAATAAATACATGAAAGGAAAAATTGAAAGCATTCTTAGTGATACTTCATCATCTGCAAAGATTTCTGAATTGGAAGCTCAAATTTCAGACCAAATCAAAGAAAATGATGAACTGCTGATTTTTGTTGATAATCTCAAATTGAAAATTCAAAAATTGAACAAAGAACTAATCAATTCTGTTAAAAAATTTGAAGAAAAAGAAAAGGAAAACTATGAAAACTTGAATCAAATTGAAAAACTCAATCTTTGCATCAAAGAAAAAGAAGACATCATCAAGAACTTTACTCAAAGGAAAGACAATCTGAATGCTCTATTGGAGTTAGGATGAATTCAAATAAGCATGGTTTAGGTTTTGAACCACAAAATTCAAAGAAAATTGAATCATCTCCAAAGAAAACAAAATCATCAAAAACTCCTTTAATAAAATTTGTCAAGGCAAGCTCATCTGAAAACAAAGGAAAAATACAAAAACAAAAAGAACCTAAGAGGTCGACACATACCTTACCTAGGTCGACACACACAATGCACAGGTCGACCTATCCTAGTCAGAGGTCGACTTACCCTTCTTATAAAAATCACAAAAACTTCAAACCAATCAATAATCATTTTTTTCATTGAAATTGGAATGTTTTCTCCTCTTACAACTCAAGATGGAATAAGCCTTGGAACCAAAGGTACAGTGG
The DNA here is from genome assembly GCA_014218235.1 of Colocasia esculenta. NCBI lineage: Eukaryota > Viridiplantae > Streptophyta > Magnoliopsida > Alismatales > Araceae > Colocasia > Colocasia esculenta. The sequence goes on along the minus strand of CM024755.1, from coordinate 120,004,837 downwards.
TAACCAATGGTTCAATCCTTATTTCTATCATTCATCTTTTCCTACATACCAACAACAATACATGCCAAGTTTTTCACAATGGAACAAACCAACTAAGAGGCATAATGTTCAGAAAATTGAAAAACAAAAAGTTGAATCTTCTGTTTCAAAAAACATTGTGAAGAAAAATACACAAATTTGGGTTAGAAAGGATTTGTTATCTATTCTCACTCAAGATGTTGGTACCAATCTCATGTGGGTACCAAAAACTTTTCTTGTCTAATTTGTTATGTGCAGGAAAGCCGTGCATCCAATTCCAACAACATCTGGATTCTTGACAGTGGATGTTCACGGCACATGACAGGAGACAGAGATAAATTTTCATGCTTGATTGAAAAGGAAGGTGGATCAGTCATCTTTGGAGGTAATAATAAAGGAAAAATAATTGAAAAAGGAAAAATTGGTAAGTCTTGCATTACCCTTAGTGATGATGTTTGTTTAGTTGAGGGTTTGAATTACAACTTGCTTAGCATTAGTCAATTGAGTGACAATGGTCACAAGATTCTTTTTGAACATGACTCATGCAAAATAATTGACTCCTCTTCTGAGCAAATTAAATTGATTGGAAAAAGAGAAAATAATGTCTACATGATTGATTTGTGTGACACTTCCTCCTTAAATGTTTGCTTGATTGTAAATAAAAATGACACAGCTTGGTTGTGGCACAAAAGGTTGGGTCATGCAAGTTTCACAACCATTAGTAAAGTCATAAGAATGAATCTTGTAAAAGGTCTTCTGAATCTCTCCCAGTCATTGACAATCCTATTTGTGGGATATGTGCTCAAGGAAAACAAACAAGAAAATCTTTTAAAGTGTTCAATGAAGTACTTACATCTAAACCACTTGAGTTGCATCATATGGATCTTTTTGGTCCAACAAGAACTCAAAGTCTCAGTGGTAATAGATATGGATTTGTGATCATTGATGACTTTACAAGATATACTTGGGTTTTATTCCTATCCCATAAAAGTGATGCATGTTCAGAATTCAGGAGATTTTACAATTCTGCCTTAGTGGGTTTATCTTTTAAACTGAATTCCATCTTGACAGATCATGGGGGTGAGTTTGAAAATAAATCTTTTTCTGATCTATGCACTGAACTGAACATTATCCATAGGTTTTCCTCCCCTAGAACTCCAGAACAAAATGGGGTTGTAGAACGAAAAATAGAACTCTTATGGAAATGGCCAGAACTATGCTCTTAGAAAGTAAACTGTCTAAATCTTTTTGAGCAGAAGCTGTAAATACAGCTAATTTCATTTTAAATAGAGCATTAGTCAGACCAAAGATCAGAAAAACCCCTTATGAGTTGCTGAAAAATAAAAAGCCAAGTGTGTCATATTTCAAAATGTTTTGTTCACAATAACAACAAAGAAAATCTTGATAAATTTGATGCAAAAAGTTTTGAATCAATCTTCTTAGGTTATTCTGAAACTTCCAGAGCTTACAGAGTTTACATCTTGAAAAATAAGACTGTGGAAGAATCTCCACATGCCATTTTTTATGAAAATTTGCAAAAGATTGACACTTCTGATTTGTGCAGAACTCAAAAATGTGATGATGAAGATGATCTTCTTGAACATCCATCTACAAATCTTGAAGATCAAGAAGTACCAAATGTACATGAGGTTCCTGAAATGCCTACTTCAAGTGATTCAGGTAATCATGTTCCTGAAAATCATGCAAATCCTGAGGTAATTTCTGAACCCAGATTTTTAAGAGATCATCCAATTGAAAGCATTGTTGGTAATTTGCAAGATGGAATAAGAACCAGATCATCTTTTCATTCTATCTTAGTTGAAGATTCTTTGGCTCTACTTTCCCAAATTGAACCCAAAAATGTTGATGAAGCTTTATCTTGTGAAAACTGGATAAATGCTATACATGAAGAGCTTCATCAATTTGAACGAAATCAAGTTTGGGATTTAGTACCAAAACCTTCTAATTTAACTTCTGTCATTGGAACTAGATGGATTTTCAGAAATAAATTGAATGAATCTGGTCAAATTGTTAGAAATAAAGCTAGACTTGTTGCTCAAGGGTATAACCAAGAACTTGGTATTGATTTTGAAGAATCTTATGCCCTGTAGCAAAACTTGAAGCTGTTAGAATATTCCTTGCATTTGCTGCTTCTTTGAAATTCAAAGTCTTTCAAATGGATGTCAAGAGTGCTTTCTTGAATGGTTACATAAAAGAAAATGTCTTTGTCAAACAATCCCCTAGTTTTGAAAATGACAAATTTCCCAATCATGTTTTTAAACTCAATAAGGCTCTATATGGTCTTAAGTAAGCTCCAAGAGCTTGGTATGACCGGTTGAGCTCCTTTCTTGTAAATAAAGGCTACATAAGAGAAAAAATTAATCAAACTTTGTTTACAAAAACTGCAAAAAATCATTTTATTGCTGTTCAGGTTTATGTTGATGATATCATTTTTGGCTCCACAGATAATAATTTGTGCAATGAGTTTGCCCATCTTATGCAATCTGAATTTGAAATTAGTCTAATGGGTGAACTTACATTCTTTTTAGGTCTGCAAGTACATCAAACTACTGAAGGAATTTTTCTGAGTCAAACAAAATATGTCAAGGAGTTGCTCAAGAGGTTTGACTTCCAGAATATCAAGCCATCCAACACACCAATGGCCACAAGTGTAAGACTTGAGAGTGATGCTTATGGTAAGACTGTTAATGCTAAACTTTACAGAGGTATGATCGGATCTCTTCTCTATCTAACTACCTCTAGGCCAGATATTCAATTCCGTGTCTGCATGTGCGCCAGATTTCAAGCTAATCCTAAAGACAGTCACATGTCTGCTGTTAAAAAGATTTTCAAATATCTTCTTTCTTCATGTGATTTGGGTCTTTGGTATCCTGCTGGGTGTAAATTGGACTTAATTGCATATAGTGATGCTGATTATGCCGGGTGCAAACTTGATAGAAAAAGCACTAGTGGGTTGTGTTTATATCTAGGAGGGTGTCTCATCTCTAGGGCTTCCAAAAAGCAACATTCTGTAGCTCTTTCAACTGCAGAAGCTGAGTATGTTGCCGCTGGTAGCTGTGGTACCCAAGTCCTTTGGGTCAAACATCAACTTCTAGATTATAATCACACATTAGGTTGCATTCCCATTCTTTGTGACAACACAAGTGGTATCAATCTGTCCAAAAATCCTATTCAGCATTCCCGCATAAAACACAATGACATTCGGCATCATTTCCTTCGAGATGAAGTCTCAAAGAATTCTTTTGAACTCCACTTCACTGACATAGAAAAACAAATTGCAGACATCTTCACTAAGCCTCTTGCAGAACCCAGATTCACTTCTCTTAGAAGGGAACTTGGTTTATGCAAGTTTTCTCATGTCTGATATCTTCATCTCATCTCTTTGTGCAAATAAAAGCCAGTCTCTCTTGCAAATAAATTCCTACTTCTCAGTTGCATTGGAATTATTGGTATATCAAATAGTGATTTGAAGAAAGGCAAGTTAAGCTTGTCTGGACACTTTCACTATGCGTGAGTATATGTCTCCGCCAAGAATCAAGATTCCTTTATGCAATTGTAGAGGGGGAGTATTTGTTGAGAGGGAGTTATTGTTTATTCTTCAATCATTTCACTTGACATTTGTTGTCTATTCTGAGCCTAAATCATCAGAATTTTTGAGTCCTTGTGCTATTTTCTTATGAGAGAATTAAAACATTGAAACTACATTCATTGTGCACTTAGTTTAATTTCAAAGATTCATTATCATTTCAAGGTTAAGCAATCTTAATACTGAATGTTTTTAAAATGATTTGCAAAACAATTGTAGGCATATGAGTGACTTTACTATTCAACTTGTGCATGTTTAAGCTTCAATTTTACCACATGTTAAGAATAATTTCTCTAAATTCGTAGTCATGTCTTTTCTGATCAAAGCAATCAAATTCCTGTAAAACATCAAAAGAAAAATGAACAATTTGGAAAGATACAAACATAGCAATGCAAATTCTTGAACCACTGAGTAACCGGGCCATTTCACCTGAAAAGTTATTTATTTCGCGTCAAAATGTGGAAATAAAAGTTTTCAACTCTGTATAAGATAATGAAAGTTAAACCACTGAGTAATCAGAAGATCTTGCATCTAATCAATGTGATCTCTTGCACTGAAAAGTGAGATTTAACTAATTTATTCTTGTATTCTTTCCCAGTTGCAAATGAAAGACAATCAAATTGACAGGATGAAAAAGCTTAAGACCGTAATAAAGTTCATGTTTACTGAGTTTAGACCAATTATTTTACATTGTGTTAAACTTAAAGCTCCTAACATCCTTGTTAAATATTTCTGCTCACTCATATAGGTCACTTTATTTCACATTTGCATCATTATTTTAACCACATTCAGATCATTAAACTTTGCTATACTTTGTGTTGAGTGTGTCTTTGTGATTAAACTTTATTGCACAATACAAAAATACAATAATTTCTCTCATATGTCAATATCACTTTGCCTCACTTATTTTGATCATTTCTTGATCTCCTACAATCCTTGTTTCTCTCTCTTATCTATCTTTTTGATGCTGTCAAAAAAGGGGGAGAAAGGTCTCTAAGGGGAGAAAGTTCTTTAAAGGGAGAGAAAGGTATCTAGGGGGAGAAAGGTCTCTAGGTCTAGAGGGAGAAAGTTCAAAGGGTGCATATGGTCAAGGGGAGTTGTTGCAGTCAAGGGAGATTGTGCTTATGTTTTGTCATCATCAAAAAGGGGGAGATTATTAGGTTGAGTGTGTTTTGGAATTTCCTAAAGTTGTACTTTAATGATTACCAATGAACATCACTCATACTTTGATTTTGATGATGACACATTGTGATTTTTAATGATGACATGTTGTGATTTCAATGCTTAATTGGTGAAACATGTTAATGTTCAAACAACATGTTTTTGATGTTTAATATCTCATATTTTAATGATAATATCTTGTACTAATGATTAATGTGTTAATTTTGCAGGTGTATATAGATTTTGCCTTGGTAGTGTCGACACACCCCTTACTGGTGTCGACACAGTGTTTCAAACTCTAAGGCAAAATGAGGAAGAAAAAGTCAAGTGTGTCGACACAGTCTCAGTGGTGTAGACACTAGTCCCAGATTCCAGAGATCCCAGTTGACAGGTCTGCATGGTAGTGTCGACACAGGCTCAAGTAGTGTCGACACTAGATCCAGTTCCCAGAAGACCTGTTTAGCAGTTCTGGACAGTGTGTCGACACTGCCTGAAGTAGTGTCGACACTAGTGACTCTTCCCAGAGAACCAATTATGCCAGTTTGGGACAGTGTGTCGACACACTCTGAAGTAGTGTCGACACACTCTAGCTAAAACATAAAATCAGGAATTCCATCTGAACATGTGGCCGCTTGGGGTTCAAGGAGATCTGCCTAGGTTTTTGTGCCCACATACCCTAAGGCCTTTTATGGACTTGTAGGGGTATAAATACCCTTGCCCTTGGCACTTCAAAGCATCCCACGAAAGAGCAAGCCAAGACCAATTCTGGAAAAAGGAGATTTTAGCGGGAAAGAGGCATCTGCATCCAAAGGAGCAGAGCAGCGCCGCCAAAGGGAGAAGAAGGAGAAGAAGAAGGAGAAGAAGAGGAGGAGCTCGAGATTGCAAGAGTGCTGATCTAGAAGGAGATCCAGCCAAGTTTGTAATTGGTCAGAGTCCTGAATTTTTTGGGAATCTGTGTATGTGTTCTACACAGATCTCCCAATTCTATTTGTCCTCACCAATTCTATGGTATTAAGATAGATCGTGCTAGAGGATCTATTCTCTAAGTGTGCTGGTTCTAACAGAACTTGGATCTATTGTGATCCATAGGGTTGAGTACTTTGTACTCTGTTTTGGAGCCCTAGTGCTCTGAGTTGGAGCCGTGTGCTCTGGTGCTTGAGCCGTAGTGCTCAAGGGCTTGTGAATTTGTTGAATTCACAAGTGGTCTTTGGAGTAGGTTGTCATGCCTATCTCCTGGGTTTCTTTGAGTTGTTGAACTCAAGGAGGTTAGAGTCGTCGTGCTCTAGTTTGTACTGCACTTGTGTTAGTGGTTCCTCCATTGTGAGGAGGTAAACGTAGGAGACACAAGTTGTGTTCTCCGAACCACCTTAAAATTCTCAGTGCACTGTGGTTTGTTGTGTTTCTCAATCACTATTCTCACACACCGCACTTGGGTTTGATCGAATTGTGTATTTCACTCATTTTAATTCCGCTGCTTTTCACACAATCTCGTAGTTCATTTACCAAAGTCACCTATCCGATGCCAAACATTTGGTATCAGAGCAGGTCAGAGTCAATTCTATACTCTGAGGTGCTTTGGTGAATTTTCTGTATTCAAATTTTTATCACTCAATTACTTGTTCAATTTGCTGTGTGCTTTGGTTTGATTCTATGACGGACTCTAGAGGTTTTGTTGCTGAGGGTCATTCAATCAATAGGCCTCCATTTTTTGATGGTACTGACTATCCTTATTGAAAGAATAGTATGATGGTTTTTCTTAGAGCACAGAACTATGAAGTATGGAGAATTGTTGAAAAAGGACCAAATGAAGTCACTAGAGATGAAGACCAATGGACCAGGGAGCAGATCAGAAGGGTCACCCTGAACTATAGCGCTATGAACATGTTGCAATGTGCCATCCATCCAAGTGAGTATTCCAGAATCTCCATGTGTAAGTCTGCCAAGGAGATGTCTGCTATATGAGGGCACATCTCAGATCAGGGAGACTAAGGCTAACATGTTAGTTTCCAATTATGAGTTATTTATCATGAAATATAATGAAATTATATCTGAGATGTTTGCTAGGTTCATGGTCATTATAAATGGACTTCGAGCCTTGGGTAAGAAATACTCAAATGAAGACCTGGTAAGAAAAATCTTACGTTCATTATCTCCCGTATGGCACACTAAAGCAACTGTCATTGAAGATTCAAAGGATTTATCCAAAATCACATTGGATGAACTCATTGTTTCATTAATGACATATGAGTTAAATCATAAGAGATTAGAAGAACACATGCTAAAAACAAAAATCATTGCTCGCAAAGCTTCATCAAGTAATAAATGAAAATCTAAAGAAACTTCTGAGTCTGAAAAATCTGAATCTGATAATGATAATCTTGCTTTCATTACTAGACAATTTAAGGCATTTCTGAAATCAAATAAGAAGAATTTTGGAAATAAGCAAAATGTCATGTCTAGTAAAAAGAAACATTTCTCTCATGTTGATTATAAGAAAACTGATGAAATTCCTGTGTGTTATAGGTTTAACAAACCTGGACATATGAAGGCTGATTGTCCAGAAGGTAAGAAAGAAAAACACAAAACCCACAAGAAGGAGTTTCACAAAAAGAAGAACAAGGCCATGGTTGCTACATGGTCAGATGATGAAAGCTCCGACTGCAATGAAGAATCCTCAAGTTCAGAAGGGAATGAAATCTGCTTCATGGCTGGAAGCAGTGAAGAACAGGTAAATATACCCTTCGAACTATTTACCATTGAAGACTGGCAAGAAGCATATGGTAATTTAGTTGAAAATCTTTCTGATGTTAGAAAAGTAAATAAATACTTGAAAATAAAAATTGAAAGCATTTGTAGTGATACTTCATCATCTGCAAAGATTTCTGAATTGGAAGCTCAAATTTCAGACCAAATCAAAGAAAATGATGAACTGTTGATTTTTGTTGATAATCTCAAATTGAAAATTCAAAAATTGAACAAAGAACTAATCAATTCTGTTAAAAAATTTGAAGAAAAAGAAAAGGAAAACCATGAAAACTTGAATCAAATTGAAAAACTCAATCTTTGCATCAAAGAAAAAGAAGACATCATCAAGAACTTTACTCAAGGGAAAGACAATCTGAATGCTCTACTTGGAGTTAGGATGAATTCAAATAAGCATGGTTTAGGTTTTGAATCACAAAATTCATAGGAAATTGAATCATCTCCAAAGAAAACAAAATCATCAAAAACTCATTTAATAAAATTTATCAAGGCAAGCTCATCTAAAAACAAAGGAAAAATACAAAAACAAAAAGAACCTGAGAGGTCGACACATACCTTACCTAGGTCGACACACACAATGCACAGGTCGACTTATCCCAGTCAGAGGTCGACCTACCCTTCTTATAAAAATCACAAAAACTTCAAACCAATCAATAATCTTTTTTTTCATGGAAAGTGGGATGTTTTCTCCTCTTACAACTCAAGATGGAATAAGCCTTGGAACCAAAGGTACAGTGGTAACCAATGGTTCAATCTTTATTTCTATCATTCATCTTTTCCTGCATACCAACAACAATACATGCCAAGTTTTTCACAATGGAACAAACCAACTAAGAGGCATAATGTTCAGAAAATTGAAAAACAAAAAGTTGAATCTTCTGTTTCAAAAAACACTGTGAAGAAAAATACACAAATTTGGGTTAGAAAGGATTTGTTATCTCTTCTCACTCAAGATGTTGGTACCGATCTCATGTGGGTACCAAAAACTTTTCTTGTCTAATTTGTTAAGTGCAGGAAAGCCGTGCATCCAATTCCAACAACATCTGGATTCTTGACAGTGGATGTTCACGGCCATGATAGGAGACAGAGATAAATTTTCATGCTTGATTGAAAAGGAAGGTGGATCAGTCATCTTTGGAGGTAATAATAAAGGAAAAATAATTGGCAAATGAAAAATTGGTAAGTCTTGCATTACCCTTAGTGATGATGTTTGTTTAGTTGAGGGTTTGAATTACAACTTGCTTAGCATTAGTCAATTGTGTGACAATGGTCACAAGATTCTTTTTGAACATGACTCATGCAAAATAATTGACTCCTCTTCTGAGCAAATTAAATTGATTGGAAAAAGAAAAAATAATGTCTACATGATTGATTTGTGTGACACTTCCTCCTTAAATGTTTGCTTGATTGCAAATAAAAATGACACAGCTTGGTTGTGGCACAAAAGGTTGGGTCATGCAAGTTTCACAACCATTAGTAAACTCATAAGAATGAATCCTGTAAAAGGTCTTCCTGAATCTCTCCCAGTCATTGACAATCCTATTTGTGGGATATGTGCTTAAGGAAAACAAACAAGAAAATCTTTTAAAGTGTTCAATGAAGTACTTACATCTAAACCACTTGCGTTGCTTCATATGGATCTTTTGGTCCAACCAGAACTCAAAGTCTCAGTGGTAATAGATATGGATTTGTGATCATTGATGACTTTACAAGATATACTTGGGTTTTATTCCTATCCCATAAAAGTGATGCATGTTCAGAATTCAGGAGATTTTACAATTCTGCCTTAGTGGGTTTATCTTTTAAACTGAATTCCATCTTGACAGATCATGGGGGTGAGTTTGAAAATAAATCTTTTTCTGATCTATGCACTGAACTGAACATTATCCATAAGTTTTCCTCCCCTAGAACTCCAGAACAAAATGGGGTTGTAGAACGAAAAAATAGAACTCTTATGGAAATGGCCAGAACTATGCTCTTAGAAAGTAAACTGTCTAAATCTTTTTGAGCAGAAGCTGTAAATACAGCTAATTTCATTTTAAATAGAGCATTAGTCAGACCAAAGATCAGAAAAACCCCTTATGAGTTGCTGAAAAATAAAAAGCCAAGTGTGTCATATTTCAAAATTTTTGGTTGCTAATGTTTTGTTCACAATAACAATAAAGAAAATCTTGATAAATTTGATGCAAAAAGTTTTGAATCAATCTTCTTAGGTTATTCTGAAACTTCCAGAGCTTACAGAGTTTACATCTTGAAAAATAAGACTGTGGAAGAATCTCCACATGCCATTTTTTATGAAAATTTGTAAAAGATTGACACTTCTGATTTGTGCAGAACTAAAAAATGTGATGATGAAGATGATCTTCTTGAACATCCATCTACAAATCTTGAAGATCAAGAAGCACCAAATGTACATGAGGTTCCTGAAATGCCTACTTCAAGTGATTCAGGTAATCATGTTTCTGAAAATCATGCAAATCCTGAGGTAATTTCTGAACCCAGATTTTTAAGAGATCATCCAATTGAAAGCATTGTTGGTAATTTGCAAGATGGAATAAGAACCAGATCATCTTTTCATTCTATCTTAGTTGAAGATTCTTTGGCTCTACTTTCCCAAATTGAACCCAAAAATGTTGATGAAGCTTTATCTTGTGAAAACTGGATAAATGCTATGCATGAAGAGCTTCATAAATTTGAACGAAATCAAGTTTGGGATTTAGTACTAAAACCTTTTAATTTAACTTCTGTCATTGGAACTAGATGGATTTTCAGAAATAAATTGAATGAATCTGGTCAAATTGTTAGAAATAAAGCTAGACTTGTTGCTCAAGGGTATAACCAAGAACTTGGTATTGATTTTGAAGAATCTTATGCCCTTGTAGCAAGATTGAAGCTGTTAGAATATTCCTTGCATTTGTTGCTTCTTTGAAATTCAAAGTCTTTCAAATGGATGTCAAGAGTGCTTTCTTGAATGGTTACATAAAAGAAAATGTCTTTGTCAAACAACCCCCTGGTTTTGAAAATGACAAATTTCTCAATCATGGTTTTAAACTCAATAAGGCTCTATATGATCTTAAGCAAGCTCCAAGAGCTTGGTATGACTGGTTGAGCTCCTTTCTTGTAAATAAAGGCTACATAAGAGGAAAATTTGATCAAACTTTGTTTACAAAAACTGCAAAAAATCAATTTATTGTTTTTCAGATTTATGTTGATGTTATCATTTTTAGCACCACAGATAATAATTATTGCAATGAGTTTGCCCATCTTATGCAATCTAAATTTGAAATGAGTCTAATGGGTGAACTTACATTCTTTTTAGGTCTGCAAGTACATCAAACTGCTGAAGGAATTTTTCTGAGTCAAACAAAATATGTCAAGGAGTTGCTCAAGAGGTTTGACTTCCAGAATATCAAGCCATCCAACACACCAATGGCCACAAGTGTAAGACTTGAGAGTGATGAAGAGATGCGGAATTCCCTAAATGGTAATCTAGAAGGGGGGTTGAATAGATTACGGACAATTTAAAAGCTTAACGCCCTCTTTTTGCAATAGCACAGACAATTAAAGTGTTGGCAAAAATCAGACTATGTGTGAATGTGTGTGAGTGATTGGTAGATGAATAAGCAAGTACTCAAACGTGTATAAAAGTGTCGTGCCTACCAAACATCTAACGCAAATTCGTGCAAACCACGTGACACATAGATTTTACGTGGTTCGGAGTACACAACTCGTGTATCCTACATCCACGGGCCACACACACATGCAGAATCACCTGCTTATGAGCTAGTTCACGAACTACAACTCACACACATGTTTATCTGATGTGAACCCACGATCAGATCAACACACACACTTGTGTATCAAGCACAACAACCGCTTGACACACCACACACACACACAAGTATGGAATAGAAAGAACAGGGAAGGGTTTGAGAGTTGAAGAACAAATCCAATAAGCAAACTCTTCCTCTGAACGTCCTCCTGGAATCCAATCTTCGACTTTGAGATCAGATGTTGATGTAGATGTTTGAATCCAAGACGTTCGGACATCACCTTCCGCTGCAAGAGTCTTCCGTTCTTGGTTTTGGGCAGTAGGTTGAAGCAGAGCAGCAGAACAAGGCTTCTTGAAAGAACTCTTTAGGGTTTTTCCTTGGAGACTGCTTGTGTACGAGATTTGTTGCAAAAGGTTGCTTATATATGAGTGTTAACATATGGAGAGTCGTACTCCATAGAAACACTAAGTTTGGCAACTTGCAAAACTTCCCGTAATATGTTTTTAGTCCGTCTGTCGACAGGTATTGCATCTGCTGTCGACAGGCGAAGACAGCTTGTGAGGAACCAGAAGGCTAAAGGCTCTGACTGTGTGCATCTGTCGACAGGTGCTCTGTTGCTGTCGACAGGCGCAGGCCTTCCTGAGCTTTTGATCTTCGGACTGGTTCCATCTGTCGACAGGGTCACTCTTGCTGTCGACAGGCAGTGCCTTGATAGAACTGGCTGCTCTCTGACTGTTTGTATCTGTCGACAGGTCCTTGCTTGCTGTCGACAGGTACCTTGTCTTTTGACTTTTACTTGATCTTTCACAATTCCTTAAGTTCTGCTGGTGCCATCCGATATAGAGCTTTAGAGATCGGCATGGTACCTGGCAGCAACTCAATAGTAAAGTCCACCTCTCTATGTGGAGCTAAACCAGGCAAATCCTCAGGAAAAACATCAGCAAATTCCCTAACCACGGGAACTGCTTCCACTGGCTGACTAGCTTCTACCAGACTTACTGAGGCTAAATAAGCCACACACCCAGTATTTATCAACTTTCTAGCTTTAATTGCAGAAATTAGAAACTTAGAGGTATAAAAAGGCATACCTTGATATTCAAATACTGCACCATTAGGATGACAAAACCTGATCCTTTTCTTTATGCAATCTAACATTGCTCCATACATCTCAAGTCAATCCATACCCAGAATAATATCATAATCTGACAACTGCAGGGCATACAATCGACCCGGCATTTGGTTTCCTTCAATCATAACAGGAGCTTCATCTATATAACTCGAAGTGAGCAAGAACTCACCTGAAGGAACCTCCACTACTAACTCACAAGATTTTTCTTCTAATGGATGAGCTATACAATCCAGAAATTCTTTGGAAATAAAAGAATGAGAGGCACCCGAATCAAATAAAACTCTTGCTGAATATTCATAAAGAGGTAAAGTACCTTCTATCATATTCGATGCCTCCGCCTGGGCTCGGGTGATAGCCATAACCCAGCCTCTTCCACGCTGCTGCGGTGCTCCTCTGCCACGACCTAACTGTGGCTGCTGAAACTGTTGAGGCTGCTGCTGCTGCTGCACACCTCTACCATACCCATATTCTCTCGGATAGGGACAATTGCGGATCAAATGTCTCGGCTGATTACAATTATAACATCGATATCCTGGTGGAGTAATGGGCTGCCTGGCAGTACTCTGCTGCGACTCCTCCACCTCAGGTCTACTTCGGCCCTGCTGAAACTGCGAACGACCTCTCCATTCTCTTCCTTTGCCTTTAAATGCTTGCTTTAATTTCTGACCCCATTTACCAAAGCCTGATGAAGAAGGTCCTGCTGGTGCTTTACCTTTACTTGCACCCACTGACTGTTGCGGTAGTCGGAAACTACCTGAACCTGACTCACCCACCTGTCGAGTCCGAATGGACCTCTCCAAAGTAGCTGCTCTCTGAGCTGCCTCTTCCACTGTCTTGCACATGAGAGGTACTATCGCATCCTGCAATTCCACTCTCAAACCTCTAATAAAGTACTCAACCATCATATTATTATCTGAAACCACATAAGGCGCATAACGGCTAAGTGCCATAAATCTCATCTGGTACTCTAAGACTGAAGAGTTACCTTGCTGAAGAGTTCGAAACTGCTCTCTTTTCACTTGTTGTACTTGAATTGGAAAGAATGTATCGTTAAATACATCGAGAAATTCCGACCAAGTGATGGCTTCCTTCGTCCTACCTGCAAAGGTGGTCTGCATCTTCAGTCGCCACCATTCCAATGCAAAACCCCTCAACTGATAAGCAGCTAACACCACTCTATCTGCTGCCGGACACCTCATAGTCGCTAAAACTCTTTCAATTTCATGAACTCAATGCTCTGCTGTATCTGGATTCGGCCCTCCTGAATAAGTAGGTGGCTGCAATCTCAGAAACTTCTCCACCTGCATCACAGGTTCTTCTGCTATCAGCACTGGTGGTGGTGGTGGCACAGGTGCTGCAAAAGGCACCTCTACTCTTGGTGGAACTGGAGCTACAGGTACAGCCTCTCCATCTCCAGGTGGCACTGCAACCGGTGGTACTGACGCCTGCTGATCCATCCTCGCCCGAATATCCATGAGGCTTTCCCAGATTCTTTCTATCATACGCTGGGTACTTTCCTCCAGATCATCTCCTCCACCACCCCAATCTCTACTATCAGCCATACCAGAGATTTCTACATAAACAAAACATCAAACAAAAATCAAACAACAAATTATCAAAAATCAGGGTCCCTACCAACAGTGTACAAAGACCGAAATAAGGCTATATATCTTTCTAGTTCCCTTTTATCAACACGGACCTTGCTCTGATACCAACTATGATGGAACGCCTCGGCCAAGCCTGTTAAACCAATAACGTACTTGATCCGACTCCGCCTCCCGCGAACCGGCCGAAGCCTCGCAAAGGATACCAAACCACAATCCGTGTAAACACAAAGGAACACACCACATTATATATATATAATTCACAAGTTACATAGACAAATTTCCACAAAAAACTGAAAGAAAGTACATGAGCCTGGGGCATACCCCGTGGTACAACTGAAGAAAATAAACAACTATCACACTACACTGCTGGAGCTGCCACTACACAGCTGGAGGTACCGACCCTGTACCGCTACGGCGCGGCTCTAAACCGGACGACGGTCGTGAAACGTCCTCCTCTCTCTCACCTGTGGGGGTAGGGGTAAGTGTAAGGTCTCGGGTCTTTGCGGATCCTTATTGGGTCTTTTAGAGGTTCTGTGTGGTCGACGATAAGACCATTGTCGTTGACTTGGGGTTAGCGGCCAGGGCTAGCCGTTGACTTGGTGTCAGCCTCCAGCGATGTTGACGTTTGAGGTTGAACTCAACGTCCAGAGTTGTGGACGTCAGGTCTTTGGCGGTTCTATAGGCGACCAGTGATGTTGACGTTAACTGGTCGGACCTGTTGAAATAGGGCAGCCCGAGAGCAGAACCCATTCTTCTCATTTCCTCTCCTTTCCTCCACCTTAGCTTTTCTCCATTTCCTTAGCTTCTGTTGGTTGATTTGAGCTCGTGGGAAGGCCCTGGATCGTGTGGCGGTGCTTGATCGGGCGGGAAACGCGAGATATTGGTGTGATTCACGCGGAGTCTTCGAGGGGTTCCGGCGCGATTAGTGGCTGTTTGGGGGTTATTAAGGCTTTCTGAGGTAGGGACTTAACCCCTGCAACTCTCCTTATCAAACCAGCATGTTCAATTAGGTGAACTGGTGTGCAAATCATGGTTTAGGGTTGGGTTGTATCATGCCAGAGTTTTGGGTGAATTAGACAATCTAGGCGTTAGACTGTTTAATTATGATGTTTTGGTAGTTCTGATTGATGAGAGGAAGTGTTTCCCTCCATCAGTCGAGGTTTTGTTGGGTATTTCTACCCAATTGAACTGATTCGGTTCAGTTCTGGGTTTAGGGGACTGAAGAGATCAACGTCCACATCTGTTGACGTTGGGATCTTCAGAAGTGATATAAACGACAAGGTCGATTGCCGTTTAATCAGGATAAACGACATGATGAGTGCCGTTTACCTCATATTGGCGGCAATCGATATGGCCGTTAATATCCTGTGTCCCAGCAAGCTTAAGTGTTGTGTTTCAAGGCGATCGACATGTGATGTCCGCCCTGTTTACACATGTGGGCTAGGCTTAGAGTGTGACTCTGCCTGTGCATAGGAGTAGTTGATTGTGACACGAGGTGTTTACTTACTGTACGGGGTTTCAGACGTTGAGTGTGTTCCGTCTGTTGTACGCGCGTTGCGTTACCGTGTACCCGTTTCTGTTGTGTTACCTAGGCGTGGGTGCGACTCCGTCTAGACCACTAGCGTGTGGTTATCCTCCGCTAGTGAGCCAGGACGCCGAGTGTGACTCTGTCCTGTGAGTACTCCTTGTGGTGGTTTTGAGCCGGTCTCCGTGGAGCCCCTTCTCTACCGCTAGGGTCAAGCGTAGGGGAAAAACCGGTCGTGGACCAGACGCGAGAGAGAGCGTCTGTAGTGTGCACACGTGGCTAGGGTTGAGAGCCTCTGCGGTGACGGGACGCCGAGCCACAGACCCTAGCTGAGTCCTACTTACTGTGTGAGTGTGAGTGTGTGTTACTGAGCCGCGAGGTTTACAGTTTTGTGTTGTGGTGCGACGTGTACTTACTTTCAGTTTTTACTTTCTGCACTTTAGTTCTGCTGCCGATGCGGTTACTTTTCCCTACTGGGTCTCTTTTCTTGAGACTCACTCCCCTCCCTTTCAGGTGGGTCTTCGTCGACTCACGTTCCAGGCGAGTCTAGCCACTCCGGTGTTGGTGCTCCTTAGCTGCAGTGAGTAGTACTTTTTGTTGTAATTCTGTACTCTGCACCTTGCTCAGACTCTGAGTTGTACATGTTATGTTCATAGTGGAATTCTTACAGCTTTACATGGTGTGTATCTTCTTACATATAGTCTCCTCGGACTTTCACTTCCTACCCTTCCGAGCTTGTCTCGTGGGTTAGCGGATCAGAATTCAGGTTACTGGTTGTTACTGGTAATGCGGATTCTGGGTCGTTACAGTTTGGTATCAGAGCCTGGTCTGATGAGATATATATAAGGAAATACCCATCATGTAAACTCAGAGTATAAAGAGTACAATTGCAGCTAATTAGCCCGGAGTTAGTTAGTATATTTATGTGTGTATTTTTGGTTCTGTGTGTAGTACTATGGCTCCTAGGCGACGTCCTAGAGAGGGAGTGGCTGAGCAGGTGACTCGTCAGGAGGCTGGAGATGCTCTGCCACCTCAGCAGACGCAGCCTTTGCCACAGGACGCACATAGTGGTATTGCTCCGCCGCCACCTCCACCTCAGGTAGCTCAGGGATTAGACATGACTCGATTTCTTGAGGGGATGGCTCAGTTTGTTGCTCAGCACCGTGACGCGCCGGTACCCCAGGGTGGTACTGGGAAGGTGTTGAGGGAGTTCTTGCAGTTTCAGCCTCCTCAGTTTTTGGGCCAGCCTGATCCAGATGCAGCGCGGGCATGGTTAGATGCAGTGGAGCGGACTTTTCGTTCCATGGAGTGTGTTCCCGAGGAGCGAGTGCTGCTAGCCAGTTACCAGTTGCAGGCGCAGGCGTTGACTTGGTGGTCCGCTGAGTGGGAGACTACTTTTCAGTCTCGTCCACTTAGATAGATTTCGTGGCAGGAGTTTGTCGTTTCTTTTGAGAGAGCCTTCTGTCCTACTTACGTCCAGACGGAGAGGTTGTACCAGTTTCTGGACTTGCAGCAGAGGGACTTTAATGTAGTGCAGTACAGGGCCAGATTTGTAGAGCTAGGGCGTTATGCTCCACAGATTATGGGAGATGAGGGTCTGAGGACTTAGTAGTTTGTGAGGGGCTTGAGGCCAGAGCTCAGGCAGGCGCTGATAGTTGCACGTGTCACAGACTTGGATGCGGCCTATCAGACAGCGGCAGCGTTGGAGGCAGACACTTTGCGGACTCGTGCTCGGAGTGTAGAGGTTCAGACACAGGTAGTTCCTTCTCAGCCTCGACAGCAGCAGGGTAGTGTGCAGACGACCCCGAGGACTGCGACTTCCTACGCGTCCAATTCTATTGGGACGACGGCGAAGTCAGGATCTCGGAGGAAGTTTCGGCGTGATAGGAGGCAGGCAGAGCAGAGGCAGCAGTCGGTTGGGAGTGTTCAGCAGCCAACAGGTCAGCCTTCGCAGCAGGTACAACGTACTTTTGCTGGTCAATGTTACCGGTGTGACCAGATGGGTCACATGGCGCGAGATTGTCCTTTGCTACCTCGTGTGCCGCAGCAGCAGACCCAGTCACAGCCCCGAGTGCAGCAGCAGCAGCAGCAGCAGGCTCCTGTGCAGCAGCGTCAGCAGACTGGAGGTTCTGGTGGGTCGAGAGGTAGAGGTCGTGTTACTCACTTGACCCGTGCAGACGCGGAGGCAGCTCACCTGGTGGAAGGTACTGTTTCAGTTTTTGGTTGTACAGCTAGAGTCTTGTTTGATTCCGGTGCCTCTCACTCTTTTGTGTCTGAGGAGTTTTTAGACTCCCTCGGAGAGTTGAGTTCGGGAGAGTCTGTTGAGTTGGCAGTAGAGTTGCCGATAGGGGACTTTGTCCTTACGTCCTACTGTCTTGAGGAGGTACCTGTGCAGTTGCAGGATCAGTGGTTGTCAGCTCGTCTGTTTGCTTTGCAGTTACATGACTATGATGTGATTTTGGGTATGGACTGGTTAGAGCGGTATGGTGCAGTGATGGATTGCCAGAAGAAGAGGGTGCACTTGCGGATACCTGGGGAAGCGGCGTTCTATTCCAGGGTATCGTACCTCTCACTTCTCGCTTTTTAGTTTCTGCTTTGAGGGCAGGGAGGTTACTTGCTTCTGGTTGTCAGGGTTTCCTAGTTTCTGCAGTACTCTTGACCAGATTGCCTCGGGAGTGGGGGACATTCCTGTAGTGTGTGAGTTTCCGGATGTTTTTCCGGAAGAGTTGCCTGGTCTACCACCAGAGAGAGAGATTGAGTTTACTGTAGAGTTGGTTCCTGGAACTTTACCTTTTGTACAGGCACCGTACCGTATGGCACCAGCGGAGTTGAGGGAGTTGAAGAGGCAGCTTGAGGAGTTGTTGGAGAAGGGCTATATTCGTCCTAGCTTTTCTCTGTGGTGGTCACCTGTTTTGTTTGTCCGGAAGAAGGATGGTAGCCTGAGATTGTGTATCGATTATAGGAAGCTAAATCAAGTGACCATCAAGAATAGGTATCCTTTGCCTAGGATTGATGATCTCTTTGATCAGCTTCAGTCTGCTCGTGTCTTTTCGAAGATTGACTTGAGGTCGGGCTACTATCAGTTGCGGATTAGATTCTGACATTGAGAGGACTGCTTTTCGGACCAGATATGGACACTGCTTTTCGGAGTATGGACACTTTGAGTGGTGATGCCGTTTGGGCTCACCAATGCTCCAGCCTTCATGGATCTGATGCACCAGGTGTTCCACCAGTTTTTGGATCGGTTTGTCGTAGTGTTTGTTGACGACATTCTGGTGTACTCCGTTTCGGAGGAGGAGCACGCCGAGCACCTGAGGATCGTGTTGCAGACTTTGCGAGAGCACCAGTTGTATGCCAAACTTAGTAAGTGTGAGTTTTGGCTACAACAGGTTCACTTTTTGGGGCACGTGATCTCAGGTGAGGGAGTTTCGGTAGATCCAGCGAAGGTTGAGGCAGTTTTGCAGTGGGAGAGTCCCAGATCTGTGTCTGAGATTCGTAGCTTTCTGGGTTTGGCAGGTTACTACCGCAGGTTTGTTCAAGATTTTTCTCAGGTTGCTGCACCCTTGACTCGGTTGACGAGAAAGGGAGTTCCATTTGTGTGGTCGGAGCAATGTGAGCAGAGCTTCATAGAGTTGAAGCGACTGCTTACGTCGGCGCCAGTTCTTGCCTTACCTTCAGGTGAGGAGGGTTTTGAGGTTTGCACAGATGCTTCAGGTGTTGGTTTGGGTGCGGTTTTGATGCAGCAAGGCCGAGTGGTGGCTTATGCGTCTCGCCAGCTTAAGCCCCACGAGGAGAGTTACCCGACCCACGACCTAGAGCTTGCAGCTGTGGTGTTTGCTTTGCGGATTTGGCGTCTTTACCTGTACGGAGTGAGTTTTGTAGTCCGTACCGACCACCAGAGTTTGAGGTATGTGTTTTCTCAGAGGGATCTGAATATGAGGCAGCGTCGATGGATGGAATATCTGAAAGACTATGATTTTAGCATTGAGTATAAGCCTGGAAAGGCGAATGTGGTTACAGATGCTTTGAGTAGGAAAGCACAGATGAGTCATCTGATGCTTAGAGAATGGCAGTTGTGGCAGTCTGCGACAGAGGGGTCTTTCAGAGTTTCGTCCAGTCGTCGACAGTTTGTGTTGGGCAGTTTATTTGTGGCTCCCGCCGTTGTGAGACAGGTTGCTGAGGCTCAGCAGACAGATCCCGAGTTGCACAGTGTGTTGCTTCTCCCAGAGGTTGAGCTTTGCGAGGACGGGACTGTTAGGTTTCGAGATAGACTCTATGTTCCTATTGAGGAGTCTATCAGGAGAGTCGTGCTGTAGGAGGCACATGGTTCCAGGTACTTGATTCATCCAGGGTCGACCAAGATGTATCACAGGTTGAGACGTCAGTTTTGGTGGCTCGGAATGAAGAGAGACATAGCGGCTTTTGTTGCTAGGTGTTTGGTCTGTCAGCAGATGAAGGCCGAACATCAGCGTCCGGGAGGACTTGTGCAGCCGTTAGAGATTCCGATGTGGAAGTGGGACCATGTGACGACTGACTTTGTTTGTGGTTTGCCGAGGGCAGTTGGAGGTTTTGACAGCATTTGGGTTCTTGTAGACAGATTGACGAAGACTGCCAGATTTTTGCCTGTCAGGACTAGTTGGGGTGTGAGTAGGTTGGCCGCGTTGTAGATAGAGCGGATTGTTCCTTTGCATGGAGTGCCGATCTCTATTGTGTCAGACAGGATCCTCGCTTCACTTCTGGGTTCTGGCGCAGTTTCCAGAGAGCATTGGGGATAGAGTTGGCTTTTAGTTCCGCCTACCACCCTCAGTCAGACGGTCAGTCAGAGCGGACTATCCAGACTTTGGAGGACATGCTTAGAGCTTGCTGTCTGGAGTGGCAGGGTCGTGGACAGCTCACTTGCCGTTGGTCGAGTTTGCATATAATAATAGCTATCACTCCAGTATCGGTTTGGCACCATATGAGGCTTTGTACGGACGACCGTGTCGCACTCCTCTTGACTGGTTCGAGGTTGGCGAACGGGTTGTCACGGGGCCAGAGTTGGTACAGCAGGCAGTTGAGGTAGTTCAGCTTGTGAGGCAGAGGCTTCAGTCAGCTCAGAGTCGGCAGAAGAGTTATGCAGATCAGCACAGACGACCGCTCGAGTTTCAGGTAGGGGACCAGGTGTTTGTTCGTGTGTCTCCTATGAAGGGAGTGGTGAGGTTTGGTAGGCGTGGAAAGTTGAGTCCTCGCTTTATTGGACCTTTCACCATTTCTGAGCGTGTCGGAGGTTTGGCGTACAGACTTGAGCTTCCGTCAGAGTTGGCAGCAGTCCACGATGTGTTTCACGTGTCGATGCTTCGGAGGTACCTTTCTGACGAGTCTCACGTTCTGCAGAGTGCAGAGTGGTCTGAGGTGACTCCAGTGTTGACTGTACCAGAGTTTCCGTTGCACATTGAGGATCGCCGAGTTCAGAGGTTGAGGAACAAGGCTATCCCTTTATTCGTGTTGCGTGGCAGCGGCACTCCGGTGGTGAGTCGACATGGGAGTGGGAGGATGAAGTGCACGAGCAGTTTCCGTACCTCTTTGGTGAGTCTTCTTTCTTTATGTTGTTTGAATTTTGAGGACAAAATTCCTTAAGGGGGAAGGGCTGTAAGGTCTCGGGTCTTTGCGGATCCTTATTGGGTCTTTTAGAGGTTCTGTGTGGTCGACGACAAGACCATTGTCGTTGACTTGGGGTTAGCGGCCAGGGCTAGCCGTTGACTTGGTGTCAGCGTCCAGCGATGTTGACGTTTGAGGTTGAACTCAACGTCCAGAGTTGTGGACGTCAGGTCTTTGGCGGTTCTATAGGCGACCAGTAATGTTGACGTCAACTGGTCGGACCTGTTGAAATAGGGCAGCCCGAGAGCAGAACCCATTCTTCTCATTTCCTCTCCTTTCCTCCACCTTAGCTTTTCTCCATTTCCTTAGCTTCTGTTGGTTGATCTGAGCTCGTGGGAAGGCCCTGGATCGTGTGGCGGTGCTTGATCGGGCGGGAAACGCGAGATATTGGTGTGATTCGCGCAGAGTCTTCGGGGGGTTCCGGCGCGATTAGTGGCTGTTTGGGGGTTATTAAGGCTTTCTGAGGTAGGAACTTAACCCCTGCAACTCTCCTTATCAAACCAGCATGTTCAATTAAGTGAACTGTGTGCAAATCATGGTTTAGGGTTGGGTTGTATCATGCTGGAGTTTTGGGTGAATTAGACAATCTAGGCGTTAGACTGTTTAATTATGATGTTTTGGTAGTTCTGATTGATGAGAGGAAGTGTTTCCCTCCATCAGTCGAGGTTTTGTTGGGTATTTCTACCCAATTGAACTGATTCGGTTCAGTTCTGGGTTTAGGGGACTGAAGAGATCAATGTCCACATCTGTTGACGTTGGGATCTTCAGAAGTGATATAAACGACAAGGTCGATTGCCGTTTAATCAGGATAAATGACATGATGAGTGTCGTTTACCTCATATTGGCGGCAATCGATATGGCCGTTAATATCCTGTGTCCCAGCAAGCTTAAGTGTTGTGTTTCAAGGCGATCGACATGTGATGTCCGCCCTGTTTACACATGTGGGCCAGGCTTAGAGTGTGACTCCGCCTATGCATAGGAGTAGTTGATTGTGACACGAGGTGTTTACTTACTGTACGAGGTTTCAGACGTTGAGTGTGTTCCGTCTGTTGTACGTGCGTTGCGTTACCATGTACCCGTTTCTGTTGTGTTACCTAGGCGTGGGTGCGACTCCGTCTAGACGACTAGCGTGTGGTTATCCTCCGCTAGTGAGCCAGGACGCCGAGTGCGACTCTGTCCTATGCGTACTCCTTGTGGTGGTTTTGAGCCGGTCTCCGTGGAGCCCCTTCTCTACCGCTAGGGTCAAGCATAGGGGAAAAACCGGTCGTGGACTAGACGCGAGAGAGAGCGTCTGTAGTGTGCACACGTGGCTGGGGTTGAGAGCCTCTGTGGTGACGGGACGCCGAGCCACAGACCCTAGCTGAGTCCTACTTACTGTGTGAGTGTGAGTGTGTGTTACTGAGCCGCGAGGTTTACAGTTTTGTGTTGTGGTGCGACGTGTACTTACTTTCAGTTTTTACTTTCCGCACTTTAGTTCTGTTGCCGGTGGGGTTACTTTTCCCTACTGGGTCTCTTTTCTTGAGACTCACTCCCTCCCTTTCAGGTGGGTCTTCGTCGACTCCCATTCCAGGCGAGTCTAGCCACTCCGCTGTTGGTGCTCCTTAGCTGCAGTGAGTAGTACTTTTTGTTGTACTTCTGTACTCTGTACCTTGCTCAGACTCTGAGTTGTACATGTTATGTTCATAGTGGAATTTTTACAGCTTTACATGGTGTGTATCTTCTTACATATAGTCTCCTCGGACTTTCACTTCCTACCCTTCCGAGCTTGTCTCGTGGGTTAGCGGGTCAGAATTCGGGTTACTGGTTGTTACTGATAATGCGGATTCTGGGTCGTTACAGTGAGCCTCGCTAGTCACTGGCTCAGTAGGGAACTCCCCAACACCGAGCAAACCAAAACCACAGGTACGAAAGCAGTAAACAATACCAACATTTATAGAACAGCTAAGCAGGATATTAAAGCTGTAAAAGTACTCACCGTCTACTGACTACGAGAAACAACTTAATAATTAATCGGAAAACCAGTACAAGTGTACAAGCTAAAGTAGATACAGCCAAACACGAGCCACGTGAACTGGTTCGCGACACCAAAAACTGACTCGGACAAGCTAACACAGGTCTACCTCTCAGTCTCGCAGCCACGGACGAAAGGTCCAGCTGCCGCTCCATGTGAAAAGGTCAAACAACTGTGGAGACCAACCAAACACCACCACCTGCGGACCATACGGTCACAGGCCCATGCCTGGCACCTCTAGAGATCCTGGCCCGGAACACTCTAGAGTGAGGCACTGGAGAAGGACTAGCTGGGGTCCAGTACGTCTATTGGTGTCGTACCCCCAACTACGAGCGCGCTACAAGTGACTAAAGACAAACACAAGTGTCGCTGTCCCACTGTCGTCTTTCCCTCAGCTGGATGTGCAAGAGTGAGGGTGTCCAGGTCAGATGACACAGACCTCGACGGTACAACACAAGTACCGGGACAAAGCCCCGAGCTAACAGCCTGGCTCACAAAGAACCTGGGCACCCAACTGGAGAGGTAACCACGGTAGGCGTCGTACTACTCGCCGCATACACAGAACCACGTGCACGTCACACACAAACCACGTGAAACCTCACGTAAACCACAAGTAACCATGGTCCACTACACGTGAACCCAACTGACTCGCATAAACAATGCGCAGCCACGAAAGTAAGTAACTAATAGCATACCTTGTATGCTAAACACGAGAACCATGTGCACTCAGTGCACCTCAGGTGTCAACGCGCATGCATTATCGATAAATACCATAATTAGTCATTCATGTCTATAACCAGTAGGCGGCAACATCGACTGCCACTTACAAGAAGTCAACGGCAAGGGATCTGGCCATCTACATCCTGGTTGATGAGCTTGGCGGCAAACGATGTTGACGCCAAGTTCTTCGGCCTCAAACCCTGCAGAAACCCTAAACCGATTCTACAGGTTTTCCAACCGTTAAAACTACAGAAAAACATTCAGTAACAGTTCCTCTAATATCCATGCACCATAATTGAACCAAAACAACATGTTTTGCTATTTAAAATCATCAAAACACTCATTATCCCTGCATGGTGCAACTTAACCCAACATGCATTAAATCTGTTATTTCAAGTGATTACATCATATTTTAATGATCCTACGGAGCTAACAGGGTTCGTCCCCTACCTCAGAACACGCTAGAATCTCCCGCAATCTCCCGGTTCACGTCGAACCCTCCGCGAGCTCCCACGAGAATTGCACCATGCCACGACGTTTCCTCGCACAATTCAGCAACGCCACACGTTCCACGATCCTCCAAGCACCCTTCAGTATCTGTTGGGAGCTTTGGAACACTGGGGCAACAAGCTGGGGCAAGGGGGATTGAGAACAGGGTAGAAAACCTGCCCTTGGGTGACCTATTCTCAGGTTGGCGACAACCCCTCTGCCGCCAAGAACAACCACCACCCTAAACGTCCACATCCTAAGCCGCCAAGATCATGCAGTCAACGTCCACTTACCTGGACGCCAACCAGTCAACGGCCACCCCTGGCCGCCAACTCCAACTGAACTGCAGTAGGTCCTATTTCATTTCAGGACCAAACCTGCACTTCACCTGCTCAAGCCACACATCCACACCAAACATTCCACACAACCAACTCACATTGGCCTCACAACGGCCATCACAACCACAACACACATGATCCGCATGGTTCCGAAAAGCACGCGACGTTACACAAATGGCATCCATACCACCTCTAGTCTTGGGCAATCCCATGATAAAGTCCATACCAATGCTATCCCACTTCCATTCCGGAATTTCTAGTGGTAGCAATCCACCAACTGTACGGAAATTCTCAGCCTTGATTTTCATGCATGTTAAACAGTACGACACATGATCGGCCACATCCCTCTTCATGTTTGGCCACCAATACGACCTTTTTAAGTCTTGATACATCTTTGTTGATCCAAGGTGAATCGTGTACTTGGACTGGTGAGCTTCATTTAATAACCTCTTCTTGAGTTCTCCATGCTCAGGGACACATGTTCTACCTCAGAATAGTAATCTTCCATCAGCTGATAGAGAAAAGTCAGGTCTTCGTTCTAGTTTCTCCCTGATCTCAACTAAGAATGGATCCTCTCCCTGTTCTCCTTGATTTCAGTCAGTAGATCGGATTGTATCTGGAGATTGGAAATCATTACTTGTCTTTCCTTCTTTCCCATGTCTAAGTTCAAACTTGCAAATTGCTCCAGTAACTTCCATTCACCCAGCATCATACTAGCTAGCATAGCTCCTGGTTGTCTACTTAGAGCGTCTGCCACTACATTGGCTTTCCCAGGGTGATATTGAATGGAAAAGTCAAAGTCCTTGAGATATTCTAACCACCTTCTTGTCTCATGTTAAGCTCCTTCTGTGAGAATAAGTATTTTAAACTCTTGTGGTCATAAAAACTTTAAATTTCTCACCATAGATGTAATGCCTCCAAATCTTCAAGGCGAATACTACAGCTGCTAACTCCAGGTCATGAACCGAGTAGTTCACTTCATGGATCTTCAACTGTCTTGGGGCATATGCTATTACTTTCCCTTGTTGCATTAAGACACATCCCAGACCTATTCTGGAAGCATCTAAATAAATTTCAAATCCTTTCTCTTCCGTGGGTAAGGCGAGGATAGGAGCAGTAGTCAGACACTTCTTCAAGTTGTTAAAACTTTCTTCGCATTCATCGGTCCACACAAACAAATTTTCCTTCCAGGTCAGCTTGGTTAATGGTACTGTAATCTTTGAGAAATCCTTTATAAACCTTTGATAATATCCTGCTAATCCCAGAAAGCTCCTGATCTCTGTCGGTCTTTCCCATTTCAATACAGCCTCAATCTTTGATGGAACAACAGCGATACTATCCTTGGTTACCACATGCCCTAAAAAGGATACCTCCTCAAGCCAGAATTCACATTTACTTAGCTTGGCATATAATTTATTATCCCTTAGAATTTGTAATGCAATTATCAAATGCTCCTCATGCTCTTCCTTTGTCTTGGAATAGATCAATATATCATCGATGAATACCACCACAAATTTATCAAGATATGGGCGATAAATGCTATTCATCAACTGCATGAAAAATGCAAGGGCATTTGTTAGTCCAAAAGGCATAACAATAAATTCATAATGCCCATACCTGCTTCGGAAGGCTGTCTTATGAATGTCTTCTCCTTTGATCCTCAATTGGTGATAGCCGGATCTGAGATCTATTTTAGAGAAGTATTTAGCTCCAGATAATTGATCAAACAACTCATCAATCCTTGGCAGAGGATATTTGTTCTTGATGGTTAACTGGTTTAGTTGTTTGTAATCTGTACACAGCCTCATTGACCCATCTTTCTTCTTGACAAAGAGGACAAGTGCACCCCATGGTGATGTGCTTGGTCGGATGAATCCCTTCTCTAACAGTTCCATCAGTTGCTCTTTTAATTCCTTCAGTTCTGCGGGGGACATTCTATATGGTGCCCTAGATACTAGTGCTGCTCTAGGGACCAATTCGATGGTAAAATTGACCTCTCGCTCAGGAGGAATTCCTGGCAAGTCTTTGGGAAAAACATCAGCATACACGCTGACAACATGGATGTCCTCAACTTTGACTTCTTTCTTTGTGATGACAACAGCAGCAAGAAAGGCCATACAACCTTTCCTCATCATCCTTTTGGCTTGTAATGCAGAGATAAGTGACAATCTCCTGCGGTTTCTATCCCCTGTAAACACTAGTTTTGGGTAATGGCTAAAGGTTACCCGACTTCTCCTGCAATTGATACTAGCCCTATGTTTAGACAACCAGTCTGCTCCTAGTATCACATCATACCCCTCCATGTCCATGCATATTAAATTTGTAGGTAGGTTTTGGGTTTCAATCAACACTTCACTAGATGGCATATGGTTTGTAAGATTGGTGCCAGGACTAATCGCGGTTGACACAGCTATTCTGGATTTCATTGGGACGGGTTTCACAGGTAGGGTATCAACAAATGTTTGAGATATAAAGGAATGCGTAGCTCCCGTATCAAATAGAACATATGCGGGTCGGGAAAGAATAGTAAGTGTACCTTCCACGATACCTCCTTCTTCTGCAGCTTCAGGTTCCTGAATAGCTTGCAAGCGGCCTTGCCTCTTCTGTCCATTCGGACGCTTGTCCTGAGGGGCTTGTTCTTTCAGCATTAGGCAGTTCGAGATCCTGTGGTCACGACTTCCACAGCGCAGGCATCTCCCTTGCGCTCTCCAGCATTGTTCAAACCAATGACTAGCTTTGTCACAGTGTTTGCACCTTTCTTTAGTTGCCACCACTATCTGCTTTCCTAACTCCTTTGGCTTTTTATCAGCTGGTTCATTTACCCCGCCACTGGGCCTTTTCTTCCCAATGGTTGGTTGATACCTTCCAGTAGTAGACACTTGCTCTCTTTTCACAGATTTCCCCTTGATTCTTTCAACTGTCACCATGGCATCTTCCAGTAACTGAGCTTTCTTTACCATATCAGCATAGGTTTGAATGTCCATCGGCGCAAGTTGTGTGATATACTGGGGCCTCAAGCCATTCAGAAAGTGTTTCGCCTTCATTCTTTCTGTCCCAATCAAGTGAACAGCATATCGGGACAGACGAGAGAATTGGGCCTCATACTCAGCCACAGTGAGTCCTCTCTGCTTCAAAGCCGCAAATTCGGCTGCTTTCCATTCCTAGACCCTCTCAGAAAAATACTTGGTGTTGAATCGCTCAATGAATTGAGCCCATGTTAGTTGCTAGCCATTCAGTGTTGCTTCCACCAACTCCCACCATGCCCTGGCATCCTTTTCCAATTGGAAAGTTGCCAGTAGTACTTTGTTCTGGTCTGTGCATTGCATAACCCTAAATATCCTTTCAATTTCCTTAACCTAGTGTTCAGCAACATCCTGGTCAGTACTCCCTTCAAACCTAGGCGGATCCATACTTCAGAAATTCCGATGGAGATCATCGGCTCCACGGTTACCTCCACCCTGGGTGGCTTGCAGGATAGCCTGAGTCAAGTTCTGTAATGTTTGTTGCATGTTTCTAGCCTGGGCACATTCAACGGCCATGAATGAATTGCTATAATCAATAGCAATGTTTTAATTTTGTAAATAGTTTCTGAGTTCTGAAAATTCTGATATTTTAACGAGTGAATTACGTCAACACGTTATGCTTTTTGTAAAATTATTGAACTTGTTTGATAGTTGGTTTCAGTAAGGTGAATATTTCTTTATTTATACCAGAACTAAAAATAATACAGAATTGGTGTGAATGCCTGAAAATCGTAAAAAAACTACAATTTTAGTCCATGACAATAAGGGCAAGCTCTGCCAAAATCTTGTGAATTTATGATGTCTATAATTATTTTAAATCTGTTATCATCAAGTGAAATGAGTTATATTCAAAGAGCTATTGAAGGAAATTCCCAAAAACTTCAGCATGTGATTAATCTGAAATATGTCTCTGTTATGTTCCGAATATATGAATATGATTTGGGTAGCATGCTATGTTGCATTTGAAATTTGTAAATTCATTTATGATTCTGTATTCGGCCAATAAGACACTGCCACCTTAGAAGTAATTTGGAACAAGACCATAGTTATGCCCCTATGGAAGTGCTCAATATGTTATATATGTTTCCGAGGGTACGGGAAGAAATCATAGTGGTGGACAAGTACCACTGGTAATGGTGGGGAGAACGTCCCCCAGTTCTGCGTAATAACTTAGACTCTATCACTATCTGCCTAGGTGATGAGTATATGTTCATATGTCTATATGACTTCTAATGGGTGGTTTGGGTTGTGTCTTGGCAATTCGTACATATGTATATGTGATTCGATATGTTTATTTTCATCCTTGGAATGATTAGAATAGAGTACTTGTCGTAATCCCATTATGTTGAATGTTTAGTAGTCATGCTTACTTATGCAAACTCTTGAAATCATGTATGCTATATACATCATGTTGGAACTTGAAATTAAGTCATCATGATCAGATCTTAAATCTCTTTGCAAAGCTAGACATTATGATGATAGTACTTTTTTTTTTTGGCAAATATCTGGGAGAGGTGGAAGGAGAGTGCTCACCCCTTCAGGGAAGGGATAAGGGAACCACTCCACCTCCACACAACAACCAGAGAGATTTTATTAATAAATGGTAAAGAAAGATACATTAGGGCCTTAAGGAAGGAAACCCTGCCTTATCCAGACGACAGGGTCCCTTAACAGAAGGAGGAAGATCGGCCCAAGAAAACCAGGAATTACAAGCTTCAATAGAGGAGCAACCAAAGGTAGCCAGAGCATCCGCAACCTAGTTAGCTTCTCTAAAAACATGACAAATAGAAACACAGAGAGACTGACATTTAGATAATATGTCAGTAACAGGATAAACAAGCTTCCAGGGACAAGGAAACATACCCTTAATGATTTGCATAAGAACCAAAGAGTCAGACTTAATAAGAAAATTAGTAACACCTTTAGCGCTGCACAATCTAATCCCATCCCTTAGAGCAAGCGACTCAGACTCAAGGCTGGATCGAATGTTGGGGTATCGATGTGCAAAGCAGAAAATAACATCCCCACGATCATTCCAAAGAACGCCACCACCTGCTGCGATGCCCGAAGAGTGCTTGAGAGCGCCATCGACGTTGAGCTTGAATCTCCCCGTGGGGGGAAGCAACCACTTGACAATCTTTGGGGACTGTCTAAAAGACTGAGGAAGATGAATCCCCCAGTGAGAAATAGACCTACGCTGATCAAGAGCAACGTCTTTCAGAGCGAGCACTGAGGCGCTAATAGCATCCTGCACATTCATCCGAACTTTAAATAACACCTGAGAGCTGGACATGGTAACTGAATCGTATCTTGCAAGCTTTCGACTGCACCAAATCTCCCAAATGACAGATAAGAAAATGAATCGAGCAGGCTTCCACCAAGCAGCACCGCCAAATCTGGTAGACAGGTAGGAGATACGTGCATGCGCTGCATTTTGCACAGTCAAATTCTGAAACTTGAGCACATCAAAAAGAGAGTCCCACACATCATTGGCTACATCACTGGTAAAAAACAGGTGGGTGCTGGATTCAACACTTGGGATAGAGCAGCAAGAACACTTGGAACAAAGAGGAATTCCACAACCCATCAGAACTTCATCCGTCGGAACACAACCTTTCACCAGACGCCAGGCAAGAATAGACCACTTTAAAGGGATATCACGACTCCAAAGATTTCCCCAGCCAGCAACCAAGACACCTTGAGAAAGGTTCCTCACTGAAGAGGAAGTGAAAATACCATGAGAGTTTGGACACCAAATCCACTTATCCACATCACCATAAACCGCAATAGTAATATTAAGAACCATTGGAGGGTAGAACTGATGTGCCAGCATAAGGTGGCGACCTCCAGATTCCTGAATAACGTCATTGACAGACAGATGTTTGTGTGGAAGACTCCGCCATATGTTTTCTGGAAGGAAGTAGTGTAAAGGGACAGACCCAGTCCAAACATCATACCAAAAACTAACCTTAGAATTCATGCTCGCAAGGAATACTCGATGGTTGGAAGCAACCAAGGAGGACGCATGCCTCCAAAGTCTCCTATCAGCTGCAGACATCAACATATAAGTAGCTTCCGAGTAATGACTAATATGAAGATATTTTGCCTTGAAAAAATTACCCCACAAAGAATCACCAGTAATCACTTTCCATAGCATTTTAGTTCTTAGAGCAATTTGCATATCATGAATGTTAAGAACCCCAAGACCCCCACACTCTCTGGGCTTCGCAATATTTTTCCAGGAGACCCAGTGCTTCTTCAGAGAGCCTTCATAAGAACCCCAGAAAAAGTTGGCAAGCAACTTGTGAAAGCTTTTGATGACCGAACTGGGGATAGATAAAGATGACATAGTGTAGATTGGAATGGCAGATAACACATGTCTCACAAGAACCAGCCTTCAACCGGAGGACAGAAATCTCGATTTCCAAGCTTGAAGCCTTTGAGCCGTTTTAGATAGGATATGAGAGAAATAGATAGGCCTTCGCCTGCCATGATAAAGTGAAACACCAAGATACTTGAAGGGAAGCGCACCCCTAGGAAAACCAGTGATATGGCCAATAGATCGGCTGATAGATGAAGACGCCTTTTCATGAAGAATGAAAGAACTCTTTGCCACATTAATCATCTGCCCCGAGGCTGCCTCGTAGGCCCTCAAAAAGACCATAAGGTGCTGAACATGTCTGGCCGAACCATTGGAGAAGATGAGAGTATCATCAGTAAAAAGGAGATGGGATATGAGCGGACAACGTCTCAAGGTCTGATAGGCACCACCAAGACTTCGACGAAACAAGTTTGACAGCCCCCAACTTAAAACCTCTTGAGCCAAAATGAAAAGCGCAGGAGCTAGAGGGTCCCCTGACGAACACCTCTGGAGGATTTAAAAAAACCATGAATTTCACCGTTAAAAAGCACAGAGAACCAGCAATTAGAGAGAAGAGGCTCAATAAGAGAAATAAAACTGATAGAAAAATCGAACTTATGCAGCACCGCATAGAGGAAGTCCCATTCCAATCGGTCATAAGCCTTGGCCATATCCAGTTTAAGGATCACATTCCCACCTCTGCATTTCCTGGTGAGATGCTGCGCCATTTCCATGGCCAAAGAGACATTTTCAGATATACTCCTTCCCTTAACAAAAGCACCTTGTTCTTCAGATATTAATAAAGGTAGAACCTGAGCAATCCTGTCATTTAGAATCTGGGAAATAATTTTGTAGAAGAAGTTGCACAGACTGATAGGCCGAAAATCAGCACAGACCTTAGGACGATCAATCTTCGGAATCAAAGCAATTAAGGATGAAGTGAAACCCCTGGGAAGAGCATGACCACAAAAATAGGCTTGCACAGCACTACAAACATCAGATTCAATAAAACTCCAACATGAGTGAAAGAAGTGACCAGTGAAACCATCAGGCCCCGGGGCGCTATCAGGGGACATAGACATGACAACTCTTTTGATTTCTTCCATAGGCGGAATGGAACAAAGCATGTCATTGTGGTTGCTGTTAAGGACAGTAGGAATAATACCCATTAACTCCTGATTGATACTGTGGTCTTCCGACGTGAAAGCCTTAGAAAAGTGTGCAACAAATAAAGAAGCTATATCGTCCTTATTGTCCACAGGATCGCCCTCATCATTGTTTATTTGGGAGATGATCGAATTTCTACGACGGGAATTAGCATAAGCATGAAAAAATTTGGAATTCCCTTCACCTTCTTTCAGCCACTTTAACCAGGATTTCTGTCTCCAAAAATTTCTTCCTGAGCATGGCAGCGCAAAAGAGCTTGGCGGGCGACTTGCAACTGGTCACTGTTTCCCTGGGAGTCGTCAGCATCAAAATTGGATTGAGCAATTTGAAACTCATCTTCAGCAGTCAAAACATTGTTAGTAACATTCTTGAAGATATTCTTATTCCACTGACGGAAGAAGGTTTTCATGTGCTTTAATTTCATCGCCATAGAAAGCAAAGGGTAAGATGTATGAGGAGCTGCCAGCCAGCTCTGCTTGGCGTCAGCCAGAAATCTGTCATGGAAGTCCACATTTGTTGGAAACAAAATCTAGAAGGCATACGTTGCACAGCGGGTGAAGTAGAAACAATAAGAGGGCAGTGATCACTGCATGCCCGAGATAAATGTTGAATCTGAATGTCCGGCAGGGTGAGAACCCATTCACCATTTAAAAGCACCCTATCCAACCTTGCCCAGATACCATTAGAAGACTGACCATTGAACCAAGTAAAGCGGCTACCCAGAACCCGACATCTTCAAGACCTGCAGCGGCTACACAAGCCTGGAAGTCAATCATAGATCTCTGAAAAGCCATCCTACCACCTCTCTTTTCATGAACATCAAGGATACTATTAAAGTCACCTCCAATAAGCCAAGGAATAGCACAAGTAGCAGAAAAATCAACAAGGGTGTCCCAAAGAACTCTACGTTCAGCTAGTAAGCAACTGGCATGAACAATAGTAACAAATACATCCCGCTGGCCGGGAGAGCACAAGCGAACAGTAATAAATTGATCCGAAGAAGACACCAGGTTAGCAGTAATATGAACCTTCCAGAAGAGCCAAATTCTTCCTTTATCAGTAGAATTCAAGAGACAATAATCCATGCCCAGCTTTTGTCTATAAGTATCAATTTTGTCATAGGGAAGCTTAGGTTCAATTATAGCCAAGAAGGAAATATCATGATGCCGAATAAGGAATTTTAGACGATGGATGGAAGACTTATTACCAATACCTCTAATATTCCATATAATAGCTTTCATTGAGAACTACTGAGAGGAGGTGTTAACAGAGGCACTCCTGCGCAAAGCTGACCTGGTCTTGACACCTTCCACCACCTTTTCCACCACATTTTCTGTACCCACAAAGTTGGCATGAATAGCTATGAGATCAGAGTTATCCAAAGAGGAAGTAGACCCCGGTAAGGATATAACATGATGCATGGGCGGGCAGATGTCACTATTAATATTTAACTCCATCGGAATCAAAGGAAGTGAAGTATTCTCCTCAACATCAACAGGCTTCTGCTCCACAGGTAAACACTGCATATCAGTGGACTCTCCTACATTATCGTCAAGGTCATTATTAGTAGCATTAGCATCAACCCCCAGACCATTTCCCGTGTTGACTTTAGGTACATTAGCAAGCATATCAACTGGCACTACATCGTCGTTCAGAATACCATCTTCAACCATTATAGTCTGCGCAATAAGAGACTCAAAAGGAGGACATATATCTTCTTGGCCAGACCTGATAACAATGTTATCAGAAGAAACCATAGCAGTATTAGTAACATTGTTATTTTCCACCACATGATTTTTCTCATGAACCAACGCACGAGACGACGTAACCGGACGCCAAATCTGCTTTGTCGGGGGATCCTGATGATCCGGCTTGTTGATAACCGGCATAGATGGCTCATCAGCAGGGATATGTTTCTTACATTTGGATTCAGCATGACCTAGTCTCTTACAGCTCTTGCAGTAAACCGGAGGGTTATGGTAGAAAAGCGGCTGCCATTGACCACCAGAACCAACGCCTATCCAAACCCGCTCAGGGAGTTGTTTGGAGATATCCAACTGAACACAAACTCGCGCAGCATGAGTGCGAGACAACGTAGCTGTGTCTCTGTCCACCTGTTAGACTTGTCCAATACTACCAGCAATTGATCTCAACATGGAATCATTATAGAAATTAGCAGGAAGCCCAAGCATGTCCACCCACACAGGAACAACAGACGAGTCTTCATCCAGAGAAAAATCCATGGACCATTGAAAAAACCAAAAGAAATAACCCTTGACAAATAATGATTCCTTCAGAAGCACCTTAAGATAATCCTCTTTATCCTGAAATCGAAGGAGGAGATGCCTACCATCCAACGCACTAATTATGAACTCCTTGGCGAAATTAAAGCGTTGGGCTATGTGACGACCCTCATTATACCGGTACGGTTATACCAACCCACGTCGGTATAGTAAAGGTTATCACAGTGGGACATTTACCCAACACTATCACATGATTGAGATATACACAAATATAGATACAGAGTCGCGGAAGTAAAGGACTAACTGTCATCACATTCCATCATCCACATTTATCATACATGATCCATATAACAAAATAAAAGACTAAACTTTCATAATTGAAATTAAACCAAGCTACATTGTCCACAAAATTAAAGTTTTACATTTAATACATAGTTTGTCCACGATTACATAATGATAACTCTAATACAAGCTACAATTCACATACTATGAAACAAAAAGGGACACTACGTCAACTCCACCAGCTAATCTCCACGCTCGGAGTCGCTCTCCACTGTCTCCTCCAAAGGTGTGTCACCAACTACACCTGTACGCCGAAGCAAGGAGTGAGTCTAAAAGACTCAGCAAGTAGCTCCATACACATCATTCATGCATACATCATAGTAGGGTCTACTATTTCAATTTGCAAGGCAACATATAGCATGCTTGAACATTTATGAGAGACAACCTATCATGGTATTTCTACAAAATCAAAACACATGGTACATGGTTTAAGATGTTTCAAATAACACTTCCTATCACATGCTTTCTACTCATTTAATCACATGAAGACTACACTTCCAATTTGACTATAACATGATAGCAATTTATATGGGATTAGAAATATCATAGCATGAATTTACGTAACATATTCTAACACATTCACTTCACATGGTTACGCATTCCCATATTTCACATGGTTCATTTTTCAAGCATTTCACATGTACACATGTTCACATTCTAACATAAATGGTTCACATGATTTCACATTTCACATTTGCATGCTCACATATATACACAATTTACACATGTTCACATATACACATTTTACACATGTTCACATATACACATTTCACAATTTATTTGCCGTGACACATAGTCTAAACCACCACTAGAAGGACACATCACATACACATAACACATAGCACATCACCTAGGCAATACAGTGATGACTCTTGGCACTGCGCAGACCGGGAGAACACGTCTCCACCCTAACCAGTGGTACTTGTCCACCTCCAGGATTTCATCCTAATGCCCTTAGGATATCTTAACACATTGAACCTTCTCATGGGGACTTTTCCATGATACAGTTCCACAGCCCTCTATGGAAGCAGTGTCACACACGGCACATTTTACACATTACACATTCCGATTTAACACATGTTTCACATATGATTTTCACACTTTCTTGTTTATGCACATGGTTCTATTCATCCCTAGCATGATGCTACTAATAACAGAATTCAAGCATTTAGTAGCTCTCATGGATTAATTGGAACACACCTTATCTAACCTTAATCATGATACATGTGTTTATACTCATTTTCACATGAAAATCTCATAGTGTAGGCTACTGTTATCAAATTTTCCCAAAATTTTACCACATGCTGTTTTCGGGTATAATAACACACATACAAATTTTCACATTTTTCTGAATTCACATACATTTATAGAAATTAAAACATTCAGTTTCATGCCATTCTTAAACTAAGTCCACATAGAACATGACATGGATTTCAGATTTGATCATGCACAGTCATGAACCACACATACATATTAACACAGAAATTTTTCCCGAATTTATTTCCCAACACATGATTTACTAGAATTTTCACAAGGTCTACACATGCTTTCTATTTCTCATTGTAGGAATTATAAGAATTCACATGGATATGGGAAAATTCCCAAATTTGCAGGGCATGGACTGATACATATAAACATGGTTCATAAAATTCTACAGCATTTAACTCCTCAGAAATCATGGAAAAACAAATTAACCAAGCATAACCTCTTTCCTACACATGCTTTTCAATAATTCTAATAAATTATGTCATCTACAGAAAAATACAGGAAATTCCACACACATCACATTACCTATTTTACATAACATATAAAATTTACATTATATCCTCATGCGTAGAAACCGGAAGTTAAAGATATAGGGCAGAACAGTTCACTGTTCTGTCAAGAAGAACTAAACGGCATACTACGGACGTTTACAAGAGTTGGCGGCAACATCGTTGGCCGCTGACTCAAGATCTCAACGTCAATGGGTCTTGCCGTCAAGTTCGGACCTTGTAAAAACACAGTCCGAGCTCTGAATAATGGTGAATGTAGGGGATCCAGGACACGAGGAAAATCTATAAAAATGATAAAAACCTCCTAGACACATACATGGACAATGTGAAAGGGTTACTTGCCATTGGAAAACTCCTAAAGGGATCAAATTAGTTGGAGAAGCTCTCCTTGGGCAGTCCCAAGAAGCCTCCAAGATGCCTCCACTCCGGCTTCTGTGATGCTCCCCTCTGAAATCCAGGGCCGGGATGTGTAGCCGGTTATGTTGTCTTCCTCCTTGTCGAAGTAGATCTCCAGAAGAAGCCTTGGATCGCCGGATCAAAGCCTCCAAACTTCAGGTTTTCTCACAGGAAGCTCTAGGGTTTTCTCTCCTCTTCTCTCTTCTTGCAAGTGTGAAAATGGGTAGTGGGGAGAGGCCATTTCGGGTTCAGGAAGTAGGGGAGGCCTTCACCCACTCACCATGCCGATCTGACAGTTTTGGAGCCGTTGGGGGACATCCCCCCAATGGCTACCATACCTTGTTTCAGAAGACAGCAGCTCTGCTGCGCATGCAGGGCAGAGAAGTTGGCGTCCAGATCGCTGGACGCCGGAGCTAGTGCTGGCGTCCATGTCTGGACGCTGACACTGGCTCAACGGCCTGGGCTTGACGCCAAGGTGGCCTTCGGCCAGAACCCTAATTATGCAGAAAACCATGCATACCAAGCTTCTATACATGCAATATGTACATGGTATTATATTCATACTATCACCATGCAATACATACCTTATTTACGTTTAATATAAACACATGTACACGTAATTATACTATTTTAATACCTACGTAAGTACGTACATACATACACAAGCACAATATACACACATAAATACGAAAGAAATACTACGGAAATTCGAGGGTCTTACAGGCTAAATGCATACGGATCTCCTGAAAGGAAGGCCTACCCACAGGGGTGCGAGTGATGATAGCATGCTTAAAGGGAGCACAAGATATACGAACCTCCTCCATGGAGAAAAACACCGCAGGCTCGCCAGAGTCTGTACACGCTGGGCTATGGATCTTGAGAGGGAGTGCAGGGGGCATGACAGACGCCATGAGAATTTCAGCAAAGGACTTGTGGGACGTCGAAGCAGCATTTGATGGCCGGGCGAGGGAGGGACCTCCGCATTAATGTGACTGCATGATCCTTCAACGTGGGCCGATACCCCCGACGCGATACCTGCATGGATACCTGCATGGGGGACGATCGCGGCTACACGAGCGGGAGCAGAGCCTCCCCAGGCGAATCGACTAGGGGAGGTCGGGGGACCCGCCGGCGACCCCATGGCTGGCGGCGATCAACGCCAGAGCAGGACGGCGGCGCCAAACCCTAGCAGAGCAACGGATGGCAGGGAATGTAATTTTTCAATAAAAGATCTCTCTCCTTAAAATGCATAAATGTGTTTATGATGATAGTACAATGTCTTTAACTCATCTCTTATACAAGTAGCATTTTGTATGAAATTTTGATTTAAGATATGTTTAGCAAATGATTACCTTGCAAATAGCATGATTGCTGAAATCAATATGCATTATCATGGTTTGAATATATTGTATATGTTAGGTTGGTAGTCCATTTTTGGGTTGCTTGCTGAGTCTTCGTTGTAGATTCATACTTGCTTAACATTTCAAGCGAGGTTGAGGATCGCGAGGCTGTTGTAGCGGAATCGGATTCGGAGCGTGAGGATTAGATTTGAGTGTTGAGTGACCTTTGTATGTGAGGCGTTATTACATTATGAACTTTGTAATTAAACTATTTAGAAATTGTGGACTTTTCTATGGATTATGGACATAGATATTAAAGTAGATGTGTTTGTTCTTAATTTCTACTGCATTGGTATTTATTTGTGAATGACTGAACCTGCATTTGATAATTGTTGGGGTGTGTTTCCCCCTGTAACTCGTCACTTGGACTCGATGAGAGTTGGTAAAACTGGACCAGGTCTAAGTGGGGTGTTACATACTGTGTTTTCCAGAAATCTAAAAAGTATGCCATATTCATGCTAATTTCACCTTGATTGTTCACTGATAATCCCCTGTAATTACTATAATGAATTAACCAATGTTATTTAATGTTAGACATGTTATAATCCTCTTTTAAAAGACATGTACGCGATCTTAATTCGCCCTCCCTTCATTCCCTTTCACATGCACACACTTAAAACCCTATCTTTCTGCCATGCGATGTTCAAGAAATCAATTCATAATATATCTGGAAAAATATTGAATTTATTTCATCTTGATACATTTTAATTAAAGGACATGTTTATGTTGTTTATCGTTTGCTTTGGATACTGTTACCGATGCTCCTCTGCCTTCGAGCACTCAAGGCAAGATGAACAATGTTTCTATACACTTTTCTTGACTTAGATGAGCTCTCTATCGGGGATGACATCCTACCGGACTAGTAAATCGTTGTTTAGGACCTCCGTAAGACTCCTTGGCTATGGAGTATGTCCATGGCCGACGAGCGGGTTGTACCATAAAGGCCTATACACCTTCAAGGATCAGTTGGACTTATCCTGCAAGATCCAAAACAGCCTTAGATGTCTCTCTATTATCATGTCCAACATCTGGATTGCAACACTGTCACGACAGGTGGAAGGACCGAGACCTCTCTTGTTAACGCGACCAACACCCTGACCATGATCTTGTTGCGACCAGGGAAAGGGGTGCGACTTCTACCAGACTACCAGCACTAATCATGCGTGTTGTGCAACTGTTACTATCGCCGTTGTATTCGTAATTTTTAGTGCTTGACCATAGTTCTCATCTATTATTCTCTATATGCTCATCTCTTCACGTTCTCTCTACACTCTTGTCTATTCTCTTCATTACTCTCATCTATTTCTTGGTACTCTATTGGCCATCAAATGATTGTCTAGATAATAAAATATAATTAATACCTAGCAATATTATAAGGGGTCCGGTCTGATCTTGGGAGGTGCATCCAAAAGTGCTAGTGCCCATGGGAGTTAATTGACCAGAGTGTTTTGGCATTACACTTAAGTGCTATTTCTTGATAATGATGATCAAAAGTGCTATCTTGATTATTATGCTATTGTGCTATTGATACTATACGTGCTATCTCGTGCTATGGCCATCTTTCCTGGTGCTATTTGTGCTATATCCATGAAAGTGCTATTGCTATCTTGTTACCCGGTGCCATTACATTCTTGACTATACTTGACGTTGCTCTCTCTATAGTTACTCTGCTTTTTAAGATGTTAATTACTTAAAGCAGGTCTGTGTTTGAGATATTAAGTCCTACTGAGCATTATCGCTCATCCTGCACTATTTGTTAATGTGTTTCAGATGAGTCGGATGAGGAACACAACACACATGAGGATGGGGACAACCAAGTTCAAGAGTGACCCGGATGTCGTCCTGTTATCTTAGAGTTTAGTATAGTTAGTTGTTTTTGTTTAAGTGCAATGAAGTTCTTTGGGCCCATAGTTATGGCTCTAAATTAGTGAATGTAATAGACATGGTGGAATGATAATGAAGTACATTTGATTTCATATTATTCAAACGGTGTAGTGGTTTGATGTTATTTTCACTCTATACTTATATTAACTGCCTCATGTTCTGATATGCCGTGTTGGGGCGTGACAATTAACAAACTAATCACAAGTACACAAGACTTATAATAAGGTGCTAGTAGGATGTCATAATAACAAGATAGCAATAGGACAATAGATTCAGAATTTCAAGGAATAGTTAACAATATAAGAACACAAAATAGTCATATCAAATATGGATCAGATTGTGCCTTTCACAAGGCTAGCATATACATTATTTTAGTCCAAGAATTTCATATGATAGATTTTAACAATAAAAAATTTAGCAGAACATAACAGGAGGTTTAAATCTATCAAATAGTAAAAGAATAGATGGTTGGATTGACCATGTAACGACCCTCTTTATACCGGTACGATTATACCAACCCACGTCGATATAAAGTGTGCCACTATAATGGGACATGTATCCAACACAACACAGTAGATAGAGATGTACACAAATAACAAAGGAAAGTACAGTTGAAATAAAAGTAATTCTTATTCCATCACTACTACACACATTCCATAGTCTATATAGTAGGAAAATAAATATACTAAGTGCACAAATAATCTAGTCCATAAGTCCATATCACAAATAGTCTCACGTACTAAGTAAAGGAAAAGTACAAGCTATAAGAATAGGTATCTAAGCCTCGGCTACTTCCCTCGCTCAGAGTCGCTCCTTGCTATCTCCTCCTCGATCTCTGGGATACCTGCCTCACCTGTATATTTAAGCAAGGATGAGTCTCCACAATAGACTCAGCAAGCAACCTATTGGTCACGCCCAAACACTTATCACATACCATCAACACAAGTATAACGCATCAAGCAAATTATCACATGATTCATGAAACCATTAGCAAGTGTAACGCCCCTCTTGGACCCAGTACAGTTATTCCACTCACATTGGATCCAATAGAGGTATTACAGTGGAAAATATCCAACAATAGACGGTACAGATTGAGATATATATAAATGACAATTTAATCCCAACAAGTTGCAACGGAACATGGAATCAAATTTTCCAATCAACATCATATCCAAATAATAAGTCTAAAACATAAAGGAAAGATAACAATAGTCCATGAAGTGTTGCGGAATTCCCTATATGGTAATCTAGAAGGGGGGTTGAATAGATTACTGCCTATTAAGAACACTTGTTGCCTTCTTTTCGATAAGATACAAATTACTAGAAGTTATGGCAAGGACTGGACTTAGTGTGGATGTGTGTGATTCGATGATAGATATTAAACATATAATTAGACGTGTGTATATGCGCCGTGCCTACCAAACATCTAACGTAGAAACGTTCAAACCACGAGACACAACGATTTACGTGGTTCGGAATACACAACTCGTGTATCCTACATCCACGGGCCACACACACATGCAGAACAATCTGCTTATGAGCTAGTTCAAGAACTACAACTCACACACACACGTGTTCTCTGATGTGTAACCACGATCAGAACAACACACACATATGTATCAAGCAGAAGGACTGCTTGAAACACACCACACACACACAAGTATGGATAAAAGTGAAACAGAGAAGAGTTTGAGAGTTGAGGATCAAATCCAATTGAAAACTCTTCTGATGAACGTCTAGGTAGACTTCAAGCTTCGTCTTGATGATCAGAAGTTGATGGACAGGCTTGAATCCACGATGTTCAGACTTCACCGTTGCACGAAGACTTCTCTTGTTGAATCTGGGCAGCAGGTAGAAGCAGAGCAGCAGGGCAAGACTTTTTTGGAGAGGCTTTTAGGGTTCTTGCTTGGAGGCTGCTTGTGTACGTGAATAGCTTCAAAAGATTGCTTATATATTGGTGTTTACATATGGAGATACGTGGTACATGGAAACACCAAGTTTGGTAACATCCAAACTTCCCGTATTTGAAGCAACAGGTCGGCTGTCGACAGGTCTTCAGGCTGCTGTTGACAGGTCTTGACAGTTTGTCATTTGACAGAAGTCTGGAAGTTCAGGTTTGGCTCTGAATGAGTACATCTGTCGACAGGTCTTTTGGTGCTGTCGACAGGTACCTGGTTTTCCAGAAACCTGAAGTGTCTGTCTGTGTAATTCTATCGACAAGTGTCTAGCTGCTGTCGACAGGGCTTGTCTTCCAGAGTCTGTTGAGTGCTGACTGTGTGTATCTGTCGACAGGGTCCTTGGTGCTGTCGACAGGTACACTGTCTTTTGACATTTGTTGACCTTTTCTACATGTTGTTGGTACATGTCTTGAGTAGTGTGTCTCCTACATTATTGAACATGGTTAGTGAGACATTATAGTCATTTATAACCAAGCATTATACCAACATATTGTGACAAGTCATATGTATCAAGATCTTATGCAATTTTAAACTCAATTCACATTGTTCACTTGTTTACTTTGTTCATCATTGATCATCAACAAAAACATGTTGTATTTATGATTTAGAATGTGAACCCAACATTCTCCCCCTTTTTGATGATGACAAAATTAATCAATTAAGCAAGTGTAAGCAAGTGCACAATTGAGTTTTCTCCCCCTTTTGTAAATATCCAAAAGCATACACCATAGACACATGTAGTAGGCAAGAAGACACAAAATTTCATTGATTTTTCATTGAGCCATACATAACGTGCTAAGTAAAACATAACTTGAAAGGGAAAGACATTGCATGACCATCAAGGTAAGAGAACAACATAAGACTTAAGAAA
This sequence comes from Colocasia esculenta, assembly GCA_014218235.1. Classification (NCBI taxonomy): domain Eukaryota; kingdom Viridiplantae; phylum Streptophyta; class Magnoliopsida; order Alismatales; family Araceae; genus Colocasia; species Colocasia esculenta. The sequence continues at coordinate 119,961,639 of CM024755.1, read as the reverse complement.
ACTGGATAACAAGACATGACACTGTCCTAGACACCTAAGCTAGCTATGCATCCCCATCAGCTGGCGGTGTAGGAGCCGGACGCGAAGGTGCAATGCTATCCAAGCGAGCGTCAAGTGTATCCATCCTGTTATTGAGCCTCTCAAATCCAGTGGACATCTAAAGTTGGAGTTGAGCGAGTAATTCTCGAATGGAGGGCTCAACTGCCACATCAGGAGCATCATCTCTTGGAGCAACTAGTGGCTCATCTTGTGAATCATCATCATGAGCATCTTCTGCATATTGATCTTCTTCAGCTTGATCTTCTTCATCTTGATCTTCATCATCATCTGCAGCTGCCCCTTTACCCTTAAGATCTCTGGTTACAGTGCCATCCACCATCTTGTAGCCCATCCTATGTACAGCTGTGAGATCATAGGAGCTACGGGATGTGAGAACTGTCATCTCACCATTTGGAATTTGAATGCCAAGGAATAGGAAGAGAGAAGTGAGTTGACATGCATATGGCATTGATCTCTTGGCACTGCGAACACATATACGAAAGATAGAGACCATAAGAGCAGGTAAGTTGATAGGCTCAGCATTGAGGAATTGGTGAAGCGGAGACTTGTGAAGGGAGGTCACAAGTTCTCGGCTACCATCCTTGGGAACGATGAGAGTTGTGAAGATGTGATGGATGAGATGATGAAGAGGAGGGAAGGAGTTGGCATTTAGTTGCCGACGATCAGTAGGATCGTAAGGCTGCAAAGTAATGAGCATGTGATACTCCTCTGGAGTTGGATGATGGGTCATGATATCCACTCCTATATTTGGGATTTGCAAAGCGGTGGATAGGAGATTAGGAGTGATAAGAAATGGAGTGTTCTTCACCTTGGTATACAATTGTCCAGTTTTTGATAGTCGAAGGTTGGTGTAGAAATCGGTCACGGCGGTTGTAGAGTACCGCATGTGATCGTAGCAGAAGGGTGCCCAACCCTGGACATCAAAGAGAGTTTGGAGTTCTTGAAACATGTCTTCAAGTGAAAGGAAGTCGATGTAGCGGGGCTGCACGACCTTGGTGAAGGTACCATGGACATCAAGAAGACTCAGAGAGGGCGGAATGATGAGCTCCGGCAAACGATCCTCCCGGTACTTCGTCCGACGCTCGGTGGTGACTCTGGAGCCTTGGCCGGCTTCGGGAGATCATGGACGACGACGAGATGCTAGCTTCTTGGCCTTGGGAGCCATCAGGAGTGGAGGTTTAATGCAGTGGGAGAGGATATAGAAGAAGAAAAGACAGGAAGGAGGAAGAGGAAAGGGAGAAGAGAGCTCTTCCGGTGCCCTGGAGAAAGAGGTTTGAAGAGAGGGAGGGAAAGAAGGGTTTTTGGAAGTGGAAAAAGATGGAAAGGGGTGTGGGGTCCTCTTATAGAAGGCTTGAGGGTATGTGAAGAGTCGGATCCCACCAAATCCATTTTCGGATTTAGCCCGTTGGACTTCCAAAAACAAGTCTGCCGCCGGCTGTCGACAGGGCCCCTGGTGCCTGTCGACAGGCGCTTTCAGAAAATGGCCAGTTTTGTGATTTTTGGTGATTTTTGAACTGAAGCTCTGAGCAATGTCTTCCAAGAGTTATGTGAAGGTGTATAGGAGGTGAATCATGTATGGAAGCCTACCATATACAAGGATATAATAAACCATAACAATTTCCTCAATGGTTTTAACATAATACCCAAGGAATTTAAGGTTAAAGCATTAAGAAAACACCCACTTAAATAAAGAACATTGCACACTCACCCGTCTGTATATAAATACAATGTAAGACAACACAATCCCCATTTTGTGGATAGGAAAATGATGCATGAAATGATATCTATATGTCAAGACAATCACAAGAATAATGACCTTGGAAATTATGACTCAGTAGAGGCTACACACTATTTCCCTTTTTGTTTGAAATTTAGAAGAACAATGGGAGGAAATGGTACTTAAGAAGACGTCACACCTTTTGACGTGAGGATAGACATTACACGTGCCCATACCCCCAGTTAATTAGTGGAAGTTTCCATCATACCGTTGTACATAGATGATGAGTTGGCCTTTTGACGCGAGGGCAGACATTTGTGATGCCCATCTCCCCGGTTACTCAGCATAACCCAATATTGCTCTATATTCTTCCCATGTAAAGTTGATTTTCATGACAAAATTTTTTTTTTTTTGTTTTCCTTGTGAAAGATTCTTTCAGAAATAGGTAGTTTTTCTCCAAGTATTGTTGTAAAAGCCAATATCAAGTAGGTGATATGATTACCTATCAATATTAGACATGCACTTTCATGACCAAAAGGCTTATCAAGTAAATTGAGACGATGTTTGCCCACAAAGAATTAATGTAGAGAAGTGAGGTTGATATCCTTTATAGTTATGAAATTTTTTCTAGATGATAGAACCTAAATTCAAACATGAATAGTATGTGAAAATCATAGTGGAATAAAGAATAGCTTAAATATCATTTGTATGTAGTAAGGTCAAACATGCATTAACACCTTATAGACACCTTATATGTTAATCATGAAGATGCTCACTGAATGGGTGAAGAAATAAGCATGAACAACCAAAATTCAGAATATCTGTCGACAGGGAAGGAAGGCCTGTCGACAGGAAGACACAGACAGAAGTTTGAGATTTCGGGGAGGCAAAAAACTGTGTGCATCTGTCGATAGCAGATTGAGGGCCTGTCGACAGATGGACACAGACAGAAGAATCAGAGTTCTGTCTGGGCTGAGCTGTCGACAGGGCCCTTGTAGCCTGTCGACAGGGAGATGTTCAGAGCAGTTTTAAGGGTAGAATGAAGGGCTGAAATGTCTAATGGTTGTGAAGGAGTTGAGATGGACAAAGGTTGAACAATTTCCTTCACATTTGCATCCATCTAACCCTAACTTGCTCCCCCATAATGTGTGCCATTTGAAACAAAAGGACTCAAGTTCATGACGACATATTTGCAGACAAAGACCAAGCACTTAAGAACACCAAGCATGTAGAGAGACAAACCAACAATAGTTTTCAGAATTTTAAAGAGAGTTTTGAATAAGCAAAAATATAAAGAAACTAATTCCAAATGTAGAGTGCATGTCCCTTTTATGTCATATGACAATGGATACTTGGCGGAGAATGTTTCTCACGCATAATGAGAGTTTCCAAACAAGCATGACTTGTTCTTCCACACATCACCATTTGATATACCTCACAGTTAGTGGACATAAGGGACATATGCTTAACATTTGAGTTAAGTTTCATTGCAATTTGCACAACCCCAACTCTCTTCGCAATGTGGTGAATCTATCTTCAGCTAGAGGTTTGGTAAAGATATCAGCCAAGTGTTTCTCTGTGGGTATGAAACTGATTTCCAATGATCTATTGGCCACTTCATCTCTCAAGAATGATGACGAATTTCTATGTGTTTCGTCCTGGAATGTTGAATGGGATTCTTTGATAGATTGATTGCACTAGTGTTGTCACACAGGATAGGTGTGCATCCAATATCGATGTTATAGTCACACAACTGACTTTTTATCCACAACACTTGTGTTGCACAACTTCCTGCAGCAACATATTCTGCTTCGGCAGTAGAGAGTGCAACCGAGTGTTGCTTCTTGGATGCCCACGAAACCATACAACCACCAAGCATTTGGCAATAGCCACTAGTGCTTTTTCTGTCAATTTTACACCCAGCGTAGTCTGCATCAGAATAAGAAATCAATTCAAAGCTACTACCAGCTAGATACCAAAGACCCAAGGCATGCGTACCTGAGAGATATCTAAAGATTCTCTTGACTGCAATTAAATGGCTTTCCTTTGAACTAGATTGGTATCTAGCACAAAGCAAACACTGAATTGTATGTCCGGTCTACTTGCAGTAAGATAAAGGAGTGAGCCAATCATACCTCGAAATTGTTTGGCATCTACCGGTTTACCTTTCTCATCACATTCTAGCTTAATGCTTGTGCTCATTGGTGTTGAAGCGGGCTTGGCTTGTTCGAACTGAAACCTTTTGAGTAGTTATTTTACATATTTCTCGGTTTATAAAGAATCCATCTTCAAGCTGCTTGACCTGCAAACCAAGAAAAAATTGAAGCTCCCGCATTAAGCTCATCTCAAATTCACTGTGCATATGTTGTGAAAATTCTTCACACAGTGTGGGATTAGTGGAACCAAAGATGATATCGTCCACATATACTTGAACAACAATTATGTGATTGCAAACTTTCTTTGTAAAAAGAGTTTGGTCCACCTTACCTCTTGAGTAGTTTTTGCTTACCAAATAGGTACTCAGCCTGTCGTACCAAGCTCGGGGTGCATGTTTCAAACCATAGAGAGCTTTGTGCAATTTAAATACATGGTTTGGTTTATCATGGTCCTCAAAGCCAGGTGGTTGAGAGACATAGACTTCCTCTTTTATGTAGCCATTCAAGAAAGCAGTTTTGACATCCATTTGAAATAATTTGAACTTGTTTGAACATGCATATGCTAACAAGATCCTAACCGCTTCTAGTCTAGCTACAGGTGCAAAGGATTCTTCAAAGTCTATACCAAATTCCTAATTGTATCCTTTTACAACTAGTCTAGCCTTGTTTCTAACAACCTTACCCATCTTGTTCCTATGACAGAAATTTCAGGGGTTCTAGGAACTAAACTCCAGACATTATTTCTTTGAAATTGGCCAACTCCTCATGCATAGCATCAATCCATGAATTTTCTTTTAATGCTTCTTCAACATTTTTAGGCTCCACTTGAGAGACAAAGGCTAAATGATCATGTTCAACTATTTGATTAACTTGAGACCTAGTTTGAACTGAATCATTTATGTCACCTATGACATTCTCAAGTGGATGAGCTTTAGAGTACCTCACATTGGTGATTGTTGAAGGACCGGGTTGATCTTGCAGTTGAGGATGTTGTTCCAGAGGAGGGGTGGCTGGAGGAGTTTCATGTTGAGGTTCATCCTCTTGTTGTGGATCTTGTGCAGGTATTCTTCTTCATTTTTGAGTAGATGTCCGTCATCTTCATCATCGTACCTGCGAAGATATCCACGTTTAGCTTTATGAACTGACTTAGAGATTGCATTTGATTTGCTTTGTAGATCTCCAAGAGTTGTTTCATCAGATTCATCGTCAAACCTGTAAGGAGTAGAATTGTTAGACTTGATTTGAGATTCATCAAAAACAACGTGTGGAGTTTCTTCCACCTTTCTGGTTTTCAGATTAAACACTCTATATGCTCTAGAATGTTCAGAGTATCCAAGAAAAATACCTTGATCGCTTTTGGCTTCAAACTTGTCCAAGTCATTTTTATCATTGTTATGAATAAACACCTTTGAACCAAAAACTTTAAAGTACCCAATGGTGGGTTTCTTACCTTTCAGAAGTTCGTAAGGAGTTTTCTTAATACGGGTCTTACCATGGCTCGATTAAGGATGTAACAAGATGTGTTTACCGCTTCTGCCCAAAAGGTTCGTGCTAATTGATTCTCGACCAGAAGCGTACGAGCCATCTCCACCAAGGTTCTATTTTTTCTCTCCACAACTCCATTTTGCTCGGGAGTTCTCGGGGAGGAAAACGGTGGTCTATACCTTGGTTTCCTGCGGAGAAGGAATTATTGTCAAATTCTCCCCCGTGATCAGTGCGGATGGAGCAGATTTTATTGACATTCCCATGCTCAATTTTGTTGAAGAATTCTTCAAAAACACTTAATGCTTCATTCTTGTGAGCCAGGAATTTTACCCAAGTGAACCTAGAGAAGTCATCCACAATGACAAAACCATAACGCTTGCCATTGAGACTGAGTGTTCTCGTAGGTCCAAATAGGTCCATGTGCAAGAGTTCATAAGCTTTGGAAGAACTTACCGGTGCCTTTGATTTGAAGGATTTCTGGGTTTGTTTTCCCTGTGCACATGCATCACAGAAATTTTCATTCTTGTTAAAGGAAATTTCAGGAAGACCACTTACCAACTTAAGCCTCATGATCTTGTGCAATACATTGTAACTAGCATGACCGAGCCTACGATGCCACAATGTAAGCTCGTCCTGTTTGTTTTCTACAAGACACAAATTGTTATTTTCTGGATCATCTAAGTCAACCATGTAGATGTTATTCATTCTTTTTCCAGAAAATTTTAGGCTTCCTGTTTCCTTATCAAGAATTTGACATGAATTGGATTCAAAGACAATTTTATGTCCTTTATCACACAATTGACTTATGCTAAGTAAATTGTGATGAAGGCCATCAACTAGTAGCACGTTGTCTATAGAATTAGAGGAAAACTTACCAACTTTACCTGAGCCAATTATCTGACCTGTGTTGTTACCTCCAAAGATCACTTGACCTCCGTCTTTTTCAACAAGCAAACTGAATTTAGCTTTGTCGCCCACCATATGCCTCGAGCAGCCACTGTCTAGGTACCATTTGTTTTGATTGTGGGCTGCTAGGCATTCCTGCATGGTGGATCAAGCAAGAAGTTTTGGTACCCAAATTACTTTGGGTCCTATTAAATCATTCATGCCAAATAGCAAGTGCCTAGGAATCCAAACTTGTTTGATTTTCATTTGATTTGGTTTATTCCAGCATTGTTTTTCATTATGTCCAATCTTTTTACAGATTTTGCATGATGATGATTTAGGAACAACATTGGGTTTGACATTTTTAGAAGCATCCATAGGCATCTTACCCTTTTGTTCCCTTGTAAGTCTAGCTTTGGGAACTTGCTGTTTGTCTTGTGGACGGCCCTATTTAGAGCTTGTAGCAAATTCCTCATGTTGACTAGGAACAAATTTGGTGACTTTAGGTTCCTGTTTTTTTACCCTTGTGTTGATTTTTCCTTTTCTTTGAAGGGTTTGGTTTGCTAGACCTTGGGGTTGGATCAACAAATCAGTCATCAAATTTTTGCCAATTACCTTTGGCTTTGGATTTTGAAATCCAATCCCATGTCTTGCAACAAAAACATTTGAACCTAAGATTGCATCCAAGTTCTGTTTGCTTTTACAAAACTTGATAGATCTTTTGATTTGCCTTTTAGTTCTGTTTCAGCTTTTTCAAATTTCTCTTTCAGATTAGCATGCTCACCTTTAAGAATTTCAAGAGAGTTTATTAGATCATCTCTTTCCTTTTGAACTTCTTGATACTTAAGTTTCATGCTATCCAATTCATCACTGTGGGTTTGTTCATCAATTTTCATCAAATCAATTACCTTGTTCAGAGACTCAATTTCTTCATTGTTGTTTGATTCATAACAAGGAAATTCATTTTCTTCTTAAGTGCTTTGTTTTCAGACTTAAATTCACAAAATTTTTCAAATAGTACAGTATAAGCCTCTTCCCATTCATCAATAGAAAAAATTCTCGAAGGAAGAGTTTACCTCGGTTGAATCGTCACTCTTCGCCATGAGACACTGAATCTCTTCATCTTCCGAGTTTGCTTGACTGTCCTCATCTTCATCGCTCCATGAAGCCAACATTGCTTTGGCTTTCTTGAACGTGAATTTGTCTTTCTTCAATTTTTTCTTAAGCTCGGGGCATTCTCCTCTCATGTGCCCCTGCTTCTTGCACTCATAACAAACCACATCAGATTTTTTGTTAGGTGAATCAAATATGTTGGTACCCTTTTGGAATGGTTTTGAGTTTCCTGAACCTCTTTTCTTGAATTTAAGGAACTTCTTAAATTGTCTAGTGAGCATGGCCATCTCGTCATTCTCACTATCACTAGAGGATTCAGACTCAATACTTTCCTGTTGAGTACTCCTTTTGGAATCTGAAGAGACTTTCTTGGAAGCTTTCAAAGCAATGGACTTCCTTGGGTTCTCTTCAGTTTCCTTCCTTTTCACATTCAATTCATAGGTCATGAGAGAACCAATCAATTCATCCACCTTCATGGTTGAAAGATTCTTGGAATCCTCAATGACAGTGACTTTGGTGTTCCATGAGGATGGAAGAGACCGAAGTATCTTCCTCACCAAATCACTCTCTGAGTATTCCTTTTTAAGACCTTTTAGTCCATTTATCAGAACCATGAATCTAGCAAACATGTCAGATATTGTCTCATCATGATTCATCTTAAACATTTCATATTCTGAGACTAGCATGCTTACCTTAGATTCTCTCACCTCAGACGTACCTTCATATATTAACTCGAGCTTGTCCCACATCTCCTTAGCTGAGGTGCATGTGGAGACCCTCGAGTATTCCTTTGGATGGACCACGCACTGCATCATGTTGAGGGCGCTCCAGTTGAGAGTCCCTTTGGCAATCTGGTCTTTAGTCCATGTATCTTCGTCTTGAGGCAATTCATATGGTCCTGTTCTGACTATCTTCCACAATTCAAAGTTTTGTGCACGTAGAAACACCTGCATGCAGTTTTTCCAATAGGGATAGTCAGTGCCATCAAAGAAGGGTGACCTAGTGACTGAATGTCCCTCGGCCATATACCCATTACTAGAATCCATAAGATCAAGGATCTCCTGATCGTCAGATCAAATAGATGTGACTGAAAACAGAGAAACTTGGCTCTGATACCAATTGAAGTGTTGCGGAATTCCCTATATGGTAATCTAGAAGGGGGGTTGAATAGATTACTGCCTATTAAGAACACTTGTTGCCTTCTTTTCGATAAGATAAAAATTACTAGAAGTTATGGCAAGGACTGAACTTAGTGTGGATGTGTGTGATTCGATGATAGATATCAAACATATGATTAGACGTGTGTATATGCGCCGTGCCTACCAAACATCTAACGTAGAAACGTTCAAACCACGAGACACAACGATTTACGTGGTTCGGAATACACAACTCGTGTATCCTACATCCACGGGCCACACACACACGCAGAACAATCTGCTTATGAGCTAGTTCAAGAACTACAACTCACACACACACGTGTTCTCTGATGTGTAACCACGATCAGAACACACACACATGTGTATCAAGCACAAGGACTGCTTGAAACACACCACACACACACAAGTATGGATAAAAGTGAAACAGAGAAGAGTTTGAGAGTTGAGGATCAAATCCAATTGAAAACTCTTCTGATGAACGTCTGGGTAGACTTCAAGCTTCGTCTTGATGATCAGAAGTTGATGGAGAGGCTTGAATCCACGACGTTCAGACTTCACCGCTGCACGGAAGACTTCTCTTGTTGAATCTGGGCAGCAGGTAGAAGCAGAGCAGCAGGGCAAGACTTTTTTGGAGAGGCTTTTAGGGTTCTTGCTTGGAGGCTGCTTGTGTACGTTAATAGCTTCAAAAGATTGCTTATATATTGGTGTTTACATATGGAGATACGTGGTACATGGAAACACCAAGTTTGGTAACATCCAAACTTCCCGTATTTGAAGCAACAGGTCGGCTGTCGACAGGTCTTCAGGCTGCTGTCGACAGGTCTTGACAGTTTGTCATTTGACAGAAGTCTGGAAGTTCAGGTTTGGCTCTGACTGAGTACATCTGTCGACAGGTCTTTTGGTGCTGTCGACAGGTACCTGGTTTTCCAGAAACCTGAAGTGTCTGTCTGTGTAATTCTATCGACAGGTGTCTGGCTGCTGTTGACAGGGCTTGTCTTCCAGAGTCTGTTGAGTGCTGACTGTGTGTATCTGTCGACAGGGTCCTTGGTGCTGTCGACAGGTACACTGTCTTTTGACATTTGTTGACCTTTTCTACATGTTGTTGGCACATGTCTTGAGTAGTGTGTCTCCTACATTATTGAACATGGTTAGTGAGACATTATAGTCATTTATAACCAAGCATTATACCAACATATTGTGACAAGTCATATATATCAAGATCTTATGCAATTTTAAACTCAATTCACATTGTTCACTTGTTTACTTTGTTCATCATTGATAATCAACAAAAACATGTTGTATTTATGATTTAGAATGTGAACCCAACAGTCCAAATTATCACAAATCATAAGTCCAAATGCATAAAACTCAAAGTACATCTTGTCCTCACATACATGATCTCTCAAGCACACTCAAAGAAAACACTACGCCTCCACATCCTCACGCTCCGAGTTAGAGTGCACTAACTCCTGGGTATCCTCTGTCTCTCTTGAAATGTTAATCAAGTGTGAGCCTATAAGACACCCAGCAAGTCACATGAAAGACAGTTCAAGATATAACATATACTAGGTTTTAAAAACATGATAGCATATTTCTTTCACATCCTTGATATCATATAGCTCTTCCTATCAACATATTCTAAGTCATTTGGCAATCATTCTTTACATAACATGGTTATTTATCATGAAAATAGCACATTTCATGTAACATATAGCTTGCATCTCATATTACAACAAATGATTAAAACATGTACATGTAGCATAGCATGTAATCAAATTCTTAAAACATATGTTCAATGTCATGTAGCATGTAAACAATTTCAAGTAATCTTTAATCTGTGTCATGTAACATGTAATTCATCATCATGTAGCATGTAATCAATTTAACATGTAGCATGTAGTTTATATAACAAGTGACATGTAGTTCATGTGGCGTGTAACATGTAGATCATGTAGTCATATAGTTATGTAATTGCCAAGACATAGCCCACACTATTAATAGAGATCATGTAGCATGTAGTCATTCACTTATTACCTAGGCAAAGCAGTGATAAAGTCTAGGTTATTGCGCAATACCGGGGAAAGTCCTTCCCACCTTAACCAGTAGAACATGTCTACCTCCAGGATTTCAATCTGTTGCCCACGGATTCATGTAGGTCATTTCATGTAGGTGAACCATTACCATAGGGGCATTCCATGGTGTAGTTCCTTGTAGTTATCTCTAAGCCAATTCATTACAGAAATTGCATTAACATATATAATCATGCAATTAATATTTTCATACAATTCTATCATGCTCTTTCATACATTCATGCATAATTTATCAAGATGACAATACAATATTACACAACATATCTTTCTCAGTTCTGAAATTAAAACTCTACTGTGCAATGGCAACCTATCATGGTACTACTTTTATCAAAATTCAATATGCATATACATTCTCTTGCTTATTGATTTCTATATCTATTTTATCATTCAGAAAATCATAACAGAATGTACAGTGTCCTAAAATCCTGAAATTTTGACAGTAAATCTATTTCTAATCATACCACGCACATGAAAATTTTCATATTTTTTGGAGATCTGTAACATTTTTCATGATTAATCTTCATCAATTTAAACTACTCAACATGGTACAACAGTGATAAAATCATGCAGTTACTATACAAAACTGAGTACAGTAGATCTATAGTTTCTTCTAACAGAAGTACTATTTCTAACTACAACATTTTAACATGGATCATACTTGCATCTATTTTCATTTTTCATCTACCAAATCACATAAAATTCTTTAAAATCAACCCAACATAGTCCATACACCATTCAAATGACATGTCTATAGTATAACAACAATGATTTATATAGAACATAACCTGACTGAAAACTCCACACATGCACGAATCACAGTTGAGGAATAATGATCAGATTACAGAAAAGACAGCACTGATAAACTTAACGGCATGGTATGTGACGTTTACACAAAGTCAACGTCCACATACTGTGTTATTAATATTAATTGATGGCGACACATACCGCTGTTAACATATAGTAGACGTCCAAAAACATGTCGTTTACAATAAATCAACGGCGGTCGATAATGTCATTTATATAAACTAAACGGCCGTCGATATGGACGTTAAGTTCATTCGTCCAGAAAACACCGAACTTGCACATAAAATGACGGAACTTAAACCCCTTCCCGCACGTTATTTCAATGGTTAAAAATATGTAAAGATAATAAATTTAAAGAATATACTATCCTAAACGATCCCCATGCTACTTGCCTCTAACCCTCCTTCTGGAGTGACGAATAGAGATTCGAAGATGCCCGTCTTGGTAATAAGGCAGTCTTCATCTCCGTCTCAAATCGCCCAAAACCAGCTTCTAGCACAGCTTTCCCGCTTGGAAAACCCTCTGCCCTCGATGCTTGATGATCCTCCTTGGTCCAACATGCTTCAGATCGCCCGAACGAAGCTCTGGAACCTTTCTCTCGGCCTCCTTTTCTCTCTTCCCAACCAGTGCGAAAATCTCCCCCAAAGGCCAAATCTGGGTCTTCTAAGGATCCTTACGCATTGCTCAAACCTAATCCTAGCCTTGGATCAGAAACGCCCCAAACCTTCCATTAAATGTTTTGGAAACGGCCGATTTCCTCTCCCCTGGAACGGTAACAACAAAAACAGGCAAGTCAGGTTAACGTCAACCAATGCTGTCGTCAACCAAATCATAGCACACCATGAAGTGCAGAAACACATACACAAATACATCATACACTTTAGTAAAAATTCTAGGGCACTACACCCTCTCCCCCTTAACATAATCTTCGTCCTCGAAGATTGAGTTAGAACACTTACCAAACAACGACGGATATTGCTTTTTCATCATCTCCTCAAGCTCCCAAGCTGCTTCTTCACGCGAAAAATTTCTCCATAACACTTTCACAAAAGGAATGGACTTTGATCTCAACTCTTGCACCTTCCGATCCAGAATCTCTACAGGCTGCTCCGCATAGGACAAATCTGGCTGAAACTGCACTGGCTCATAACTAATTACATGAGCTGGATCCCGAACATATCTTCTCAACATGGACACATGAAAAACCGGGTGTACTCTCTGGGTGTACTCCTGCCAAGGATGGTGGCAAAGCTAGTTGGTATGCCACATTCCCCATCTTCTTCAATATTTCAAAGGGACCAATAAACCTCGGATTCAATTTGCCTCTTTTTCCAAACCTCACTACACCCTTGGTTGGCAACACCTTGAGAAATACATGGTCTCCTACCTCAAAAGCCAAGTCTTCCCTCCTCGAATCCGCATAACTCTTGTAACGATCTTGAGCTACTTTCAATCTCTGCACAATTATCTGGATCTTCGCTGATGTTTCCTGTACCACTTCCGGTCCAACCATATGCCAATCTCCTGAAGCTTCAAATGGCGACATACCTATACTCGAATGGAAACTATTGTTGTATGCAAATTCCACAAGAGCAAGGTGGTGCTCCCAATCTCCTCTCCTGTCAAGAACACAAGCCCTAAGCATATCCTCCAACGTCTGAATAGTCCTCTCGGACTGTCCATCTGTCTATGGATGAAATGCCAAACTCAACTTCAATTGTTTGCCAAAGCTTGCTGCAAACTCTGCCAAAATCTAGAAGTAAATCTCGGATCATGATCTGAGATAATTGACTTTGGAATCCCATGCAACTTCACAATGCCATCAATGTACAATCTAGCCAAACTCTCTATGGACTGCTTCTTCTTCATAGCAAGAAAATGAGCACTCTTCGAGAATCTATCAACAATCACCCATATAGAATCATTCCCTCTAGCTGATCTAGGCAATCTAGTCACAAAGTCCATAGTTACCTGCTCCCATTTCCACTCAGGAATATCCAGCTTCTACATAAAGCCTGAAGGTCGCTGACGTTCTGCCTTCACCTGTTGACATATCAAACATTTCACCACTACATTCACAACATCCCGCTTCATGCCAGACCACCAAAAAGAACGCTTCAGATCCTTATACATCTTTCCACTGCCTGGGTGAATAGAAAACTGCAATCTATGCGCTTCCTCCAAAATCTCCTTTCTCAGATCCACATCATTAGGGACACACACCCGATGATTCAAATGAATCACCCCATCTTCATCTCTAACTATGCCAGACTTTCCAACCAACTCCTGCAATAGTGGGTCATCTTTCTGCAAAGCAATAACCCTATCATGTACAGAAGATCTAATTGTCAACTGAGCTAAAAACATGTTGCACAATTGTGGCTCTAGAACATACAATGATCCTGATGCATCTTCCAACATCTTCCAGTCTTGCCGCATCATTTGCCTCTTCCTGTTCAATGCATCCGCCACCACATTGGCTTTCCCTAGGTGGTAAGAAAGCTCAAAGTCATAATCCTTCAGAAACTCAATCCACCTTCGCTACCTCAAATTCAACTCCTTTTGGGAGAACAGATATTTGAGACTCTTGTGGTTAGAGAAAAGCTCAAATCTTACTCCATACAAATAGTGCCTTCAGATTTTTAAAGCAAAAACCACTGACGCCAGTTCCAAATCATGATTTGGGTAATTGCGCTCATGCTCCTTGAGTTGCCTAGAAGCATATGCAACAACTCTACCTCCCTGCATCAAAACACAGCCAAGCCCAATCTTCGAAGCATCCGTGTAGATAGAGAAAGAATCCACACCATTGGGCAACACAAGCACTGGCACTGAGGTCAATCAAGTCTTCAGCTCCTGGAAACTTCTTTCACAAGCTTCAGTCCATTCGAACTTAACTCCCTTCCTAGTCAGCCTTGTCAAAGTAGCCGCAATAGAAGAGAAACCCTCAATAAACCTTCTATAATAGCCAGCTAAGCCAAGAAAACTCCTGATGTCAGCAGATGATCTCGGTGTCTCCCAGTCAAGGACAACTTCTACCTTTGCCGGATCCACAGAAACACCATCTCCAGAAATAACATGCCCCAAGAAATGGACCTCCTTCATCCAGAAATTGCACTTACTGAATTTGGCTTACAGCTTGTGCTCCCTCAAGACTTCAAGCACAATTCTCAAATGCTCCCTATGAGTCTTCTCATCAGGTGAGTAGATCAGCACATCATCAATGAAAACCACAACAAAAGAGTCAAGATACTACTGGAAAACCCTGTCCATTAAGTCCATGAAAACCGTTGGAGCATTTGTCAAACCAAATGGCAAGACTAGGAACTCATAATGGCCATATCTCATCCTAAAAGCCATTTTAGAAGAATCCTCCAGCTTTATTCGAAGTTGATGATAGCCAGAACGAAGATCGATCTTAGAAAACACCGAAGCTCCACGCAACTGGTCAAACAAGTCATCAATACGGGGTAAAAGATACTTGTTCTTAATAGTCACCTGATTGATCTTGCGATAGTCAATGCACAGCCTCATTGACCCGTCCTTCTTCTTCACAAAAAGCACAGGTGCTCCCCAAGGTGATACACTTGGCCGAATAAAACCCTTATCTAGCAATTCCTGCAGTTGCTTCCGCAATTCTGCCAATTCTGTTGGTGCCATACGATAAGGAGTAATAGAAATAGGTGTTGTACCAGGTACCAACTCAATGCAAACTCAATCTCCCTTGCAGGGGGCAAACCAGACAAATCCTCTGGAAAAACATCACTAAAGTCTCGGACAATATCAATATCCTCCACAGTCAAAGCCTTCTTCGAATCCTCGGATATAACCACACTAGCAAGAAAACCACTACAACCCTTGCTCAACATCCGGGCTGCCTTCAGGGTTGAAATCACAAACTTACCCGACATGTTATTGGGTAAAGGATGAACAAACTCCTCCTCACCAGGAATCCAGAATATAATGATCTTCCTCCTGCAATCCATAAGGGCATAATGCTCCTCGAGCCAGTCTAAGCCCAAAATAGCATCGTAGTCCTTCATCTTCAACAGATAAAAGCTACCAGGTAAAACTCGCTCTTCAATATTCTCATGAAGAGAAGAAAACACTGCCCAGTCAACATAGTCCCGGCTGGAGTATGAACAGAAAAGGGAACCTCCAACACTTCCAGAACCAAACCACTCTCCTTCATCAAAACCTTAGCAAACTTCTCAGAAATAAAGCTATGCGTAGCACCAGTATCAAACAAAACTCGAGCATGCATTCCCATAATCAAAACTGTACCTTCTGTGACATGCTCTTCCAACTCTGCCTCGTCTCTCGCCAAAGCGAACACTCGAGTGTGAGCCCTCAGTCTCCCTGCTGCTCTCGGTGCTGGTCTAGCTGCTGCTGGTGCTGCTGCCACTGCAGTCTGCTGTGCCATCTTTGGACAATCACGGATCTTGTGGTTCTTGTCACCACACCTTAAGCATCTACCAGAAGTAACCCAACAGACCTCTCCTCCGTGACGCTTCCCACATTGAGAACACAACGGCTTCTCTACCACTACACCACCGCTCGGAGTCGATGCAGCCACTCTCGCTGGTACCACTGCCCTAGGCTGAAATGTTGGGGCCTTCTTCTTCTTATCCTGCCACTGAAACGCTGATCCAGGCCTCTTCAAAGAAGCCCTCTTCTCCTCCAGATATACCTCCATCTCGACTTCTTGCATGCATGCTGCTGACAAAGCCTCTTCCACAGATCGATGCCCGAATGCCACCAGTCTAGTCCTCAGGGACGTCTTCAACCCCATGATGAACTTCTTCACTTTCCTCTGCTCATCGGCCACAATGTGAGGTGCATACTTGGATAGCTCCACAAATCTAGCTTCATACTCAAGCACACTCATTGACCCTTGGGTCAAGGTTAGAAACTCCTGCTCCATGAGATCCTGCACATGCTCTGGAATATATTTCGCCCTGAACAAACGGACAAACTCAGCCCAAGCAACCTCCACAGCTCCATCCTCAAACTGTGTGCGTAGTACTGACGACCACCACACATCGGCACGCTCCTGCAAAAGAAGGTAGATACATCTAAGGGTGCACTATAATCAACACACATAACCCTTCTAAAAACTATTCTTTACATGCATCATATAGGTGGCTAAGGTCACTCTCTCCTCCTCCACGCATCGGATAGCACGAAAGATCTTCTCCGTCTCCCGAAGCCAACTCTCCGCCACGATGGGATCACTCTCCCCCTTAAAGAAAGGTGGGGTCATCCTCCTGAACCGCTCCATCATTGACACACCTCCAATGCCTGCCTCGTGAGCAGGTGCCTGCACCTACATCCAAGTCGAGTTCTTAGATGAATTCCTCCATTCAACACCTTAGTAACCCTTCTTAAGTACCAACCTGAGCCTGCACTTGCGCTTGCAAAGCAGCTGCTGTCTGTGCCTGAGTCTGCATCGCGTGCACAAGTCCTTGCATCAACTCTCCATAATCCACAAGTGGTGGTGGGGGTGGTAAAGGTACGCCTGTTTGGTCCGGCGCCTGCTGAGCTGGAGCCTGCGAACCTCCCGCCGACACATCGCCTCAGGTCGGGCCTGCTCCTCTACGACTACGGTTAGCCATAGTCTGCAAAACAAGTATTTATTATAATAACCTATTATTCTACATAAATCTTGGACTAATTCCTTATGCAGACTTAAGGATATGAACACAATGTTGATATTTCATTTATATACATGCTCAACCTGGAACTCTCTGATACCAATCTCTGTAACGCCCCTCTTGGGCCCAGTACAGCTATTCCAACTCACATTGGATTCAATAGAGGTATTACAGTGGAAAATATCCAACACTAGACGGTACAGATTGAGATATACATAAATGACAATTTAATCCCAACAAGTTGCAACGGAACATGGAATCAAAATTTTCAATCAACATCATATCCAAATACTAAGTCTAAAACATAAAGGAAAGATAACAATAGTCCAAATTATCACAAATCATAAGTCCAAATGCATAAAACTCAAAGTACATCTTGTCCTCACATACATGATCTCTCAAGTACACTCAAAGAAAACACTACGCCTCCACATCCTCATGCTCCGAGTCAGAGTGCACTAACTCCTGGATGTCCTCTGTCTCTCCTGAAATGTTAATCAAGTGTGAGTCTACAAGACCCAGCAAGTCACATGAAAGATAGTTCAAGATATAACATATACTAGGTTTTAAAAACATGATAGCATATTTCTTTCACATCCTTGATATCATATAGCTCTTCCTATCAACATATTCTAAGTCATTTGGCAATCGTTCTTTACATAACATGGTTATTTATCATGAAAATAGCACATTTCATGTAACATATAGTTTGCATCTCATATTACAACAAATGATTAAAACATGTACATGTAGCATAGCATGTAATCAAATTCTTAAAACATATGTTCAATGTCATGTAGCATGTAAACAATTCCAAGTAACCTTTAATCTGTATCATGTAACATGTAATTCATCATCATGTAGCATGTAATCAATTTAACATGTAGCATGTAGTTTATATAACAAGTGACATGTAGTTCATGTGGCGTGTAACATGTAGATCATGTAGTCATGTATCATGTAGTCATGTAGTCATGTAGTTATGTAGTTATGTAATTACCAAGACATAGCCCACACTATTAATAGAGATCATGTAGCATGTAGTCATTCACTTATCACCTAGGCAAAGCAGTGATAAAGTCAAGGTTATTGCGCAATACTGGGGAAAGTCCTTCCCACCTAAACCAGTAGAACATGTCTACATCCAGAATTTCAATCCGTTGCCCACGGATTCATGTAGGTGAACCATTAGCATAGAGGCATTCCATGGTGTAGTTCCTTGTAGTTATCTCTATAATAGCAATGTCTTATTGGCCAATTCATTACAGGAATTGTATTAACATATATAATCATGCAATTAACATTTTCATATAATTCTATCATACTCTTTCATATATTCATGCATAATTTATCAAGATGACAATACAATATTACACAACATATCTTTCTCAGTTCTGAAATTAAAACTCTACTGTGCAACAACAACCTATCATGGTACTACATTTCTCAAAATCCAATATGCATATACATTCTCTTGTTTATTGATTTCTATATCCATTTTATCATTCAGAAAATCATAACAGAATGTACAATGCTCTAAAAATCCCGATGTAAGGCCTTAGAATTTCCTCTCCTATGTACGTGTTTAATTGTGTGAAAATGGATGCTTGTGTGTATAGATATATGTATGTATATATATAACTAATTGATGTACTGTTGTAAATATATGAATGTATATCTATTATATATATATATATATATATATATATATATATATATATATTTGTATGGTATGAGTATTATTGCATTTAAGGTATACATTATATGTAAGATGTATATTGATCATGTATGGTATGAGAATGTGTATAAGTGTGCCTGTTTGAGCAGTTTTAAGTTCTGTGCAGACGACCTGTTGGCGTCAACATGAGTTGACGTCTATAGGGAGTCAGTGGCCACATCGATGGACGCCAACTTAGAATAGGCGGCCCATGATGTTGACGTTAACCTCCCAGATCTGTTGAGGTTGCAGATCCATAAACACCCTGAGATTTTCGCCCCCTGTTTAGGAAACCGTCCCCCAACGGTAACCCAGCCTTACCCAAGTATGTCTCCGACCCTAGCTCTATAAAACACCCCATCCCCAGCCAGATCTAACCCTTTTTGGCTCTTGAGTCAAAACCCTAGTTCTTTGTGCGAAAACCAAATCTTTGAGCTCTGAAATCCGGAGATTGGAGGCTTCATCCGGTGATCTTCTGCGACTGGAAGGAAGGCTGGACATCAAGGATCATCTTCCCAACCCCGGTGGACCCTAAAGACCATCACAGAACCCGCATCGAGGGAGTTTTTGAAGGCTCTTTGGCTCAGGCCGAGGAGGGCTTCTTCGACCCTAATCATCAATTGAGGAATTTTCTAAAGGCAAGTACCCCTTTCACATCATTCCTACGTACGTCTAGTAGGTCCTAGATAATTTTCTGGATTTTTATTCGTGTCCTGGAACCCCAATTTCACCAAGTTCTTGCGTGCAGTCTGTGTTTTGCACAGACAGGAACTTAACGGCGGGATCCCTTGCCGTTAAGATCATGAGTTAGCGGTGCCCTTTGTTGCCGTTAAACTGGTAGACGGCCACCTGCATGCCGTCAAGTTTACGAGACTGCCACAATGTGCATGTCTGATCTATATGACCTAATTTTCGAGATTTTTCGCATGAGGATATATGGTAAAATTTATAAGATATGTAAATACCTTTTAGAGAGTATGTTGTGAAATTTTATGAAATTTTGTGGAATGCTTTAATTATTAGGAATTTTTGAAATGTCTGGCCAATAGGTTTTTAATCTTGCAAGAATTCCGTTTGTGCAATCTGTGTGGGATTTAACTGTCATAAAATTTCTGTACTTTGATTGTGGGTTCAAATTCATGCTATAGAAATTTGGGATTTTTCTGATATCTGTACAATTAATTACTTTTTCTGAACTATAGAACAGTAAGCATGTTTTATTAGTGTCAAAATTTAATTAAATAGTATAAAAATAGTTAAATTCCTAGAAATTAGCATATGTTTAGGACTATCAGAGTAAACTTGTAAATAAGTTGTGGGTCTGAACAATGAAAATCCATGCCAAATTGACTATTTTTACCTTATATAATACTATTGTTTGAATTTCCTTAATTAGTGTGTATTTCAGAAAAATATGAAATTTGGTATGCATGATGTATGATTCATAAACAGTCAGTGGTTAAAATCTCATGTGAATTGGATAACCGTAGGCACTGATTTGTTATTTTATGAAGAATGACCAAATTAGTGCAAAATTTATTGTAATTATTGATTGAGTCAAATAATTACAGCATGATTAATGTTCATTGCGACTGATTAGTTCTTGTAATAGTAGTGCCATGTTAGGGAACCTGAACCATGTGCATAAATGTGAATATGAGAATAACGTGTTAAAAGGGTGTGGAATTGTGTGTGTTTAATTGGAAAATGTGTAATTGTGCCAATGAGTGACACTGCTACCTTAGAGGGCTGAGGAACTGTACTGTGGTAAAGTCCCCATGGGAAGGTTCATAGTGTGTGTAATATCCCATGGGCATTGGGATTAAATCCTGGAGGGGGACAAGTACCGCTGGTTAGGGTGGAGAGTGCTTCTCCCGGTTCTGCACAGTAACTAAGGTCTATCATTGTGTTGCCTAGATGATAGATATGTGAGTGATGTGACAAGTGTGTGTCCTTCTAGAGGTGGTTTGGACTATGTGTCATGGCGTATAATAAAGTGTGAAATTGTGTGTATGTGAGAAGTGGATGTGTTGATTTTATAATGGTGTTAATGGTCATGTGAAAATATGAATCAATGAAATAGCATGTAAAGATGATAATTCATTATATGAATGTATCATATCCATGTCAAACAGCAAGCTATTCATGTGTATAGATGTGAAAATGATGATAGAATCCATGCTAAGAATATCTCTTGTAATATGTGTAGACTCCATGTTCAAGTTAACTATTGTCTTAGATTATAATTGTGAGTAAGGGAGACTTAGATTAGCATGTAGAAGAATGTGTAGAAAGCATGTGATAGGTTTTAAATTGTTGAAATTTTGTTACAAGTTATTTATCATGTATGGTAAGTTGTAGAAATCATGTTTAGATTTTCTTTAAAAGTTTATTCAAGTTCATGCTTATATGATACTCGTGTGATATGAAAATGTGAATAACCCATGTGGCGTATGTATGTTTAATGTGAGTGGATGTTACTTGCTGAGTCTTTTGGACTCACTCTTGCTTCGGCGTACAGGTGCAGAGATTTCTACTTCATCCGAGGAGATAGTCAGGAGTGACTAGGAGCGGGAGTCGAAGATTTTGTGGAGTTTCGGCATTGTACCTTTTATTTTTAATAGCATGTAATAAAGGAAAATTTTGTAATTCAAATTAGACAAGGTGGACAATGTATTTATTTTCATTTCTCAGTTATTAAATGTTTATTTTTCTTTTCCTCTATATGGACTGTGAATAGAACGTGGATGATGGAATAAGAAATTACACTTGGCTCTTTCTTTTCCGCCGTTATGTGTTATATTTGTGTACATTTCAGTCTATCAATTTTGTTGGGTAAATGTCCCACTGTAGCGACGTTCATTATACCAATGTGGGTTGGTGTAACCGTACCGGTATAAGGAGGGTCATCACAGAGATTGGTATCAGAGCTACTGGCTGAAATTGTACATAAATATGCATATACCATTATCTTCATTATATGCTAAGTCTGTGTAGATTGTCCACATAGCTAGGTAAATAGTTAGGAATTTGATAGCGTAGAACTAAATGATGAATTAAATCATTTTGTAGGATATGGCTTCACGTGGTAGGCATGGTGTTCCTGCTCGTGAGGGTGAGCAGAGGAGAGATGAGCCTCAGCGTGAGGATCAGGGTGGGCAGCAGGCCCCAGCACCCCAGGGTCCTGTGCTTCCTCCACCGCCACCAGTAGACTATGGAGTGTTCATGCAGGGTTTAGTGCAGGCCATACAAACGCAAGCCCACACCCAGGCTACACTCCAAGGCTCAGTTGGAGGCTCAGTAGGCTCAGGTTAGAATGATAGATAAAGTAGTCTGTTTTACTTGATGATCTGTTTATTATGTTGCTATGCTATATGTGTTGCTTATGTTGTTTGTTGTAGCAGGCTCAGGTGCCAGCTCCCCAGGCTGACCATGGTGGACCCTCCATCATGGAACGGTTCAAGAGGATGTCGCCACCCTCTTTTAAGGGGGAGAGCGATTCGTTACTTGCTGAGAGCTGGATGAGTAGGGGTGTAAACGATCCGAGTCGAGCCGAGTATCACTCTACTCGAACTCGACTCGGTCGTTTTTTATAGAGCTCGAACTCGGCTCGAAACTCGCCGAGTACCTAGGATCCATGTTCGAGCTCGGCTCGTTACACATTTTTCCTGTTCGAGCTCGGCTCGTTTAACTAAACGAGCTCAAACTACTCAGACTCGACCCCCCATTAAATAGTTAAAATTTTATTTGATACTTAAAATTATGAAGTCTCCAGAGTTTGAACTCGGCTCGCTTTCATTAAAAAAACCGATTCGCACCGGGCTTTACGGCTTGGGAAAGAAGCCTTGGTTTCAAAGGGAACCTGGGAATCTATTTTATAGAGGCTAAACCCCATCCCCAAAATCCTGTGTCCGATATGGGACTATGGGATGGATAAAGCATGGGAGATGTGTCGCAGATGGAGGGGGCGGAGCAGGGTGAGAGGCGTCGTGCAGGGAGTGGGGTGGCCGGAGCCCCACCGCGGGGACCTCGGTGGGCGTCCGACACCGCCAGGATTGCCGGGCTAGTGTCCGGATGGACTGGGCGGGTTTGCAAGCCGCCGGAAGGGAGAGACTTCACCGGGTTAGGAAACCGCCACGCTAGAGGGGGTGATGGTGCGGCCCGCCGCTGCCATCGCCGGAAAATTCGTCCGGCACTGGCGAAGGGTCCGCCATGGTTGCCAGGCACTCCGATGGACGGCGGCGCCCCATGGCATCACTGGACTGGGCTTGGCCGCGGGAAAAAAAAAACACAGGGGGTCCGCCGTGGTCGCAAATGTTCCCATCGCCACTGGAAGTTCCGTCCAACGCCGACGGAGGGCCCGCCATGATCGCCGGAGGCTCTGGTTGCCGACGGCGGCGCCCCTTGGCCGCGCCGGATTGGGTTCGGCCAGCCAACGCAGGGGCCATCGCGATGGTTCGATGAAGAAGATGACCATGTGGGCCAAGGAACCCTGACAAAGCCTTATTTGTATATATACTCTTTTTGTTATTGGATTAAAATCAAACTTTATGCATGCCTTATTTGTATGATTTATGTATATATTCCTATTATTTAGTTTTTTACATTTAAATGTTGATAAATGTTGTATATTTTAATAATAGTTCTATAAAAAACTTAGAGTCTTAATTTTGTGTAGTGTAAAAATCTTAAGAGTCTTAAATTTTGTGTAATGTATAGTGTGTACACCCTATTTATATTATTTGATTAAAAATATATTTATATACATACTTCTATTTAAACAAACTTTTAACGTGTATTTAGACGAACTCTTAACGAATACTTAATCGAGTTCCTAACGAGTACTTAAACGAGTTGTTCGCGAGTATAATCGAGCCGAGCTCACATGTGTTCAAACTCGGCTCGTTTATGAACCGAGCTTTTTTTGTTGTTCAAACTCGGCTCGTTTATCTAATAAACGAGTTGAGTCGAGTTTTTATCGAGCCGAGTGTCGAGCTACTCATCGAACGTATCGGCTCGTTTACACCCCTATGGATGAGGGAGATCGAGAAGATCTTCCGGGCTATTATGTGTGCTGAGGATGACAAAGTCACTTTAGCCACCTATATGCTACAGGTGTGTGTAAATTAATTTGGTGATTATTTCTTAAAGTATAGATTATGTTGGTTTGGTCCTTATGGATGGTTTTGGAAGGAGCGAGCCGACGTGTGGTGGTCCTCGATACTACGTACTCGGTTCGAGGATGGTGCTGTGGAGATTGCTTGGGATGAGTTCGTGAGGCTCTTCCGAGCCAAGTTTGTTCCGGAGCACATCCAGGACAAGATGGAGCAGGAGTTCCTCTCGTTGACTCAGGGCTCCATGACCGTACTGGAGTACGAGGCCAAGTTTGCCGAGCTATCTAAGTATGCCCCTCATATTGTAGCTGATGAGCACAGGAAGGCGAAGAAGTTCGTGATGGGTCTGAGACCATCATTGAGGACGAGGTTGGTGGCTTTCAACCATCGTACCCTCGAGCAGGCACTCAGCGCGGCGTGTCGCAGGAGGGAGAGATGGAGCAGTACCTGGAGGAGAAGAAGGCTTCTCAGAAGAGGCCCGCGGCTCTTTTTTAGAGGCGGAATAGGAAGAAGGCGGCTTTCCAGTCACCGCAGTGTCCCGTGGCATCAGGAAGCAGTCAGGTATCTTCTCAACATTCCCTAGTGGCAAGAATGAGTGTCCTCATTGTGGGAGGACACATGGTGGTTCGGAATGCTGGAAGATAGCGGGGAAGTGTCTTAAGTGCGGGAGCAGCGAGCACAAGATCAAGGATTGCCCCAGACTTCAGCAGGGAGTTCAGTGTGCGAGCGGGACTCCAGCGGCAGCTCGTGAGGACGCCGAGCAAGCGGAGCATGTTACCGAAGGTACGGTTTTGTTCTTAGGTGTGCATGCTCGGGTTCTATTTAATACGGGTGCTACTCACTCATTCATTTCCGAGCGTTTTGCTAGGCAATTAGCCCTAGAGTCAGAACTAGAGTCTGAGGAGTTAGAGGTTCCTCTATCTGTGCACACACCCGCAGGTACGGTATCGACTAGGAAGTGTATTCCGTCTTTACCGGTGTGCATTGAGGATAGAGTCCTAGAAGGGTGTTTCTTCTTGCTTAAGATGAAGGACTACGATGCTATTCTTGGTCTGGATTGGCTAGAGTAGCACTATGCATTAGTAGATTGTCAGGGGAAGAAGATCATTTTCTGCATTCCTGGTGAGGACGAGTTTTCTCATCCATTGCCAAGGAACTTAGCAGGGAAGTTTGTCATCTCTGCCATGAGGGCAATGAGAATGGTGAACAAGGGCTGTGACGCTTTTCTTGCCAGCGTGGTATTAGTACCCAAGGCTGATGAGTCACCTACTCTTGCGGAGATAGATATAGTGCGGGAGTTTCCAGATGTCTTTCCTGATGATTTGTCTGGTTTGCCACTGGCTAGAGAGATAGAGTTCACTCTAGAGTTGCTTCCAGGCACCTCTCCTATCTCGAAGGCACCTTATCGAATGGCCCCTGCGGAATTAGCTAAGCTAAGGAAGCAGTTGCAAGATTTGTTAGATAAGGGATTCATTCACCCTAGTGTTTCCCCATGGGGCGCACCTGTCTTATTTGTGAAGAAGAAGGATGGGTCACTTAGGTTATGCATCGATTATAGAAAGCTAAACCAAGTGACAGTAAAGAACAGGTATCCCTTACCTCAGATTGATGATTTGTTTGACCAACTGCAAGATACATCAGTCTTTTCTAAGATTGATTTGTGGTCTGGTTATCATCAGTTGAGGATTAGGAGTGAGGATGTGTCCAAGACGGCTTTTAGAACCCGTTATGGACATTATGAGTTTTTGGTCCTTCCTTTTGGTCTAACCAACGCCCCTGCAGCATTCATGTATCTCATGAACAGGGTGTTTAGACCATATTTAGATAGTTTTGTCGTGGTTTTCATTGATGACGTGTTGGTCTACTCTCCGGATGAGGCCACACATCGTCAGCATTTAAGGGTAGTATTAGAGGTTCTCTGAGAGCACAAGTTGTATGCAAAATTCAGCAAGTGCGATTTTTGGTTGCGCGAGATTCATTTCCTTGGGAATGTAATCTCCAGTGCTGGTGTAGCAGTTGATCCAGCAAAGGTCCAAGCTGTCATGGATTGGGAGAATCCCAAGACTCCTACGGAGATTCGGAGTTTTCTTGGTTTGGCGGGTTACTATCGGCGATTTATTGAGAGATTTTCATCCATCACCGCCCCATTGACTCAGCTAACCAGGAAGGGAGTAAAGTTTGTCTGGTCTGGGGAGTGTGAGAGTAGTTTTCAATTATTGAAGACTAAGCTCACATCGGCTCCTGTGTTAGTTTTGCCGAGTGGTGTAGAGGGTTTTGCTATCTACACGGATGCATCTCGGATTGGCCTTGGCTGTGTATTGATGCAGCAAGGAAGGGTAGTGGCATATTCTTCTCGTCAATTGAAGGAGCATGAGAGAAACTATCTGACTCATGATCTTGAGCTTACGGCAGTGGTTCATGCACTGAAGATCTGGAGACACTATTTTTATGGTGTCAGATTTGAGGTGTTCACTGACCATAAGAGCTTAAGGTATCTTTTCTCCCAAAAGGAATTAAACCTGAGGCAAAGAAGATGGATTGAGTTCCTGAAGGACTATGACTTCGACCTCCAGTATCATCCTAGAAAGGCGAATGTCGTAGCGGATGAGGAAGAGGTCTTTTCTCCAGCAGGATTGGAAGATGTTGGAGGATGCAGCATGTGCGATGACTGAGTTAGAGCCATCATTGTGCCAGGCTTTTGTAGCTCAGTTGTCTATTAGGTCTTCGGTGTTGGATGAGGTGATCGAGCAGCAGAAAGCTGACCCTAGACTCCAAGAGTTAGTGGGCAAAGGCGGGTATTGCTCGTGATGAGGATGGCGTGATTAGATTCCATCATCGTGTCTATGTTCCAGACATTGTAGATGTCTGTGAGCACATTTTAGCAGAGGCTCATAGGTCTAGATTCTCTATTCATCCGGGTAACACTAAGATGTACCAGGATTTGAAGAGATCTTTTTGGTGGTCTGGCATGAAGAAGGATGTAGTGGGGTATGTGTCTAGATGTCTAGTTTGCCAGCAAGTGAAGGCCGAGCGGCAGCAACCATCTGGGCTTATGCAGAAGATGGAAATCCCAGTATGGAAGTGGGAAGCGGTCACTATGGATTTTGTTATGGGTTTGCCTCGATCTAGACGGGGTAACGACTCAATTTAGGTAGTAGTAGATAGATTCTCGAAGACTGCGCATTTCTTGCCCATGAAGAAGAAGCAGTCAGTAGAGAGTTTAGCTAGATTGTATATTAGTAGCATTATTAGGTTGCATGGTGTGCCGAAGTTGATCATTTAGGATCGAGATCCGAGATTTACTTCGAGGTTATGGAAGGGTCTTCAGGATGCGTTAGGTTCGGAGTTGAAGCTTAGTTCAGCGTTTCATCCCCAGACGGATGGACAGTCTGAGAGGACTATCCAGACGCTCGAGGATATGTTGAGAGCATGCATTCTGGATTGGAAGGATGATTGGGAGCGCCTTTTACCTCTAGTGGAGTTCGCATATAACAATAGTTTTCATGCAAGTATTGGTATGGCTCCATTTGAGGCGTTGTATGGTAGGCCTTGTAGATCTCCTTTGTGTTGGGAGGAGACAGGCGATAGGAAGCTGATTGGTCTGGAGTTAGTACAGGAGACTTCGGATAAGGTCCAGATGATTAGGAAGAGGCTTGTTGCGGCACAAGATAGACAGAAGAGTTATGCCAAAAATAGGAGGAAAGATTTGGAGTTCGAGGTAGGTGAGCATGTCTTTTTAAAGATTTCGCCTACTCGTGGTGTAGTTAGATTTGGTAGGCATAGTAAGCTAAGTCGTAGATTCATTGGCCCGTATGAGATTCTCAGACGATTGGGCATCGTGGCATATGAGCTAGCTTTACCCCCAGCATTAGCTAGTGTTCATTCTGTTTTCCACGTATCTATGCTCAGGAGGTATGTCAGAGATCCATCTCATGTTATTAGCCACGAGCCAGTGGAGATCTAGCCAGATCTTTCTTATGTGAAGCAACCAGTGGCTATTCTTGACTGGAAAGTTCAGCATTTCCGAAACAAGAGCATTGCGTCGGTGAAGGTGTTATGGCACAACTTCTCACGAGAGGAGGCTACTTGGGAGCGTAAGGATGCAATGAAGAAGATGTATCCTCAGTTATTTGAGTAGTGTCGGTCTAATTTCGAGGACAAAGTTTCTTTAAGGGGGAGAGGGTGTAAGGCCCTAGAATTTCCTCTCCTATGTACGTGTTTAATTGTGTGAAAATGGATGCTTGTGTGTATAAATATATGTGTGTATATATATATACCTAATTGATGTACTATTGTAAATATATGAATGTATATCTATTATATATATATATATATATATTTTATTTTATTTGTATGGTATGAGTATTATTGCATTTAAGGTATACATTATATGTAAGATGTATATTGATCATGTATGGTATGAGAATGTGTATAAGTGTGCCTGTTTGAGCAGTTTTAAGTTATGTGCAGACGACCTGTTGGCGTCAACATGAGTTGACGTCTATAGGGAGTCAGCAGCCACATCGATGGACGCCAACTCAGAATAGGTGGCCCATGATGTTGACGTTAACCTCCCAGATCTGTTGAGGTTGCAGATCCGGAAATGCCCGAGATTTTTGCCCCCTGTTTAGGAAACCATCCCCCAACGGTAACCCAGCCTTACCCAAGTACGTCTCCGACCCTAGCTCTATAAAACACCCCATCCCCGGCCGGATCTAACCCTTTTTGGCTGTTGAGTCAAAACCCTAGTTCTTTGTGCGAAAACCAAATCTTTGAGCTCTGAAATCTGGCGATTGGAGGCTTCATCCGTGATCTTCTGCGACTGGAAGGAAGGCTGGACATCAAGGATCATCTTCCCAACCCCGGTGGACCCTAAAGACCATCACAGAACCCGGATCAAGGGAGTTTTTGAAGGCTCTTTGGCTCAGTCCGAGGAGGGCTTCTTCGACCCTAATCATCGATTGAGGAATTTTCTAAAGGCAAGTACCCCTTTCACATCATTCCTACATATGTCTAGTAGGTCCTAGATAATTTTCTGGATTTTTATTCATGTCCTAGAACCCCAATTTCACCAAGTTCTTGCGTGCAGTCTGTGTTTTGCACAGACAGGAACTTAATGGCGGGATCCCTCACCGTTAAGATCATGAGTTAGCGGTGCCCTTTGTTGCCGTTAAACTGGTAGACGGCCACCTGCATGCCGTCAAGTTTACCAGACTGCCACAAAGTGCATGTCTGATCTATATGACCTAATTTTCGAGATTTTTCGCATGAGGATATATGGTAAAATTTATAAGATATGTAAATACCTTTTAGGGAGTATGTTGTGAAATTTTATGAAATTTTGTGGAATGCTTTAATTATTAGGAATTTCTGAAATGTCTGGCCAATAGGTTTTTAATCATGCAAGAATTCCGCTTGTGCAATCTGTGTGGGATTTAACTGTCATAAACTTTCTGTGCATTGATTGTGGGTTCAAATTCATGCTATAGAAATTTGGGATTTTTATGATATCTGTACAATTAATTACATTTTCAGAACTATAGAACAGTAAGCATGTTTTATTAGTGTCAAAATTTAATTAAATATTATAAAAATAGTTAAATTCCTAGAAATTAGCATATGTTTAGGACTATCAGAGTACATGTGTAAAATAAGTTGTGGGTCTGATCAATGAAAATCCATGTCAAATTGACTATTTTTACCTTATATAATACTACTGTTTGAATTTCCTTAATTAGTGTGCATTTCAGAAAAATATAAAATTTGGTATGCATGATGTATGACCCATGAACAGTCAGTGGTTAAAATCTCATGTGAATTGGATAACCGTAGGCACTGATTTGTTATTTTATGAAGAATGACCAAATTAGTGCAAAATTTATTATAATTATTGATTGAGTCAAATAATTACAGCATGATTAATGTTAATTGTGACTGATTAGTTCTTGTAACAGTAGTGCCATGTTAGGGAACTTGAACCATGTGCATAAATGTGAATATGAGAATAACGTGTTAAAAGGGTGTGGAATTGTGTGTTTAATTGGAAAATGTGTAATTGTGCCAATGAGTGACACTACTACCTTAGAGGGCTGAGGAACTGTACTGTGGTAAAGTCCTCACGGGAAGGTTCATAGTGTGTGATATCCCATGGGCATTGGGATTAAATCCTGGAGGCAGACAAGTACTGCTGGTTAGGGTGGAGAGTGCTTCTCCCGGTTCTGCGCAGTAACTAAGGTCTATCATTGTGTTGCCTAGATGATAGATATGTGAGTGATGTGACAAGTGTGTGTCCTTCTAGAGGTGGTTTGGACTATGTGTCATGGCATATAATTTTAAAGTGTGAAATTGTGTGTATGTGAGAAGTGGATGTGTTGATTTTATAATGGTGTTAATGGTCATGTGAAAATATGAATCAATGAAATAGCATGTAAAGATGATAATTCATTATATGAACGTGTCATATCTATGTCAAACAGCAAGCTATTCATGTGTATAGATGTGAAAATGATGATAGAATCCATGCTAAGAATATCTCTTGTAATATGTGTAGACTCCATGTTCAAGTTAACTATTGTCTTAGATTATAATTATGAGTAAGGGAGACTTAGATTAGCATGTAGAAGAATGTGTAGAAAGCATGTGATAGGTTTTAAATTGTTGAAATTTTGTTACAAGTTATTTATCATGTAAGGTAAGTTGTAGAAATCATGTTTAGATTTTCTTTAAAAGTTTATTCAAGTTCATGCTTATATGATACTCGTGTGATATGAAAATGTGAATAACCCATGTGGCGTATGTATGTTTAATGTGAGTGGATGTTACTTGCTGAGTCTTTTAGACTCACTCTTGCTTCGGCGTACAGGTGCAGAGATTTCTACTTCATCCGAGGAGATAGTCAAGAGTGACTCGGAGCGGGAGTAGAAGATTTTGTGGAGTTTCGGCATTGTACCTTTTATTCTTCATAGTATGTAATAAAGGAAAATTTTGTAATTCAGATTAGACAAGGAGGACAATGTATTTATTTTTATTTCTCAGTTATTAAATATGTAGTTTTCTTTTCCTCTATATGGACTGTGAATAGAACATGGATGATGGAATAAGAAATTACACTTGGCTCTTTCTTTTCTGCCGTTATGTGTTATATTTGTGTACATTTCAGTCTATCGATTTTGTTGGGTAAATGTCCCACTGTAGCGACGTTCATTATATCGATGTGGGTTGGTGTAACTATATCGGTATAAGGAGGGTCGTCACACCCGAACTTTTGACAGTAAATCTATTTCTAATCATGCCACGCACATGCAAATTTTCATAATTTTCTGAGTTCTGTAACATTTTTCATGATTAATCTTCATCAATTTGAACTACTCAACATGGTACAACAGTAATAAAATCATGCAGTTACTATACAAAAACTGAGTACAATAGATCTATAGTTTCTTCTAACAGTAGAACTATTTCTAACTACAACATTATAACATGGATCATAATTGCATCTATTTTCATTTTTCATCTACCAAATCACATAAAATTCTTTAAAATCAACCCAACATGATGATCAGTCTATCCCCACGTAATCTTTAAATATACATGTATTTTGGTAATTAACAAAACCTTATCAAAGTTCTCTAAGTCTTAAGTACAGGAAATACTCCAAGGTCAAGGTAAATCAAGCCAATATTGGTAAGCATTAAGTCCACATCGACTTCTGTTGAAAGTCACAACGATTTCCTTCATGTATATCATCTTAAGTCATCATAACGATTTGCTCATCATAATGATTTGCTCATCGCAACGATTTCTTAAGTCATCATAACGATTTGCCCATCGTAACGATTTACTCATCACAACGATTTCTTAAGTCATCATAACGATTTGTCCATCGTAACGATTTGTTCATCGCAACGATTTCTTAAGTCATCATAACGATTTGCTTCGCGTAACGATTTCTTTAGAGCTCATAACGATTTGCTTCGCGTAATGATTTCTTTAGAGCTCATAACGATTTGTTTCGCGCAACGATTTCTTTAGAGCTCATAACGATTTGCTTCGCGCAACGATTTCTTTAGGGCTCATAATGATTTGCTTCACGCAACGATTTCTTTAGAGCTCATAACGATTTGCTTCGCGCAATGATTTCTTTAGAGCTCATAACGATTTGCTTCGCGTAACGATTTCTTTAGAGCTCATAACGATTTTCTTCGCGCAACGATTTCTTTAAAGTTCATAACGATTTGTTAAGTATTCATAACGATTTCTTCATTGAATACAACGATTTGCTCTCTATAATGACTTGTTGGTATTCATAACGATTTCACAAGTCATATAGACAACGACTTTATGGTTTATATCGACTTGATGTTCATCTTATCTCTTAAGGCGTTGAATAGTCAAAGTCTTCCTCTCTCTGTCTGACTGTTGTGCATTTAATGAAGACAGAACGTATCTCTACATGCATGCAGATGATATCTTTTCAATATCGTGCATATTCTGTCAACATCTTTTAGAACAAGCTATTTGGCATTGCTATTTTGGTGAATACTCACATCAACATTTACTGACAACAAGAGACAGCCTAGCTGTCTACTGTTCTAGCATTTAATATGTGTAGGGTCCTAAAGACATTCTGTCATACAACGTTGGACCATATAGACGCCAGAAGACATTATCTCTTTGCATGCTCAACTGGATAAAAGATTGTTGAAGCTTCCAAATGTCAAGCAGTCTAACGTCTACCAATCCAAGAGACAACGGTTACTTCAACGGCCGTATTTCAAAAGGAGATATAAATTCAAGACAGAAGATCAGAAGAGTAGAGAGATTTTTGAACGCACAAGCTATTCAAATCTTCTGGTAGAATTCTATAGCCAAGAACCTCATTCCTTTCAGTGTTGCTCTTTGCTCTCCACTCTGTAGTGAAAATCTTGAGAGAGCTCGTGTAGTTCTGTGAGTCTTCTATGTTTTTAGATCTTTTACTCTCAGCCCTACTTGCTTCAGATCCTAGCTTGTTGAAGCTTGATCTAGGGGCTTGTCCTTATTGCTTACCTTTGCTGTTGTTGTTCCCTTCTGTGTTGAAGGAAGACCTGGTAGAGCTTCCAGAGTGTTGTTGTTCCCTTCTGTTGTGAAGGAAGACCTGGTGGGGTATCTAGGGTGGTGTAATTCCATTCGTGTGAAGGAAGACCAGCTAAGCTGGGTGTTGTAGTGTCCATAGGGGGACTGTACCCAAGTTAGTGGAATCCTGAGTTGTTGCTCAGGGACTGGACGTAGGACTCCTAAGGAGAGGAGGTCCGAACCAGGATAATTTCTTGTGTTGTGTGGTTGTTTTTCTTGTGTGATTGCGCTTTGAACTAACTGTTACTAACCTTCATCGAAGAACGTCTTTGTGTGAATGTTTTAAGTACAGGTACTAATCAAATATTTTTAAAGACCCATTCACCCCCCCTCTGGGCTTGTCAACTAGGCAACAAGTGGTATCAGAGCGAGTCTCTTCGACAAAGAAGAAGATACAATGATCTGAAGAGTAAAGATCCATGACAGCCCAAGGTAACATTGAATGTCAGTCTGTCAACCAACCCCCTCTCTTCGATGGTGAAGATTATGCTTACTGGAAGACCAGAATGGAGTACTTTCTACAAGGTCACGACTATCAGATATGGTCAATAGTAGAAAAGGTGATCTTCTGGTCACAAATGAGAAAGCTCAGTGGATAGATGACGACAGGAAAAAGATCTCCTTGAATTGTAAAGCAAAGAGTGTTCTGTGCTGTGCTCTAAGCAAAAAGGAATTCAACAGAGTTTCAGCCTGCAAATCTACAATGGAGATGTGGGAAAAGCTTAGAATTACCTATGAAGGCACAGACAAGGTGAAGGAGACAAGAATTGATATTCTTATTACACAATATGAAAGGTTTCAGATGCAAGTAGGTGAATCCATAACTCAAATGTTCAGTCGATTTATAGATATAACAAATGGATTGGCTGGACTTTGGAAAACCTATGAGATTGGAGACATAGTGAGGAAAATTCTTAGATCCTTACCATCTTCATAGACCCCAAAGGTCACAGCTATTGAAGAAGCTAATGATCTGAAAAGGATGTCTTTGGAAAAACTCATTGGGTCCCTTATGGCCCATGAGATCAATATGGAAAGGCTAGGAGAGTCCTCTAGCACAAAGAAGCATTCAAATGCTCTTAAAGTTGAAGAAGACAAGTCAGATGAGTCATCAGCTGAAGATGAGAACTCAAGTGGCTGTGAAGATGAAGAAGCTATGTTGTCAAAAAGATTACAACGCATTCTAGCAAAGAAGAAGAAGTTCCACTCTGGTAGAAGACACTTCAAGAGAAATAAAGACTTCAAGAAACCAGATGGAAAGGATCAAAAGAAGAGTGATCCCATATGCTACGAGTGCAAAAAGCCAGGACATATCAAAGCTGAATGTCCAAAGCTCAAGAAGCCTGAATTCAGGAAGAGAGAGAGCTCCAAGAAATTCAGGAAATATAGAAGAAGGCTATGGCAGCTACATGGAGCAACAGTAGTGACTCAGACAGTGAGTCAAGCTCAACCAGTGATGAGGAAGAAGCCAACTTGGCCTTCATGGCAAATACCGAGGAAAAGGTAACCTCTGACTCATCCTTTGATTCTTGTAATGGTTCAGATTCCGATAGTCTAGAAGAAGCCTTCAACGAACTATACAGTAAATATAGAGAAACAACCAAACTATTAAAAGTAAGCAAGAAAATAATGTTTGTCTAGAAAATACAAACTCAGATCTAAAATCAGAAAATGATCAATTAGAAAGCCTAATAACTGAACTTAAAAGAAGAAATGAACTGTTATGTGAGGATCTAAAAGCTAAGAATGAACAAATAATGAAACTAGAAAAACAAGCAAGCTCAGATGAACTGAAAACTGAAATTAAGACACTAACAGAAGAAAATATTAAGTTATCTAGCACATTGGAAAAATTTACAAATGGTAAAAATCCCTTAATATTAAAAGGTGCTAGAATATCAGGAAAGAAAAAACATGGATTAGGATATACACCTCCAGATAATGAAGAAACCATAGTCTATCCTAAAATATACCCGACTCCAAAATTTGTTCCAGAACAAGACATATCATATAAAGCCAATTTCAAAAATATTGAAAAAGTAACAAAAATATCTTGTTGCAGTCATTGCAATAAGTTAGGTCACATAAAAGCAACATGTCCAACAAGACATAAGAAATGGATAATAAAAAGAAAAGTTGATGATACTAACCCCTCAGGACCTAAAAGAATTTGGGTACCTAAAACTTGATGATTTTATTTCAGGGTAACACTCGAGCATCCAAATGGTATTTGGACAGTGGGTGCTCAAGGCACATGTCAGGGAATCGGAAGCTATTCACCCATCTCCAAGCTGAAGAAGGAACAGTTACCTATGGAGACAATGAGAAAGGCACAGTAATTGACAGTGTCTCTGTGAGCAACAAAGGAAAAATAGTCATTGAAGATGTATTGTTTGTCAAAGGGCTGAAGCACAATCTCATCAGCATCAGCCAGCTTTGTGACAGAGGTCATCAGATTCAATTTCAAGAGTCAAAGTGCAGCATATTGAAGGAAGGAGCAGTGATTTTCGAAGCCAATAGAGAAAAGAACCTGTATGCACTCCATCTTGAAGAACTCAAGGATCAGGACGTCTGTTTGAAAGCAAACAAGGATCAATCAACTGAATTGTGGCACAGAAGACTAGGACATTGTAGCATAGACGGTATGAGAAATTTGTTAAAGAAGAATCTTGTGAAAGGTCTGCCAAAGGTCAGCACAAAATTGGATGGCATCTGCAGACCTTGTGCCAAAGGAAAGCATGTTAAGAGTTCCTTCAAGTCAAAGACTGTGGTGACAACCTCAAAACCCTTAGAACTCCTTCATATGGATTTATTTGGGCCAATGAGAACCACTAGTCTTGGAGGAAAGAATTTCGGATTTGTTATTGTTGATGATTATTCCAGATTCACTTGGGTTTCCTTCTTGGAGCACAAAGATGATACATTTGAAAGCTTTGTAAGCTTCAGCAGGAAAGTTCAGAAAGACAAGAAGTTTTGCATTGTTGGAATCCGGTCAGATCATGGAGGAGAATTTCAAAATGAAAGATTTGCTAAATTCTGTGATGACCAAGGGATCGAGCACAACTTCTCAGCACCAAGGACACCATAGCAGAATGGAGTTGCTGAAAGGAAGAACAGAACTTTATTGGATATGGCAAGAACAATGTTGTCAGAATATGACTTGCCAAGGTACTTCTGGGCTGAAGCTGTAAACACAGCTAGCTACATCATAAATAGAGTAATGATCAGGCCAATTCTGAAGAAGACAACTTATGAGCTGTTCAAATGGAAGAAACCGAAGATCAGTCACTTCAGAACATTTGGATGCCCATGTTTTGTACACAACAATGGCAAGTGAGACATTGGTAAGTTGGATGCCAAATCAGATGAAGGCATCTTCATGGGGTATGCTTCTAAACCCAAAGGTTATAGAATATTTAACAAACGTACCTTATTGATTGAACAGTCTGTGCTTATTATTTTTGATGAGACTAACCCTTCCTTGAGAAAGGAAGAAGATAGTGACAATGATGATGCAGACGAATTATCTAAGAAACTAAGGGATACCTCGATTGAAGACAAGGATGATCCACCTCTGGAAGACTTACAACAACAAGATATTACACATGAAAATCTTCCAAAGGAGTGGAGATACAAGAAAGATCACCCACCTGAAAACAATATTGGTGATCCATCTGTAGGGGTAAGAACAAGAGGTAATGTAATACCTTGTGACTATCTAGCGTTTGTCTCTCAAGTAGAGCCTAAGACAGTCAATGAAGCTATTACTGATGAATCTTGGATTATAGCCATGCAAGATGAACTAAATCAGTTCAAGAGAAACCAAGTATGGTCACTTGTTCCTAAACCATCAGACCATCCAGTTATTGGCACCAAATGGGTGTTTAGAAACAAATTGGATGAGACTGGTGTAATCTTAAGAAACAAGGCCAGATTGGTAGCTCAAGGCTACTCCCAAGAGGAAGGCACAGATTTCGATGAAACTTATGCACCTGTAGCTAGACTTGAGGCTATCAGAATTTTATTAACATATGCATCTGCTTTGGATTTAAAATTATTTCAAATGGATGTTAAATCTGCATTTTTAAATGGTGTAATTAAGGAAGAAGTGTATGTTGAACAGCCTCCAGGTTTTGATGATACAAAATTTTCAAATCATGTTTTTAAACTTCATAAGGCATTATATGGTTTAAAGCAAGCACCAAGAGCATGGTATGAAAGGCTTAGCTCTTTTTTATTAAACCATGGTTTCACTAGAGGACAGGTAGATAGTACTCTATTTGTAAAAACAAAAGTTAAAAGCTTATTACTTGTACAGATTTATGTAGATGACGTTATCTTTGGATCTACTGATGAACTCCTTTGCAAGTACTTTGAAAAGTTGATGCAGGGAGAATTTGAGATGAGCATGATGGGGGAGCTAAATTATTTCCTTGGACTACAAATCAAGCAAGGAAAAGATGGCACCCACATCTGTCAAGCAAAATACACCAAAGAGCTTTTGAAGAAATTTGGTTTTTGAGAACACAAAGCCACTCTCAACACCCATGAGTACATCTACAAGGATGGATAGTGACAAGAATGGTAAGAAAGTAGATCAAAAGATCTACAGAGGTATGATTGGTTCATTGCTTTACTTAACGGCCAGTAGACCCGATATTCTATTTAGTGTATGCATGTGTGCAAGATATCAAGAAGATCCTAGAGAATCTCATTTGATCTCCGTAAAAAGAATATTTAGATACCTAGCTAGAACTCATGATCTAGGTTTGTGGTATCCAAAATCTTGTGAAATTAATCTAGTAGGATATTCTGATGCTGACTATGCTGGATGCAAAGTAGATAGAAAAAGCACCAGTGGTTGTTGTCAATTTCTTGCAGGGTGTTTAATATCCTGGTCCTCAAAGAAACAAAATTCAGTGGCACTGTCTACAGCTGAAGCTGAGTACATGGCTGCCGGAAGTTGTTGTATACAACTCCTACGGATAAAGCAACAACTTGAGGATTTCGGACTAAATATCAAATCAATTCCACTACTATGTGACAACACCAGTGCTATCAATCTCACCAAAAATCCAGTCAAGCATTCAAGGACCAAGCATATTGAGGTTAGATATCATTTTATTCGTGATCATGTAGCAAATGGTAACATAGAAATATCCTTTATTGACACAAATGGTCAGTTAGCAGATATTTTCACAAAAGCCTTACCCGAAGAGAGATTCACATCTCTTAGAAGTGAATTGGGCATGTGTAATTTGTGAAAAGACTTCTGTTTAAAACTGGGACATAAATGTTCAGAGTTAAGTAAATTTTCTCTCCATGGCTTTAAGCAAAAGAAATTTAAATTGTTCCCTACTGGTCGCGCTTCTTAATAAAGTCTGCTAAGGATGGTCAAACTTATTTGTCGTTTTCTGCCACCTCTTGGCGCTTCGCTTTTCAGCAAAACTTTTATTTAACCCCAAAATTGATGTGAAAATGATTCATCTCCCCCCTTTTCACCTTTTTACCTCTTTTGTCTGGTTGCCTGAGCCGATGCCCTAACAACTCCGACATCGCCTCTCTGCTCATTTGAAGTTCCTCTCTTCTTCCCGCGAAGAATTTCTTGAGGACTTTTCTCTCCTCTTTCATCTCAACCTTCCAGAAAATCCTCCTCACCCAAAGTCCATGGCATCGTCCATTATCTCCGGCAGTTTGGGTGGCTACAGTGCTGAGTTTCTATCGGAAGAGCAGCAGGAAAGGTTTACTTTCGTGAAGACCAAGGTTTGTGGAAATAAGGCAGTGGATGTAGCTGATCTTGAGAAGAACGGCATGCACAGTGTAGTGGCCGCAATGAGCAGAATGCAGTGGATGAGAATCACCACCTTCTCTGAGGTAAGCTATCCAGACCTCGTGAAGGCTTTTTATGTGTGCTTGAGAACAGAGGCAGACGGGTCCCTGGTTTCATCAGTCAAGGGAACCCAAATAAAAATAGATCATGAGCTGTTGCATTTGTTGTTTGGAGTAAAGACTTCTGGGCACAGTGGGGTTCACACCGTGGACACCCAAGCTAAAGGACTTGGTATTGTAGGACCAGGGTTCAGACTGAGAGATGGGAAGTTAGATATTAATCAGTTGAGTGCTCTCAATCGCCTCCTTCATTTCATAGTTTGTCAGATTTTGGTTCCTAGAAGTGCAACTTTCTCAACTTGCACCAAGGTAGACTCGGATATGATGTTTTGGGCCATTCAGAACCAAGAAATCAACATGGCCGAAGTAATGATGGAAAGGATGAAGTTTGCCCGTGATCAAATATGGGATACCAAGAGTAAGTTGAATATATCCCTGCCCTATGCTCACTTGCTCACCAAAGTCTTTCAGCACTTTGGAGTAGATGTTTCTGGCGCCGTTGTAGAGAAAATGGGCCAAGCAATTAGGTCCAAAAATCTAAGGAAAAGTGGTTTTTCAGTGGTCAACGGAGTTTGGACCAAGACATCAGTAGCTAAGGGTGAACCCATCCTAGGGGAAGCCCAAGAAGTCCAACTCGAAGCAGTAGTAGCAGAATCAGAGGGTCCATCAGCAGTTGCAGAACCAGCAGCAAGAAAGGCCGCAGCGCCTAGTGCTTCACTGGAAGTTGCTGCCATCACAGAAGTTGCAATGGAGACTCCGGTTGCTGAAGAAAATGTAGCAGTAGCAGATTCTGTCAGAAGTTCAGAGGATCCTCTTCCCACCTCGTCTGTGGCTTCTGTACTCCGTCAAGTGTTAGACTCCATTCACTCCTCCCCAGTGGTTCAAAACATCGGTGGGAGTTTGGTTGATCAGTCTGTGGCATCTGGCCACATTGAAGATTCTGTATTGATTGATGCTCCTATTCAGGGGGAGCAAGGAAGATTTGTGGAGGATGCTCCTATTCAAGGGGAGCAAGATATTGAGAAGGAAGCAACATCTCAAGGGACACTTTCTGAAGATGCTTCTGTAAATGAAGAGCATTTTGAAGTTCCAATAGAGGTCGAGGAGCAAGTGGAAAAGGGAAGCCCCAGCAAGAAAACTGCTCACAAAAGCAGAAGAAATTTTTAAAGAAGATGCACTTAAAGCCCATCTTGAAGTGATAGGATGATCAAGGTGCAGTCCTGGACTCAGTAAATTCAGCTGTAAGTACTGTCTTTGAGCGCCAGGCGTCCTTGTCAAATGACATTTTTCAAACAAATGTTGCCATGAAGTGGTTCAATAAGGAGCTGAGCTCTATGAAGATGATGTTGTCTGAGGTTTTGAAGGCAGTAGGGCCTAAAGATTCTACTCCTCGAGAGAATGAGCCTTCAGGGCCAAGTGAAGTCAATGCAGAGCCATCCGGGCAAATTGGTGTTGATCTTGTAGAGATGTCTTCAGGGCCTTCAGTTGATGCTCAAGCAGGGCCATCAGGGCCAAGTATTAAAGTTCAGCCTTCTGAAACTTTGCCTACTGAAGATTCTATTTTGTGTCAGGGGTCTGGACCGGAGAAGGAGTCACTCAATCCAGTGGAATCGGCAGCTGAACAAGAAGACCAGGCTGTAGCTCCTGAGCCCCCTGCCTCTTCTTCACTTACCACTCCAGCTGCTCCCTCTCCTCCATCTTCTTCCACTGCACCTCCAGCTCCAACCACCTTTAAACGACCCCGTTCAAGATCTGTTTCCTCTCCCCAACCTCTTTCTTCTCAACTTGCCTCATCTCCTGCTTCTTCCACCATTGTTCCCTCTCCACCATCTTCCCCTCAGCTTCCACCAGCATCCTCTTCTGCTGGTCCTTCTTCTTCTGGTCCTTCTACATCAGAAATTTTTGCTCTTCCTACAGTAACTCTTGACTCTATCTTCAATCCACCTACACCTCCCTCTTTTATTACCATTATCCCTGAGGGTGCCCAACTCACTCAAATAGAAATCCAGGATATCAAGGATGAATTTGAAGTAGCAATACTTCGTTCAGTCCTGGCTGTTGGGACCCACTCTCACAGGACAGGCTCTTCTATTCCTGTCTCTAAGAAGAGGAGACTCACGTCCTCTCATCCTGTCTCCTTGAACCTTGTTATCCTCCCCTTTGGTTTTCCCTCTCTATCTCCAATAAGCAGAAACTTATCTATGAAGAATATCTTCAAAAGGTAGTTTTTGCCCACATTTTTGGCCTTCCCTTCCAAAATCTTTCTGATCATCTTACCACCATCTTTCCTTATACCCATCTCTCTAAGGCTCAACAGTCAAAAGTCTTCTCCATGACTGAAGCCAAAACTGAAGAGCAGTGGGCTCGGAGCAACAAAGATTTGTACAGTCAATTATGTCGAGTTCAAGCTGCCCGATATCTTCCTAGGGAAGCTCCTCTTCCCCTTTCTGAGTGGTTCCAAATCCATCTCAAAAATCTGTTTGGCCCTTTCATTCAGAAAGAGATCAAATTTATCCGGTAGTATCAGATGTATAGTAACTATTGCTATGTAAATCGCCTCCCAGAATCTCAGTTGGGTCAGTTTCGTGCAGCCATCAGGGCCCTCAGTTCAAGCACAGCTCATACTGAGTCCCTTCAGGTCGATTTTGCCACCTTGGTTATTCCTGATATAGTGTTCCTTCCCCCTCTCCATGCTTTGATTATGGACTCTTCTGTGGGAACACTTATCTTCGAGCGAGCTGCAAGGGTAATGGGCAGATTATATGTGCAAGATGGTTGTGACTTATCTTTCTAAAGATTCGTCTTCAGGCAATATCTTCAAGGGCATATCAAGGCAGATGTTCTGGCCCCCATTCTCTCTGAATGTGAGCGGTTGTCTCCTGAAGAGTGGACGAAGTTATATCCCTTGTCTGCTCAGCAGCTAGGCGATCTAAATGCCTCTCAGGCCAGCTCAAATCAACCTCCCTTGTCTCCTGGTGAATTTTTGGATGCCAACTCTCTTCACCTCATCCGGGGTTCCTTTCTGACCTGGGTCGAAAGATACAAGGTTTTCTTGGCTTTAAAGAAAGAGCTTAAGTCGCTTAAGAATGACTATCCCCTCAAGATTGAAGCCTTTCTTCGGTTTGCAAGTTTTGGGTCCTTCTTAACCTACAAGTTAGCCCTTGGCCATGTTAAGTATGGGGTTTTCATTTCAGATCAAAGGCAGCTTCATATCAAAAGGATGGCTCCCACCATGGGACCTTCCTATCAAATTGAAATTGGGACCTTTCAAGCCTTCTTTGAAGAGCAGGAATGCCAGGCACTCCCTATCATCAGGCGCTTTGGCTCCTTGTTATCTCCTGCTTATTACTTATCTGTAAATCCTCAAAGCTGATCTATATATTTGGATGAATGCCCTTCAATTTTTCTTTCTCTTCATTCTTTGTCTCGGATTATCTTTTTGCTTAATGACAAAAAGGGGGAGAAAAATACTTAGCATGTCTGAAATACATTTTGGAAATATTCATGCTTATTTTTAAGTGAAGAAAAATACTTAGCATCATTCCGGAAATATTCATGCTTATTGATAAATTTTTGTCATCACCAAAAAGGGGGAGATTGATGATCAGTCTGTCCCTACGTAATCTTTAAATATACATGTATTTTGGTAATTAACAAAACCTTATCAAAGTTCTCTAAGTCTTAAGTACAGGAAATACTCCAAGGTCAAGGTAAATCAAGCCATATTGGTAAGCATTATATTTCTGAAGCATTAAGTCCACATCAACTTCTGTTGAAAGTCACAATGATTTCCTTCATGTATATCATCTTAAGTCATCATAACGATTTGCTCATCATAACGATTTGCTCATCGCAACAATTTCTTAAGTCATCATAACGATTTGCCCATCGTAACGATTTGCTCATCA
This sequence comes from Colocasia esculenta, assembly GCA_014218235.1. Lineage (NCBI taxonomy): Eukaryota > Viridiplantae > Streptophyta > Magnoliopsida > Alismatales > Araceae > Colocasia > Colocasia esculenta. The sequence goes on along the minus strand of CM024755.1, from coordinate 119,918,779 downwards.
CAACGATTTCTTAAGTCATCATAACGATTTGCCCGTCGTAACGATTTACTCATCGCAACGATTTCTTAAGTCATCATAACGATTTGCTCATCATAATGATTTGCTTCGCGTAACGATTTCTTTAGAGCTTATAACGATTTGCTTCGCGTAACGATTTCTTTAGAGCTCATAACGATTTGCTTCACACAACGATTTCTTTAGAGCTCATAACGATTTGCTTCGCGCAACGATTTCTTTAGAGCTCATAACGATTTGCTTCGCGCAACGATTTCTTTAGAGCTCATAATGATTTGCTTCACGCAACGATTTCTTTAGAGCTCATTTGCTTCGCGTAACGATTTCTTTAGAGCTCATAACGATTTGCTTCGCGCAACGATTTCTTTAAAGTTCATAATGATTTGTTAAGTATTCATAATGATTTCTTCATTGAATACAACGATTTGCTCTCTATAATGACTTGTTGGTATTCATAACAATTTCAAAACTCATATAGACAATGACTTTATGGTTTATATCGACTTGGTGTTCATCTTATCTCTTAAGGCGTTGAATAGTCAAAGTTTTCCTCTCTCTGTCTGACTGCTGTGCATTTAATGAAGACAGAACGTATCTCTGCATGCATGCAGATGATATCTTTTCAATATCGTGCATATTCTGTCAACATCTTTTAGAACAAGCTATTTGGCATTGCTATTTTGGTGAATACTCACATCAACATTTATTGACAACAAGAGACAGCCTAGCTGTCTACTATTCTAGCATTTAATATGTGCAAGGTCCTAAAGACATTCTGTCATACAACGTTGGACCATATAGATGCCAGAAGACATTATCTCTTTGCGTGCTCAACTGGATAAAAGATTGTTGAAGCTTCCAAATGTCAAGCAGTCTAATGTCTACCAATCCAAGAGACAACGGTTACTTCAATGGCCGTATTTCAAAAGGAGATATAAATTCAAGACAGAAGATCAGAAGAGTAGAGAGATTTTTGAATGCAAAAGCTATTTAAATGTTCTGATTGAATTCTAGAGCCAAGAACCTCATTCCTTTCAGTGTTGCTCTTTGCTCTCCACTCTGTAGTGAAAATCTTGAGAGAGCTCGTGTAGTTCTGAGAGTCATGTGTTTTTAGATCTTTTACTCTCAGTCCTGCTTGCTTCAGATCCTAGCTTGTTGAAGCTTGATCTAGGGGCTTGTTCTTATTGCTTACCTTTGCGGTTTGTTGTTCCCTTCCAGTGTTGAAGGAAGACCTGGTGGGGTATCCAGGGTGGTGTAATTCCCTTCGTGTGAAGGAAGACCAGCTGAGCTGGGTGTTGTAGTGTCCATAGGGGGACTGTACCCTAGTTAGTGGAATCCTGAGTTGTTGCTCAGGGACTGGACGTAGGACTCCTAAGGAGAGGAGGTCCGAACCAAGATAATTTCTTGTGTTGTGTGGTTGTTTTTCTTGTGTGATTGCGCTTTGAACTAACTGTTACTAACCTTCATCGAAGAACGTCTTTGTGTGAATGTTTTAAGTACAGGTACTAATCAAATATTTTTAAAGACCTATTCACCCCCTCTCCGGGCTTGTCAACTGGGCAACACAACATAGTCCATACACCATTCAAATGACATGTCTACAGTATAGCAACAATGATTTATATAGAACATAACCTGACCGAAAACTCCACACATGAATCACAGTTGAGGAATAATGATCAGATTACAGAAAAGACAGCATTGATAAACTTAACAGCATGGTATGTGATGTTTACACAAAGTCAACGTCCACATACTGTGTTGTTAATATTAATTGACGGTGGCACATAGCGTCGTTAACATATAGTAGACGTCCAAAAACATGTCGTTTACAATAAATCAACAGTGGTCGATACTGTCGTTTATATAAACTAAACGGCCGTCGATATGGACATTAAGTTCATTCATCTAGAAAACACAGAACTTGCACATAAAATGATGGAACTTAAACCCCTTCCTGCACGTTATTTCAATGGTTTAAAAATCTGTAAAAATAATACATCTAAAGAATATACTATCCTAAACTGATCCCCCATGCTACTTGCCTCTAACCCTCCTTCTGGAGTGATGAATAGAGATTCGAAGATGCCCGCCTTGGCAACAAGGCAGTCCTCCTCTTCGTCTTCAATCGCCCAAAACCAACTTCTAGCACAGCTCCTCCGCTTGGAGAACCCTCTGCCCTCGATGCTTGATGATCCTACTTGGTCCAACACGCTTCAGATCGCCCGAACGAAGCTCTGGAACCCTTTCTCTCAGCCTTCATTTCTCTCTTCCCAACCAGTGTGAAAATCTCCCCCAAAGGCCAAATCCGGGTCTTATAAGGATCCCTATGCATTGCTCAAACCTAATCCTAGCCCTTGGATCAGAAACGCCTCAAACCTTCCATTAACAGTTTTGGAAATGACCAATTTCCTCTCCCTCGGAACGGTAACAACAAAAATAGGCAAGTCAGGTTAACGTCAACAAATGCTATCGTCGACCATGAGGTAGACGTCCATCGATCATGTCGTCAACTTTCTTGCCCGCAAAACCAAAGATACTAGAAAATATTAAATGGCACAATCACCTGTCGTCAACAGACAATAAACGGCAATCGATCATGCCGTTTACTATAGTCAACGTCAGTAAATGTTGACGCCAAGTTCTACAAATCACAGCACACCATGAAGCGCAGAAACACATACACAGATACATCATACACTTTAGTAAAAATTCTAGGGCACTACACCCTCTCCCCCTTAAATTAATCTTCGTCCTCGAAGATTGATTTAGAAGACTTACCAAACAACGACGGATATTGCTTCTTCATCATCTCCACAAGCTCCCAAGATGCTTCTTCACGCGAAAAATTTCTCCTTAACACTTTCACAAAAGGAATGGACTTTGATCTCAACTCTTGCACCTTCCGATCCAGAATCTCTACAGGCTGCTCTGCATAGGACAAATCTGGCTGAAACAGCACTGGCTCATAACTAATTACATGAGCCGGATCCCGAACATATCTTCTCAACATGGACACATGAAAAACCGGGTGTACTTCTGCCAAGGATGGTGGCAAAGCTAGTTGGTATGCCACATTCCCCATCTTCTTCAATATTTCAAAGGGACCAATAAACCTCGGATTCAATTTGCCTCTTTTTCCAAACCTCACTACACCTTTGGTTAGTGACACCTTGAGAAATACATGGTCTCCTACCTCAAAAGCCAAGTCTTTCCTCCTCAAATCCGCATAACTCCTTTAATGATCTTGAGCTGTTTTCAATCTCTGCACAATTATCTGGATCTTTGCTGATGTTTCCTACACCACTTCCGGTCCAACCATACGCCGATCTCCTGTTTCCTGCCAACACAATGGGGATCTACAAGGTCTCTCATACAAAGCTTCAAATGGCACCATACTACTCAAATGGAAACTATTGTTGTATGCAAATTCCACAAGAGCAAGGTGGCGCTCCCAATCTCCTCTCTAGTCAAGAACACAAGCCCTAAGCATATCCTCCAACGTCTGAATAGTCCTCTCGGACTGTCCATTCGTCTGTGGATGAAATGTTGAACTCAACTTCAATTGGCTGCCAAAAGCTTGCTACAAAAATCTGCCAAAATCTAGAAGTAAATCTCGTATCATGATCTGAGATAATCGACTTTGGAATCCCATGCAACTTCACAATGCCATCAATGTACAATCTAGCCAAACTCTCTATGGACTGCTTCATCTTCATAGCAAGAAAATGAGCACTTTTTGAGAATCTATCAACAATCACCCATATAGAATCATTCCCTCTAGCTGATCTAGGCAATCCAGTCACAAAGTCCATAGTTACCTGCTCCCATTTCCACTGAGGAATATCCAGCTTCTACATAAAGCCTGAAGGTCGCTGACATTCTGCCTTAACTTGTTGACATATCAAACATTTCGCCACTACATCTGCAACATCCCGCTTCATGCCAGACCACCAAAAAGAACGCTTCAGATCCTTATACATCTTTCCACTACTTGGGCGAATAGAAAACTACGACCTATGCGCTTTCTCCAAAATCTCCTTTCGCAGATCAACATCATTAAGGACACACACCTGATGATTGAAACGAATCACCTCATCTTCATTTCTAACTATGCCAGACTTTCCAACCAACTCCTGCAATAGTGGGTCATCTTTCTACAAAGCAACAACCCTATCATGTACAGAAGACCTAATGGTCAACTGAGCTAAAAACATGTTGCACAATTGTGGCTCTAGAACAGCCAGTGATCCTGATGCATCTTCCAACATCTTCCAGTCTTGCCGCATCATTTGCCTCTTCATGCTCAATGCATCCGCCACTACATTGGCTTTCCCTGGGTGGTAAGAAAGCTCAAAGTCATAATCCTTCAGAAACTCAATCCACCTCCGCTGCCGCAAATTCAACTCCTTTTGAGAGAATAGATATTTGAGACTCTTGTGGTCAGAGAATAGCTCAAATCTTACTCCATATAAATAGTGCCTCCAGATTTTTAAAGGAAAAACCACTGCCGCCAGTTCCAAATCATGAGTTGGGTAATTGCGCTCATGCTCCTTGAGTTGCCTAGAAGCATATGCAACAACTCTACCTCCCCGCATCAAAACACAGCCAAGCCCAATCTTCGAAGCATCTGTGTAGATAGAGAAAGAATCCACACCATTGGGCAACACAAGCATTGGCGCTGAGATCAATCGAGTCTTCAGCTCCTGGAAACTTCTTTCACAAGCTTCAGTCCACATCAAAACTTCTCTTGTTTATTGATTTCTATTTCCATTTTATCATTCAGAAAATCATAACAGAATGTACAGTGCTCTAAAAATCCCAAAATTTTGACAGTAAATCTATTTCTAATCATACCGCGAACATGAAAATTTTCATAATTTTCTGAGGTCTGTAACATTTTTCATGATTAATCTTCATCAATTTGAACTACTCAACATGGTACAACAGTAGTAAAATCATGCAGTTACTATACAAAAACTGTGTACAGTAGATCTGTAGTTTCTTCTAACAGTAGTACTATTTCTAACTACAACATTATAACATGGATCATACTTGCATCTATTTCCATTTTTCATCTACCAAATCACATAAAATTCCTTAAAATCAACCCAACATAGTCCATACACCATTCAAATGACATGTCTACAGTATAACAACAATGATTTATATAGAACATAACCTGACCGAAAAATCCACACATGCACGAATCACAGTTGAGGAATAATGATCAAATTACAGAAAAGGCAGCACTGATAAACTTAACGGCATGGTATGTGACGTTTACACAGAGTGAACGTCCACATACTGTGTCGTTAATATTAATTGACGGCGGCACATAGCGCCGTTAACATATAGTAGACATCCAAAACATGTCGTTTACAATAAATCAACGGCACTCGATACTGTCGTTTATAAAAACTAAACGGCCGTCGATATGGAGGTTAAGTTCATTCGTCCAGAAAACACAGAACTTGCACATAAAATGGTGGAACTTAAACCCCTTCCCGTACGTTATTTCAATGGTTTAAAAATCTGCAAAAATAATAAATCTAAAGAATATACTATCCTAAACCGATCCCTCGTGCTACTTGCCTCTAACCCTCCTTCTGGAGTAACGAATAGAGATTCTAAGATGCTCGCCTTGGCAACAAGGCAGTCGTCCTCTCCGTCTTCAATCGCCCAAAACTAGCTTCTAGCACATCTCCTCCGCTTGAATAACCCTTTGCCCTCGATGCTTGATGATCCTCGGTCCAACACTCTTCAGATCGCCCGAACGAAGCTCTGGAACCCTTTCTCTCGGCCTTCTTTTCTCTCTTCCCAACCAGTGCGAAAATCTCCCCTAAAGGCCAAATCCGGATCTTATAAGGATCCCTACGCATTGCTCAAACCTAATCCTAGCCCTTGGATCAGAAAAGCCCCAAACCTTCCATTAAATGTTTTGGAAATGGCCGATTTCCTCTCCCCCGGAACGGTAACAACAAAAATAGGCAAGTCAGGTTAACGTCAACCAATGCTGCCGTCAACCATGAGGTAGATGTCCATCGATCATGTCGTCAACTTTCTTGCCCGCAAAACCAAATATACTAGAAAATATTAAACGACACAATCATCTGTCGTCAACAGACAATAAACGGCAATCGATCATGCCGTTTACTACAGTCAACGTCAGTATATGTTGACGCCAAGTTCAACAAATCACAGCACACCATGAAGCGCAGAAACACATACACAGACACATCATACACTTTAGTAAAAATTCTAGGGCATCACACTCTCTCCCCCTTAAAATAATCTTCGTCCTCGAAGATTGAGTTAGAAGACTTACCAAAACAACGACGGATATTGCTTCTTCATCATCTCCTCAAGCTCCCAAGTTGCTTCTTCACGTGAAAAATTTCTCCATAACACTTTCACAAAAGGAATGGACTTTGATCTCAACTCTTGCACCTTCCGATCCAGAATCTCTACAGGTTGTTCCGCATAGGACAAATTTGGCTGAAACTGCACTGGCTCATAACTAATTACATGAGCCGGATCCTGAACATATCTTCTCAACATGGACACATGAAAAACCGGGTGTACTCCTGCCAAGGATGGTGGCAAAGCTTGCTGGTATACCACATTCCCCATCTTCTTCAATATTTCAAAAGGACCAATAAACCTTGGATTCAATTTGCCTCTTTTTCCAAACCTCACTACACCCTTGGTTGGCGATACCTTGAGAAATACATGGTCTCCTACCTCAAAAGCCAAGTCTTTCCTCCTCGAATCCGCATAACTCTTTTGACGATCTTGAGCTGCTTTCAATCTCTGCACAATTATCTGGATCTTCGCTGATGTTTCCTGCACCACTTCCGGTCCAACCATATGCCGATCTCCTGCTTCCTGCCAACACAATGGGGATCTACAAGGTCTCCCATACAAAGCTTCAAATGGCGCCATACCTATACTCGAATGGAAACTATTATTGTATGCAAATTCCACAAGAGCAAGGTGGTGCTCCCAATCTACTCTCCAGTCAAGAACACAAGCCCTAAGCATATCCTCCAATGTCTGAATAGTCCTCTCGGACTGTCCATCTGTCTGTGGATGTAATGTCGAACTCAACTTCAATTGGCTGCCAAAAGCTTGCTGCAAACTCTACCAAAATCTAGAATTAAATCTCCGATCATGATCTGAGATAATCGACTTTGGAATCCCATGCAACTTCACAATGCCATCAATGTACAATCTAGCCAAACTCTCCATGGACTGCTTCTTTTTCATAGCAAGAAAATGAGCACTCTTCGAGAATCTATCAACAATCACCCATATAGAATCATTCCCTCTAGCTGATCTAGGCAATCCAGTCACAAAATCCATAGTTACCTGCTCCCATTTCCACTGAGGAATATCCAGCTTCTGCATAAAGCCTGAAGGTCGCTGACGTTCTGCCTTCACCTGTTGACATATCAAATATTTCGCCACTACATTCGCAACATCCCGCTTCATGCCAGACCACCAAAAAGAACGCTTCAGATCCTTATACATCTTTCCACTACCTGGGTGAATAGAAAACTGCAATCTATGTGCTTCCTCCAAAATCTCCTTTCGCAGATCCACATCATTAGGGGCACACACCCGATGATTCAAACGAATCACCCCATCTTCATCTCTAACTATGCCAGACTTTCCAACCAACTCCTGCAATAGTGGGTCATCTTTCTGCAAAGCAATAACCCTATCATGTACAGAAGATCTAATTGTCAACTGTTCTAAAAACATGCTGCACAATTGTGGCTCTAGAATAGCCAATGATCCTGATGCATCTTCCAACATCTTCCAGTCTTGCCGCATCATTTGCCTCTTCCTGCTCAATGCATCTACCACCACATTGGCTTTCCCTGTGTGGTAAGAAAGCTCAAAATCATAATCCTTCAGAAACTCAATCCACCTCCGTTGCCTTAAATTCAACTCCTTTTGGGAGAATAGATATTTGAGACTCTTATGGTCAGAGAAAAGCTCAAATCTTACTCCATACAAATAGTGCCTCCAGATTTTTAAAGCAAAAACCACTGCCGCCAGTTCCAAATCATGAGTTGGGTAATTGCGCACATGCTCCTTGAGATGCCTAGAAGCATATGCAACAACTCTACCTCCCTACATCAAAACACAGCCAAGCCCAATCTTCGAAGCATCTGTATAGATAGAGAAAGAATCCACACCATTGGGCAACACAAGCACTGGCGCTGAGGTCAATCGAGTCTTCAGCTCCTGGAAACTTCTTTCACAAGCTTCAGTCCACATCAAAACTTCTCTTGTTTATTGATTTCTATATCCATTTTATCATTCAGAAAATTATACCAGTATGTACAGTGCTCTAAAAATCCCGAAATTTTGACAGTAAATCTATTTCTAATCATACCACGTACATGCAAATTTTCATAATTTTATGAGTTCTGTAACATTTTTCATGATTAATCTTCATTAATTTGAACTACTCAACATGGTACAACAGTAATAAAATCATGCAGTTACTATACAAAAACTGAGTACAGTAGATCTGTAGTTTCTTCTAACAGCAGTACTATTTCTAACTACAACATTATAACATGGATCATACTTGCATCTATTTCCATTTTTCATCTACCAAATCACATAAAACTCTTTAAAATCAACCCAACATAGTCCATACACCATTCAAATGACATGTCTATAGTATAACAACAATGATTTATATAGAACATAACCCGACCAAAAACTCCACACATGCACGAATCACAATTGAGGAATAATGATCAGATTACAAAAAAGACAGCACTGATAAACTTAACGGCATGGTATGTGACGTTTACACAGAGTCAACGTCCACATACTGTGTTGTTAATATTAATTGACGGCCAAAAACATGTTGTTTATAATAAATCAATGGCGGTCGATACTGTCGTTTATATAAACTAAACGGCCGTCGATATGGACATTAAGCTCATTCGTCCAGAAAACACAGAACTTGCACATAAAATGACGAAACTTAAACCCCTTCCCGTACGTTATTTCAATGGTTTAAAAATCTGTAAAAATAATAAATCTAAAGAATATACTATCCTAAACCAATCCCCCATGCTACTTGCCTCTAACTCTCCTTCTGGAGTGAAGAATAGAGATTCGAAGATGCCCGCCTTGGCAACAAGGCAATCCTCCTCTCCGTCTTCAATCGCCCAAAACCAGCTTCTAGCACAGCTCCGCCGCTTGGAGAACCCTCTACCCTCTATGCTTGATGATCCTCCTTGGTCCAACACGCTTCAGATCGCCCGAACGAAGCTCTGGAACCCTTTCTCTCGGCCTTCTTTTCTCTCTTCCCAACCAGTGCGAAAATCTCCCCCAAAGGCCAAATCCAAGTCTTATAAGGATCCCTACGCATTGCTCAAACCTAATCCTAACCCTTGGATCAGAAACGCCCCAAACCTTCCATTAAATGTTTTGGAAATGACCAATTTTCTCTCCCCTGCAACGGTAACAACAAAAATAGGCAAGTCAGGTTAACGTCAACCAATGCTGTCGTCGACCATGAGGTAGACGTCCATCGATCATGTCGTCAACTTTCTTGCCTGCAAAACCAAATATACTAGAAAATATTAAACGGCACAATCACCTGTCGTCAACAGACAATAAATGGCAATCGATCATGACGTTTACTATAGTCAACGTCAGTATATGTTGACGCCAAGTTCAACAAATCACAGCACACCATGAAGCGCAGAAACACATACACAAATACATCATACACTTTAGTAAAAATTCTAGGGCACTAGACTCTCTCCCCTTTAAAATAATCTTTGTCCTCGAAGATTGAGTTAGAACACTTACCAAACAACGACGGATATTGCTTCTTCATCATCTCCTCAAACTCCCAAGTTGCTTCTTCACGTGAAAAATTTCTCCATAACACTTTCACAAAAGGAATGGACTTTGATCTCAACTCTTGCACCTTCCGATCCAGAATCTCTATAGGTTGTTCCGCATAGGACAAATCTGGTTGAAACTGCACTGGCTCATAACTAATTACATGAGCCAGATCCCGAACATATCTTCTCAACATGGACACATGAAAAACCATGTGTACTGCCAAGGATGGTGGCAAAGCTAGCTGGTATGCCACTTTCCCCATCTTTTTCAATATTTCAAAAGGACCAATAAACCTCAGATTCAATTTGCCTCTTTTTCCAAACCTCACTACACCCTTGGTTGGCGACACCTTGAGAAATACATGGTCTCCTACCTCAAAAGCCAAGTCTTTCCTCCTCGAATCCGCATAACTCTTTTGACGATCTTGAGCTACTTTCAATCTCTACACAATTATCTGGATCTTCACTGATGTTTCCTGCAACACTTCCGGTCCAACCATATGCCGATCTCCTGCTTCCTGCCAACACAATGGGGATCTACAAGGTCTCCCATACAAAGCTTCAAATGGCGCCATACCTATACTCGAATGGAAACTATTGTTGTATGCAAATTCCAAAAGAGCAAGGTGGCGCTCCCAATCTACTCTGCAGTCATGAACACAAGCCCTAAGCATATCCTCCAATGTCTGAATAGTCGTCTCAGACTGTCCATCCGTCTGTGGATGAAATGCCGAACTCAACTTCAATTGGCTGCCAAAAGCTTGCTGCAAACTCTGCCAAAATCTAGAAGTAAATCTCGGATCATGATCTGAGATAATCGACTTTGGAATCCCATGCAACTTCATAATGCCATCAATGTACAATCTAGCCAAACTCTCTATGGACTGCTTCTTCTTCAGAGCAAGAAAATGAGCACTCTTCGAGAATCTATCAACAATCACCTATATAGAATCATTCCCTCTAGCTGATCTAGGCAATCCAGTCACAAAATCCATAGTTACCTGCTCCCATTTCCACTGAGGAATATCCAGCTTCTGCATAAAGCCTGAAGGTCGCTGACGTTCTGCCTTCACCTGTTGACATATCAAACATTTCACCAATACATTCACAACATCCCGCTTCATGCCAGACCACCAAAAAGAATGCTTCAGATCCTTATACATCTTTCCACTGCCTGGGTGAATAGAAAACTGCAATCTATGCACTTCCTCCAAAATCTCCTTTCGCAGATCCACATCATTAGGGACACACACCCGATGATTCAAACGAATCACCCCATCTTCATCTCTAACTATGCCAGACTTTCCAACCAACTCTTGCAATAGTGAGTCGTCTTTCTGCAAAGCAATAACCCTATCATGTACAGAAGATCTAATTGTCAATTGAGCTAAAAACATGCTGCACAATTGTGGCTCTAGAACATCCAATGATCTTGATGCATCTTCCAACATCTTCCAGTCTTGTCGCATCATTTGCCTCTTCCTGTTCAATGCATCCGCCACCACATTGGCTTTCCCTGGGTGGTAAGAAAGCTCAAAGTCATAATTCTTCAGAAACTCAATCCACCTTCGCTGCCTCAAATTCAACTCCTTTTGGGAGAACAGATATTTGAGACTCTTGTGGTTAGAGAAAAGCTCAAATCTTACTCCATACAAATAGTGCCTTCAGTTTTTTAAAGAAAAAACCACTGACGCCAGTTCCAAATCATGATTTGGGTAATTGCGCTCATGCTCCTTGAGTTGCCTAGAAGCATATGCAACAACTCTACCTCCATGCATCAAAACACAGCCAAGCCCAATCTTCGAAGCATCCGTGTAGATAGAGAAAGAATCCACACCATTGGGCAACACAAGCACTGGTGCTAAGGTCAATCGAGTCTTCAGCTCCAGGAAACTTCTTTCACAAGCTTCAGTCCACATCAAAACTTCTCTTGTTTATTGATTTCTATATCCATTTTATCATTCAGAAAATCATAACAGAATGTATAGTGCTCTAAAAATCGCGAAATTTTGGCAGTAAATTATTTCTAATCATACCACGCACATGTAAATTTTCATAATTTTATGAGTTCTGTAACATTTTTCGTGATTAATCTTCATCAATTTGAACTACTCAACATGATACAACAGTGATAAAATCATGCAGTTACTATACAAAAACTGAGTACAGCAGATCTGCAGTTTCTTCTAACAGCAGTACTATTTCTAACTACAACATTATAACATGGATCATACTTGCATCTATTTTCATTTTTCATCTACCAAATCACTTAAAATTCTTTAAAATCAACCCAACAAAGTCCATACACCATTCAAATGACATGTCTATAGTATAACAACAATGATTTATATAGAACATAACCTGACCGAAAACTCCACACATGCACGAATCACAATTGAGGAATAATGATCAGATTACAAAAAAGACAGCACTGATAAACTTAACAGCATGGTATGTGACGTTTACACAGAGTCAACGTCCACATACTGTGTCGTTAATATTGATTGACGGAGGCACATAGCGCCAAAAACATGTCGTTTACAATAAATCAATGGCGGTCGATACTGTCGTTTATATAAACTAAACGGCCGTCGATATGGACATTAAGCTCATTCGTCCAGAAAACACAGAACTTGCACATAAAATGATGGAACTTAAACCCCTTCCCGCACGTTATTTCAATGGTTTAAAAATCTCTAAAAAATAATAAATCTAAAGAATATACTATCCTAAACCGATCCCCCATGCTACTTGCCTCTAACTCTCCTTCTGTAGTGACGAATAGAGATTCGAAGATGCCCGCCTTGGCAACGAGGCAGTCCTCCTCTCCGTCTTCAATCACCCAAAACCAGCTTCTAGCACAGCTCCCCCGCTTGGAGAACCCTCTACCCTCGATGCTTGATGATCCTCCTTGGTCCAACACGCTTCAGATCTCCCGAACGAAGCTCTGGAACCCTTTCTCTCGGCCTTCTTTTCTCTCTTCCCAACCAGTGTGAAAATCACCCCCAAAGGCCAAATTTGGGTCTTATAAGGATCCCTACGCATTGCTAAAACCTAATCCTAGCCCTTGGATCAGAAACACCCCAAAACTTCCATTAAATGTTTTGGAAACGACCGATTTCTTCTCCTCCGGAACAGTAACAACAAAAACATGCAAGTCAGGTTAACGTCAACCAATGCTGCCGTCGACCATGAGGTAGACGTCCTTCTATCATGTCGTCAAATTTCTTGCCCGCAAAACCAAATATACCAGAAAATATTAAACGGCACAATCACCTGTCGTCAACAGACAATAAATAATAATCGTCCATGCCATTTACTATAGTCAACGTCAGTATATGTTGACGCCAAGTTCAACAAATCACAGCACACCATGAAGCGCAGAAACACATACACAAATACATCATACACTTTAGTAAAAATTCTAGGGCACTACAGCAAGTATTAAATGAACAAGATTTAACATACCAACTACACATGGATTCCATATGGCACATAATGATTAACATAACTCATAAATATAACACAATTCCAAATATTCCTACAATGAAAATAAGCACATGTTTACTAAGGATACTAGTATGTTATCTATTACATTCAATATACTCATATGCCATAAATTCTCACCTTTTTCTTGTAGTTTTAAAATAAGCATGACTTATTCACATGATTTCACATTCTTGCACATTTGAACACATTAACACATCACTTTCACATGATCACATTGCACATTCATACTTAATTTCACATCTTTTTGCCGTGATGCATAGCCCAAACCACCATAAAGAAGGACACTGTCACACACATATCACATACCCGTCACCGAAGCAACACAGTGACAAATCTTGGTAACTGCGCAAAACTGGGAGAAGCACTCTCCACCCTAACCAGTGGTACTTGACCACCTCCAGGATTTCATCCTGATGCCCACAGGATATCACATACACATTGAGACTTCCCATAGGGGCTTTTCTATAGTACGGCTCCACATCCTTCTATGGTAGCAATGTCATAATCGGCACATTAATCACTTAATCACATTGATCACAAGTTTAAAACATAATTATCATGCATTTAGTGGTGTATTCACAGACTTATGACATAAACACATATTTCAGGCTATAGAGATGATCATTACTTTTTAACAGTATTAAAACATGCGTAACAAAGCCTAATCATCGTACTAATCATCAGAAAAACACTACTTTTAACTAATCATGTTCAACATGGTCATTAAAGGCTTATAACTAAAAAGAGTGGTTACAGATATCCAAACATTCTCATATTTTAACCATAAATTATATATATGGAATATATCATATGTCCAATTTTTCAGAATTTTTGAGATAGTATATCTATTTTTAACATTTAAAATAGATTTCAGGTAATTAACAATATAATTCATTCTTCTTCTTTTTTGGTAAAAGCGGTCCTCAAGAACTTAATCTAGGAGAGTGCACCCTCCCCCAGGGGGGAGAATGTTCTCACTCCACCAGAGAAGCACCTGGGCCTGGAATATATAATAAAGAAAGGATAGTACAACAATCAGACCCGGTCAAAATAATCTAACATGGAAAAGACCAGTTTTATCTAAGACAATAGGACCTTTACACTTGTAGGGAACGCTGCTAGATCCCCAAAACACCTTGTTCTCCTTGTAATGACATCCCGAATTAGCTAAAGCATCAGCCACCTGGTTTGTCTTCCGATAAACATGAGTAATCATATGAGAATTTGTGTTTATCATTGCACTAGCTTCCCGCCACCAGCGATATACTTGCCATGAAGGGCATCTACCAGCCTTGAAAGAATTGACCAACGCTAAAGAGTCTGTATTAAAAATAGATAACCGAAGCCCAATGAAATCGGCCAATCGTAGTCCATCACACAGAGCTCTAATTTCAGCAATTATGTTGTTGCCATTGCCATAGTAGTGGGCAAAAGCCACCCGAATAGCTCCCTACTTGTCACGGATACAACCGCCACCCCCACACTCACCCGGATTACCCTTGCTAGCTCCATCCACATTCAAACAAAAGTATGTAATCGGAGGTATCCAACGAATAAGCTTGAGTTGTGTAGTGGAAACATTAGGAGAGAATCCAAACTGCTGGAGAACCTGCAACTCATGAGACAAATGATCCACCTTAAAGTGCATTTTAGCTAGAGAATTGGATATCATGAATTTGATATTGTTGATCGCCACCCCTATTGAAGGCCTCTTGGATTCAAACCTGGCCGAGCATCTCCCCTTCCATATCTCCCAAAGCATAAGAATTAGGTAGTGAAGTGAAACAAATCCAAAAGGATAAGAAATATTTGTGAGCAACAAAAAGCGCCAAATTCTAGCCGTGATTTGACTGTGAAGGTTGATCTTGGGACTTATAAGAGGATAGAACTAGTTCCATAGGGAAGCTGCCAGATCACCATGAATAAAAAGACGATTATAATCCTCATAGTGAGGAGTCCTGCAACAAGAGCAACAAGAAGCCAGCTGAATACTACTTTCTGCAATTCTCTGGTCCACAGGGACTACTCTATTCAAAATTTTCAAGCAAAACAAAGAAGCTCTCTTGTAATAGGAGCTATGCCAAATTTTATTAAGAGCAGGCCGCTTCACACCACCTGTTCTAACCAGGTTATAAGCTGATTTAGAGGAGAAGTAACCATCCTGAGAGGCCCCCCAGACACACTTATCCTCCATCTCATTAAGCACAACCCCCTGAAGAATCCCACTAGGTAGAAGAGATCTTATAGGATGCTAAGTATTATCAATGACCTCCTACAAAACATTCTTCCCTCCTTCATAAGTAGCGCTGAGCAGCTCAGACAACGGCCTTTCACCTAGCCAAATATCAGATAAGAAATCAATATCATTGCCTTTCCCATGAATCCATCTAGTATTATTTTGAACAACTTACTGAGAAACCACCCAAATTTTCGAAGACATGCCTAGAAGGTTGGCATATCTGCCAGAAAGATAATGTCTTCTAGCGTACAAAGCCCAGTAAGAGGAACCATGCTGAATATTCCACAGTGATTTAACAGACAAAGCAATATGCACCTGCTTGATGTTTCGAACACCAAGACCACCTTCTGTAATAGGGCATTGGATGGTAGACCAGGCCACCCAGTGGCGCCGACGAGTACCATCCGAACTATTCCAGAAAAAAGCTACATAGATTTTATCAATATAACGCAGGACACTACTTGGGATGGTGGAAGAAACTGCCAGATAAACCGGGAGGGAAACTAAAACTGAGTTAATAAGCATGACTCTACCACCCTGTGAAATGAGCCTAGGCTTCCAAGAAGCCAACTTATTGTTAACCTTCTCAATAAGCAGTTTGAAATCAGTGGCAAGGACCCTACCAGGTCTCAAAGGAACGCCCAAGTAAGTAATGGATCCACTTTGTCTTTTAAACCCAGTCACCCTAATGATCCTGTTAACAGCTTGAGGGGGGACCTTGTGAGGCATCATGAAACAACTTTTGAAAGAATTAATGATCTGCCCAGAAGAAATCGAATATCTATTCAAGAAATCCATCAATTTCTTAACATTGTGAATCCCCCCATTCAGAAAAATTAGTGTGTCATCTGCATATAGAGGGTGGGAAATATGTGGGCAAACTCTAGGCCCAGCATAAGGTTGTAGCTCACCTGAATGAACCAAATACCTGAGACCTCTGCTGAGAGCTTCCTCCATAATAATGAAAAGAGCAGGGGCAATAGGATCACCTTGTCTAAGACCCCGGGTGGAATGAAAATAGCCAGTATGTGAGCCATTGAATAGGATAGAGAACCAACAATTAGTAATCAACATACCAATGTATGATATGAATCTGTGCAAAAAACCAAATTTTTTAAGAACCGCAAAAAGGAAATCCCACTCCACACTATCATAACCTTTCCTGATGTCAAGCTTAAACAGCACACTATGCCCTCTAACCTTCTTGCCAATATCTCTCACAAGTTGTCCAGCAAGGGAGACATTATCAAGAATATATCTACCTTTTACAAAGGCGCCTTGCTCTTCAGAAATTACTAGAGAAAGGATGTTAGTCAATCGATCACACAAGATTCTGGAAACAATTTTGTAACAAAAATTACACAGACTAACCGGTCTGAAGTCCCCAAAGGAAGTAGGGCTCTCAGTCTTGGGGACCAGGGCAATCAAAGAGGAAGTGACCCCTCTTGGCAGGGGGAAGCCTTGGAAAAAGCTCATAACCGCAGCAATAACCTCCTGGTGAATTATGTCCCAGCAAGAAATAAAGAAATGGCCAGTGAAACCATCAGGACCAAGGGCACTATTAGCATTCAGACTCCACACAGCTGCCTTGATCTCATCCTTAGAAGGTATAGCAGTAAGCTCCTGATTCTGGGCCTTCGAAACAATTGTGGGAATGACTTGAAGGGGAGAGTCATCAATAGCATGATTCGAGGATTGAAGAAGAGACATAAAGTAGTTAACAGCGTTCTCCTTAAGAACCTCCTGGTCCTCATTCTAGACTCTGTCAACCTATAACCTAGAGATAGTATTCCTCCTCCAGTAACCTTGGACCACAACATGGTAGAAAGCTATGTTTTTATCACCATTATCCAACCATTTCATGCGAGCTTTTTGGGCCCATAAGAGTTCCACACAATTGATAGCTTTCCTCAAGTTCGCATTAGCAGCACACATAGCAGTACGGTTCTCAGGAGAAGGATCAGCATCAAAGACTTCTTCCTTCGCCCTGGCCTCTTCTTCATATTTAAGCAAATTATCATTGATGTTGCCGAAGGTCGACTTGTTCCAGGTACGAAGAACCCCTCTTACCACCTTCAGTTTTAAATGGAGAACTACAAACAGGTTGTAGTGCCACCCAATGGGAGCATCCCAAGCAGCTTTGACAGTATCTTTAAAAGTTTCATGGGAGGTTCACATGGATTGAAAAGTAAACCTAGCAGGAGTCCTAGATGTAGGAGTGAAGGTGACCATAAGAGGAGCATGATCAGAAGGACCTCTAGGGAGGTGCCTAACGTTCAGGCCAGTATAACTATCATCACAAGAAGAGTTGCTGAGGAATCTGTCCAACCTGGTTGTGACAGATGCTATCCTAGTTCGATTATTAGACCATGTAAACTTGGAACCAATGTAACCCACGTCCATAAGAGAGGCACCCGCAATAAAAGCATTAAAGTCCAGCATTCCATGCAGGTTAACAGAACTGCCACCTTTCTTCTCCGATGGAAGGGAAATACAGTTGAAATCCCCCCTACTAACCAGGGAGCATCCACATTACTAGAAAAATTAAGTAAATCATCAAAAAGGGTACGTTTGCTTTCAGCATGGTAGATAGCATATACAACTGTTATAAACAGGAGGACCCTGTCATCCTTCACTGTTGCCAGAGTAATATGTTGGTTAGAGCAATTCACTATATGGAACGGAAAGTTCCGCCAGAAAACCCATATTTTGGAACTTTCACCACAATTACTGTAGCGACCCTCATTATATCGATACGGTTATACCAACCCATGTCGATATAGTGAATGTTGCCACAGTGGGACATTTACCCAACGATAACATTCAGCTGAGATACACGTGAATATAAGAACAGAGTAGCGGAAGTAAAAGAACTACTGTCTTCATTTCATTCATCATCCACATTTAACATACATGATTCGATTGAATTTAAAGAGCTAAAGTCCACATAATCCATATAGAAGAAGTGCTAAGATAAAATACATAGTTTGTCCAAGTTTACATGATAGTTCTAATACAATGCCTCAATTACATACATCAAAATCTCAAAATGTCACAACTAAGCTCCACCAAGCTAGCTACTCCCCGCACTCGGAGTCGCTCTCCACGGTCTCCTCCAAAGGTGTGTCACCTACTACACCTGTACGCCGAAGCAAGTAATGAGTCTAAAAGACTCAGCAAATAACACTACATCTATCATACATGCACATATCATAGCAGGTTTTTACATACCATTTACAAGACACAACATGTAGCATGCGTGACATTGAAATTAACAACCTATCATGGTAATTCTATTAATGAAATACATGATTCATGCTTTCAGACTTCCTAAATTAAAATCTCCTATCACATGCTCTTTTTTTTTAAAAAAAAAAAGGTCCTCAGGGTCAGCGACCAGGAGAGTGCACCCTATTCCCAGGAATAGAATGAAACCCACTCCACCAGTGCGATCACCTGGGCCTAGGATATAAATAAAAAGGAGACCTTACAAAAGGAGCAGGAGGGGGGTGACCCCTTAATGAACAAGTCTAATGGAGGGCACCCTTGACCGGTCCAAAGTTAGGGGCCCTTTACAAGTATGAGGTAAAGAAGAAGCAGAAGAGAAAGTAACATTTGTTGCAGAGTCGCATGCAAAATTGGCCAAAGCGTCTGCTAGTTGATTAGCCTGCCTGTAAGTATGACTGAAAGGGATGTTATAGCGATGCAGAAGAGAAAGCGCCTCCCTCCACCAGTGCAAGCACTCCCACGATGGACACTTCTTGCTATTAAGAGAAGCAATGAGAGTGGCCGAATCAGATCTGATTTCTGAGATAAGCATCCCCTGCTGAAAAGCCAACCGGATACCATCACAGAAAGCTCGGACTTCAGCAACCAAACTCGAACTGAAACCATAGAAATTGGCAAAAGCGATCAACAAAGCACCATTTTTATTCCTAACACAGCCGCCGCCTCCACAAAGACCAGGATTTCCTTTACTGGCACCATCCACGTTGAGGACCAGCCCCTCAATAGGTGGGATCCATCTGAGCAGCTTAAAAGCGATAGGCTTAATCCTAGGCGCGAAACCAAAGGAGATCACATTCTTCAGGTACTGGTCACATGAACCTGCCTTAAAAATATATGACTCCAGAGGAAGAGACACCATATAGCGGATATTAGATATTATTCTTTGAATAGAGTACATCTTGCCTTCGAACCGACTCAAACATCTGGCACGCCAAATTTCCCATAAGAGGAGCAGGGAGACGTAGAGAGAGATGAAGCCATGGGGATTGGTGGGATTGCAACTGCTCAAGATTATCCAAAGCCGATTGGTAATATTGTCATGAGGATTCATGTTGATATTAAGAAGAGGCGCAGCCCAAGACCAAAGCTGAGAAGCCAACTCACTGGAAATGAACAGGTGATTCAGATCCTCACATGAGGCAGCACTACAACAAGAACACTTGGAGGCAATAGAAATTCCCTGGTCAGAAATCCGGGAATCCACAGAAACAGCTCTATATAAAATCCTCCAGCAGAAAATAGTTGCACGCCTATGGAAAGAAGGATGCCACAACCGCATGAGAACCGTTCTCCTAACTCCATGAACAGTTAATAAATTATACGCAGAGGAAGTGGTAAAACTGCCATCATACGAGGCAGTCCAAATACAAGTATCATCATAGTTGAGCAGGCGGATATCATTGAGGAAACTTGTACTGGGGAGGAGCCTGCGAATGGGGTGGTCAAAGTTGTTAATAACATCACTGACAGAAGCTTTGGTGCCGACGTATGGACTAGTCAGGAGGTTTGTAAGATAAGTCTGCCCAAGCCAAAGATCCTTAAGAAAGTCCACCTTCTTCCCATCACCAAGAATCCACCGAGAATTGTTTAAAACAGTTTGATGAGCAATTCTAAAGACAGCTTTAGGCATACCGTGAGGAATGGAAAATTGAAAAGGAGCATGAAGGTCAATCTTGAACTTGTTCCTAGCATAAGAGGCCCACATGGAGGACCCATGGTAGATGTTCCAAAGCTTCTTAGTGGCCAAAGCTAATTGAAGGAGCCAGACACTCTTGATGTTCAGACCACCTTCAGCAAGAGGACGATGGATGGTATCCCATGAAACCCAGTGTCTCCTATTAACACCATCCGTGCCACTCCAGAAGAAGTTTGCACAAGCTCTTTCAATGTAATTAATGACAGCCTTAGGAATGCAAGTAGCAGCAGGGGTATAAACAGGAATAGAATTAAGAACCGAATTAATGAGGGTCGTCCTTCCTACTTGAGATAAAAATTTGGATTTCCAAGAGGTCAACTTCATGTTAATCTTATTGATGAGGTACTTGTAATCTACAACTTTAGACCTACCCACAGAGATGGGGAGACCAAGATAGCGGATAGGACCCAGCTGATGCTTGAAACCTGTAGCTTTGGAGATTCTGCGAGCTAAAGAAGGGGGGGCCTTCCCAGAGATTATAAAAGCACTTTTCCTGACATTGATCTTTTGGCCCGAACTAGATTCATAGGCCTGTAAGAAACTCAAGAGCTTGCGGATGTTGGTAATTTGACCATTAAGAAACACAAGAGTGTCATCAGCAAAAAGTAAATGTGAAACCTGGGGACAATGCCTGGGCCCAGAAAAAGGCAGAATAGACCTGGCATGCAGTAAGTTTTTTAACCCCCTGCTAAGAGCTTCCTCCATGATAATAAAGAGAGCAGGAGCTAACGGGTCCCCCTGGCGGAGACCTCTGGAGGATTTGAAAAAACCCATAGAAGCGCCATTAAAGAGAACAGAGAACCAGCAATTGGAAACCAACATACCAATGTAAGAGATAAACCTGTTTGCAAAGCCAAATCTACGGAGCACATCAAACAAGAAATCCCACTCAACTCTGTCATAGGCCTTCATCATGTCCAATTTAAAAATGACGTTATGACCCCGAAGTTTCCTGCCAAGATCCTGGAATAGCTGACTAGATAAAGAGATGTTGTCCACGATGTTCCTACCCTTCACAAACGCCCCTTGCTCCTCAATGATGATCGCAGGAAGGATATCAGAGAGACGGTTACATATGATCTTAGAGACAACCTTGTAACAAAAATTGCAAAGACTAATTGGCCTGAAATCAGCATAGGACGAGGGATGAGGAACCTTTGGAATGAGTGCAATAAGCGAAGAACAGATTCCCCTGGGGAGAGGGAATCCAGAGAAGAAGCCTTGGACAGCAGCAATAACATCCTGTGAAACAATATTCCAGCAAGTCCTGAAGAAACAACCTGTGAAACCATCAGGTCCAGGAGCGCCATCCTCATTCAGGCCCCACACCGCCAACTTGATTTCCTCACTAGAGGGGGAGACGATCAGTGCTGCGTTCTGCTCATCATTAACCAACATCGGGATGTTTTGAAGAATGGATGGGTCGCTAACATGCTCTTCAGAGGTAAGAAGGTTTTGAAAGTAATTCACAGCCTCAACAGAAAGCAAGTTCTGATCATCACACCAATCTCCCTTAATTTGTAGGCGATGAATGTAGTTTTTCCTCCTATTGCCAAGCACCACAGCATGGTAGAAAGCAGTGTTTCTATCCCCTTCCTTTAGCCACTGAACTCTAGCCTTTTGAGCCCAGAAAACCTCCTGGCGATGCAGAGCCCGACGCAAAGCAGCATCAGCGCTATGAAGGTTTATTCTATTCTCACCAGAAGGGTCAGCATCAAAGATACGTTGCATGTCATCCACCCGATCTTCATCCTGGGGCACGGAGACCTCGACATTCCCAAAAACATTTTTGTTCCAATCTCTCAACATAACTTTCACTACCTTTAACTTAGCTTGCAGGGTAACAAAAGGATTAGGTGAGGTAGCATTCACACTAAGCCAAAAGTCAGTGACTTGTTGGAGAAAATTCTCATGGGACACCCACATCTTCTGAAAGATAAATCGGGCAGGGATGGTAGACTGGTGAACAATTTTCATCAAGAGTGGGGCATGATCAGAGGGTACTCTGGGGAGATGCTTAACACAATAACCAGGAAAAGACAAATTCCAACTGGGAGTAATGAGAACTCGGTCCAGTCTTGCCTTAATCGCAGCATGACCAACTCTGTTGTTAGACCAAGTGAACCTCTAACCACTAAAACCAGCGTCAAGGAGACCCGCAGCCGAAGTAAAGGAGTTAAAATCAATCATGGATAAGTGGTTAGGGGTAGAGCCACCTTCCTTCTCAGATGGGCTAGAAACACAATTGAAGTCACCCCCTACCATCCAAGGCAGCTGGTTAATATTGGAGCTCAGTAAATCATCATAGAGAAGACGGCGAGAACTCATATCGCAGGCAGCGTAAACGGCAGTGATCATGCATAAGAGGGCGTCATCTTTGAGGATATTAGCTGAGATAAACTGATCAGATCTACTCGACACCTGCAGGGAAACATCTTTGGACCAGAAAATCCAAATCTTAGAGTCTTCGCCAGCGTTACCCGCATAGTCATGCAAGTTTAGGTAACGACACACACTAGCAGCTCTCGAGAGCTTGATCTTGGGCTCAAAAATGGCAACGATGTGCAAATTATACTTCCTTATAAGGTGTTTTAGAGATCTTTTAGAGGCCAGATTTGAGAGGCCCCTGATGTTCCAGAACAAGGTTGTATAATTCATGAGGAAGAGTAACACGAGGTACCCACCCTGGTTTTCGCTCTGGACCTGGTGCAAGCACCCATGATCGGGCCAAAGTTGCCATCTTTAGAAATGTGAGTAGAAGGCAAAAGAATATTCTCAGAAGAGGCAAGGGCAGTCGCGGAGATCTGTGGGAAATCAGGAATACGATCTAGCATCAGATCCACATTACACTCAATATCCAAAGACTTACCTTGGGCCACTTGCTGAATATTTTTTTCTAAAGATGGAGATTTACTGCCATTTATTACACAATCTAGCCTAAGTTGCGCCGGTGGATTGGACGCCGGCGACGCCGCCTGGGGAAGAGACGTACCAGGACACAGTGCAGTAAGCTCTTTACCAGGGTGTGCTTGCAGCTGGTCGCCATGCACGACGATAAAAGACGCGCCATGCACGTCCACAGGGGGCTCCTCATGCCCCAACACTGACCCATCGCCTTGAAAGACGACGGGAGAATCCAGGGCACCATTCACGACCACGGGGGTAGGGGCCTTCTTATGCTTCTGCACTGACTGTTGCGGGGCCACAAGCTCACATGAAGGGGGGATGTGTGCATCCGAAGCCGCCGTCGTATCATGAACACGAACATCACTACCTAACCGCTCAAAAACATTGCTAACAAGGATGGGCACGTTCACAGTTTTAGTAGGAAGAGCCTTTGGAAGGGCACCTCTTCGTTGCACCACACGCCACTCTTGATCCTGAACTGGGCCTTTGTCCGGCAACGTAACGGCAGAAGGTTGTATGCGAGCAGGAGGCGGAGCCGATTCTTTGGACTTATTTTTACACACATCATGAGTGTGACCCAGCTTCCGGCAAACGCTACAAACTGAAGGAACTCTGTGGAAATTTACAGGCTGCCAGAAACCCATATCCCCCTGAGCAATCCATATTCGGTTCACAAGAGGCTTTGCTATATCGATATCAACACAGACCAGGGCTTCAGCCGTTTGTGTCCAAGCAAGAGTGGAGTCGTGGATCCTCAGGACGTCACCAAAGTTACCCGCAATACACCTTAGATAGTCTTCATTATAGAGATTTACTGGAAGGTTAGGGAACCCAACCCATATAGGTATGAGTATGGGATCTGCTGAGAAGTCAAAATCAGAAGCCCAACGGAAGAACTGAAACAAATAACCTTTCAGATACAAGTTCTTCCTAACCAAAACCTTAAGGAAATCCTCCTCATCAAAGAATCGAAATAGAAGATGCCTGGGGTTCAAAACACTAATAATACATTCACCCTTGAGCGCCAGTCGCTGGGACAAGCAACTCTTTACTTCAGGGATGGAAGGTCGCCCATAGGAGCACTTAGAAACGATGGCAAGCTTGAGCGGCTGTTCAGACTTACGAACCTCCTCTTTGGAGAAATAAACCGCAGGAAGGCCTTCATCGGTGAAAGCGGGAGGCTTCAACAGCAAGTCCACCTTGGGAGGACGGAGAGAGGCTGCCAGAGCCCGCGCGAAGTTGAGGCCCTCCGTCTCGTTGGAAGGAGACGCCATAGAGAGGACAACCTGCCGGCTACCCAAGGGCAGCCGGCAGACGAAGAGAGAGAGCTCAGAGAGAAACCTCGCAGAAACCCAGAGTTTCTCTCTCTAGAAACTAGAGAGAGAAATCCCCAAGGCAGACTTTGACCTGATGTTCTGGGCTATCACCTATCACATGCTCTCTAATCATTCCAACACATGAAAGTTCTACTTTCAATTAAGCTAGAATATGAAAGCAATTTAGCATGACTAGCTTACATACATGAAAGAAAACATTGCTAACATGGTTACTTCTCATTCTTACACATGCACATAACCATTTTACATGCTTTAAGCTTGCTGTTTTGACATGGTTTAACACTTTACAATCTAACACATGAAAGCTACATCCTCATTCAACCACAACGTGAGAGTAAACATACATGGAATGGTTTACACATAAGTAAGGATTGTCCCTAGCATGGATTCTACGCATTGTACCCATATAGGACATGATCATAACCACATTTATGTTGCTGTTCTAACATGATTTCAGATCATCATATCATAGATTTCAATCTCACATCCTCACATTTTGGTCTCACATTTTTACACAATTTCTTATTCACATAGTTCACACTTTACTCATTCACAATTTCACATGTTCACATTCTCACTTTTCACATGAACACATTCACATTTCACATTTTCACATCTTACACTTTAGTGCCGTGACACATAGTCCAAACCACCATAAGAAGGACACATAACATCACATACACATAGACGTCACCTAGGCAATACAGTGACAACTCTTGCACTGCGCAGACCGGGAGAACAAGTCTCCACCCTAACCAGTGGTACTTGTCCACCTCCAGGATTTCATCCTAATGCCCTTAGGATCACAACACATTGAACCTTCTCATGGGGACTTTTCCATGATACGGTTCCACTACCCTCTATGGAAGCAGTGTCACACTTGGCACAATTTTACACATATCACGTTTACCGATTTTTAACACATATTTTTACACATGACGCTCATATCTCATTCATTCTCTCATTCACAACATGACTCTATTTTCCTAATCATTCCACTACAGCTGACAGAATTTATCATTCAGGAAGTTTCACCAATAAGGTTGGATTTCCAAAAATTAAATCATTTCACAATGGCATGCATTAATTACTCATTTTTGCATGGAAAATTCATATTGCATGGTATAGTTGTCCAAATGACCTGAGAATTTAACCACATGCTGATTTCGGGTTTAGGACCCCACATGAAAATTTTCACATTTTTCTGATCCGAAATGCAATTGCAGAAAATTTAACCTAAATTCCAATATTATTCGAAATTAAATTGGTGTATACATGAAAATTCAGTTTTAACAGATCATAACCCTGAACCCAATATACACAATACCACAGGAAATTTCCCCGGATTTATTTCACAACACACGATTTACTGGAAATTTAACAAATCCTACACATGTTTTCTATTTCCCAAGTATAAATTTTCAGTAAATCACATTGACATGGGAAATTCCAGAAAATTCAGAGTAGAGTCTGACGTATATAGACATGGTTCAACGAGATTAGGGCATCATAATTTCCCACGGATTATTAGGATCATGGGTGAACTTACATGGCCATTCTTCCACATGCATTTTAAAATAAACAATAACTCAACCATCCATAAAATAAATGCACAACCATTCTCCCACACATTCCAACATTCACATTACGTAGCATAATAGGTTTACAATATATCCTCATCGCAAAACACATCGAAAGTAATCATATATAAGGAGAGAACAGTTCACTGTTCTGTCCAGACGAACTTAACGGAAAGCCATGGCCGTTAATGGAGATTGACGGCAAAATCGCTGGCCGTCAATGAAGATCTTAACGGCAATTTATGTTGTCGTCAAGTTCAGGTCTCTGCAAAATGCAGGACCCGAGCTCCAAATTCAAAGAGAATGGGGGATCTAGGACACGAGGATAAATACATAAAAATGATAAAACCCTACTTGACATCTACATGGACGATAGGGGTAGGTTACTTGCCTTTCAAAACTCTCCAAAGGGATTAAATGGGTTGGTGATGCTCCCCTTGGGCAGTCCCAAGAAGCTCCCAAGATTGCCTTCCTCCGAGTTCTTGAGCAATCTCCACAACAGATCGAGGTCGGGGATGCCTTCCTCGATGTTCCAGCTACCTCCTTGTCGTGGTAGATGGTCGGAACAAGCTTCAGATCGCCAGATTAAAGGTTGCAAAGGTGGGGTTTTTGCTCACAGTAGTTAGGGCTTTTCTCTATCTCCCAAAAGAGGTCAAGAGAGGGGGTTTAGGGCTGCACTCGGGTTCAGATATAGGAGAGAGGCCTCTCCTGTCCCACATGGTTGATGTGAACCTTTTCAGACCGTTGGGGACAGCTCCCCAATGGGTGAGCTAGCTTGCTCCCGGAAATCCGGCTCTGCAACGCATGCAGATCAGAGAAATTAGCGTCCACATCGCTGGACGCTGGACTTAGTGTTGTCATCCATATGGTTGACGCCGACACAACACAAACGTCTATTGATCTTGACACCAAGTTGGCCTTCAGCCAGAACTCAAAAACATGCAGAAACCATGCACAACTTATACCTATATACATGCCATGCATATGTATTATCATGTACACACTACCACCATGCATTTCATACATTATTTACAACTAATTATACATATGCATACATAAGTATAAATAGTTAATACATACGTAGATATGTACATCTATGCATACACAACATGAATTATTTACACGAAATTAAAATAATGCAACAAAATTCGAGGGCCTTACACCCTCTCCCCCTTAAAGAAACTTCGTCCTCGAAGTTAGAACGACACTACTCAAACAAAAGGGGATACTTCTTCTTCATCGCATCCTCAAGCTCCCAAGTAGCCTCCTCTCGTGAGAAGTTCCACCATAGAACTTTCACCGACGCAATACTCTGGTTCCGGAGATGCTGAATCTTCCGGTCAAAAATAGCTACTGGTTGCTCCACATACGACAAATCTGGCTGAATGTCCACTGGCTCATGACTAATCACATGAGATGGATCTCGGATATACTTTCTGAGCATAGAAACGTGGAAAACAAGATGAACACTAGCTAAAGTTGGGGGTAAAGCTAGCTCATATGCCACGCTGCTCAATCGTCTGAGAATCTCATACGGGCCAATGAATCTAGGGCTCAACTTACTATGCCTGCCAAACCTGACGACACCTCGAGTAGGTGATATCTTTAAGAAGACATGATCACCCACCTCGAACTCAAGATCCTTCCTCCTGTTGTCGGCATAGCTCTTCTGCCTATCCTGTGCCGCAACAAGCCTCTTTCTGATAAGCTGGACCTTATCCGAAGTCTCCTGAACTAACTCTGGACCGATCAGCTGCCTATCACCAGTCTCCTCCCAACACAAAGGAGATCTGCAAGGCCTACCATACAACGCCTCAAATGGAGCCATATCAATACTCGCATGAAAGCTGTTGTTGTATGCGAACTCCACAAGAGGTAAATGACGCTCCCAATCATCCTTCCAATCCAATACACACGCTCTCAACATATCCTCGAGCGTCTGGATAGTCCTCTCGGACTGTCCATCAGTCTGGGGATGAAATGCCGAACTGAGCTTCAGCTCCGAACCTAACGCATGCTGAAGACCCTTCCACAACCTTGAAGTAAATCTCGGATCTCGATCCGAAATGATCGACTTCGGCACACCATGCAATCTAACCACACTACTAACATACAATCTAGCTAAGCACTCAACCGACTGCTTCTTCTTCATAGGCAAGAAATGCGCAGTCTTTGAGAATCTATCTACGATCACCCAAATCGAGTCATTGCCCCTTCTAGATCGAGGCAAACCCGAAACAAAGTCCATAGTGACAGCTTCCCACTTCCAAACTGGGATCTTCATCCTTTGCATAAGGCCGGATGGTCGCTGTCGCTCGGCCTTCACTTGCTGGCATACCAAACACCGGGATACATAATCCGCTACATCCTTCTTCATGCCGGACCACCAGAAGAATCTCTTCAAATCCTGGTACATCTTCGTGTTACCTGGATGAATAGAGAATCGCGATCTGTGAGCCTCCGCTAACACATGCTCACGGACATCTACCAAATCAGGGACACAAACACGGTGATGGAATCTAATCACACCGTCCTCATCACGAGCAATGCCTGCCTTGCCCACTAGCTCTAAGAGTCTAGGGTCGGCTTTCTGTTGCTCGATCACCTCATCCAAAACTGAGGACTTAAGAGATAACTGAGCTACAAAAGCCTGGCATAGCGATGGCTCTAACTCAGTCAATGCGCAAGCCACATCCTCCAACATCTTCCAATCCTGCTGGAGAAATGGCCTCTTTCTACTCAGAGCATCCGCTACGACATTCGCCTTTCCAGGGTGATACTGAAGGTCGAAGTCATAGTCCTTCAAGAACTCAATCCATCTTCTCTGCCTCAGGTTTAATTCCTTTTGGGAGAAAAGATACTTCAAGCTCTTGTGGTCGGTAAACACCTCAAATCTGACACCATAAAGATAGTGCCTCCAGATCTTTAGTGCATGAACCACTGCTGCGAGCTCCAAATCATGGGTCGGATAGTTCTTCTCATGCTCCTTCAACTGACGAGAAGCATAAGCCACTACCCTCTCCTGCTGCATTAGCACACAGCCTAAACCAATCCGAGACGCATCCGTGTAGATAGCAAAACCCTCTACACCGCTCGGTAAGACTAACACCGGAGCTGACGTGAGCTTAGTCTTCAACAATTGAAAACTACTCTCACATTTCTCGGACCAAACAAACTTCACTCCCTTTCTGGTGAGCTGAGTCAATGGGGCGGCGATGGATGAAAATCCTTCAATGAATCGCCGATAGTAACCAGCTAAACCAAGAAAACTACGAATCTCCGAAGGGGTCTTGGGAACCTCCCAATCCATAACTACCTGGACCTTTGCTGGATCCACTACTACACCAGCACCGGAGATAACATGCCCGAGGAAATAAACCTCGCGCAACCAGAAATCGCACTTGCTGAACTTAGCGTACAGCTTGTGCTCACGAAGAACCTCTAACACTACCCTCAAATGCTGACGGTGTGTGGCCTCATCCAGAGAGTAGACCAGCACATCATCAATAAACACTATGACAAAGCTATCTAAATACGGCCTAAACACCCTGTTCATGAGATCCATGAACGTTGTAGGGGCATTGGTCAATCCGAAAGGAAGAACCAAAAACTCATAATGTCCATAACGGGATCTGAATGCCGTCTTGGACACATCCTCACTCCGAATCCTCAACTGATGATAACCAGATCGCAAATCAATCTTAGAAAAGACTGATGCATCTTGCAACTGGTCAAACAAATCATCAATACGGGGTAAGGGATACCTGTTCTTCACAGTCACTTGGTTCAGCTTTCTGTAATCAATGCATAACCTAAGTGACCCGTCTTTCTTCTTGATGAATAATATAGGTGCGCCCCAAGGGGAAACGCTAGGGCGAATAAATCCCTTATCAAGCAACTCTTGCAACTGCCTCCTTAACTCGGCTAACTCTGCAGGTTTCCTTGGCAAGGGATGAGAAAACTCGTCCTCACCAGGAATGCGGAAAACAATCCTCTTCCGATGACAATCTACCAACGCATAGTGCTCCTCTAGCCAATCCAGACCAAGAATAGCATCATAGTCCTTCATCTTTAGCAAGAAGAAACACCCATCTAGGATTCTATCCTCAATGCACACAGGTAACGACGGAATGCACTTCCTAGTCGATACCGTACCCGCAGGGGTGTGCACAGACAAAGGGACCTCTAAATCCTCAGACTCTATACCGGACTCTAGGGCTAACTGCCTAGCGAACCGCTCGGAAATGAACGAGTGAGTAGCACCCGTGTCAAACAAAACCCAAGCGTGCACTCCTAGAAGTAAAACCGTACCTTCGGTGACATGCTCCGCCTGCTCGGCGTCCTCGCGTGCTAAAGCAAACACTCGAGCTGGGGCTCGAGGCCTTCCTGGTCTTCCTGTAGCTGGCGCTGCTGCCGCTACTACTACTGGGGCTGGCGCTCCGCGCTGGACTCCCTGCTGAAGTCTCGGACAATCCTTGATCTTGTGGTCGCTTCTTCCGCACTTCAAGCACTTTCCCGTAATCATCCAACATTCGGTACCGCCATGTGTCTTCCCGCAGTGGGGACACTCTTTCTTCACACCAGGGGAACGTACAGAATGTACTTGAGAATTGCCGACTGCCACTGATCGCTGCTGTGTCGGGTACACCACTTTCTTCTTGTCCTGTCGCTAGAACGTAGCTGCAGGTCTCTTCTGCGAAGCCTTCTTCTCTTCAAGGTATTGCTCCATCTCACCCTCTTGCCTACACGCAGCGCTGAGGGCCTCGTCCAAAGTGCGATGGTCGAACGCCACGAGCCTCGTCCTTAGTGATGGCTTCAGGCCCATCACGAACTTCTTTGTCTTCCTGCGCTCATCTGCCACGATATGAGGTGCATATTTAGAGAGTTCAGAAAATCTTGCCTCATATTCTAGCACGGTCATGGAGCCTTGAGCCAAGGAGAGGAACTCCTGCTCCATCCGGTCTTGAATATGCTCGGGGATGAACTTGGCCTGAAAGAGCCTCACGAACTCATCCCAAGCAACATCAATAGCTCTGTCCTCAAACCGGGTACGCAGCAATGAAGCCCACCATACATCAGCTCTTTCCTGCAGTACACCGCTCATAAGCACCATCTAAACAAATCTAGCTTAACAGAACATACAAGCATATAAACTAAAGCATACCTGTAGCATGTAGGTGGCTAACGTGACCTTATCCTCATCTGCACACCTGATGGCTCGGAATATCTTTTCTATCTCCCTCATCCAGCTTTCTGCCAACAATGGGTCACTCTCCCCCTTAAAAGAGGGTGACAGCATCCTCTTGAATCTCTCCATGGTAGAAGGTCCACCATGGTCCTGAGATGGTACTTGAGCCTGCTACAGAACACAGCAAGCAATACACAATCAACATAATATCGCATAATTAAATAAAATAGACTATTAATCATTTTATTAGTCTAACCTGAGCCTCCAACTGTGCTTGGAGTGCTGCCTGAGTATGAGCCTGCGTCTGCATGGCTTGCACCAGACCTTGCATGAATACTCCATAATCCACAGGCGGCAGTGGGGGCAGTACAGGACCCTGCGGTGCCGGGGCCTGCTGCTCCGCCCGCTCCACACGTCTCGACTCGTCCTCACGGGCCGGCGCTCCGCCACGCCTACCTCTCGAAGCCATGGCTGTAATAAATTTCAGCCACCATTAGAGCTACTTTAATTTATTTCCCAACCACTTTCTTATCTATTTTTCATTCATTATTAATCAATTCTACACATGTGGACATTCCTATGTAGACTTAGCATGTAATGAAGATGATGACTTATATATATTCATGTGCAATCTCAACCGGTCGCTCTGATACCAATCTCTGTAGTGACCCTCATTATATCGGTACGGTTATACCAACCCACGTCGATATAGTGAACGTTGCCACAGTGGGACATTTACCCAACGATAACATTCAGCTGAGATACACGTGAATATAAGAACAAAGTAGCGGAAGTAAAAGAACTACTGTCTTCATTTCATTCATCATCCACATTTAACATACATGATTCGATTGAATTTAAAGAGCTAAAGTCCACATAATCCATATAGAAGAAGTGCTAAGATAAAATACATAGTTTGTCCAAGTTTACATGATAGTTCTAATACAATGCCTCAATTACATACATCAAAATCTCAAAATGTCACAACTAAGCTCCACCAAGCTAGCTACTCCCCGCGCTCGGAGTCGCTCTCCACGGTCTCCTCCAAAGGTGTGTCACCTACTACACCTGTACGCCGAAGCAAGTAATGAGTCTAAAAGACTCAGCAAATAACACTACATCTATCATACATGCACATATCATAGCAGGTTTTTACATACCATTTACAAGACACAACATGTAGCATCCGTGACATTGAAATTAACAACCTATCATGGTAATTCTATTAATGAAATACATGATTCATGCTTTCAGACTTCCTAAATTAAAATCTCCTATCACATGCTCTCTAATCATTCCAACACATGAAAGTTCTACTTTCAATTAAGCTAGAATATGAAAGCAATTTAGCATGACTAGCTTACATACATGAAAGAAAACATTGCTAACATGGTTACTTCTCATTCTTACACATGCACATAACCATTTTACATGCTTTAAGCTTGCTGTTTTGACATGGTTTAACACTTTACAATCTAACACATGAAAGCTACATCCTCATTCAACCACAACGTGAGAGTAAACATACATGGAATGGTTTACACATAAGTAAGGATTGTCCCTAGCATGGATTCTACGCATTGTACCCATATAGGACATGATCATAACCACATTTATGTTGCTGTTCTAACATAATTTCAGATCATCATATCATGGATTTCAATCTCACATCCTCACATTTTGGTCTCACATTTTTACACAATTTCTTATTCACATAGTTCACACTTTACTCATTCACAATTTCACATGTTCACATTCTCACTTTTCACATGAACACATTCACATTTCACATTTTCACATCTTACACTTTAGTGTCGTGACACATAGTCCAAACCACCATAAGAAGGACACATCACATCATACACACATAGACGTCACCTAGGCAATACAGTGACGACTCTTACACTGCACAGACCGGGAGAACAAGTCTCCACCCTAACTAGTGGTACTTGTCCACCTCCAGGATTTCATCCTAATGCCCTTAGGATCACAACACATTGAACCTTCTCATGGAGACTTTTTCATGATACGGTTCCACTGCCCTCTATGGAAGCAGTGTCACACTTGGCACAATTTTACACATATCACGTTTACCGATTTTTAACACATATTTTTACACATGACGCTCATATATCATTCATTCTCTCATTCAAAACATGACTCTGTTTTCCTAATCATGCCACTACAGCTGACAGAATTTATCATTCAGGAAGTTTCACCAATCAGGTTGGATTTCCAGAAATTAAATCATTTCACAATGGCATGCATTAATTACCCATGTTTGCATGGAAAATTCATATTGCATGGTATAGTTGTCCAAATGACCTGAGAATTTAACCACATGCTGATTTTGGGTTTAGGACCCCACATGAAAATTTTCACATTTTTTTGATCCAAAATGCAATTGCAGAAAATTTAACCTAAATTCCCATATTATTCGAAATTAAATTTAGCATGGTGTATACATGAAAATTCAGTTTTAACAGATCATAACCCTGAACCCAATATACACAATACCACAGGAAATTTCCCTGGATTTATTTCACAACACACGATTTACTAGAAATTTAACAAATCCTACACATGTTTTCTATTTCCCAAGTATAAATTTTCAGTAAATCACATTGACATGGGAAATTCCAGAAAATTCAAAGTAGAGTCTGACGTATATAGACATGGTTCAACGAGATTAGGGCATCATAATTTCCCACGGATTATTAGGATCATGGGTGAACTTACATGGCCATTCTTCCACATGCATTTTAAAATAAACAATAACTCAACCATCCTCAAAA
Organism: Colocasia esculenta; assembly: GCA_014218235.1. Classification (NCBI taxonomy): domain Eukaryota; kingdom Viridiplantae; phylum Streptophyta; class Magnoliopsida; order Alismatales; family Araceae; genus Colocasia; species Colocasia esculenta. Next base: position 119,884,337 of record CM024755.1, on the reverse strand, counting down.
TAAATGCACAACCATTCTCCCACACATTCCAACATTCACATTACATAGCATAATAGGTTTACAATATATCCTCATCGCAAAACACATCGAAAGTAATCATATATAAGGAGAGAACAGTTCGCTGTTCTGTCCAGACGAACTTAACGGCAAGCCATGGCCGTTAATGGAGATTGACGGCAAAATCGCTGGCCGTCAATGAAGATCTTAACGGCAATTTATGTTGCCGTCAAGTTCAGGTCTCTGCAAAATGCAGGACCCGAGCTCCAAATTCAAAGAGAATGGGGGATCTAGGACACGAGGATAAATACATAAAAATGATAAAACCCTACTTGACATCTACATGGACGATAGGGGTAGGTTACTTGCCTTTCAAAACTCTCCAAAGGGATTAAATGGGTTGGTGATGCTCTCCTTGGGCAGTCCCAAGAAGCTCCCAAGATTGCCTTCCTCCGGGTTCTTGAGCAATCTCCACAGCAGATTGAGGTCGGGGATGCCTTCCTCGATGTTCCAGCTACCTCCTTGTCGTGGTACATGGCCGGAACAAGATTCAGATCGCCGGATTAAAGGTTGCAAAGGTGGGGTTTTGCTCACAGCAGTTAGGGATTTTCTCTATCTCCCAAAAGAGGTCAAGAGAGGGGGTTTAGGGCTGCACTCGGGTTCAGATATAGGAGAGAGGCCTCTCCTGTCCCGCAGGGTTGATGTGAACCCTTTCAGACCGTTAGGGACAGCTCCCCAATGGGTGAGTTAGCTTGCTCCCAGAAATCCGACTCTGCAACGCATGCAGATCAGAGAAATTAGCGTCCACATCGCTGGACGCTGGACTTAGTGTTGGCGTCCATATGGTTGACGCCGACACAACACAAACGTCTATTGATCTTGACGCCAAGTTGGCCTTTGGCCAGAACTCAAAAACATGCAGAAACCATGCACAACTTATACCTATATACGTGCCATGCATATGTATTATCATGTACACACTACCACCATGCATTTCATACATTATTTACAACTAATTATACACATGCATACATAAGTATAATAGTTAATACATATGTAGATATGTACATCTATGCATACACAACATGAATTATTTACACGAAATTAAAATAATGCAACAAAATTCGAGGGCCTTACAATTACCAGTAACCGAATCCATACGCAGATATGACCACACAGAATTTGCCCGCTCCATGGAAACCATAGGCTCAACAATCGCAAGAAAATCCACCCTGTTATTCCGAACAATTCTCCTAAGCGAACGTCGAGAGGTTAAGTTAGCTATTCCTCTGATATTCCAATATCATATGGAAGGATTCATGAGGATAAATATCCAGAGGAAGAGGCCACATCAGCTTTCGCCTTGGAACGAGTCCTGGCTCCCACGTTCTCATGCTTTCCCTCCTTGGTACATTTAGTCGTATTAGGCATGTATATATTCTTCGTATCCGCCAATATAGAAGCCTTGTAAAGGATGGACTCAGGCGGTTTAATATTGGAAATTACGGATTTCGAAAAGTCATCTTCTTCTCCTGTGGGAGCCATCATCGGAATATCCCTAGCTTCCATCCTCCCCGCTACAAGAGCCTCAACTGTAACAGCTTCAGAATCTGAACCATGTAAATGTACCACCATTTTATGTCCATGCATCCCCTGCAACGTGGGATGGAGCTGATCTTCCTCTTCCTGAACCCCCAGTAAACCAGCAGCCTGGACCTCCGCAGAAAGACCCTTTGTCATTGTCACCAACTGCTCCACTGAAGGAGCCTCCTGCCTTCCATGCAACACATCTTGGAGTTGAGCATTCTCTTCCTGAACCCCCAGAGCTTGAGGGCCTAGAGTGAAGAGCTCGGATGAAGGACCCTATGTATCCTCCAAAGGAGGATCGCTATCCATCAACGGAGCAAAATTGTTAACCTTCAAGGGGGCAATACGAACCTCCTTCTGACGCCAAGATTTTTTTAAAGTTACATTATCATCTAGCTTCCTTTCCTGAACAATCAGCTTCTTCTGAGGAATAAGCACCACATCTATTTCCTTGTTCTTCTTGTTGCACTCTGATTCTGCATGCCCTAGCTTATGACAGAAGCCACAAACTGCAGGAACCCTGTAGTAATTTATTTTTTGCCAAAAACCCTCCTGCCCACAGCCTATCCATATCCTTCCAGGTCTAGCCTTCGCGATATCCAGTTCCACGCACACAAAAGCTTCCTAGGTCTGGGTGAGAGCCACGGTAGGCTCTTAAATTCTCAGGACTTGACCCAGATTCCCAGCAATGGATCTTAAGAAATCTTGGTAGTAGAAGTTAACAGGGAGCATAGGAAAACCCACCCAGATAGGCATGACTGTCGGATCTGCGTTGAAATCAAACTGAGCTTCCCACTTAAAAAAACGGTATAAGAGACCTTTGATATATAGACTCCTCCTCAAAATGACCTTCAGATAATCTTCCTTATCCTCAAACCATAAGAACAAATGTCTATGGTTGAGGACACTAACAATGAAATCGTCCTTGAGTTCCAGCCTTTGAGGCAAACAACCATTAAGATCCGGGATGGAGCTCCTGCCATAAGCGCATCTAACAATGACAGCCAAGTTAAGAGTATCTATGGATTTACCTACCTCTTCCCTGGAGAAGAACACCGTCGGCTCTCCAGAATTTGTAAAACCAAGAGGCTTGATGCCTATATGCACTGGAGGAGGTGGCTTAGATTCTGCTATTATTTGAGCATAGGAGCGTCGCCCCGAAGAGGATGGTCCAACCACGAAGCCTTGCGTAGCCTCCCCAACCCCTGCTGGAGACGCCATGATTCCAAGCAGTAGAAGAACACCACCGGCCCTAGGCCGGCGGCCGCCCCCAGCAGGCACCTACAACGAAAACCCCAGAGCCTCTCTCTCTCAAATCTAGAGAGAGAAACTAACCGAAAAAAAATATACCAAGACTCTTAACAAGATAATTCACTAGAACATGTTTAACAAGAAACTAGTGAATCTATCTATCTAAAAACATGTTTCCAGAAACCCTAAATCCAAGGAAATTTTACTAAGGCAAAGATGCATAACATACCTATTTTTCCGGATTAAATATACTATGACATGATTATTTACTCATGTCAAAAATTCTAGTAATTATAGATATAATCAAAAAAAATATCAAAAATTCATGAAACTCTACCATACGTACATGCCAGGACAAAAATCTTAGAACCCATTCTTACACTCAAAATCTCCAAAACATCACTTCACATATGGTAAAACAATTTCTGGAAACAAACTGAAGAACTTAACGGCAAGGTCATTGCCGTCAATGGTAGTTGACGGGTAGGTCGATCACCGTTAACTTAGGAACTTGACAGCAAGGGCATTACCGTCAATCTCCTGTCTACAGGCAGTGCAGATCGAAACCAAATAAAAGAAGAATTTGGGCTCTAGGACACGAGACAAAAATTGTTAAAATTTGTGAAACCCTAGGTGATAGGCATAGGGATGAAACCCCTAAGTTACTTGCCTCAGAAAAACTCCCTAAAGATCAAATTAAGGTGATGAAACCCTCCTCAGCCAAGCCAAAGAGGTGATCTGCTCAAGCTTGATTCAACCTCCACGACCTAGAAGATGATCTCCCCGCGATGAGAGAGCCTCCCCACGTCCTGTAGATCCTTCCTCTTGCCAAAGGACATCGATGTAGCTTCTGGTTCGCCGGATTTCTCACCTCCAAAGTCTCTACTTTTCTCCCTCCAAACCCCAATAAACCCTAGCTGAGTAAAAGCCTTCCCATTACAGAGACAACCTATTTTTATAGGGGTTTGGGTCATGGTCATGGTAGGAAGGAGAAACCCAACCCAAGTCGGGGTTTCCAAGTTTATCCACGAAGAAATCGGGATGGATTCGGGAAAGAAACCCACAAACAGACGGAGGTATAGACGTCAATAAGGTTGTCATCTACATGAATTAGGCGGCAATCGTCTTTGTCGTTAACCTCCTCAAGCCAAATGGTAGACGGCATTAACTATGTCGTCAACAACAAGTTAACGACACACAAGGTTGCCGTCAATCTCACTTGACGACACTGATAGTTGTCATCAAGATGAATTTCAGGTCAGAAATCAAAACATAATAGCAAGTGTAATACACAAAAAATCTAGGGCCTTACAAACCAAACTAACAGTACCAAATATAACAGAACAAATGTTTGGATTAACCAACCTATAGTAGAAAAGTGTAATAGAATAGATGTCTAGCCAAATCAGAACAGTTCAGATCCAGTGTAAAATGCCAACACCGTCAATATCCCCTATAGGTATTTTCGGCTGCTCTTCACTCCTAGGACTAGATTGGAGCTCCTCGGACACTCTCCGTGCCCTAAATAGTATGCATTTTAGTCTAGTATAGTCGCAAGACCCAGTTGTGCTAGACAGGACAGAATAGTGCAAATGGATGCCATATATGCCCAATCAAGAGTTCAAGAATGCCATAATAGAAACAGCAGCAAGATCATATTAAGAATAAGATTCTAAGCAAGATACCACGAATGAGATGTTCAAGGAGACAGAAGGGTAGCAAAATGGCATACTTTTTGTTCAGTTTCATAGGTACCTTACTGCTTTGGGCTCCAAAAGTGAAGAGAAAACTGAATAGAAAGAAATGATTGAAATCACAACTGGTGACCAGATGACCATAACAAAATTAACATGGGTTCATTCATATTTAGGACATGAGTTCTAGTATTTCAAGGTAAGCAGATTGTCAAGGTAGAATTTCCATAATCACATGGTAAGAAAATCAATCAATGACAATTTAAGAATATTTAGCATAAACTCCATGTACTTAAAGCTTTCATATTTGGTTTGATAGTTTTTAAGATATTAGACAAACTTTGCCCTAGCATTCTCTAGGTAGACCAAAACAAGAAATGGTTCTGGAAGGCTCAACTAGCTTTGGGGACAACCAATATATGTCCCTGAGTGTAGCAGAAAATTATCTTCAAGGTATAGATAGAACAAAGTAGCAGTGAGAGGTTGTTGGAAATTCTAGGTAGATGACTCTATGGCTGAATCTATATCAAAGCAAAATAGGGAGACGGGAATCAAGAGGGAAAGCATAAGACCTACTCTGTGCCACGGTTGGTGGATGTTAACACTCCTTATACCCACAATGTGGGCAAAACAGAAGCAAAAAGAAGGTAGACTCAAAGGATTTTCAGACAGTATATGGCATATTATGTTGGTGCCCGAGATTACCTATCTTAGTTGCTTTCTAGATCTTAGATTCCTACAAGTTGAAGCAGAGGCAGAAGGAAGAACTCCAAGATCCCCAGCTACAAGATCGTCCTCCCTTGTTTTCGAAGGTTCCTCCAACTTCTAGCTCCAAGCTTTCCTTCCCAAGGCCAGAAATGTCCAAAGGAGTTTTTGGGATGGCCAAGGGAGAGTCATATAAGGCATTGATAAGGCTCTTGTCTCATTAGAACCCCTTTTTATTTAATCATAGTTAGTACAAGAGGATAGATAGCCAAAGATCTATCGTACTTGGGCCATACTTCTTGTCACGTCCCAAGCACGATAGCGGAAGAATTTGATTGAAGCATTGAGATGTGAACAGTCGGCAAATAAGCCTCTAGCGAGCAATCACACATAACACAACCAATTGTGCTCATAATAAAACTCAAACTCTTTATTTCATTTTAAAATGAGAACTAATACATATTCCAACTTAAATCAAACTACAAGACTAAGACTCAAATAAAGGAAAAATTACATACTATCCTCACTCCTACTATAAATCTCTAGTACTCTCATTCTCAGACTATAACACTACGACATTAAGATATTAAGACTTCAATACTAAGGCTAGAGAGCACTCTTCACTCTTGTTCATCCCCAGTATAGTCTTGGTTCTCTACATCTTCCATATCTTGTTCACCTGAAAGGTTGGAAAGTAGGTAATGAGCACACTCGCCCAGTAGGATTTACAACTTCCAGCAATGATATAAGTATTTAACAGTTTAAAAGCTATAGGGTATGAACATCATATGTACAATGCAATTAAAACGACGGTAGTAACACGTGTGCAGTGTATCATCCAAGATAGTATGATCAAGAGATTGTAATGATCAATCTAGCAACAAGGTTGTAATCAAGATTTCAAGATATTGTGAACAATGATCTAGCAAGATGGTAACTTCATGAACAAAAGCAAGATATCATGTAACAAGATGGCCATTTCACTAGCAAGCATTTTGAGTAACCCACTCAGAGCACTCCACAAGAATATCACGCAGGATCTACTGGTGCCTCATGCAAGTACGTCCTTCAGCCACTCGGGTTAAGGACCAGCACACAGTAGCAGGTAAAAAGCAAGTAAGTTTATCACGTGTAACAAGTACGTGCCATGCCAAGCACCAATCATGATTCCGCACCACGCCAAGTACACAACTTTGTCAGGGGATCAACCTAACAATCAACTCCTGGGGTAACGAACATCTTTGGGAAAACTGGACAATCAACACCTTAGGGTAAACAAGACTTTGTCGAGGGTAAATCCGACAATCACACCCATAGGTAACAGGACTTTGTCAGAATCTCCAGGACCAGATACAGGCCCTCAATCAGGTTCGTATTGCGCAACACTGGCATGTGTCCCAATGAGCTCGTCGACTCATGGGTGACAAGAATGAGTTTTGAGTCCATGACTCCAATATCATTACTGTAGTTCAAGAACGTATCACAAGAAGGCAATGTGTGTCAATAAGGAAAGACTGGTCGAGAAAGTTCAGGACTATCATGTCAATAGTAATGATTATCGAGAGTGTCATGCTAATAATGATATAGAGTTCAAGGGTACATTGGGAATATCGAGTCAAGAGTTCAAACTGGAAGCATAACGACACATTTACATAGATTATATCTTTAATAACTTGGTTTCATGTGTTATACTCAATCACTCCGAGAAAGTCAAGATGAGGAGAGAAAGATCTCGTCAAGAATGCCGAGAGAGAAGAGATACGTGCACACTAACTTCCGAGTACTTCATTGGTACAACCTGCTCATTGGCCATGTGGGAATCCATGGTCAGAGGAGACCTACGGAGGCCTTGGTCAAGGGGTCTGTAACGACCCGACCTCTCGGACCCCCCCACCAGGGACCCCGAAGGTCGTGCCGCCACCCACGGATCCGAAGACCCAGAAGGGTTAGAATTTAGTCCAGTGAGATAAGCAATGAATTCAAATAATTATAACAAGAAAGTTTGTACATTAATAAGGAAATTATGTACAACATGTCCCAAATAAAAGTACAGGTATAGAAAGAAAGGTGCAATCCTTAAGGGGCATACTCCGAGGACTTGCAAAAAGGCAACTCTCAGCTCACACAGAACAAGCACTCACACTCACAACTCACACTGTTGGCAATGCGCGGTGCAACAAACTGCCACCACCACCGTCCGGCAACGAACTCCTGCGACAATGAGTCTCTACCTGAAGAGAGTAGGGGGGTGAGCCTTGCGAACAAGACTTAATAGGGATAACCAGTCCCTTACCAGCCAGAGCAGCAAGAACTCCAATGAAAGCGGAAGCAAACTACTCTACAAAGCAGTAAAGCGAGAAACACCTACTGCAGGGTACTACAAAGCAGCGGAACAGAGTAATGCCATGACCCACAACCAGGGTCGGGCCAGACACGACTCCCGCAGAACTAGCGGAGTCAAACACAATGTGGAAGCAAAATCTCGGCACGCACCCTCCGAAACAAAGAAGCTCACGGAACACCGGAGCAACCACGCGAGACCAGAGTCTCACGACACAAACACCAACATCCCAGACCTCCACGTGGTTGGAAAGGAACAACCAGGTGTCACCACGAGAAACACCGAGCAAACATGTGAGAAGGATCATCTCACCACAACCACGGCCACCTCAAACCTCCACAAGGTTGAGGGCCCACAAATAGAACCACACTGGACCTCGGACACGCCACGAGGTCAACGAACTACACACTCCGGTGCCACCACGGACGGCACCAAGGAACGGGTTACAGAACCAGCAGTCGAGTGCCTACCCAAGGCACCCCGAGAGAACACGCTACGCGGAACACCGCCACAAGCACAGGCCAGACCATCAAAGCCCACAGAAGCTAGACACGACTAGGCTACAACCACCGTGCAGGCTTGGGCAACAAGACTCACTTGGAAACAACGTGAAACGTCGTCACAAAAAGAGCAACCAAGCCACCGCCACCGGCAGCTAAGAGGAGGACACACTGTCCACACCTCACGCCAGCCGCCGCCGACTGCCTACAACCTCCCTAGGTAGAGTGAGGCTAGTGAGCCACAGCCGAGAACACACACAACCAACCGCAGCCTGGCCGAGCTGCGGCCCCACGCCTAACCTCCCTACGTGGCTCTGAAACCAACGCAGAGCGAGGCAGTGAGAAGGACTAGCTGGTCCGCATCAAAAGAGCGCCACAATAACCTCAGAGACCCAGACTCAACTAAGAGAGCTCTGCAAATGACTCTACGCCGTTGTCCCCACTATTTTCCCCTCCACTCCAAGTCCGCGACTCGAGCACGCCCGCCGCCCGGAGAACTCCCTCTAACAGGCGCATGGGGATGGGGGTCCCAGGTAACGGTAACAACCTGTCTCGTGGACAAGCCCTCAAGTGCCTAGCACTGGGTGAAGAGAACTACCGGGCCAACCACCACAAGCAAACGACACAGCTGGTCGTAACCACGACAAACTAGTAGGCACAGGCACACACGGCACACCTCCCGAAAACCCCCGGGGGGGCCGTCGGCCAACCAAGGCACAAACCACAGCCAGAAACATCGGCAACCAGAACACGACCACAAAGGTGTTGCTTTCTAAACAAGAAGGAGACAACCAACCTGTCGCCACCAAGTCGTGACGACCAGGGTACCGCCTTCTGATCTGAACTCGACGTATCGACCCGTCGCGTTCAGCATCAGAAGGCTGAACCCCAAAGCAGGTCAGCAGACCTGTAGCCAATAAACACCAAGTCAGAAGGCAACGAGAACCCCTTCATGACCCGAAGGCAGAACGCGACATAGATCTTGTCGCAACCAGAAAGCGACACAAATGGTGTCGCCTTCAGATTCAGAATGCGACGTATCGAACCGTCGTGTTCCTCATCTGAAGGCAGGGCCCTTGGGGCAGATCACCCCAAGGTCCACGAGGCTAAATCCCTAAACAGGAGTACTGGCCTCGTGCCAAGTTGGTGAGACCTCCCTCTAACCATCTTGGACACGAGCCATCCTCTGCAACGATCGAAAACTAGAAACAGAGGGCAGAGGGGAACGCGATGACCAACCTATCGCTAGCAGAATGCGATAGGTTACCCGTCGCCTTCTGTCTGGTGTCGCGACAGCCAACCTGTCGCAACCTCAGACAAAAGCCTGAACGAAGCATTGGGGCCATCCCATGGTCCCCCAAGCTACAATACCACCCCCAAACGAGAGAGGGAGGGGAGCACACCACGAAAGCAACTAAAAGAGGGCTCTAAGGCACCAACGCCACCTCTCCTCGCCCACACATAACATGCACAAGCTTAAACACATGGAAGGAGCACCATCGACAAGCATCCGCCTGTGCAAACCACAAGAGCACTACGAGCACGGGGCGGATCGCTCCAAAACAAGCTCCATCCACATTAACAGGTAAGAGAGCAAGAGATCCCTACAGAAAATGAAGAACCGAACCCAAAATGGGCCTTCACGATGGCTCGGCCACCTCCTCCTTGCTCCACGCCACTCCAATGCTCCGCCACGAGCTCGTCGGCGCCTCCACGCTCCAAAACGCCTGAGAAGGAGGGAGGGAGCTCCCCCACCTCGGAGAGGAGAGGAAGGAGGAGAAATGGAAAAGAAGAAGAAAGAAAGGAGGGTTTACTGCCTTAAGGCCTCGGAACTGAGGTCGTGACAACACAAGCGTCGCGTTCTCAACTAGAACGCGACAGACTTCTTGTCGCCTTCTCAAAAGTTCCGCCAGGTCTTCTGACAGACAGACAGCCTCCAAACAACCTGTCACACATGCTGGCGTCTCAGGTGAACATGACCACTGGAACTTCGCCTTCACACGCACGCTGCGAACACGTGGCACACCTGCCAACAGACAACGGGAACGCGACACGAGGGTCGTCGCCTTCTCAACCAGAAGGCGACATAGAGCACGTCGCGTTCAGAACGCGACAGCCCGATCCGTCGCGATCCCAAGAACAACACCAAGGAAGCCAAAACCCGCGATGTTACAAGGTCACTAGTCCGTCAGAAGGAATATTTGACAGAGAGTTCACCACAAGCCAAGAAGGGGCTTTCCTATCGTGCTAGAGTGTATGCGCATACCGCGCGTGAGAATCGCTCCAGTGCGTGTGTGAATCCGATTATGGAAACTCCAGTTATAAAAACTTCGTTTATGGAAACTTTATTTTTGAAACTCTATATATGGAAAGTATCATGAGTACTAAAACATGCATGACCAATTTTAGCAAGTAACTATGCATTTTTAGCAAGTTTGATAACAAGGTAAGAAGTAGATAATCGACAAGTAGAGAATATGATCATGAACTTAAGATCAATTAAAATTCATGTAAACATGTTTTAAATCTTTATATGGGTTGATATATGCATGATATCAGTAACTAACTTCGTACAGGAGAAGACGGGGCATGAAAATGACGTCAAACAGGCTAAACAAGGTTGATCTGCCCAGGGGTGCTTTATAAGGGGTTTTTCCTAGTCCGATTTAAACTAGGTTTGACACCTGTGGATTTGAAAAATCAAAACAAATGCTAGGGTGATACAAATCGGGTGAAACCACCTTTGTTAGTTAGAGTACTTCCAATACTTTGTACAGTGACAAACAATCGGGAAACAAAGGTCGTTTGCTTGGGTAATTAGACATATTTTGACTGTCTACATGAATCTGACACAGTGATCATGTTCGGGTTAATACTCTCAGTACAGTCAACAAAAATTGGGCAAACCAGCCAAATGAAATTAGACTCATAGGGTAACAAGTTCTATGTTGAATACTTGGTCTAAAAACGACTCCACAGAGAGGTATGGAACTCATAAGACAAGTCAAGGTTAAATCATGATAGTACAGCGTCAAGATCATGCAAGATTTAATTCGTGAAACTCTCAAGATAAAAATTGGGGAAAATAGTAAGAACATAATCTATACATATGGATGCAAGCATGAACAAGTTTAATTAGAGTTTGGCATGGAGATGACCTACCTTTGGAGTTGAATAAGATTCGCTCTCTAGAAAGCTATAGTTCTGACCGCCTGGAGGAAAATGCCTAATACTCGCGACCTACTGGATATAAATTGGGAAAAATAGGGGAAAATGAAAGTAGACTTAAAGAGCTTTCCGATGGTATATGCCATGTTACGTTTGAGCCTGAGATCATCTACCTTTGACCAATGTTAAGAAGAGACTTCTGCAGGTCGATGCAGAGAAGTAGCTGGGGAAGAGAGCTCTGGTTGGAGGCGATCTCCACCTCCTATGGTGTCCAAGCTCTGCTCCACATGACCCCAGCCCAGGTAAACTCATCCCCAAGGGTTTTAGGAAGAGTATTTAAGTGGTTATGGTTGTTTAGTAGTCCTATTGTGTCTAGGAAAGGGAAATTCCGAGTTTTGGTTAGACCCTTTCTAAGTTTGCGGACTCCCATCCCAATTAGAGTGGAATGGCCATTAGGAAACCTCCTAGTATGGTTAAGCATGAATTTGGGTTGCTAAGTACGATTAATTGACTTTGGATTTGCCCTAATTACCCCTTTCTATTTTATGCTCAATTTGGGTTACGAATTTCCATGGTATTTTCTTACTTGATTTATTCATGGGCCAGAAATTGCCCATTAGTTCAAATCAGATAATGGGCTATCAATCCATGTTGTTTAAAGTCTACCCAACATTTTTAATTTAGTTTATGATCACATTTTATACACATGATAATGGATTTTCGACTTATTCCCTAATTACATTAATTAGTCACAATAACTTTTAAACCTAGCCCAAATGATTTTTATTGACCAAAATTTCTTGATGGGTCATTAGAGGATATTATTTAAAGTTTATCTATGATTTTTATTTAATTTTCTGACTCATCTAAGTACGTGTGATAATGGTTTTTCGACTTATTTATGAATTACGATAATAAGTCACAAAACACTTTAAACTTGGCTAATCAGGTTTTGCTTCACCCGAATCTCTTCGTGAGTCATTTAAAAGTATTATTTAAGTTGAACTATGATTTTTATAGAATTTTTTCATGTGATTTCATCTCCGTTATGTTGGTACGTTGTTTTTACTAATTTGGGAATATTAAATTATTATTTTCAAATTATTTCTGATTTTTCAATTAATAAAAATTTTGGGATGCTAACTTCTACCCATACCTAATGTTGACTTTGTCTGGAAAAAAGACAGACCCATCATACTGGGCCTTGCCAAAGTACTGGTACTTTTTACCAACTTCAAAAGTCACCTTCTAATTGGTATTAAAACCAACCGATTACTGAACAACTTAAAGGTCTCATTGGTAAGCAAACATTACAAAGGCTCAGACTTGGATAGAATGGAGGAAAAGACTGACTAACTGACAGTTGGTTAATTGAACTCCAATTATCAGTCAACCAATCCCTCCAGTGAACTAGGTCTAGCAAGATCGTGGAAACAGTCGATCGAATTTCCAAGAACGGTCGACCGAATGGAAAAATCAATTGATTGATGAACAAAATGATCAATCAGTGAACAAATCAATCAATTGGTGGACAATCAATCAATTGATGGACTAATCAATCGATTGCTGAACAAATCATTGGATTGGTCGATAAATCAATCAATTGGTGAACAAATCAATCAATTGGTCAATAAATCAATCGATTGCTGAACAAATCAACCGATTGATGCACATTAGTCGATTAACCATCTGATTGGTGGTATAATTGGATCGATTGGTGAACAGTGAAGTAAAATATGTGTGATGATCAACCAAGAGGGGAGGGGTGAATTGGTTTTCGCCTATTTAAAAACTTCTTTTACATGAGACAGATTAAACTTCACTAAGTAAATCTACTATGTGAGATGCACAATGGATATAACAATTATAACAGTGAAACCAACTATCTTAACATGCGTAGAGTGAAGATAGTAGAGAGGAAAGCAAACCACACATGCTCGCAGGATTTAGACTGGTTCAGTCAACACACCACAAGTGTGCCTATGTCTACTACCCCATACCCCGTGAAGATTTCCTCTAACTTGTTTAACCAGGGTACAAGCCTTAAACCCCCACACATAGTTGTTTCCGGGGACAACACAAACCATACATCATTTTCTAGGGACGAGATAACCCGATGTGTATGCGCCACATGCACTACATGCCAACCACAGACCTTACACATTATGAAGATGTTCAATTTGAATGTACAGTTCCCAAACCAGGAACAAGAGAAGAAGGATGAAACTTGTAGTTCAGACATCTCCGATTTGGCGTGGTTGAGAAACATCGGAGAAGAACATAGACTTTTGCACAAGCCTTCTTGGACGTAGCACTCTATATGCACGATCTCCTAGATGTCTAGAGCCTTGAAACCTTGCAGCAAACCTCGAAGAAATTGCCTGGAAAATGATCTGGTTCACTGGTTCTCCTCTTATCCCTACTTGGACTTGAAGGAACCAAAAATTTGGAGAGCAATTTAAGATAGGTGATCTCGGGCTCAACATAATGCAGTTTAACTCATCTGAATACCTGTCAAGCATGCTTTGGTTATCCCTGCCTTGACCAACTTTCTCATGTAGAACTTTAAGTACTTTTCACTTTTACAAAAGATTGGGAGTCTCTCTTACCCTCTTGATTCATGTACCTCTAGACTATTTGCCCAAATTATGATCTTAGAATCCTTATATTCTGAATTTCCAACAACTTCCTTATTGGAAGCTTGATTTGTTTTCTTCCTTAAGAATGATTTCTTTCATTGGTCAGTCCCTGACCAGCTGTTATGTCAAAGCTTTGCAAGCTTAGTTGGTCCTTGGTTTGCCCAACCTTCATTATGGTCTTAACTATTTGGGCTTCTTGTTTATCTTTTGATTCCATCACCCACAGTGTTTAATTGAGAATTTCCTAGAGTTCTCCTACCTTGGACCTTCAACATCTTCTTTGTAGGAAATTTGGACTGTTTCTAGTCCGAATACCCTCTTCCCCACTATTTCCAATTCTATGATAGGTGCCTTATGTCCTTATGTGATTCAGAAGTCTTCCAGGGAACATTTATTCTGCTCTGTTTAGTTCAGAATAGCACACAATTTGGCATGTTTAGTATCCTAAAAATTTCTAAGCCATGAAAAGGATTTAATAACATGAAGATTATCCTATTTGCTCTTAATCTTTTGATTTGAATTTCTCATCACCTAATTTGAAACTCTATCTTAGAATCATGCTTGTCAAGAAATCTGAAACCCATACTGATCTTATTATGCCTACTTGCTACACGATTTGATTTCCAGCAGTTGCACTGTTATATTGTCCATTGACACTCTTAGAATATGTACCCTTATTATTCTTGATTCATCATGGTACTTATGAATCTATACAAAATCTGTAAGGGTCTACAACAACCCGAGATCAAGAAAACATAGCGAAAAATAGATTTAAAATTGATCTCGATTTGTTTTGGGATTCGCAAACCAGACTATCAGGTAATCGAAATCACCTTGCATGGAATCGGATCCGCGTTCGTATGATTCTGTGGAGGTGACGCAACAAGCCGTTAAGTCGTCCGGCCTCTAGCGGTGTCCACGCGGTCTTCCTCATGACAATCCATGCCTGCTCCCTTGGGTTCCGCAACACTCGAAGAGAGAGCTTGGATCCGTGCCGATATCTGCGACATACGTGGCACAGGAGAGAGAGAGAGAGAGAGCGAGAGAGAGAGAGAGAGAGAGAGAGAGAGAGAGAGAGAGAGAGTGTGTGTGTGTGTAGCACCCCGAGAATTTCAGTAATTGAAAATTTGAGATAAATAGAAAATATGACCACTTAATAATTTAAAACTAGTTAAATATGTACCAACATTATCCTAGATGTAAAAACACATCTAAAATTTTTGTAAAAATCATAGTTAGACTTTAAATATTATTCTCTAGTGACCCATAAAGAAATTTGTGCCAATAACAATCTTTTGGATTGAGTTTAATAATTATTGGACTTATTATCTTAATTAAGGAATAAGTCGAAAAACCATTATCACATATACATAAAGGGGTCATAAATTAAAATAAAAAATATTAATGGACTTCAAACATTGGGTATTGACAACCCAATGAAAGAATCGGGTCATAATATATATTTTGGACCACAAATAAATTCAAGTAGAACAATAACCCTGAAATTTGAAAAATCTTAACTAATCAAGATTAAAAGGTTAAATACTCATCCAATACATACTTATTGGACTTCAAATGGAGCCCAATTCATGGTTGCAACCTAAAATAAGTTTCTATATCAATTCCATCATGAATTGGGGAGAGAAATCTCCAATTTGAGGAAGGATACACCCAAACTCGTCCCTAAACGTTTCCTAATTTAATTAGGCAACTAAAGACCTCTCTCTCTATAAATAAAGCATCTCTCTCCCATGGGACGACCCCTAGGGTCATTGGAGGTGTGCTTGGAGGCTATGGTGGCTGGAGATCTCAAGGAGAAGGCTGGAGCAAGGAGAACCTCGTGCTCTTCCCAACTCGGATATACAGCGACCTGCACACAAGAGTCAGATTGATCATCACCAAAGGTTAGTAAAATATTGATCAAATCAAGAAAATAATACACCCATAGAAAGCCCTTCAAGTCTACTTTCAGATGAAATTATTTTGCCCAATTTTTATCCAGTAGGTCGTGAGTATTAGGCGTTTTCCTCCAAGCGGTCAGAACTAGGGATTTCTGGAGAGCAAATCTTATTCAACTCCAAAGGTAGGTCATCTCCATGCCAACTCTAATTAAACTTGTCCATGCTTGCATCCATATGTATAGATTATGTTATTACTGTTTTCCCTAATTTTTATCTTGAGAGTTTCACGAATTAAATCTTGCATGATCTTGACGTTGTACTGTCATGATTTAACCTTGACTTGTCTTACGAGTTCCATACATCTCTGTGAAGTCATTTTTGGACTAAGTGTTCAACATAGAACTTGTTACTCTATGAGTCTACTTTCATTCGGCACTAGTTTCCCCAATTTTTGTTGACCATATGGAGTGTATTAGCACAAACATGAACACTATGTCAGATTCATGTAGTCAGTCACAATATGTTTTATTACCCAGTCAAACGACCTTTGTTTCTCGATTACTTGCTACTGTACAAAGTATTGAAGTACTCTAAGTAACAGAGGTGGTTTCACCCTATTTGGACCACCCTAGCATTTGTTTTTATTTTTCAAACCCACAAGTGTCAAACCTAGTTTGAATCGGACTAGGAAAAATCCCTTATAAAGTGCCCCTGGGCAGATCAGCCATGTTTAGCCCGTTTGACGTCGTTTTCATGCCCCGTCTTCTCCTGTATGAAGTTAGTTACTGATATCATGCATATATCAACCCATATAAAGATTTAAAACATGTTTACATGAATTTTAATTGATCTTAAGTTTATGATCATATTCTCTACTTATCGATTATCTACTTCTTGCAGGCCTTGTTATCAAACTTGCTAAAAACGCATAGTTACTTGCTAAAATTGGTCATGTAAGTTTTAGGGCTCATGAAACTTGCCATATATGGAGTTTCCAAAAATGACGTTTCCATAAATGGAGTTTTTATAACTGGAGTTTCCATAATCGGATTCACACACACACTGAAGAGATTCTCACGCGCGGCATGCACATACACTCTAGCACGATAGGAAAGCCCCTTCTTGGCTTGTTGTGAACTCTCCGTCGGATATTCCTTCTGCCGGACTAGTGACCTCTTGACCGAGGCCTCCGTAAGTCTCCTCTGACCATGGATTCCCACATGGCCGACGAGTAGGTTGTACCAATGAAGTATCCATAAGTTAGTGTGCGTGTATCTCTTCTCTCTCGGCATTCTTGACGAGATCTTTCCCTCCTCATCTTGACTTTCTCGGAGTGATTGAGTATAACACATGAAACCAAGTTATTAAAGATAGAATCTATGTAAATGTGTCGTTATGCTTGAACTCTTGACTTGATATTCCCAACGTATCCTTGAACTCTATATCATTATTGACATGACACTCTCGATAATCATTACTATTGACATGATAGTTCTGAACTTTCTCGACCAGTCTATCCTTATTGACACACATTACCTTCTTGTGATACATTCTTGAAGTACATTAGCGATATTGGAGCCATGGACTCTAAACTCGTTCTTGTCACCCATGCGTCGACGGGCTCATTGGGACAGATGCCAATGTTGTGCAATACGAACCTGACTAAGGGCCCGTATCTGGTCCTAAAGATTCTGGCAAAGTCCTGTTACCTATGGGTGTGATTGTCGGATTCGCCCCGACAAAGTCTTGTTTACCCCAAGGTGTTGATTGCCCAGCTTTCCCAAAGATGTTCGTTACCCCAGGAGTTGATTGTTAGGTTGATCCCCTAACAAAGTCCTATGCCTGACGTGGTGCGGAATCATGATTGGTGCTTGGCATGGCACGTACTTGTTACACATGATAAACTTACTTGCTTGTTACATGCTACTGTGTGCTGGTCCTTAACCCAAGTGGCTGAAGGACGTACTTGCATGAGGCACCAGTAGATCCTACGTGATATTCTTGTGAAGTGCTCCGAGTGGGTTACTCAAAATGCTTACTAGTGAAATGGCCATCTTATTACAAGCTATCTTGCTCTTGTTCATGAAGTTACCATCTTGCTTGATCATTGTTCACAATATCTTGAACTCTTGAATACAACCTTATTGCTAGATTGATTATTACAATCTCTTGATCATACTATCTTGCATGATACATTGTACACATGTTACTACCGATGTTTTAATTGCATTATACATATCATGTTCATACCTTCTAACTTTTAAAATGTAAATACTTATATCATTGCTGGAAGATGTAAATCCTATTGGGCGAGTGCGCTCATACCTGCTCTCTTTAACATTTCAGGTAGTGAAGGTAAAGCTACATGATGGGACTTGTGCTCCGAGCGTGGAGTACACTTAGAGAGTCCATTCCTATTTTTTATTTAGATTGGTCATTATTGTAATTTTCCCCTTTCTTTGAGAGAGATAGATTGGTGAGCAAGGAGTGTTTCATTTGACATTGGAGATTGTAATATTCGTTTTGATAAAGAAAGGAAGAAAGTTTGATTATTGCATTATGGGCCCTATTTGTAATAGCTATTGGTCTATAGCTTCTGAATGTTAGCTTGTTCGTCGCGTCTCCCAATTTATTTCGCTGCTAAAATAAAAATTGGGTGTGTGTGTGTGTGTGTGAGAGAGAGAGAGAGAGAGTGGCCAGGTGGAGCCCTGATGCTTGGCCAGGGTTGACCCACCATATAATTATACAAAGACAGTAGTTTTTCACAAAAACATCTGATCTATATAACCTTTTGCGTGTGACCCTCTAGGCCCAAGTACCAATCTAATTAATGGCCCAATAAACTAGTAACCCTTACTAACTTGATTAATTAGTTAATATCTCATATTAGCTAACTAATAATCTGAATCAACTTTATCTAGCTGACTCAGCTGGGCCTCCAAACACGTTGGGTGCCAAGCAACTTTATATGAACCCGGAAGGTATTGGGGTTCTGCAACCCTCATAAGGAACCTTTCTGTCATCAGTTGTCATGTAGATATAATCTCTCATTTGTCAAATCCTAACTTGTTGTCCCACTGGGATCCGATGCTTTAGATTAATATCAAAAACTCCCTTTTTGATATTTTGTCTACCCTGGCCAGGGACTCCATTACATCGTTTCCTTGAGTATTCTCCCTCCATGTATTGAGGGCAAATGATCCCTTGTTGACCACTCAATCCCCTTCGAAGGTCTTCCGCTGTGTCCAAGCGTTGACTATTTAGAATCTCTTGAATAGAGATTCATAGGCCAAGCTCAAAACATAGAAGTCCACCAACAAGGTGTCTTTGGTGTCTCAGATCTAAAGACCTTCTACACAACTGTGAGAATCGAATCTTTCTGGTTGACAGTTAGGTACAATACCATCTAGTGATTCTATTAGATCAGTTCAGTGAACTCTTTCTCTAAAGAGCACCTATTGTTTCTCCTTAGTGTGTCCACACACATGACTATGAGATCAGTTATCCTCATCATATGAGCGGGAGTAAACAATACAATTCTAACTAGATCATATGCTAAATTGCATATGATCTGTGCTATTTATTAAAAATAGTTTTAATGCTCCATAAATTGTGAAAATTTTCAGATATGTTCCCTGTATTATATGTGAACTGTGGTTAAAATTTGGTAGGAGTCTAAGTATTGTGCAGAGTGCTATTAGTTCCTGAATTTTTCTACACCATGACATGATAGATTTAAATATAGAATAATAATGTATGTTGAATGTTACTGTTCAGAAATTTTAATGAAGTTATAACTACTGTGTACATGTTTTATATCTGATGAAATGGATGGTTCACTGTCTACCATGTACCAATTGAATTATCTTATAAATTGCCTGAATTCTATGTTTAATATTAAAAATAGTTTTTCTGCTCTGAAATTATGAAAAATTTGTGATGTGTTCTGTGATACATATGTACCCTGTGTTTAAAATTTCAGTTTATTTTGATCACTATAGAATGAGTTACGAATTTCGGAAGGTTCAGCACCATAACTTGAATGTTAAGTCTCAACCAACTTTAAAAATATGATTAGCATCATGTTTAGTTTCTGTTAAATTCTGGTTATGATTGATTTGAGAGTTTGAATGCGATAAGTTATATTCCATGAATTATGTATGTGCATGTGCATGGGAAGTGAGAGATCAAGTGATATATGTGTGTATAATGGTTAATGTAACAACATTAACCATTATTCTTTAGAAGTGAAATTGCATGCAAAGTGTGGGCTGAGCTCTTCCACCTCATGCAGTTCCACAATCAGGTCGCCACCAATATATCTGATGGGCTGTTATCCTTTCTCTCCAAGCAGGCATCATCTAGCACCGCTGGGAAAATTACTAAGTGTACCTTTATGGCTGCTATGTGGGAGATTTGGTGTAGTCGTAACCGAGCCAGATTTCAAGAACATGGTATGTCGGCTAAGCATATCGTGAACAGGACCGTGCTCTCAGTTCGAGCTGCCAGCATCAACCTCAAGATCCAACAGCTTCCCCAGCCTTGGCTCAAAGCACTTAAGGAGAATGGAAATAACCTTTTGCAGAAGAAAATCTGTCCCTACTGTCGTCAAATGGATGCACCCACCGACAAGTAGAATCAAATTGAATGTGGATGGAGCATTTAAGAGCGCTACAGGCATTGCAGGAGGGGGAGGCATCCTGTGTGATCACAATGGAGATTGCATCTTCGCCTTTGCTGCTAACTACCAAAGGACTACCTCAGCTCTTGACGCAGAAGCCTGAGCTCTTCGGGATGGCCTTGCTATGTGCTGCACAAAAGGTTTCTTAGACATTATGGTGGAAACTGACTCATTGGCCCTCACACAATCTGTCACTGGTCAGGTGCTGCGCCCTTGGGAATTAACCTGCATCTTTCAGGAGATGGTTGCAAATTCTCACCTGCTCACAACAAAGATCACGCAAGTCCCCCGTGAGGCCAACCAAACTGCTCACTATCTAGCCAGCTATGGGTGCTCTATAGATCAGATTGATTTCTGGGAATCCGGGGCTGCCCTACCTCACACTGTAAAGGGTCCCTACCGCTTGGATAAGGTAGGGTGCCCTACTCTTAGGACCTAGCCCGCCCCTTGTAACTTTTCTCTACTCACTGCATATAATAGAAAATCTCAGCCGCTTGGCGGGGGTAGTGGCCCTCTCACTCTGTGAGGAAGCCCCTACCTTCCCCTTTTGGTTCGGCTATATTAAAAATAATAATAATAAAAACATAAACAAAAGTGCCCATAAGACACTGCCACCCTAGATGCTTGGAGCTGTACTGTAGTAGTGCCCCTGCGGGAAAGCTCAAACATATTATGTGATACCCTAGACAAGGGGCTTGTTAAATTGTGATACCCTGGACAAGGGGCTTGTTAAATTGTGATACCCTGGACAAGGGGCTTGTTAAATTGTGATACCCTAGGCAAGGGGCTTGTGAAATCCTGGAGGTGGACAAGTTCCACTAGTAATGGTGGGAAGGGCTTTCCCCGGTTTCTGCAGGAACTAGGACTTGATTGCTATGCTTAATGCTTAAGTATGGTGATTAATGTTTCTATTATTTTGATTTTAAAGAAATTATTATTTTGAATTTTTAAGTATTTAAATTTTCCGGTTGCTACATCCTCCCCCACTTAAAAGAATTTGGTCCCCAAATTCCACGACTACTTCAGTTAGATATAAATCCTCACTCTATGCTAAAGGTAGTAATCAGGGTAAGCTTAGAGTTACCTTCCACGACTCCACCCTCCTCGGTGGCCTTAATTTCCTACACAGCTTGAAGTCAACCATGCTTCTTTTGCCCAGTTGGGCGTTTCTCTTTCTCCTGCTCCTTAAGTATAGGGCACTTGGAAATGCGATGATTGTAATTCCTGCAACGTAGGCAAGCACCTGCTTTCCTCCAGCATTCCTCCGATATGTGGCCTATCCTATTGCAGTTCTCGCATCGTCCTTTGCGAATAAGGGCTAATTGTATGTCGTTCTTCTTACTCTTCTTTATTTTTCTTTTATCACCGTTTGGTTGGTCCCTGTTGTCAGAGAATTGAGATCTTTTTTATTAGTTGGGGGTTCCTTTAGAAGAGGACAGTCTCGCATTTAATGCTGCAAATCGCCACAACGTAGGCATGCACCAACGCTTCGCCAACACTCTTTGGCCGCATGACCAGGCTTGTGACAATGAAGGCAAATGATCCTGAAAATCTCATCGTTACGTTTCATTGGTTGGTTTAATCTTCTTAGTCGCTTCCAGAGCTCTTTCTAGCAGTTGGGCGGCTTGCTGACATGCCAGAACTAGCCTCTAAGTTGGTCTCATGTCAGCGTCCATTAAGAGTTCCTTCAAGAATAAGGTTGGCGTTAGGATGCTAAAGTAATATTAAGTTGATACATTTGTATAGATAAATGTATTCAGATCTTAACCATGGTTCTACCCAATCCTCACATAGGTATGGTGGTTGTCTTAGACACGTGTCATGGCAGTTCACCTAGAACATCCTAGGACCTAAAATATCCTAATAAGGACATCCTAGGCTCTGATACTAACTGTCACACCCCGCCAATTTAGCAGCGGAATAAATCGGGGAGACGTGAGCAAAGTACATAGTAGAGTAAAATGTACAACAGTTGAACGACTCAGAGCATCCAATGAACAATAAATGGGAATAAAACTCTTCATTTCATTGGAAATTTCACTAAGACTATTACAACCACTAATTCGGAGCCACACATAAGGCTCAATGACATCACTACATTGTAAAAGAAATATATTGCAATAACTACCAGACTCCATGGTACTAGGGTAACTTCATCAACTGACTCCAAGTCGCTCATCACTCTGGTCCTGTCCCATTAGTATGAGTAACGTCAACGTCCGACTTACCTGAGACTCAATAACAAATAACGAAGGGTGAGCGATAACGCCCAGTAGGACTTAAATCTCAAGATCAAGCATGCGTTAAATGATTAATACTTTGAATGGAAGAATAACTAATGATAGAGAGAGTCATATAAAGTCCAGAAAGTAATAGCACAAGTAACATGGTTCAAATAGCAGATGAATCAAGTATAGCACGATGATTAAAGTCAGGTCACGATAGAAAACGATGTCAACACGATAGCAAGAAATGTCAATGTCACGCAATAGCAAGCAACATGTATAGCAAGGAGAGAGAAAGTAGTTGGCCATATAGAGAGTAAATTACACTTTGATTGATTTTCATCAATCGAAATAGTATAGCACTTTTGATTAACTTTCGTCAATCAAGATAGTAATTGCACTTTGGTTATCCGTAGATAGCCGAGAGAGAATATAGCACTTTTGTTTTGATTGTCATAGAGTAATATTGTTAAATGGCACTTTGTTGTCAAAGGACAATGAGAGAACATAGCACTTTGTTTTGTTTGTTAAATGGCACTTGGATGTAATGCAGACATCCTGATCATGTTAACTCCCATGGGCAAATGGCACTTTTCGGGTGCTCCTCCCAGGACCAGATCAGGGCCCTATTGCGCAGGCATTAGTTTTTTTGTTTATCTTTAGACAATCAATAGATGGCCAATAGAGAGTACCAAGAAATAGATGAGAGCGCTAGATGAATAGATGAGATAGTAGAGTGAATGTGAATAGATGAGCATGTAGAGTATAGATGAGAACTAAGGGACTTTGCACATAACACGTCGAGTAAATAGGCGATAGTAACAGTTGCACAACACGCGCGATTGGTGTTGGTAGTCAGGTGCAATTCAATACCTTTCCGCTGGCCATGTTATGCACAGGTCCAGAGGTCCGGCGTGATTCAAGATAGGAACGAGATCTTTCTAAGGCCGATTGGATCTTACCGATCCCTAGAAGGGTATCATAGGCATTAGGGTACAACCAGCTCGTCGACCATGTGGGAACCCATGGACAGAGGAGACTTACGGAGGCCTTGAACAAGGATTCACTAGTCCGGCAGAAGGAGTATCCGACGGAGAGTTCGTCCAAGTCAAGAGAAAGTGTGTATATAGAAACAAGTGCCCGATGTTCTAGAGGAATTCTAGAACAGTGGAGCGTCGGTAACGGTATTCCCAAAAGATCGCGAGAACATGACGCCAAGTCCATTTAAAATAGGGCAATTTAAATATATAATTTCTAGATGTATTATGAGAGATTTCTATGCCAAGTTAAGTCATAATGGATGGTTCAAAGTGTGTGTACACATGACAAGAAAATCATAGATATGACAAGATCAAGTGTAAGCCTTTTAAGCAATTAAACCACGTTGATTTATAATTGTTTATTTACTGCGTTGGTAACTGTTAACAAGGAGTATATACACAGTAAAGAGATAGAGCATCACAAATCATGGGTAATCATGTAAAAACCTCATATCGCTACGTACCTCAGTAAGGGTCGCGACAGGGTCAGATCAGAACGCGACAGGGTCTTGCACAGGTCGCGACAGGTCGGCCAGAGTAGGCTGCCAGAATGCGACGGTGTGGCCTGTCGCGTTCAGAACGTGATAGGTACTGTGTCGCGACGGGCCCTGAGAATGCGGCCTACGGGCCGTCGCGTTCTCAGGTCCTGCGCCTGAGTCTGAGCGGGGAAAGGACAGTGCATGGGATTGCGGTCCAGGGTTCTATAATTTGACATAGGGATGTTAAAAAAACTCATAACTAATTGCATAGGCAATGAAAATTCATGAAACTAGTTCGAAACGGATCTAGACATGCACTAGTATTCACAGTAAATGGGAATTTGAAAACAGACATGGTTTCGACATGCTTTAAACAGGTTTATTCATGAAGAACATGGAATAGTGTACAGTTGAGATGCAAGAATTAATTCGAGCAGTAGGATGGATGAAATTTAGGGCTTTCAAGGGCAAACAATGCCTAACATCCATCAATATCTCTAGTTAAAATTTCATAGCATGGGGTCGAGTATTCATGAAGTTCTAGATTTTAGATGAAGGGTCGGGGTCATGACGAGTGCAGAACTTCAAAAATCAAGAAGAAAATATTGACTTGATGGAAAATTATGAAAATAGAGGACTTTTATTCTTGATGGTTGGAACAATCTACAGACGAAATTTTATAATTTTTGCTCGTGAGAATGCCTACCTTTGACTCTTTTTCTCTTCTAGGGCTAGAACTTGAAGAACACGGGATGAAGCTTGATCAAGCCTTCTCCCCACAAATTCCTCTGCTCCTTGGCCTCCTCTCCACGTCCAGCAAGCCCCAGCAACGTGCTAGGGCCAGCCATGGAGGGTTTAAGGAGTATTTAAGCTTGTTGGGTTTCTATTTCCTAATAGAACTCTAACTCCTATTTAATTCCGAGATTTCCATATTTTTTTCCTCCTTCCAAGCTTGCCAACTCCTAATTGGGTTAGGATGGGATCTAAATTTGTGGCCAAGCAATTGGGGTAGGTTTAGGAATCCAATTCCAACTCAAATTACTTATTTTAATGCTTTAATACCCCTTTTCTATTTAAGTAATATTTAAGTTACAAATTTAGGGTATTTTCCTATTATTCTTTTTTTTTAAATCCCTATTTTGGCCCAATAATTTTTAGACGGTCCATTTATTAAAACCCATTATTTAATGGAAATTAACTTATGGAAATTTCCCTTTTTAATTAGGGAATAATAGTGTTTCGGATTTATTATATTTTTTCCTTACTTGAATTTATTCATGGGCTATGGGAGTCCATTGGTCCAATTTCTATAATGGGTCATCAATGCATGATGTTGGAAGTCTTTCCGACATGTTCATTTAATTTATGAGCACGTTATATTTCCGTGTTAACGGTTTTTTGACTTAGTTTCCTAATTTGGATAATTAGTCACATTGTGACATACACTTGGCCAACTGTATCTTTCGTTGCATTAATTTCTTAGTGGAATACTTAGGAATAATGTTTTGGGGTTGATTTATATTTTTTACAGAATTTTCTGATGTATTCTTACACATACGATAGTGGTACGTATGTTTCTATTATTTCGATTTTAAAGAAATTATTATTTCGAATTTTTAAGTATTTAAATTTTCCAGGTTGCTACATATGGAGATAGGCTGATCATCAATCTCCTCCTTTTTGGTGATGACAAAACAGTAAAGGAATGAATACGAAATATCTGAAATAAATTTGCCAAAAGCATTTAAAGTATGTATTTTAGAGTGTTTTCTCCTCCTTTTTGTCAGTAATCAAAAAGAAATGAAGGGAATAATAGAGACAAAGAGAAATGGGAGACAGAGATCATGATAGTATTAATTAGTGAGGGTTTGAGATGTAGAAGGCAGGAGACAGAAGAGAAGCAAGGTGTGAGATAATCGGCCAAGCTTTGACTTCCTACTCTTCAAAATGATTTTTAAATAGCTCCCAGTTGATATTATAGGAAGGCCCCATGTTTGCACTGAGTCATTGAATGTGAAGCTGCCTCTAATCCTTAATAAACTGATTGAACTCTGGAGCGCTGAGAGAAATTCTGTAAAAATAGCGGGTACCAAAACTTGCATGTTGTAGAAACTTGTCTATTGAGATAGGATAAGAAAAATTGTGAGCTAGCAATTCCTACCTCATAGCAACATATACTTTGTATCTTTCGACCCAGATGGAGTAAGGATCTGACACCATATTGATGGAGTTGAGATCCATGAATTGCTTAGGAGATAAGGTGGGTTGATTTGACTGGAATTAAGATGCATTGAGCTGATCCAACTGGAGAGCAGCATGATGATATAATTTACGCCAGTCAGATGGGAAAAACCTTCTAGATTCTGCCAACAGAGTGGCTAATACTGAGGATTTAATGAACCCTTTGTGATATTCTCTGAACAGAAGTCGATAGAATGCTAAGGAGACCCCTTTTTGAACTTGGATCTGGGCTTTGACTCTTCCAAACCTCTTAAAAATAATTGGACCAACATTAGAGTCCATGAGCAGAAAATGTAACTGAGGGAGCAGCTTGAATTCTGGCATCTTGAATGTGGCAAAGTCAACTTGAAGAACTGTACTATCAGTGTGCTGAGACCATAGGTCATTTACTGCAATTCGGAATTGAGCAAGCTGGACTTCAGGAAGACCATTAATGTAAGGTCTCGGGTCTTTGCGGATCTTTATTGGGTCTTTTGGAGGTTCTGTGTGGTCGACGACAAGACCATTGTCGTTGACTTGGGGTTGACGGCCAGGGCTAGCCGTTGACTTGGTGTCAGCGTCCAGCGATGTGGACGTTTGAGGTTGAACTCAACGGCATGTGATCTGGACGTCAAGCCTTTGGCGGTTCAGTTGGCGGATAGGGTTGTGGACGTCAATTGGTCGGACCTGTTGAAATAGGGCAGCCTGAGAGCAGAGCTTTTCCTTCTCTTTTCCTCTCCTTTCCTCCACCTTTGCCTTTCTCTATTTCCTCAGCTTCTGATGGTTGATGGGAGCTCGTGGGAAGGCTCTGGATCGCGTGGCGGTGCTTGATCGAGCGGGAAACGCGAGGTTTTGGTGCGATTCGCGCGGAGTCTTCGGGGGGTTCCGGCACGATAAGTGGCTGTTTGGGGGTTTATAAAGCGTTCTGAGGTAGGGACTTAACTCCTATAACCCTCCTTAACAAACCAGCATGCTAATTTGTGTGAATCAGTGTGCAAATCGTGGTTTAGGGTTGGGTTATAGTATGCCGGGATTTTTGGGTGTTTTGAGTGATTCAAGAGCTGAATCACTTGTTTCTGAAGTTCTGCTAGTATAAATTGATGAGAGGAAGTATTTCCCTCCATCAGTCGGAGTTCTGTTGGGTAATTCTACCCAATTGGACTGATTCGGAGCTATTCTGGGTTTAGGGGACTGAAGAGCTTAACGTCCACATCTGTTGACGTTGAGATCTTCAGGGGTGATATTGACGACATGGTCGATGGCCGTTGAGTTAGGGTTAACGACATTATGAGCTAGGGTCAAGCGTAGGGGAAAAATCGGTCGTGGACCAGACGCGAGAGAGAGCGTCTGTAGTGTGCACACATGGCTGGGGTTGAGAGCCTCTGTGGTGACAGGACGCCGAGCCACAGACCCTAGTTGAGTCCTACTTACTGTGTGTGTGTGTGTGTGTGTGTGTGTGTGTGAGTGTGTGTTACTGAGCCGCGAGGTTTACAGTTTTGTGTTGTGGTGCGACGTGTACTTACTTTCAGTTCTTACTTTCCGCACTTTAGTTCTATTGCCGATGGGGTTACTTTTCCCTACTGGGTCTCTTTTCTTGAGACTCACTCCCCTCCCTTTCAGGTGGGTCTTCGTCGACTCCCGTTCCAGGCGAGTCTAGCCACTCCGGTGTTGGTGCTCCTTAGCTGCAGTGAGTAGTACTTTTTGTTGTACTTATGTACTCTGTACCTTGCTCAGACTCTGAGTTGTACATGTTATGTTCATATAGTGGAATTTTACAGCTTTACATGGTGTGTATCTTCTTACATATAGTCTCCTCGGACGTTCACTTCCTACCCTTCCGAGTTTGTCTCGTGGGTTAGCGGGTCAGAATTCGGGTTACTGGTTGTTACTGGTAATGCGGATTTTGGGTCGTTACAGTTTGGTATCAGAGCCTGGTCTGAC
Source organism: Colocasia esculenta (assembly GCA_014218235.1). Classification (NCBI taxonomy): domain Eukaryota; kingdom Viridiplantae; phylum Streptophyta; class Magnoliopsida; order Alismatales; family Araceae; genus Colocasia; species Colocasia esculenta. The sequence goes on along the minus strand of CM024755.1, from coordinate 119,855,968 downwards.
GAGATATATATAAGGAAATACCCATCATGTAGACTCAGAGTATAAAGAGTACAGCTGCAGCTATCTATTTAGCCCGGAGTTAGTTAGTATATTTATGTGTGTATTTCTGCTCTATGTATAGTACTATGGCACCTAGGCGACGTCCTAGAGAGGGAGTGGCTGAGCAGGTGACTCGTTAGGAGGCTGGAGATGCTCCGCCACCTTAGCAGACGCAGCCTTTTCCACAGGACGCACATAGTGGTATTGCTCCGCCACCACCTCCACCTCAGGTAGCTCAGGGATTAGACATGACTCGATTTCTTGAGGGGATGGCTCAATTTGTTGCTCAGCACCGTGACGCGCCGGTACCCCAGGGTGGTACTAGGAAGGTGTTGAGGGAGTTCTTGCAGTTTCAGCCTCCTCAGTTTTTGGGCCAGCCTGATCCAGATGCAACGCGGGCATGGTTAGATGCAGTGGAGCGGACTTTTCGATCCGTGGAGTGTGTTCCCGAGGAGCGAGTGCTGCTAGCCAGTTACCAGTTGCAGGCGCAGGCGTTGACTTGGTGGTCCGCTGAGTGGGAGACTACTTTTCAGTCTCATCCACTTAGACAGATTCCGTGGCAGGAGTTTGTCGTTTCTTTTGAGAGAGCCTTCTGTCCTACTTACGTCCGGACGGAGAGGTTGTACCAGTTTCTGGACTTGCAGCAGAGGGACTTTACTGTAGTACAGTACAAGGCCAGATTTGTAGAGCTAGGGCGTTATGCTCCGCAGATTATGGGAGATGAGGGTCTGAGGACTCAGCAGTTCGTGAGGGGCTTGAGGCCAGAGCTCAGGCAGGCGCTGATAGTTGCTCGTGTCACAGACTTGGATGCGGCCTATCAGATAGCGGCAGCGTTGGAGGCAGACACCTTGCGGACTCGTGCTCGGAGCGCAGAGGTTCAGACACAGGTAGTTCCTTCTCAGCCTCGACAGCAGCAGGGTAGTGTGCAGACGACCCCGAGGACTGCGACTTCCTACGCGTCCACTTCTACTGGGACGACGGCAAAGTCAGGATCTCGGAGGAAGTTTCGGCGTGATAGGAGGCAGGCATAGCAGAGGCAGCAGTCGGTTGGGAGTGTTCAGCAGCCGACAGGTCAGCCTTCGTAGCAGGTACAGCTTACTTTTGCTGGTCAGTGTTACCGGTGTGACCAGATGGGTCACATGGCGCGAGATTGTCCTTTGCTACCTCGTGTGCCGCAGCAGCAGACCCAGTCACAGCCCCGAGTGCAGCAGCAGCAGCAGGCACCTGTGCAGCAGCGTCAGCAGACTGGAGGTTCGGGCGAGAGGTAGAGGTCGTGTTACTCACTTGACCCGTGCAGACGCGGAGGCAGCTCACCTAGTGGAAGGTACTGTTTCAGTTTTTGGTTGTACAGCTAGAGTTTTGTTTGATTCCGGTGCCTCTCACTCTTTTGTGTCTGAGGAGTTTTTAGACTCCCTTGGAGAGTTGAGTTCGGGAGAGTCTGTTGAGTTGGCAGTAGAGTTGCCGATAGGGGACTTTGTCCTTACGTCCTACTGTCTTGAGGAGGTACCTGTGTAGTTGCAAGATCAGTGGTTGTCGGCTCGTCTGTTTGCTTTGCAGTTACATGACTATGATGTGATTTTGGTATGGACTGGTTAGAGCGGTATGTGCAGTGATGGATTGCCAGAAGAAGAGGGTGCACTTGCGGATACCTGGGGAAGCGGCGTTCTACTTCCAGGGTATCGTACCTCTTACTTCTCGCTTTTTAGTTTCTGCTTTGAGGGCAGGGAGGTTACTTGCTTCTGGTTGTTAGGGTTTCCTAGTTTCTGCAGTTACTCTTGACCAGATTGCCTCGGGAGTGGGAGACATTCCCGTAGTGTGTGAGTTTCCGGATGTTTTTCCGGAAGAGTTGCCTGGTCTACCGCCAGAGAGAGAGATTGAGTTTACTGTAGAGTTGGTTCCTGGCACTATACCTTTTGCACAGGCACCGTACCGTATGGCACCAGCAGAGTTGAGGGAGTTGAAGAGGCAGCTTGAGGAGTTGTTGGAGAAGGGCTATATTCGTCCTAGCTTTTCTCGTGGGGGTCACCTGTTTTGTTCGTCCGGAAGAAGGATGGTAGCCTGAGGTTGTGTATTGATTATAGGAAGCTAAATCAAGTAACCATCAAGAATAGGTATCCTTTGCCTAGGATTGATGATCTCTTTGATCAGCTTCAGTCTGCTCGTGTCTTTTCGAAGATTGACTTGAGGTCGGGCTACTATCAGTTGCAGATTAGAGATTCTGACATTGAGAGGACTGCTTTTCGGACCAGATATGGACACTTTGAGTTTTTGGTGATGCCGTTTGGGCTCACCAATGCTCCAGCGGCCTTCATGGATCTGATGCACCGGGTGTTCCACCAGTTCTTGGACCGGTTTGTCGTAGTGTTTGTTGACGACATTCTGGTGTACTCCGTTTCGGAGGAGGAACACGCCGAGCACCTGAGGATCGTGTTGCAGACTTTGCGAGAGCACCAGTTGTATGCCAAATTTAGTAAGTGTGAGTTTTGGCTACAACAGGTTCACTTCTTAGGGCACGTGATCTCAGGTGAGGGAGTTTCGGTAGATCCAGCGAAGGTTGAGCCAGTTTTGCAGTGGGAGAGTCCTAGATCTGTGTCTGAGATTCGTAGATTTTCTGGGTTTGGCAGGTTACTACCGCAGGTTTGTTCGAAACTTTTCTCAGGTTGCTGCACCCTTGACTCGGTTGACGAGAAAGGGAGTTCCGTTTGTGTGGTCGGAGCAGTGTGAGCAGAGCTTCATAGAGTTGAAGCGACTGCTTACGTCAGCGCCAGTTCTTGCCTTACCTTCAGGTGAGAGAGTTTTGAGGTTTGCACAGATGCTTCAGGTGTTGGTTTGGGTGCGGTTTTGATGCAGCAAGGCCGGGTGGTGGCTTATGCGTCTCGCCAGCTTAAGCCCCACGAGGAGAGTTACCCGACCCACGACCTAGAGCTTGCAGCTGTGGTGTTTGCTTTGCGGATTTGGCATCTTTACCTGTACGGAGTGAGTTTTGTAGTCCGTACCGACCACCAGAGCTTGAGGTATGTGTTTTCTCAGAGGGATCTGAATATGAGGCAGCGTCGATGGATGGAATATCTGAAAGACTATGATTTCAGCATTGAGTATAAGCCTGGAAAGGCGAATGTGGTTGCAGATGCCTTGAGTAGGAAAGCACAGATGAGTCATCTGATGCTTAGAGAGTGGCAGTTGTGGCAGTCTGCGACAGAGGGGTCTTTCAGAGTTTCGTCCAGTCGTCGACAGTTTGTGTTGGGCAGTTTGTTAGCAGCTCCCGCCGTTGTGAGACAGGTTGCTGAGGCTCAGCAGGCAGATCTCGAGTTACACAGTGTGTTGCTTCTCCCAGAGGTTGAGCTTTGTGAGGACGGGACTGTTAGGTTCCGAGATAAACTCTATGTTCCTGTTGAGGAGTCTATCAGGAGAGTTGTGTTGCAGGAGGCACATGGTTCCAGGTACTCGATTCATCCAGGGTCGACCAAGATGTATCACAGGTTGAGACGTCAGTTTTGGTGGCCTGGAATGAAGAGAGACATAACGGCTTTTGTTGCTAGGTGTTTGGTCTGTCAGCAGGTGAAGGCCGAACATCAGCATCCAGGAGGACTTGTGCAGCCGTTAGAGATTCCGATGTGGAAGTGGGACCATGTGACGACTGACTTTGTTTGTGGTTTGCCGAGGACAGCTAGAGGTTTTGACAGCATTTGGATTCTTGTGGACAGATTGACGAAGACTGCCAGATTCTTGCCTGTCAGGACTAGTTGGGGTGTGAGTAGGTTGGCCGCGTTGTACGTAGAGCGGATTGTTCCTTTGCATGGAGTGTCGATCTCTATTGTGTCAGATAGGGATCCTCACTTCACTTCTGGGTTCTGGCGCAGTTTCCAGAGAGCTTTGGGGACAGAGTTGGATTTTAGTTCCGCCTACCACCCTCAGTCAGACGGTCAGTCAGAGCGGACTATCCAGACTTTAGAGGACATGCTTAGAGCTTGCTGTCTGGAGTGGCAGGGGTCGTGGACAGCTCACTTGCCGTTGGTCGAGTTTGCTTATAATAATAGCTATCACTCCAGTATCAGTTTGGCACCATATGAGGCTTTGTACGGACGACCGTGTCGCACTCCTCTTGACTGGTTCTAGGTTGGTGAACGGGTTGTCACGGGGCCAGAGTTGGTTCAGCAGGCAGTTGAGGTAGTTCAGCTTGTGAGGCAGAGGCTTCAGTCAGCTCAGAGTCGGCAGAAGAGTTATGCAGATCAGCGCAGACGACCGCTCGAGTTTCAGGTAGGGGACCAGATGTTTGTCCGTGTGTCTCCTATGAAGGGAGTGGTGAGGTTTGGTAGGCGTGGAAAGTTGAGTCCTCGCTTTATTGGACCTTTCACCATTTCTGAGCGTGTCGGAGGTTTGGCGTACAGACTTGAGCTTCCGTCAGAGTTGGCAGCAGTCCACGATGTGTTTCACGTGTCGATGCTTCAAAGGTACCTTTCTGACGAGTCTCACGTTCTGCAGAGTACAGAGTGGCCTGAGGTGACTCCAGTGTTGACTGTACCAGAGTTTTCGTTGCATATTGAGGATCTCCGAGTTCAAAGGTTGAGGAACAAGGCTATCCCGTTAGTTCGTGTTGCGTGGTAGCGGCACTCCGGTGGTGAGTCGACATGGGAGCGAGAGGACGAAATGCGCGAGCAGTTTTCGTACCTCTTTGGTGAGTCTTCTTTCTTTATGTTGTTTGAATTTTGAGGGCAAAATTCCTTAAGGGTGGAGGGCTGTAAGGTCTCGGGTCTTTGCGGATCCTTATTGGGTCTTTTAGAGGTTCTGTGTGGTCGACGACAAGACCATTGTCGTTGACTTGGGGTTGACTACCAGGGCTAGCCGTTGACTTGGTGTCAGGGTCCAGCGATGTGGACGTTTGAGGTTGAACTCAACGGCATGTGATCTGGACGTCAAGCCTTTGGTAGTTCAGTTGGCGGCTAGGGTTGTGGACGTCAACTGGTCGGACCTGTTGAAATAGGCCAGCCTGAGAGCAGAGCTTTTCCTTCTCTTTTCCTCTCCTTTCCTCCACCTTTGCCTTTCTCTATTTCCTCAGCTTCTGATGGTTGATGGGAGCTCGTGGGAAGGCTCTAGATCGCGTGGCGGTGCTTGATCGAGCGGGAAACGCGAGGTTTTGGTGCGATTCGCGCGGAGTCTTCGGGGGGTTCCGGCGCGATTAGTGGCTGTTTGGGGTTTATAAAGCGTTCTGAGGTAGGGACTTATCTCCTATAACCCTCCTTAACAACCAGCATGCTAATTTGTGTGAATCAGTGTGTAAATCGTGGTTTAGGGTTGGGTTATAGTATGCCGGGATTTTTGGGTGTTTTGAGTGATTCAAGAGCTGAATCACTTGTTTCTGAAGTTCTGTTAGTATAAATTGATGAGAGGAAGTATTTCCCTCCATCAGTCGGAGTTCTGTTGGGTAATTCTACCCAATTGGACTGATTCGGAGCTGTTCTGGGTTTAGGGGACTGAAGAGCTTAACGTCCACATCTGTTGACGTTGAGATCTTCAGGGGTGATATTGATGACATGGTCGATGGCCGTTGAGTTAGGGTTAACGACATGATGAGTGCCGTTTACTTCCTATTGGTGGCAATCGATATGGCCGTTAATCTCCTATGTCCCAGCAGACTTAAGTGTTGTGTTTCAAGGCGATCAACATGTGATGTCCGCCCTGTTTACACATGTGGGCCAGGCTCAGAGTGTGACTCCGCCTGTGCATAGGAGTAGTTGATTGTGGCACGAGGTGTTCACTTACTGTACGGGGTTTCAGACGTTGAGTGTATTCCGTCTGTTGTACGCGCGTTGCATTACCGTGTACCCGTTTCTGTTGTGTTACCTAGGCGTGGGTCCGACTCCGTCTAGACGACTAGCGTGTGGTTGTCCTCCGCTAGGGAGCCAGCACGCTGAGTGTGACTCTGTCCTGTGCGTACTCCTTGTGGTGGTTTTGAGCCGGTCTCCGTGGAGCCCCTTCTCTACCGCTAGGGTCAAGCGTAGGGTAAAAATCGATCGTGGACCAGACGCGAGAGAGAGTGTCTGTAGTGTGCACACATGGCTGGGGTTGAGAGCCTCTGTGGTGATGGGACGCCGAGCCACAGACCCTAGCTGAGTCCTACTTACTGTGTGTGTGTGTGTGAGTGTGTGTTACTGAGCCGCGAGGTTTACAGTTTTGTGTTGTGGTGCGACGTGTACTTACTTTCAGTTCTTACTTTCCGCACTTTAGTTCTGTTGCCGGTGGGGTTACTTTTTCCTACTGGGTCTCTTTTCTTTAGACTCACTCCCCTCCCTTTCAAGTGGGTCTTCGTCGACTCCCGTTCCAGGCGAGTCTAGCCACTCCGGTGTTGGTGCTCCTTAGCTGCAGTGAGTAGTACTTTTTGTTGTACTTCTGTACTCTGTACCTTGCTCAGACTCTGAGTTGTACATGTTATGTTCATATAGTGGAATTTTACAGCTTTACATGGTGTGTATATTCTTACATATAGTCTCCTTGGACGTTCACTTCCTACCCTTCCGAGCTTGTCTCGTGGGTTAGCGGGTTAGAATTCGGGTTACTGGTTGTTACTGGTAATGCGGATTTTGGGTCGTTACAATTAACATGGCAGTAGTCATTGTACATCTAAAACTTCCTTATCAATTTGATTTCCTTATGAATGAGAGGACCCCAAGAGGAAGTGTGTTGACTCTCAAACCATGTCGAAAGGGAAATAGTATGATCTGATGGAGGGTATCTGCGATCTCTTGCAATCTCAAATTTCCTGTAAAGAGCTTTATGGGATCGGGCCCAATGTTTCTCTATCTTGGACTCAGCCGAAGAATAGATCTTATTGTGGTCAAGTTTGGGCACAGTAGATAAAGGAAGGATAAGAGTGAGATATTCTAACATATTCAGATAAGAGAGGCCAAAAATTGCAGCAAAAGTACAATTTTGAAGGTCTTCAGTGTATAAGGATTTCCTTCTGGGGACTACTGAGAGAGAGTACCACAAAGGGGGAAATAGGGCTGAAGCATTGTGGGGAACAAACTCTTTGGAAAGTTTCCTCTTCTTCGAAGCAGGACTAGAAGAGGGTTGAGAGCCAGTCCTGTGGTTATGAGAGGAAATAGATAAAACTATTTTGAGTATGGCCTCTTCAAATTCATCCTTAATGTTGGTTATAGAAAGGCTTGTAGTGCTAGTGCTCTCAAGAATGAGAGTGATGAAGGATGGTGGAGTAGGAGGATGGAGAGAGAAGAAAGAAGAAGAGGGGAGAGGTTGAGTAGATGGTCCGGCTGAAGAGGGACCAGAGGTAGAGGCTAGAGGTGCCTTAGAAGAAGGAGGTGGAATAGAGGAAGAAGGAGTGGGTGGTGTTGAGGGTTCATCAATGAAGGGAGTGGGAGAGGAAACGTGTTTGGGAAAAGGTTTCTTGGAGGGTTCAAGAGCAGGTGGAGCACTGAAGGGAGCAATAGATGAGGAAGGGGTAGGAGTCTGTATGACTGGAGGAGGATCAACTGAGGATGAAGGCTCAGAAGGCTCGGAGTCTCCCATATGCACAGATGGCCCAAGAACTACCTCTACTTGCTCAGAAGGCCCTGGTGGCCCGGTCACCTCTTCTACAGGAATGGATGGCCCTGATGGCCCTACAATTGGTTCTTCCTGCACTGACTGATCTGCTTGGTCTGACTGTTGAGAAGGCCCTGATGGCCCAGAAATAACTTTAGGTGCTGATACAAATGGCCCTAATGGCCTTAGTTCAGATACAGCTGGAGGAACTGGAGTGGCTTGAACAAAAGGATCTTGAGCTGAAGGGGGTGCTGCAGAAGCAGATGAAACTAAGTGATGTCTCACAAATTGTGTGAGATCAGTCACCATGGTCTTTAAACTGCATAAGTCAGATTTCATTTCTTGAAGCTCAGACCTTACTTCACACATAACTTTGGCTTGAGAGCTTTGGCTGTGAACGGCAGATGCAAAATCTGCCTGAAGTGAACAAAATAGCTCTCCATGAGCATCCAACCGTGCTAAAACAGGGTCCAGATGAACACATATCTTCATTTTCTTGGATTTGTTATGACCCCTTCTAGTGAGCCTGGAATACTACTAGTTACAACTTTTTCTCATCCAACATCACTAACAGCTGGCTCATCATGCATAGCTGTAAATTCTGTTTGCTGGTGAGCATTATCATCATCATCATCATCATTAGAAGCATCTTCCACTATACCTTCTTGAAAGGGATCTTTAAAGATAGCAGCAGTAGGCTCCCCCTGAGCTGGAGCATCTTCCATAGGAACTTCTTCTGATTGGCCTAGAGGCATACCATCTGGAACAACTTCTTCATGCTCTTCTTCAACATGAGTTTCTTCAACTGGAGCACTTTGTGAGTCCTCAACAAGGATTGCTACATGCTCCCCCTCAGTATGAGCAACTTCTTCAATAGTATTGGCAAAAGATTCTTGTACAGTAGGAGTTCAATTTCAGGTACAACTCTTTCAGCTGATTTCCCATAAGACTCAATTAGCTCAATGTGCTCAGGAGCAATATCCTCAATTATCCGCTCAGTAAGTGTGGATGTAACAGGTTCACCATCCCCAGCTGCAGTTACAACTTCTTGAACAGATGGAGCTTCAATAGCAGAAGTATCTCCTATGATGGCTCCTCCTTCAGCCGTGGAAGTCTTAGACCAAACATTTGTTGACAGAGAAAAATCACTTTTCTTTAAATTTCTGGTTCGGATGGGCTGCCCCTTTTTTTTCCAATAGCTCCCCTTCCAGATCAACTTCAAAATAACGAAAAATTCTGGTAAGTAGATGTGCATAGGGAAGAGATACTGCCAACTTGTTCTTCTTATCCCAAATAAGTTCATTTGCGGTCTTCATCTTTTCAAAAATCATTTGTGCCATATTCACTTTCTGATTTTGCATAGCCCAGAACATGATATCAGCGTCTCCTTTTGTGCATTGAGAAAAAGTGGCACTGCGAGGTACTAAAATTTGGCAAACAATAAAGTGCAGTAACCTATTGAAAGCATTAAACTGATTTATGTCTATTTTTCCTTCCCTGAGCTTACACTCTGTTCCAATAATCCCAAGGCCTTTGGCATGAATGTCTACTGTGTTGATCAAGTTGTGACCTTCCTTAGAAACATCAAATAATTCTTCCAATAGATCAAAAGTGATTCTAATAATCTTACCTTTGACAAAAGAGGTGAGTGTTCCTCCATCTTCAGACTGAAGGCAAGTATAGAACACCTTCGCCAGATGCTGTAGACACCCATTTCTGACCCATAAGTCAAGCCAAATTCCTTGTCACATCATTGATGCCCCACGTTGGCTCATCATCGCCTAGCTAGCTTTCTCCGGTCATGGCATCTTTCTATTTAGTTCATCACCCTGGTGAATTCTTCCTAGTCACATCAACCATTCTTCATCATCATTTCGTACCTCTTTGAGTTGGGAGTTCAACGCTTCAAACCGTGTGCCAATCTGATACCCATGCAAGGAGATCAGACACTTTGAATGAGCCATATGCTGAGAGATCAGGAAGGCGACATCCCCCCTGTCTCGTTCATCTTCATAAGGTGACGCTTCTCCCATCGCGTTCCAGTCCCTTCAGAAGGTGACACCTCGATACGTCGCATTATTATTTGGCATTTTAATTCCCAAAAAAAATTGCCATAAAATGCTTTAAAATGTTTCCTTCTCTGGAAGGCGACGTATCAAGGCATCGCGACCAGATAGCGACCATGGGCCTATCGCGTTATGGTTTCCATGCAACGTGGCCTTTCCTAGTCAGACTTGGACCCTTGCTATTCATGAATAATCCATCTTTTGGTGGGTCTAGAGATGTCCAAATCCTTCCAAACTCGGAGGAGACCTTCCTTAGAGCTTCCTTGCCACATTCTGACTCCCCTTGCATGAGCACACTTGCCCAGAGTCGGACTCCAGCTCATTATTCCTCTCCCATCCCGTTCAGAAATAATCACATATAAAACTTTTCATAGGGCACGGTTTAAGGCAAGGCCGGCGTCTGCTTCTTCCTCTCCTAGAGAGCTGTAAATTCCCAGAAGACCTCTCAGCCTCCAGACGACCAGGAAGTGCCCCCCAGAGTATTTTCTCCTCATCTACGCTTTCTCTCTCCTATTCTTCTTGATTTTTCTCTTCATACATGCATGTTTAGATCTATTTTCTTCATAGATTTGCATTAGAACACTCCACACACACCACTTTTAATCACCCAAAGGGGTTAAAACACTACCCCATGTGAGTTCCTCCCAATTATCTCATGTTTACTTGTTATTTTGGGATAGATTCCACACCAAACGAGTTTCTAATGGGTGTTTCATTGTTTTGATGTTCTTGGCAGGTGTTAGAAGATAGTAGCAGCACGAGGCTCTTGCCCCTCGACAGGCTGAGGAGCAGGAAGAACAAAACCCACAGTCTTCATCTTCTGTTGCAGAAGGCGACACACACCTGGTCGCGATCTCCTGAAGGCGACGGTTTGCATGTCACATTCTGAGAACCAGAAGGCATCACCATCCCCGTCGTGTTCAAGACAAGGCGACAGATTCCTTGTCGCATTCATAGCCCCAGGTTCCTTTCTGCACTTGTTTTCTTCCTTTTCCCAGAGTAGTTACCATCTTTTCTTCGTCATACATCTTTTGCAACTACTTTGGTGGCGATCACAGACTCTTTTCCTTATTTTTAATCATCATATTTGGGGAGCAAATCCCGTGATTACACCTTTTGGAGATCACGGTGGGACCTCTAGTGCCTATCGTGCTCGTTACTGTCTTCCACTGCCTGTTTCAGTCCTTCATGTGTGTGGTTATTCTTTAGTTTTCACGTTTTTCCGTTTATTTCACTACTTTTTGAGTTTTGCTGCACTAGGTGAGAAGGCGACGTCGAAGTCGTCGCGATCTGTAAGGTGACAGGGAGGTCGTCGTAATTAGGTCAGATCTCCTGATTCCATCTATTTCTGTATTTTTGGGTTTATTTCAAGTACTCCATTCATGCTGTGATTTCATTTGTGCATGATCCATGCTTTTACAAGTCTGTCAGTCCTCCATGCTATAGGGTTGTTTGATTTTTCGTGCATAATCACGTATATCTGATCTATGTCCACTGCGAAGAAGAACGCGACGTTGTTCCTGGTCGCGACAGGTAGGTTGTCACCTTTTGCTTCTGAAAGCAGGTCAGCCTAATTTCTATTTTGCTAGTTTTAGGTGTCCCGCAAAGCCTCCATAATCTATGTCCGAAAAATTAAAGATGTTACTGGTTATCGGAGACAAAATGGTGCCCTCAACTATCTTGGCATCTCGTTGAGAGCTGGGAGAGTCCTCACTTCAGATTATAAGTTTCTAGTTGACAAAATTAATACCAAGCTTGGTAGTTGGAAGTCTAAACTAATTTCTCAAGCTGGCAGAAGTATTTTGATAAATTCGGTCTTATCTTCCATCCCAGTTTACCTGGCAGCTGTCTCCAGTTTACCTAAGGCACTTTTGTCCTACATTGACAAGTGTTGTGCTGCTTTCTTTTGGAATGGTATAGAGGGTTCCCGCCGGCGCCACTGGGTAGCCTAGAATAAAATCCAACTTCCTAAAGTGAAAGGAGGCTTAGGGGTCCGAAATATTCATCATGTTCAGCTGGCTCTAGCTGTGAAACAAATCTGGAATGTCCGTCATGGTACATCATTATGGTCGGGGTACGCTAGAAAGTGCTTTCAAGATAATATCTATACTCACATTCCTGGTTTGCCCAAACGCATATGCACTATGGCCAATGATCTTATCAGAAGCAATTCTCGGTGGATCCATGGCAAGGGCGACAAGATAGATTTCCTCAAAGATATCTGGATTGGGGACCAGCCTCTAGCTATTTCTTACCACGGACCTATGGAAGATTTGGGAGTATCGCTGCAGGAAGTTGCCTCCGATGAGTCCCATCATTTGCGTTCAGCACTTCCTCCCGGTATTTTCAATGGATTACTCCTATCTAATGAGGAAGACAAGTGCATCTGGATGGCTACTCTAAGTGGTTGTTTTTCCACCAAGTCCACGTATAATTTAATTAGACAAAATGGTGTTCGCCGCCCAGCTATCATGAAGATTTGGCACCACTTGTTCCTCCCTAGGGCTTCCTTATTTTGCTGGAAGATTCTGAATAGGGCGGTGTCTGTTGATGCCAGAATTGCTAAAAGTGGCATTCCGATGGTCTCCAAATGTAATTGTTGCATATCCCCTCAGTTGGAGGACCTAGATCATGTGTTCATTAATAGTGATGCTGCTGTCAAAATGTGGAAGTGGCTCCTCCCTTTAATCAGCAACAAGGTACATCTGCACATGCACATTACGGCTAGGATTTGGGACTTCATCCAAAAGTCAAATGTTGATTCTCCTCTTGGATTTATTTCCATTTATTGTTTGATCCTGATGCTTTGGGAACTATGGAAAAGCAGATGCTTGGATAGACATGAAAATAAAAAAAACTTGGCCTGCACATATTATCAGAAACATCAAGTTGCATATTCGGTTTGCTCTGCCAAAGACTTCCTTTAATATCTCCCCTTCTCAGAAAGAAGAAGATATTCTACTCAGTTATGGGTTTCATATTAATGTCAAACATAAGCAATGGAAGCTGGTTCGCTGGATACCACCCATATCTAATTTTTGCCTTAATGTAGATGGAGCCTCTAAAGGCAATCCTGGGGTATGTGGTGGAGGTGGGTGTATTCGGGACAGATATGGTAATGTTCTTGTGGCCTTTGATCACTTTTACAGTCACGAAAATAGTATTATTGCAGAAACTAGAGCTCTCTGTGATGGCATTCGTCTAGCTCACACCCTTGGGGTTCAATTATTGGCTATATATTCTGACTCCTTGGCTCTGGTTAGATCGCTCCACCATGGGACTTGTTCCAGTTGGACTACCCACACTTGGTGGCGAATGGTCAAACATCTGTTGCAGGATGGCCCTAGGAGTATTCAACATGTCTACCGGGAGGCTAATCAGGCTGCAGATCACCTTGCAAATCATGCTACTTCTACTTTATGTAATGAGGTTTTTTGGGGTTTTCATAGTCTTCCTCATGCTTGTAAGGGGCCTATACTTATTGACAAAACTGGTCTTATGAATGTGAGACTGGTTTGATGGGGCATGCTCCTCCCTATTGTACTTCCTTTGATATATATTTTTTGGCCCAGTGAATCTCGCTGATGGAGTGGGTCCATTCTCCCCCCTTGGGGGAGGGTGCACTCTCCTGGCTGAGTTCCTGAGGACCAGGTTTGCCAAAAAAAAAATAGTTTTAGGTTAGATTTTGCATGCACTCCGGTGCACATAGGGCGCATTCATATTTTCATATTTTAGCTTAGGTCGTCCTCCTCGGCGACGCCCGCTCTCTCGGCCACATATTCCTTGTGTCCGACTAGAGCAATCACTCGAGGACCTTCGTAAGTCCCCACTGATCGTGGATTCCCACACAGCCGCCGGGCTGGTTGTACCTGTTGCCACCTAGATTTAGGATCTATGCATTGGTAAGCCTGTGAGAAATCCTAGTCAAACCCGAAGTTGGAAGCTTTCTCCCTTTAGGAAACCTTTCCTTTGAGGGAACTTGCTAAAAGATTAAGCCATTAAAAGGCAAACTTGAACCAAATAAAAGAAACCATCATCATTGCCACTGCTTGCTTTGGGTGAGACGTTTTCTCTTTTTTTTTTTGTTTGCAAAGGATTGCTTGTTTAGGAAACTAGGTGTCCGTTTAGGTAAAGTTATCTTTTAAGTCTGGACTGGCATCTTTCACTCAAAAAAAAACTCTTACTCTTCAAACATGGAGCCTTACTTGAACCCGGTCTATGATGGTGAGAATCTAGATGCTGCATTCTACACCTCCCAAAACTATGAGGAATCTCTTCATCATGATCTCTTCGAGGAGTCGACCCAACCCTGGGTCGCCACAGTCCATGCCAGTGAGAGTCACCATCCCGACGATGGTGGCCCATCATAAACTGGCCATTCCCCTCGGGCGGATGATCAAGCTGCTCAACTAATGCGCCTAATTCCTTAGCTTGATCAATCCCAAATCCAAAATCTCATGACGGCCCTCAAAGGAAAGGCTACCTCATCGCCCTCACCCAGAGCGAGTGCCTCTCGCCCCATGGCATCTACCTCCGGCCCCCGCATTATCACGGGACCAGCCGACAACACTCCCATCCGGCCGCGGGTCATTCGATTCACTTCCTTTGAATCTGAGCATTACCATCCACGTGAGTCGAGGCCCCTCTCTCCACCATATCTCTCTTGCCATCCACCACAGCTTGAGCCGCGCACCAGGCCGGCATCTCGTGCCTCCTCCTTGTATGCTCAACCCTCTGCCGCTCCCGACATGATGTTCGAGTGGACATCCATTAAGAAGGAACTCTAAGAGCTGCGAAGGCAAGTCGACCCTAGGCAGCACCATGATGTTCACATGCCTAACTTCAATGGCCTGTGGGTCCCATCTCCATCCGAACTTCCGAAGTACCGTAAGTACAATGGCTCTGGAAACCCATACATTCATATCAAGGGTTTCATCTATAAGTCTACACCCTATTAGCATGACCGCCCCTTGATGGCGTATCTGTTCCGTCGGTCACTGGACGGGCCTGCACTAGACTGGTTCTACTCTTTGCTACCCGAGGATGCAGAGGACTTCGCCACAGTGAAAGGGAAGTTCCTTGAACAATTCCAAGATAGGGTCGGGCTAGAATACTCTCTTACAGATCTCATGGCAGAAAAGATGTAAGTCGGACGAAGATTTTGCCACATATGCTGACATATGGAGACAGATGACCACACGAGTCCCAAGGTACCTTCCGGAGGGAGAGAAGGTCAAGATCATCATTGCCAATGCAACCCCCGCCTATAAGAACATCCTAGCAATGAATGATATCACTACCATGCATCAGCTCTACAGTCGGGCCCGGTTCATCCAGACCCAGCTCAAGGACTCCCCCATACACTCCATGTTCGAACCCCAAAAGTCCCGCTTCCAAAGAAAACCTCAGGGGCCAGTCACCGAGGGTGTCCAAGTTAATGAGCAGGTGAGTGCATTCAACCCTGCCAGCCAAAACAATAACTGCCAACCCTATACTGCCCAGGGTCAAAACCGCACCAATCCTCCACAAGGCCAGCAGCCCCAATATAACCAAGTACCACCTCCCGATGGCTCTCAACAAAGGCATCCCCTAGGTCCAAGGAGAACTCAATACCCACCACTTCCTGAGACACTCTCCGACATCTTCTTGGCCTTGATCTGCACAGAGGCCATCAAACTCCCTCTGGAAAGGCCATTGAACCCAAGTGTGGACCAAACGAGGTATTGCATGTTCCATCGGCAGCCAGGTCACACTATTGAGCAGTGCTTCACGTTTAAAGACTTGGTATATGATCTTCATGAGCAGAACTGGTTGGACTGGGCAGCTCTCCGGACAGTGATCAGAGATATTAAAGAAAGACAGAGGCAGCAGCAACAACAAAGGCAGCAGCGCCATCCACCCCCTCAACAGCTGTTGCAGGACCTAGGCATTATCCATAACCCCCTACCAAACAACCTGCCAGCTCCCAATCCACCACAGCCACCAGCCCAGGTGAATCCCATCGTCCACCACCCCCCTCCTCAAGCAAACTAGATGTATGATGATCAATCCAATGTTCAGCAGATGATGGCCATTAACCACCAGTATCCTTAACAACCCCAAATAATACAACCAGCCAACATGGCTCCCCAATCAGTCCCTCCTTTAGTTTCCCAGGCCAACGCTATCATACTACCCATTGGCTCAACACCCGCGCCAGTCGCTATGCCCTCCATTATCCTACCACCTACCACATCCCTCGCTCTACCCGTCTCCACGCTACCACCACCCATCATAACCACTCCCACACCCATCATCTTGCCACCACCTGGGTTGAACCAACCTTCCGCCGCCACCCTATCCTCCACCAGACAACCCGCCACCCAACCAACTACCCTGCGGAGCGGACAAGTTTTTCGTCGCCCATATCCACCCATCTCCACTACCTCCACCAGTCAAGGCATTCCCTAACAGGTCCTACAGCCACCTCAGCAACAACCTCAGCAACAACCACAAGAAGAGGGGGTGATTGAGCCGCTACCCGGTACACACTATGATATCCTCAAGCATCTCGACCATGTGCCAGCCAAGATTTCCATACTAGAATTGATAAAGAGATCCAAGGAGCACCAGGAAACATTGAGGAACTTTCTGCAAAGGGTAGTGGTAAATGAGGACATGCTTTCCGACAAACTACCGAGTGCACTAGCCATGGTGACTCGTGGTCCGGCTATCACATTTGCCGAGAATGAACTAGCACCCCCAGAAGCCAGGAGACTCCCACTTTGTGTCACCCTAGTCATCAATCATGTAGCAGTGGGGGCAGCGCTGGTCGGCACAGGAGCATCTATAAATGTCTGCCCACTGAGCACTCTGAGGGCCTGTGATGTGTCAGAAGGGTTGCTGAGACCAACGCCAACCACCATAGCCGCATATGACAACTCCAGAAGATCTTGTCATGGCATGGTGACTGTACAAGCTGAGCTGGGGCCAATAGCCATCACTGTCGATTTCTATGTACTTGACATCGACCCCATGTTCAAGGCCATCCTGGGGCATCTGTGGTTAGAAGCACTGGGGGCCGTACCGTCCACTACACACCAATGTCTTAAGTTTCCTTTCCAAGGACGGGTGATCAAGGTCAAAAGCATAGCCACTGCTCACACAGTCAATGCCATCAATGATACCCTCCTTCCAGCTGTATGGCCCGCCAATAAGCCCGTTGTCTCGGTGCTGGACATTAACTACCCTTGGGCTTACTCATTCCACTCCAAACAAGGGGCCAGTCCTGCACAAGTCAACGCAGTCAAGAGGAAGGAGCCACTAAACACCAAGGGGTGGCAGATCATGATGAAGCTAGGCTACGAAGAAGTAAAAGGCCTAGGGGCAGAATTGCAGGGCATTACCAAGCCTATCCCAGACATCGTGATGAAAAGCCGATGGGGACTTGGTTACAGGGAAAAGTCCAAGACATGGTCATCTAGCACATCCACCCTCAAAGCTGATCGCGAACCACTCACATGGACACTATGGTGTCACTTTACCAAAGGCCCAACTCAACCAGGGTATAACACTGTGGTGGTCAAAGCAAAACTGTCACAACATGATGTACATGGCAGGAATTTCTCTAGACACATGGCCCCTATGCTCACATACAAGGCACTGGAATCACTCCGTCCAGGGAAGAGAAGGAAGACAGGGGACCCAGAGGCTGAATGGTACCATTGGTTCGACATGGAGGACCTCTCTATAGACTTCAACCGTCTATTCTGGGAGGAGAAGAGAACGTGGCTGCCAGCCGCAGCCGAATTGCTTGATTCACCCACATCCATCACATCCAAAAGGCAGCTAATGAGTGAAACCACAGACGTGGGAGAGCCAGACATTTCCTACGAAGAAGGGAAGACGGTGGACGAGCTATGGAGGGGCACATGCCTGGCCATCCATCCATCACTCTTGTACTCTCTCCTTCCAAGTCTCGTCCCTTCATCCCCTACCTTACTCATCCAATTGTCTCCTCAACTCCTGATAGCTACGCACAGCATTCTCACTCCTAACCTCTCACCTTCAGTCCTCTCTTCTTTGCAATCTGATCCGAGCGACCACGAGATCACTCTCTCGTGCTGCATGCTCTCCACTGATATCCAAAAAAAAACGCCAATCTTCAAATGCACATTGAGATCGAGGAGCCGGCGTACCTCCTTCACCCTCCTAATCAAGGGCACCCCTCCACTGGGGCTTCCCCTTCCGCTCCTTCATTAGGAGCCATTCTCTTCGAGGACGCCATGTCCTCCACTGGTCTTGTAGAGTCGTCTAGTCAAGTAGAGTCATCTAGGTTAGAAGATTCTAGTCTTAGGTTAGGAGAGTCTAGGGTAGAAAGTCAGGTCAACCCAGCGCCCGCCAAGTCAAAACATCGCCCTAGGAAGCAACGGGCAAGGCTATTCCCTGAAGATACCTTCAAGAGCTAGCTCGGAGATGCCAAGCACTATTGCTAATAGAGGAGTTCACCAAAGAGGCGTTGGTGTTAGAAGAATAAATCAAGCAGGATGGGGTGTTCATAGATGATGGATTTGGCATCTATGAGATCATGAATGATGAGGACCCAGTCAATGAAGAGGATAGCGAAGTAGATGACATTGCCGAGATGTACGCGAGTGGCGTAAGAAGATTTGATGAACCTACAACGGCAGTGGATGAACCTACTAAGGAAGTCAATCTCAGAACGGAAGAAGATCCCAGGATTGTGATTATTTCAGCAAACCTCCCTTCTGATGAAGAAGAGGAACTGGTGCAAATTCTGAAGAAGTATAAAGACACATTTGTCTGGTCGTATGAGGACATGCCTCGCCTAGACCCCTCATTAGTGGAGCACTGACTTGTGTTAAAAGAAGGGGCAAAGGCCATAAAGAAGAAACTTAGAAGATTCCACCCAATTATGGCCCTGAAGATGAAGGACGAAGTAGACAAACTCCACAAGGCTAGATTCATCAGGGTAGTGCTTTATCCGAACTGGGTGGAAAATATAGTCCCAGTCATGAAGAAGGACGAAAAGGTCAGAATCTGCATTGACTTTCGAGACCTAAATAAGTCATGTCCAAAGGATGACTTCCCACTTCCTCACATTGACGTACTAATTGATAACACTGCTGGGTATGAGACCCTCTCATTCATGGATGGTTATTCAGGCTATAACCAAATCCGTCTAGCTCCTGAATATCAAGAAAAGACCTCCTTCACCACGCCCTGGGGTACATACTATTATGTAGTCATGCCATTTGGGCTAAAAAATGTCGGGGCTACCTATCAAAGGGCGATGATGGCTATCTTCCACGATATGATGCATGTCTATGTAGAAGTGTACGTGGATGATATTTTGGTGAAGTCAAGAACCAGGAGAGAACACCCTGAGATCCTCGCCAAGGTGTTGCAAAGATCAAGGGAGTACAAATTGAGAATGAATCCGAAGAAATGTGTGTTCGGAGTATCATCAGGGAAGTTGCTAGGCTTCATAGTTAGCAATCGGGGAATTGAGATCGATCCAAACAAGGCCAGGGCTATTGTGGAAATGCCGCCTCCAAAGAATATTTCACAACTGAGAGGTTTGATTGGGCGTCTGCAATTCATTAGAAGATTCATATCACAGCATTCACAAAGATGCCGCCCATTCTATGATCTTTTGAAAGGAGGGGCAAAGTTTGAATGGAATGACAAGTGCTGAGAAGCCTTTGATGATTTGAAGAGGTATCTCATGAATCCCCCAGTTTTGCAACCTCCCGTACCCGGGAAACCACTAATCCTATATCTCTCAGTCATTGAGGACTCCCTAGGTGTTGTCCTTGCACAACACGATGAATCTGGAAAAGAAAGGGCAGCATACTATCTTTCTAGGTTTTTCAACACTGCAGAATCCAAATACACCACCGCGGACAAAACTTGTGCCGCGCTCGTGTGGGTAGTTCAAAAACTCAAGCATTACTTTCTTGCCCATGAGGTCAAGCTGATCTCGAGGATGGATCCACTCAGGTACCTCCTAGAAAAACCTGTCCTCTCTGATCGGCTTGCGCGTTGGCAGAGCTTCCTCTCCCAATTCGACATCTCTTTTGTAGTCCAAAAGGCCATCAAAGGATATGCCATCGCCGAGCACCTTGCCCATCTTCCACTCCCTCATAGCGATTCCATCCGAGATGAGTTTCCTGATGAAGAGCTCTCGGTCATCTCCAAAGATCCTTTCTGGTCCCTTCATTTTGATGGTGCGCTTAACTCTCAGGGACGGGGCATTGGAGTCGTGCTGCTCACCCCAGAGGGTATTACTATCCCCATCGCTTTTCAACTCACCTTCTCCGCCACTAACAACATGTCTGAGTATGAAGCTCTCCTCGCTGGTCTTAAGCGTGCTTATATCCTGGGTGCATCCTACCTTAGAATCATAGGAAACTCTTAGCTCGTTCTGTGGTAGGTGCTCTCAACTTACCGCACTCGTGACCCAAAGTTTAAACCATACCAAGATTTGGTCACGTTGTTGGCAAGGCAATTCCGCAAGCTTATCTATGTCCACACTCCCCACTCACAAAATATCCTAGCGAACGCCTTGGCGTCACTAGCTTCATCTCTATCCTTCCCCCTGAGTCGTCGGGCCGAGACAATCATCGTCCAACGGCTCAATGTTCCACATACCCAGGATCCTTGGTTCAAGAACTTTAGGACAACCTTAGAAGAGAGGACTAGGAAGAGAGAAGTGCAACAAGTCATGCTAGCTGAGCTTGAGGAAATCTTAGATGAAGAGGAACTGCCATGGTATTTTGAGATCGAGCAATTCTGTAAGGATGGGTCCTATCCCGAAGGGGAAAATTCGGAGGATCGCAAGGCCATAAGAAAATCCGCCTTAAGGTACACAATTGTTGGAGAAGTTTTGTACATGCAGGCTCTTAATGGAGTTCTTTTGAGATGTCTTAATGATGACAAGGCTTGGAAGGTGGTAGAAGGAGCACATGCTAGTGAATGCGGAGGGCATGTCAACAGTCAGATGCTTGCTAAGAAAATCATTAGGCAGGGCTACTACTGGCCAACCCTAGAAGAAGACTGTGCCATCTACATCCATAGATGTGTCAAATGCCAACTCCATGCTGATAAAATTCATGCTCCTTCATCCTCACTTCATCCACTCTCCACACCTTGGTCATTCTCCATGTGGGCTTTTGATATTGTTGGCCCCCTTGGTGATCCTAATGCTCAAACCAAACAAAAATCCTTTATCCTAAAAGCAACTGAGTATTACACCAAATGGGCAAAAGCAGAAGCATTTGTAGAAATCAAAGCATCCACAGTGTGCCGCTTTATCATGAAGAATATCATATCACGGTTCGGAGTGCCAAGCAACATCGTCACAGACAACGGGCCGCAATTCATCTCTCAAGAATTTCAGGACCCCTGTAAGAATATAACATCACTCTGCATCATTCATCTCCATATTACCCACAAGGCAATGGCCAAGCTGAAGCAACTAATAAAACCCTTCTTAAAATCTTGAAGAAAACTTGTGAATCGCGTAAATTCGCCGATTGGCCATAAAAGCTAATAGAGGCTCTATGGGCCTATCGTACCTCTGTCCGTACTCCCACGGGACAAACCCCGTATGCTCTCACTTATGGGATGGAAGAGGTAGTTCCATACGAGATCTTGATCCCTTCACTAAGAGTCCAATTAGATAAGGAACTTAATCTTGACGAACATCAGGAAGCGTTGCTAGTCCAATTGGAACTCTTGGATGAAAGGCGACTAATGGCAGCCGATCATGTGCTCCCATACGAAAGGCGAATCTCAAGGTCTTTTGAAAAGAAGGTAATTGAATGGAAATTCCAAGAGGGTGATATGGTTTTGAAACGCATCTTTATCAAACCTAGAGGTCCAAGGTCTAAATTACAACCAAATTGGGAAGGTCCGTACGTGGTGAAGAAGGTGTATCCAGGAAATGCCTACCGCCTAACCAACGCTGAGAGCGTAGAATTGTCACATCCGTGGAATGGGTTGTACCTCAAAAGATTCTATCCCTAGGTCTATTGGCGTGAGGCCACAACACTTAGATTAGGGATAACCCCGTGTTAAGAGTCCGAAGTCTCTTCCCCAATCGTCAAGGGTTGACCTAAGTTAGGACCAACACACACACACGGCAAGCCCAGGCGACTGCGCTTGATGGATACCATATCGTCTAGTGGTGGTTTGGGCTGTGTCTTGGCATTGTGTAAAAATGAATATAAGTATAATGTGAAAAATGATATGTGATTGTGGCACAAGGTATGTGCAAGATATATGTGAATGTGGCACATGTTTTGTGCAAAGTGAAGTGATAAGAAATATGTGAATATGAAAGTGAAAACGATGGGAAATCATGTGTAAATGAAAATGTGATAGTGTGAAAGTAAGTGCATCCAAATATGACATGAGAAGGGAAAGTTGCATGTGTTAATATGAGTTAGATTAATTGTGATTACACGTTTAGTAACATGTTGTGTAGCTTAATGTGACCCCTATGCAAGTGTCATGTGAATGTGATAAATTTTATATAAAACATCAAGCTAAATGTATAGTAAAGTGTTATATTTGCATGTGGATTGAGTTAGAATCATGCTAGGAGTGCTATCTGTATGGTACATGTTTTCATGACCAATCTTGTAGAACTGCGCAATGATTTGAATAAAGTATGAAAGCATATGATTGTACGTTTGTACTCATGTTAATGATACCTTGTTATTAGTAATCATGTTTAGATTATTGTTTTACATGTGTTAGAATAGTTGTTTAACACGATTCCATGTAAATTCATTTATGTTATAGCATAAGCATGTATGACTTTAATTGCTGAATTTTTATAGTTCTTGAACTGTTAGAAAGCATGTGTGATAGATATATAGTTTGAATTTTAAGTTACTTGTTGAGTCTATTCTGTAGACTCACCCTTACTAAATATTTCAGGAAATTTAGAAGCTGAGGAGAAAGCAAGGTCCGACGAGGAGCGTAGAGAATAATTGAAGACTTGTAAATTTATTTTCCAGTATGTAATTTGTAATATGAACTTGGATATGTATTGGAACTAGCTACATGTAAATGGTTAGTATGTTATGTCATTTCTTTATTAGACTATATAGACTGTGGTATGTGGATTAAAGTTGATGGAATAAGAAATTGTTTATTTTCCATTGCAATAGTATTCTCTATTTGTGTATATCTCAGCCTATTTGTTACTTGTTGGGGTTTTCTCCCCTGTAGTGGCTTGCTCTCATCCGATGTGGGTTGGTATAACCGTACCGGGTGGAAGTAGGTCGTTACATCTGATGTCCTTCTCAAGTATCCACTGAATAGGAACATTTAGAATATGTGTTTATTGAGTGAGTAGTCTCATTAGTATGATCACACATCATAGTCTACTCACTATTGCACATGTTCATATACTTTATTATAATACCAACATAGTAAAACAACAAACAAAAACCATTTGATTAATAACTGAACAAAATGATACAATATCAGATTGGCTTGTTGTCCACCTAAGACTAACAATCTCCCACTTGGACTAAAGCCAATCACTTTTAAGCACTATGCCCATAGCTGCCAGGTGATGCTCAAACACAATTTGAGCTAAAGGCTTTGTTAGTGGATCTTCTACATTGTCAGTTAATAGAATCTTTTCCACCACAATATCTCCTCTGGCAATTATTTCTCTAATCAGATGAACGCGCCTCAGAATGTACTTAGACTTATGATGAGACCGCGGCTCTTTGGCTTGTGCAATTGTCCCATTGTTGTAACACAACAGTGGGATGGGATCTAAAATAGAAGGAACGACACCAAGATCGGTGATGAATTTCTTCAACCACATTGCTTCCTTGGCGGCTTCAGCTACAGTAATATACTCAGCTTTAGTTGTCGAATCTGCAGTTGTTTCTTGCTTGGAACTCTTCTAGCAAACTGCACCTCCGTTTAAAGTAAAAATAAATCTAGATGTAGATATACTATCATCTGGGTCTGACTGAAAACTCGAGTCAATGTAGCCTCAGAGTTTCAATTCACATTCTTCATAAACTAGAAATGTATCCTTAGTCCTTCTTAAGTATCTTAGGATACATTTCACAGCCTTCCAGTGCTCCTGACCCGGATTAGCCTGAAATATACTCGAAACATTTTGAGCATAAGCTACATTACGTCTTGTACGTAACATGGCATACATGATAGATCCTATGGTAGAAGAATAAGGAACTTTATCCATGATTGCCCTCTCTTCAGGAGTCTTAGGAGACTGTTCTTTAAAGAGATGAATTTCATGTCTGTAACGACCCTCTTTATACCGGTATGATTATACCAATCCCCATCAATACAAAGGGTGTCATTACAGTGGGATAATAACCCAGCATTTAACAATAGGTTGATATGTACGTGGATAGCAATTGAGTACAGCGAAAATAAAATAAATAACTCAACTTTATTTCATCACCATCACACATTCCACAGTCTATATAGCGAAAAGAAATGACAATGTCCACATTATTACATGATAAAAGAACTACATTGTCCATAATATTGTCCATGCAATTTAACATTATTCATACTAAGAAAGGGAAAAGTACAACTACTAAGCGCTCCACAACTACTCCTCACGCTCGGGAATGCTCCTCGCTATGCCTTCCTCTAGTACGGGATACCTATCTCACCTGTACGCCGAAGCAAGTATGAGTCTGAAGACTCAGCAAGCAAACCAAAGACACAACTTTATACATATCACACACATGTTAACTATTACACAATTGAGATAACACATACTGTCTTTTCACAATAAAGGCATTACATGACACATGCTTTAAACAACCATCCACATATCTAGACCACTTAAATATGCTTTAGATTAACATGTACTCATTCTAGATCATGTATACTAACATGAAATTCTATTAAGCCAAAGCTATACTAGCACATGGACATAATAACATATATCTACACATGCTTCCTATACATGACACTTAATTTAACTCATGATTCAACCCATAACTCGTGTCAATCATACTTTACATAAACAAACACCTATACATGCTTACTACCCCTCACATGTAACAAGATTTATCAATCCAATCATTATCCCTTTTATGATACAATTCTACCAAGTAGAGCATAGATTTAAGCACAAAGTAAAAAGTAACTTAGCATGATATCTATTCATGTTTCACATGCACTATTCACATTTAATTACACATTTTATTTGCTGTTTTAATATAAATAAATCTCATTACACATGATTTCACATTTTATAACACGAATTGAAGATTTAAAATATATTCAAGTTGGTTGGCAACAATAAGCAATTAAAGTATGGAATTTTGTACTAGGTAAACATCACATATAGCATGGAATCTAAACATTCTTTCATATATTTATCACATTCATAACCACACTTTACTTGTTGTTTTGACATGAATTAAACTCAATTACATGGAATTAGATTTGTTCACACTTTATCTTATTCATTTAACCATTCCACATGTTCATCTTTTATGTTGCATAATTCACATGTCTACATATGTATACTCACATACACTATTACATGAAGATTAATAAACTACATGACATGATACTAAACATGATATTGCATTTGAAGTATTAATACATGAAAGTATGAACATATGCACTATTATATTGGTTTCACATGTAATCACATTCTCATTCATATTTACTCTCCCTTACATATCTTTTCACACATTCTTCACATTGTTTATTCTTGCACTTTCACTTATCACATATTATATCATTTGCACTCACCACGTGCAACATTCACATATTATTGTACACTTTGTTCATATTTTATCACTTAAATTGCTGTGACACATAGTCCTAACTACCTACTAGAGGACACACGCACCATATCGCATAGCACATATCTCATAGCACATAGCTCATCTCATAGCACATCGCATCACATCTCATAACACATACCCGCCACCTGGGCAATCTAGTGGCGAATCTTGGTTACTGCGCAGACTGGGAGAAACCCTCTCCACCCTATCTAATGGTACTTGTCCACTTCCAAGTTTTCAACCTAATGCCCTTTAGGATATATTTTTCACAATGTTGAGCCTTCCATAGGGACTTTTCTATGGTACAGCTCTTGAACCTATATGGTAGCAGTGTCACTCTTGGCCAAATTTTACATTAATCACATTATCATACTTCGTCACATTTTACTCATGATTAATATACACACTTTAATCCCTTTTCCATACACTTTGCATAACATTTACATTTCAGTTTACAGAATTCACTCTTACTGTTTAACAATGATAAACAACCTGAAACAAGATATTAATATGCTGTTAATCCTTGATTTACACATAATTAAACCTAACATGCTAAACATGGCCATTTTCTCATTTAAAACCATAACAGTACCTATTGTCATCAAAACATCATGAAATTTTTATAACAGCTTAAAAACAGTAAACATAGCATATTCTCAACTTTACAGGTTTTTTCTGAATAGTAATTATATTTATAACAATTAAAACTAATTACAGGTGCATTTCTCACTAATTTCTCTTAAGTAGGAATTACTGTATAACAATCAAATATAACAATGCCAATGCGTAAATACAGTCATCACATGATTGCATAAAATTCATGAAACCCTAACTCACAACTGACCTATTTACACAGATTAAACATGGTCATTTTATGCTCACAGTTCAATTATCAGAATTTTAATAATTAACACAAATCATGAAAATTCAGTATAACCTCATGACATGACCCACTGATCACCTCTGACCCCACATAAAATTTACAGCATACACTCATACCCAAAAATCAATTAAATATCTTAAAGAAGATCAAACAGCAGTTTTCAGAACACTGAGGAACTTGGCGGCACAGTGTTGGCCGCCTATTGAGTCAACTGCACAATCCCCTGCCTCCAACACATGATCTTGGCGGCACAGGATGTTGCCGCCAACCTCCAGACAGCAGACTACACAGACATCACTCACATGCACGGGGAAATTGGAGGGTCCAGGACACGAGGAAAAATCCGAAAAAATGCTAGGACTTAAGGGGACATGTATAGGGTTAACATCTATGGTTTACTTACCTCTAAATAAATCCTAGAAGATCAAACTTCGTCGATGAAGCCCTCCTCAGCCCTGCCAAGAAGGTGCTCAGAAACTCTTCAAATCTGATTTTCCTGTTGATGTGGGTTGATCCTCGGAGTTGGGAGTGCTTTTCCTATGTATAGACTATCTCCCAGTCGAAGTAGATCTTCAGAGAACTCCTCCAGTCGCCGGATCCAAGTCTTCAAAGTTCAGCTTTCCTCCATAGGAACCCTAGCTTTTCCAATCCCCCCAAAAGACTTGGCGCGGCCAGAAAAGGTGTTTTTATAAGGTTGGGTAGGTTGGGTACGCACTATGGTAGGTTGCCTACGGTTACACAAGACTTTCCTAAACTGAAACTGGACCAAACGTGAGCGTTACCAAATCTGAACCGGCCTGCACACGGGGAACTTGGCGTCCACCTTCTGTGCCGCCAGCAGGGGTACTTGGTGTCCATCGATCTGGACGCCAACCCTGGCCTAGCAGTCAGCGGCACAGTATCCTGTCACCAACTGTGCACTTCGGCCCAAACAAACATATACATCAAAATAGTTACACAATCACATCATACACCATTTAATGGGTACTGAAACAAGTAGATATCATATGTATCAAGTTAAACATATGCATACATACATGTACTCAACGTAATTACATCCAACATGCATGTTTCTATATAATATAACACGTACATCGATAGTAAGATAAGGCATGCACACTTAAAGATATACATGTACGAAAAATAACTCACGTGTACTTACAAGGTAAATGACAATACTTACCTATCATACGCACAATATTATTTAAGTACCATATATTTATACTATGGACAACTTAATGTATATAGAATTAGATAGATAGATATCACATGCATAAGATGAACATACATATATACATATGTACAAAGTATAATTCCATACAATATTCATGGAATAATTAGCATAATATACACATCAATATTTAGATAATACATGCACGTTATCATTAAGATGCAATATACAATAAGTTAACTAAGAATAATCTATACAACAATAATAAATTTGCATACGCACCCTTGAATTGACATATAAATAAATATATATACACACACGTATACAACATAGTTATGTGCATTATGCATGAAATAGATAAATACAACATGCACATCGGTAATTAGATTAGACATGCACAACATTACTTAAGTATAATATGCCTAGGATTTTAGTAAACACATTATACACAAAATTGGCTAATTGCCTATTCTCACATAAAATAACATATATATATATATATATATATATATATATATATATATATATATATATATACATGCATGCATATGCTCATGAGAAGTATAGAAATTGTAATATGCATAATTGAATACACATGCTATATACACAATAAGTAAATACACATGCACAATATAAAATGAATGAAATTTCGGGGTATTACAATGTCTCACTAGTATGAGTCCTCTTTTGGAATTCTCCATGCCAAACCTTTTGACAATGGTATCTATGTACATTGATTGGGTTAAACCAAACATCTTTTTTTATCTATCCCTATAGATCCATATTCCCAATACGTAAGATGCTTCTCCCAAATCTTTCATGGAGAAGTTCTTTGACAGCCAGATCTTTAAAGAGGATAACATTGCCACATCATTCCCAATGAGTAGAATGCCATCTACGTAAAGAAGTAGAAAGGTGACAGTACTCCCACTTGTTTTCTTGTACACACAAGGTTCATCCTCATTCTTAATGAAGTCATAAGATTTAATGGCCTCATCAAATCTTATGTTCCAGCTCTTAGAGGCTTGTTTTAGTCCATATATGGATCTCTGTAGCTTGCACACTTTGTCTGGAAACTCCTTAGAAGTGTAACCCTCTGGTTGTATCATATACACCTCTTCCTCAAGGTTTCCATTAAGGAAGGCGGTTTTCACATCCATTTGCCAGATTTAATAATCATAGTATGCAGCTATGGCAAGAAGAACTCTAATTGATTTTACCATAGCAATTGGGGAAAAAGTTTCGTCATAGTCAACTCCTTGTCTTTGATGATAACCTTTCGCCACTAGTCTCGCCTTGTAGGTATCAATTTGTCCATCAGCACCGATCATTTTCTTAAAGATCCACTTGCACCCTATGGGTACAATACCCTTAGGTACATCAACTAAGTTCCAAACTTGGTTAGTGTACATGGACTGTATCTCAGAGTTCATAGCCTCCTGCCATTTCCCAGCTTCTGAGCCTTCAATGCCCTCTAGGTAAGTCATAGGATTATCATCCTCATAGTAGGGTACTTTTGAGTCACCTCCATCAATATGACCCACATATCATCCCGGTAACTTCGTCACTCCACCTGACTTGCGTGGTTCATTTTGAAAGACAGCAGAAATAGCTATGACGAAATCTAGAAGGGGGGGATGAATAGATTTCGACCAAATTAAAATTTAAATGCTTATCAACTCAGAAACTTGTGAGAATTTTTCAGATCTGTGAATTATGCACAAGTTCAAACACCTGAACCAGATTAAGAAGAGTGTGAACAGCAAGCCTATCAAACATCTAGCGTTCAGAATGATCAAACCACAGAGGCACACAGATTTAAGGTGGTTCGGATTACACAACTGTGTATCCTACATCCACCATCCACACACACACACAAATCTGCTTATCTCGCAAGTTCAAACAGATATAACACCACACACACACAATCTGAGATGACAGAAATCTCAGATCAGATCACACACGTGAAATTAAGCACAAGAGTTGCTTCAATTTCACAATACACACAAATGGAATCGAGTTTGAGATGAAGAACTAGATGGATCAAGTGAACTATAGATCAGAAAGAACTGGTTTGATTTCCCCCTATTATGCTCCCAGTCAAGACTTCAGAATTCCAGCTTCAGCTCGATGATGTGAACTCAGAAATCTGGAAATTCCACTTGAAGTTGATGGATCAAGGTGCTTGAATCCCCAATTCTTCAGATCTGACAGCAATTCTCCACGGATGAGCTCTCTGAATAGTTGCCGCCTTATGCTTCTGGAAGATGAGGAACTGAGGTGTGTGTCTCCAAAATATGTGTGGATCATGGGCATTTATAGTCCCATGTACCCACGACATGCCTTGGAGTCTTGGGGGCACAGAATTCCCGCTCAAAAGCCTTGCTCCAAATCCTTCCACGTGTCCACAAATTCAGATCTAGAACAAAAGTCAAAGTGTGTCGACACAACTTGAGTTATGTGTCGACACATGTTCCTTGCATTGTGTCCTGGTAGCATTGACTGGTGACTTGTGTCGACACACATTTCACTTGTGTCGACACACCTGACCACAGACCAAAAACCATGCTTCTGGGAGTACAGGATGTGTCAACACACAATCATCCTATGTCGACACCACAGACTACTTGTCTTTTGACTGTTTTCTAGATGCATAGGATGTGTCGACACATAATCAACTTGTGTCGACACCACTGGCTTCTTCACACTTCACTGCTTACTGGTTCCACAAGATGTGTCGACACATAATCAACTTGTGTCGACACCACTGACACCTTCAGTTCTGAATAGCTTCTGTGAGTAGATGATGTGTCGACACATGATGTACCTATGTCGACACAACTGGCTTCCTTTCATGACCATTTGCACTGGAATTGAACTATGTGTCGACACACTGTCAGAGTTGTGTCGACACCACTGTTATCATATCAACATTTCTGTGAACTAAACATGAAAAATAGTGTTAGATATGATTGAAGCAAGATATTCACACTTGTATGGATCATAGTTAAACATCATCAAAACAAGAGATCCAACAATCTCTCCCTTTTTGATGATGGCAACTATGATTCATTTATCATTTCACTCTACTCAAACAAGATGTTTTAAAACAATCATGTGCACCATTCCATGTCATATAAAGAAGACAATCACATCACAAATTCACAGCATTTATCACAGAATCACAACATTCATTGAAAGTTGGGTTGTATTCATATGATATTTTCATCAAAAACAAACACAACATGCAATGTTCCAATCCCAAAATAAGCCAGCAAAGTTTTTAAACCATCAAAAAGAACTAAAGTATCACACACTACACCCTTCCTCCCCCTTTGACATCATCAAAAGAAAATAGCATCATTGAGGTGGAGGTGGAGGAGGCAGCTTGTCCTCAATGGTCTTCATCTTGGCATCTAATGCACCCAAGTTGTTTCTCAAAAGTAGCTGAACAGATGTCAATCTGATATGAAGAGTGTCTTCCATTTTCTTCAGATTTTCAGAAATATATGCTTGCATCTGATTAATGCCATGGGACATTGGAGGAACAGCAGTGGATGAAGTGGCATGTCTGCTATCTCCAGTACTAGCATCATCCCTTATCTTCCAGATATTGTTAAAATCAGTTCTAAGTTCTGCAATTTCCTGATCAATATGAGCAGTATGCGCCTTCATGTGCTCCATATCTTCAATAAAATGAGCAAATGACAGTCTACACTTGGACACTTGTGTGACAGCCTCTTATCCAGTGTGAATATTGTGTTGGGTATTTTCAAGTATGTCGGTGAGTAATGCTTGCAAATCAGATTGAAGACAAGAAAGTTGAGTGGAAGCATCACCCAACCCTTTGCTACCGCTCTGGCCTTAGCTCCTCGCCTGGGAGTCTGCTTGGGAGCCATGGATTCCGAAGATGAAGGATGATGGAGAAACCTGGAGGAAGCAAAGCGTCGTTCTTTCGAGGGTGTAGGAGAAGAGGGAAGTTTGAAACGGAAAGGTAGTGTCAACCTAGGGTTCTGAACATTTA
The DNA here is from genome assembly GCA_014218235.1 of Colocasia esculenta. Classification (NCBI taxonomy): domain Eukaryota; kingdom Viridiplantae; phylum Streptophyta; class Magnoliopsida; order Alismatales; family Araceae; genus Colocasia; species Colocasia esculenta. Next base: position 119,824,431 of record CM024755.1, on the reverse strand, counting down.
AGAAAGGGATCGACACCAAAATGTAGGAGGTAAGATGATCCGCAGGTGCATTTACCCCAAAACGGAACCAGCGCATGGGTACAGTTGTGTCGACACATAAGAGATGTGTGTCGACCTGACAGTATGTTGTGTCGATGTAGGTAGATATGTGTGTCGACCTGAGATCAATCTGAGTCGACACAAGATGGATGTATGTCGACCTGAGATGACAGAAAATTCAGAAGTTTGGGAAATGATGAGAAGGAAAATCTTTATTAAGATAAGAGGGATCTAAAATCAATTATCCAAGGATTTTTAACATGTTAAAGATATCACATTCAAATTCTCATCATCATTCCTTTGCATATTTACTGGTTTGAGGAATATCATACAAAATTTAACCATTAAATAATTCTGAAGAACCTGGATTACAACTTAATGGAATTAAAATATTCTTTTCATAACAATTCATTCTTTCAAACCTTACTTAACCAAAGTAAGGTGATTTCTCTAGGATAAATGCAATTAGTATTGAAGTTAAACACTCTTAAAAGATCTGAATTAGGTAAGAAGTTGTCAATTTTGTTTGATTGAATTTTCTTCAAATAGAGGCAATGAGCATTCAAATATAGTAAATCTTGTTCACTCAAGTACACATGTCTTTTGCACACCAGAGTCCCTGGTTACTTAAGATTTACTAATTATCCTGCCTCAAGGGGTTAATGAAAACCTTTTGACATGGAAATATACGTTTATCAGACACCAATATTTCTAGTGACTCAGTTAACATTGATTTTGAATATTTTGATTGAACCCCTTAAAACAGAGATAGCATGACACTTCATGACATACAAGGCTCATCACTTTTTTTGTGAAGGTGTGCAGTTTCTCAGTATTCATGTCATTGCTCTGCAAGAAAAATTAATTTTGACAAATATCAAGAATTGAACACAACTTTAACCTTTATCAAACTCAAAAGAAATGTGTAAAGACAATACTGAATTGAACAATATACAACCAAAGAAATCAAATTACTTTTGAATTTCAGAGAATAAAATAATGTTGACTTGAAGAATATATTAAGACTATTAAGAGTGCATTCCTGGTTATTTTTCAGAAGAAATAATGATCAGGTTATGAATTACATATCCATCAAAACACTAAATTGGTTTTGGTTTGATGAAAAAAAGATCAGTGAAGTCTTTAGCTCCCCCTGAAATATTGACTTGATCAATTTTCATCAAAAATAAAGAGTGTCCTTCTTCAACGGGGAATTCACAAGAAGATTAAATGAGATGAATTTAAAGCAGAGTGAAAGATTTGATAATAGCATTGAAGAGATGTGTCGACACAAAAATGGATATGTGTTGACACAGAACCTGTGAAAGTGATCATTCACAACTGACGAACAGTGGGCTAGTGTCGACACTACACTGATTGTGTGTCGACCTGAAACATAAATGTAACTAACATTGTCTCATCAAATATGATCAAAACCTGCAGCTTGTTCTCAAATATTTCATGACAATTCTGATACCATGGTAGCCACCTTTCCAAACTCACTTGCTCTTATCAAAATTATTGCTCCCCCTCAAAAAGTGCATGAATGAAACAGATGACATTCAAATGATACACAATCAACTTGGCACTCAATTTCAGCAAGCATTCAAACAAGATCATCATGAAAGATATGAAATGAACAAACAATCATGTTTCAAACACAACCATTTTTGTTAGTAAATTAATGACTCTTACACAAGGAAGATCATTGGTACTTGGCGGAGGTTATTCCTCACACATAATGATAGTTTCCAGACAAGCCTAACTTGTTCGTCCACAGTTCACCATTTGATATACCAATTGATCTTTGCATAAGAGTCCCAATTGATTTCAGTTTTTATTGCATATGACAAATTCCAAGTTCTCTTCTTAAAGATGTGAATCTATCCTCTGCCAATGGTTTTGTAAAGATATCAGCCACTTGTTTTTCTGTAGGAATTAATTCTAATTCAATGTTTTTCTTTGCAACTTCATCCCTAAGAAAATGATGTCTAATCTCAATGTGTTTTGTTCTAGAGTGTTGAATTGGGTTTTTAGAGAGATTGATAGCACTAGTATTGTCACACATAATAGGTGAACATCCAACATCAATGTTGTAGTCAAGTAATTGACTTTTGATCCACAACACTTGAGCTGCACAGCTCCCTGCAACAACATATTCTGCTTCTGCAGTAGAGAGTGCAACTGAGTGCTGCTTTTTGGATGCCCACGTTACCATGCAACTTCTTAGGAATTGACAATAACCACTAGTGCTCTTTCTATCAAGTTCACAACCAGCATAGTCAGCATCAGAATATGAAATTAAATCAGCATGACAACCAACTGGTACCATAAACCCAAATCACATGTACCACAGAGATATCTAAAAATTCTCTTAACAGCAAGCAAGTGACTATCTTTGGGACTAGATTGAAATCTAGCACAAAGACAAACATTGAATTGAATATCAGGTCTACTTGCAGTAAGATATAAAAGAGATCCAATCATACCTCTGTATTGCTTTGCATCAACCATTTTACCTTTTTCATCACTGTCCAATTTTATACTTGTACTCATGGGAGTGGATGCTGGCTTGACTTGTTCAAACTGAAATCTTTTCAGCAACTCTTTGACATATTTTGCTTGATTGATGAAAAATCCATTATCAAATTGTTTGACCTGCAAGCCAAGGAAAATTTGTAATTCTCCCACAAGACTCATTTCAAATTCACTATGCATGTGATTTGAAAATTCTTCACACAGTGAAGGATTGGTGGAACCAAAAATGATATCATCCACATATACCTGAACTACAATGATGTGATTGTGGATAGATTTTGTGAAAAGAGTTTGTTCCACCTTATCTCTGGAATAATTCCTACTAACCAAGAAATTGCTCAACCTGTCATACCACGCTCTTGGAGCCTGTTTCAATCCATAGAGAGCTTTGTGCAATTTATAAATATGGTTAGGTTTATCATGATCTTCAAATCTAGGTGGTTGTGCAACAAAAACTTCTTCTTTAATATAACCATTTAGAAATGCAGTTTTCACATCCATTTGAACAGTTTAAAATTTTTAGAACATGCATATGCTAACAAAATTCTTACAGCTTCCAACCTAGCTACTGGTGCAAAGGATTCTTCAAAGTCTACCCCAAATTCTTGATTGTATCCTTTTGCAACCAATCTAGCTTTATTCCTCACAACTTTCCCTTTTTCATTCAGTTTATTTCTAAACACACACCTAGTTCCAATTATTGAATTTTCAAGGTTTCTAGGAACTAGACTCCAAACATTATTTCTTTTGAATTAATTTAACTCATCGTGCATTGCTTCTACCCAAGAATTATCTTTCAAGGCTTCTTCAATATTTTTAGGTTCCACTTGAGATATAAAGGTCATTTGGTCTTGTTCAATGATATTTTTGAAATGAGACCTAATTTGACCTCTATCATTGACATTACCTACAACATTCTCAAGTGGATGATCTTTGGAATATCTGAAGTTACCTCTTGTCAGTATACTGACATTTTCAGTTAGTCTATCTTGATCTGGTGTCGACCTGATGCTGTGTTGGGTCGACACATCTTCATGTTCAGGTATTTCTTCATTCTCCAGTGATTGATCTGATTCCTTCAAAAGGATATATGCATCTTCTTCTTGGTGTAGACACCCGGTTCTAGCTAATAGGTTGAACCACATTTCTTGTCACCTTAGTGGGCCCCTAATTGGTCACTCACCTTGAGCCCATCATTAGCCTTGTTTTGAGCCCATTAACAATTTAAATTGCCTTAAAATCCCGCCCATTATCAATTTGAGAGAGTCCTTGGCCATCAATAAGTCTTATCCTTTCATGTGGTTGGCTGATAATTCACATAATTTCGATTTTATAGTCGCGACGCATCGTGGTGCCTTGTCCCTGAGTCAAGACGGTCTAGGCTGCCACGACAGCCCATGCATTATCCATGCACGTGGGCAATATCGTCGCGTCGCCCCGACCCGTCGCGTCTCCATATCACGGCTCTACGATACACCGCGACAGCAGCTACGCATGCAGGCCTCCGCAACCACCTCCTATTTATCCTCCCATGGGTTTTATCTTTATCCCTAGGGAATATCTCAACCCCTTGGGCAAGATTTGGGCCCTAGGGACTCTCTTGAGGACCCCAAGGACTCTCCCATGCGATTTTGGCTGATATTTATCACTCATTTTAATTATTATGGGATTTTCTCTCTCAAAAATCTATATAAACAAGGCCTCTCTTGAAGGAAAAGGGGGACCCCATTTTTACCCCGAAGGGCTGCCAAAATTCTCTCTGGTCCATGCTTAAACTCGCAGCCCTCACATCCCCACCATTTCCTTTCACATCTTGTTCCACAAATTCATTCATTTCTTCATGAACGGAGCAAGGAATGCACAAACGGCGACTCCAACATCTCCCTGAAGCCTTTGGACGACATTTGGGACATTCATCAAGCCAGGAGTCACCCCAATGGGGCTCACCCTCTCCTCTCTCCTTTTCCTCATTTCTTCATGCATTGTTATTTATTTCCTAGATAGATTGCACTCCATTTCCTCCCACGTTTTTTTTTTTCCTTTCCCTAGGGGTTTAAAACCACCCCAGGTTCGTTCCCTTCATGTTGTTTCATTTCCTTCCATTTTTAGAGCAAATACTACACTAATCATGTTCTAATAGGGCTTTTGTTGTCCCTCTCTTTGATTGGCAGGCATTCAAGCGAAGTTCTACGAGGAGCTCTCATCCTCTGGCCGGCTAGAGGATGGGAAGGAGGTCCTACTCACCATCTCCCACACAAGAAGAGAACGCGACGGAGGAAGGCGACGCGACAAGAGACGTGACCCTCATAGCGAATGCGTTATCAAGCTGCCCGCGTCCGTCATAACGACCGCGATATCAGGTATTCCTCCGTTCTCTTCCCCCCTTTTCCTGGAGTAGTTAGCCCGCATTATTCTCTTCATTTGGCAATGCTCTAGGTGGCGATCACATCCTATTTTCCATGCTATCACATTTGATATTCATGTTTGTGTTGAGGGGGGTACAATCCCTGTGATTACACCTTTTAGCGATCACGGTGGGACCTTCAGTGCTACCCTCGTGGATTGAGTTTGTCTGCTTGCCATGTTTCCTTCCCTGTTTGTCTTTTAGGGCCCTGTTAGTCTGTTGTTCCATTGTTTCCTGCATTTTTTGTTTCTCGGTTCATGTCGCGGTGTATCGTGGTGACGCGATAGGATCGCCTTGTCCGAAGAGGACGCGATAGCAGGTTAGTGCAATCTTTCCCCTATCTGCTTTTACTCGGTCTCTACGAGTCCATGCACGTATGTTCCATGTTTATCTGCCATCTGTTGTCGTGCTTCTGGTTGTTAAAATCCTGTTAGGATTCGGGTTTCCCGTTTATTTTCCCTTGTAAGTTTTCGGATCTGGTCGCGGCAGTGCACGGGGGCGCGACAGGCTCGCGTCGGAGTTAAGCGTCGCATCTACAGGTACGCTTTGTATGTTACTGTTTTCATCCCTGGATCGGTTTCTGAGTGCTCCATGATCCATTTTGTACTAGTTTGGTGATTTTGTACCCTTATCATTTGTTCGGGTAGTTTGTTTGAGTCTGTGTGTGTGACTTACTGCTCTCTCGGGTTTCTGTTCCTATCGCGGTAGTCCGCTCTGTCGCGATAAGGTCGCGGTGTACACGACTGCCGCGACTCTACCCAAGAGCTGTTTTGTCACTCTGTTTGCCCTTGATTTACTACTCTTGCATACATTTCGGGCATTTAGGCCCCTTTGCATACACTTTTCATCCCATTAGTCAGGTTCCCCCTTGGATGAGTGAGCCCTCTCACCTACGAGTACTCGTAGGCTGACTCGGGCCCACCTTTCGAGGACCTCCGTAAGACCTCGTGACCGTACGCACGTTGCGGTTCACTGGGCTGGTTGTACCCGTTGCACCCTTAGCTCGAGCCATCCTACGTGTGAGTATACCACCTTTAGTGACACCGAAGGACTCGAGTTCATACCTGTTAGGATCCACCTGACCGAGTGACACACCCTTAATCAATTCATCTAAAGGTCAAGTGCGAACTTTAACAAATTTGCGCATTAATCATGATAACTTGGGTGCTTCGGTTCATCCCTCCTCCTCTCAGTCTTTCTTGATTTGTGCTAGAGTCTAGGTGTTGTTAGTATCACCCCCTTGTTATTTAGGGGGTGCATGCGTCATTGTCTAGGGAGATCGAGTCATTCCCCTCCTTTCCTTGTACTCTATCATAAACCTTTGTTCGACATGGAACAGTTCTGTGTCCTTGCAGATGATGCCTTGCCTCTTGGACTCCTCGAGGATGTGGCCCAACCCTCAACGGCCATACTCTCAAGGCATGTTCAGGCTCCTCTTGTCATTGGGGGTCATTCCCCTCCTCCTTCTCCTCCAAGGAAAGATGACCCCCATTCCCAATTTAGTCAGCTACTTCCTCATCTAACTTCAGATCAAGTTCGAGAGTTCATTGCTTCCACCAAAGGCAAACAACCCTTGTCTCCCTCTGCTCGTAACTCAGCTCAGCCGGCGGTCTCCTCCGCCCATGTTACCTCGGCACCCCACCTCTCTTCTTCAGGGGCAGACCCCACACCCCTCCGTCCTCGGGCCATCCATTTTTCGGAACTGAGCTACCTTCCGGTGCGAGAGGCTCGGCCTCGATCCCCTCCAACCTCAATATACTATACGGCCGAGCCTGCCTCCTTTGCCCGTGAGAGGTCCCATGCCTTCGAGCAACCCCGCTCCATTGTCTCTACACACCATGCCCAAGTCCTCTCCGACTTCCTTACGGAGTGGGCTGTCATAAAAAAGGAACTTTACGATCTCAGAAGGCAGATTGATCCTCGGAAGGTGGCCGACATCGCACTCCCGTCATTCCAGTACCTCCAGGTACCACCCCAGTCAGAACTCCCTGTTTACCGGCGATACTCTGGGGTAGGAGACCCATATGTTCATTTAAAGGATTTTGTTTATGAGTCCGCGCCGCACAAGTACGACCGCCACCTCATGGCGTACTTGTTCAGAAAATCCTTAGATGGTCTGGCCTTAGAATGGTTTTATTCCCTACCACCTGAAGAGGCCGAGGATTTCCAGATTGTTCAAGAGAGGTTCTTCCAGCAGTTTCAAGATCGGGTCGGACCCGAATACTCCTTTGTTGATCTGGTAGCTGAAAAGATGAAGCCTGAGGAAGAGTTCTGGACCTATGCCGACTGATGGCGCTCATTGGCAACCAACGTCTGTTGCCCTATGCCAGAAGAGGAGAAAGTCAAATTGTTAATCTCCAATGCTACCCCAACCTATCGGGCCATATTGGCTATGAATGACATTTCTACCATGCACCAGCTTTATAGCCGAGCCTGTTTCATTCAGTCTCAGCTCAAAGACTCAATTATACACTCTATGTTTGAGCCCCTAAGGTCCGTTATGCCAAGAAGACTCAAGGCCCAGTTACTGAAGGGATCCAAACCAACGAGCAGGTGGGTGCAGTGAGCAACCCCCAAGGCCCGGTAAGCAGACCTCCGTATACCCAGCAACCTCAGCAGCCATGGAACAACAACAAGCAGCAATCTCCTCAAGGTCAGAACCCTCCTCAAGATCAGCGCCAGTACTCTCAGGTCCCTCCACCTCAAAATGGCTTTGCCCCTAGAAAGCCCAATAGACCCAAGAGAGCCCAGTATCCTGCTCTACCCGAATCTTTGGCCGATGTCTTTGTAGCCCTCATGTCCCTCAATGCCCTTAGACTCCCTCCTGAGAAGCCAAACTAGAATATGGCAGCAGACCAAACAAAGTATTGCGTTTACCATCGCCATCCAGGCCACAATGTGTCAGATTGCTTCCAGTTTTGGGATATAATATATGATCTTCATGAGCAGAACCAAATCGATTGGGCAGAGATGAGAAGGTTGATCCAGACTCTAAGGGACAAACAAGGTCAGAGGCAACAGCAGCAACATCAAAGGCGACAGCAGCCACAACAACAACAACACCAACAACAACAGCAACAACAACAACAGCAGTTCTAGCCCTTCCCGCAACAGTACCAGCAACAGCAACAACAACAGTAGCCGCAGCAGCCAGCGAACGATCTCGGCATAATCCGCAACCCCATGCCACAGCATCCTACAGCTCCAAATCCCCAACCTGCTCCACCACCTCCTCCACCTGCGCATGTTAACCTAGTCATCCATCACCCACCACCAGAAGCTTAGTGGGCCTTCGATGATGAGCACGAAGTGGGCCAGCTTCTGGTCATTTCCCACAGCACACCCGCTACCCCCACACCCACATCCACTATACCTCCCTTCTTCACACCTACTGTTGCCGCCTTCACCTCGCCGCTTTATGATTCCCCCGTCATATCACCCGTTATCCCTTCATTCACCAACGTCCCTTTATCCCCTATGCCAGCACCATTGCTAGCCAATCCCTCTATCCTTGACACCTCACCTTCTCCACTCCACCATAACCTTGCCTTGCGAAGCGGGCGGATGTTCCATCGGATGTACCCTAATGCATCCGCGCCCATGCCAGGTCAACCAGCACAGCAGTCCACTACCCAGCAACAGTAGGACATGGAAGACATAGATCCGGCCTCGAGGACCCAATATGATATTCTGAAGCAGCTAGATCAGACTCCTGCCAAAATTTCCATATTGGAGCTAATCAAAAGGTCGCAGACTCATCAAGATGCCCTAAGGGCCTTCCTGCAAAGGGTCATGGTCAGTGAAGACATGAACCCCGATAACCTGCCTTCTGTGCTTTCCATTGTGAACAGGGGACCCACGATAACCTTTTCTGATGGCGAACTAGCTGCTCCTGAAGCTAGGAAAATGCCCTTATGTGTGACGCTCACAATTAATAAAGTGGCCATTGACGCGGCGTTAGTGGATACAGGAGCCTCTATCAATGTATGTCCACTAAGCACCCTAAGAGCCTGCAACATCTCAGAACGTCAACTGCAGCCTACTCGCACCACTATAGCTGCCTATGACAATTCCTAGTGGGCTTGCCATGGGGTAGTCACTTTACAAGCAGAATTGGGACCGCTAGTCATGACAGTTGAATTTTATGTGCTGAACATCGATCATACTTACAAGGCCATCTTGGGACACCCGTGGATCGAATCACTAGGGGCGGTACCTTCCACGGCACATCAATGTTTGAAATTCCCCTATCAAGGATGGATAGTCAAAGTTAAGAGCGTAGCCACAACCCACACAGTAGAAGCTGTTGAGAGGGTATTGCCATCAGTCTGGCCGTCCAATAAGCCCATTATCTCGGTGCTTGATGTGAACTACCCATGGGCTTATACTTTCTCTTCTAATCGCCCGATTGGGTCCCCATCAGTGGCAGCCGTTAGAAAGCATATGTCCACAAATACAAAAGGATGGGATATCATGTTCAGACTCGGCTATCAGTCGGGAAAAGGTTTAGGTACTCATCTCCAAGGGAGGACCAAGACAGTGGCTAGCACAAAGAAATTCACAAAACATGGTTTAGGATACTCAGAATGGGCTGCATTCTCATCTTCTTCACAGTCAGACCATGGCCCCCTCACCTGGACATTGTATGATCATTTTGTCAGAGGGCCGGTGCAGCCTGGATATAACATTACAGCGGAAGCAGCACCAAGGTCGGCATATCAAGCTTTGGAAGCTCAGCGACCCAACAAGAAGATGAGGGCCGGGGCAGATGCAGAAGCACCAGATCTTGAAGATTTGATTTCAGTAGTTAGTTTGTTGTTCAGTGAACCTGAAGCCGAGACAGAGGAACCAGAATTGGAGGATCTCATCTCAGCGGTCAATCGCTTATTCAGCGAAGATAACACATTGCAGTCTCAGGCAGCACCGCCATCAACATCAGCAGCCACCATCAAGCGACAGTTGCTTGGATTTGGTGAGGAAATTGAGATAGTAAGTTCAGCTGTTCTAGCTAAGGAACTCTGGCCAGGATTTTCTCGGCCTCCCAGTCACTTCATTTCATCCATTCTTGTCTATAATTTTGAGTTTATTCCCTTATCTCCACCCCTCATTCTCCAACTCTCCCCCGACGCTCTTGAAGCGTTAATCCGCACTTCACCCTTCTTCACCATCTTCCTTAATGGCTCGGTCCTGTCCTTTTTTTTGAAACCTTCTAATGTAAGGTAGTTCTTTTTCATAAAAAAAAAATCCAAAAAAAATGTGTGTTCCCCGTTTGTATTTTCCTCATTTCTTCGGACGGCGATCTCCGTCTTCTCTTTTCCCTTTTCTTCGGACGGCGATCCCTGTCTTCCCCCTTCTCCTTTCATCGGACGGTGATCCCCATCCTCCCTTTTCTTTTCTGACTCCTCCTTCCTGCTTTCTGCCTTCTGCCTTCTGACTCTCACTCTCGACGGTGATCCCCGTCATCCTCACACTTTCCCTCTGTTCCGACGGTGATCCCCATCACCCCTGCACTCCTTCTCTCTCGCTGACGACAATCCCCGTCACTCCCCTACTTCCTGGGTGGCGATCCCCGCCCTTCTTCTCCTTCTGTTCAAGCTGTGCCTTCGCCTGATTGACCGACATGGTCATTTTGGGCGATCTGAGTGAGGGGCCTTATGTTCCCGTGCACCCCAATTCAGGTGGCCTGCCCCCTCCTCCAATCCCATCGGAGGACCTTTGCAGCCCTGCCGCACCCTTTCCTTTCCTTTCCAATAAACATCCGGACACTCCTCCAGAGCCTTTTGTAAATATCAAATCTGGTCTAGGTTCAGGGGTAGGATCTAGCAAGTCCCCGTCCCCATCTAGGAAGAAGAAGGGTAGTGGCATACCCCATAGGTATTTGTTGGACCTAGTGCAAAGGTGTGGCGCTCTTCTAGCTGTCGAAGAGTTCGTCCAAGAAGCTGTAGTTCTGAACTTAGAGGATCTGCGCAAAGAGGAAGGGGTAGACGATGGTTTCGGAGTGTATGAGATTTTAGCCGAAGAAGACCCGTTAGATGAGAATGATTGCAAGATAGAAGATGCTGCCGAAATGTATGCTAGCGGTATGAGGAAATTTGATGAACCAACCTCGGCAGTAGAGGAACCCACCAAAGAGGTAAACGTAGGAACAGAAGAGGATTCAAGGCTCTTGACCATAGCTTCCAGTCTCCCTCCTGAAGAAGAAAGGGCACTCATAGAGATGTTGAGGGAGTTTAAGGATTCCTTTGCCTGGTCCTATGATGACATGCCCGGTATTGACCCCGAACTGGTAGAACATAGGTTAATTTTAAAGCCGGGGGCAGTTGCCGTTAAGAAAAAGTTAAGGAGGTTCCTCCCCCACATTGCTTTGAAGATGAAAGAGGAAATCGATAAACTACACAAAGCCAAGTTCATCCGTGTAGTCCTTTATCCATTGTGGGTGGCAAACATAGTCCCGGTGATGAAGAAAGACGGAAGGGTGTGCATCTGCATAGACTTCCGGGACTTAAATAGGGCATGTCCAAAGGATGATTTCCCGTTACCTCATTTGGATGTCTTAATTGATAACACTGCAGGGTTCAAAACTCTATCATTCATGGATGGGTATTCAGGCTATAATCAAATCCGTCTAGCCCCAGAGGATCAAGAGAAAACCTCCTTCACCACTCCATGGGGAACTTATTGCTATGTGGTCATGCCGTTTGGACTGAAGAATGTCGGTGCCACCTATCAAAGGGCAATGTTAGCTATCTTCCACGACATGATTCATATTGATGTTGAGGTATACGTGGATGATATCATGGTGAAGTCTCAGACCATAAGAGAACACTCCTCCGTGCTTGCCAGAGTATTTCGTCGCACACAAGAATACCAATTGAAGATGAATCCGAAGAAGTGCGTGTTTGGGGTTTCTTCAGGCAAGCTATTAGGCTTCATAGTTAGTAAACGGGGGATTCAAATAGACCCGCACAAGGCCAAGGCGATAAATGAAATGCCTCCTCCCAAGAACATATCCGAGCTTCGAGGTTTAATTGGTCGGCTTCAGTTTATAAGGAGATTCATATCTCAGCACTCCTAAAGATGTCGTCCCTTCTATGAGCTGTTGAAAGGAGGAGTCAATTTTGAATGGAACGCTAAGTGCCAGGAGGCCTTCGATGAGCTCAAGAGTTATCTCTCTGAATCCGCCCGTTCTTCAGGCGTCTGTCCGTGGAAAACCCCTAATCCTATATCTGTCAACTATTGAGGACTCCCTAGGAGCTGTCCTTGCTCAACATGACGAATCCGGCAAAGAAAGGGTAGTCTATTACCTATCTAGGCTCTTCAATCCTTCCGAGCTCAAACTCACTACGATGGAGAAAACATGTGCAGCGCTAGTTTGGGTAGTGCAGAAATTGAAGCACTACTTCCTAGCTCATAAGGTGAGTTTGATTTCTAGAATGGACCCTATTAGGTATCTCCTGGAGAAGCCAGTCCTCGCCGACAGATTGGCACGCTGGCAAAGTTTCCTCTCTCAATTTGATATCACCTTCATAGTTCAGAAAGCCATGAAAGGGTATGCCATTGCTGAGCACCTTGCTCACCTTCCTCTCCCCCACAGTGACATGGTTCAAGAGGAATTCCCTGATGAAAACCTATCACTTGTCTCCCATTATCCCTTCTGGTCACTCCACTTCGATGGAGCTCTCAATTCTAGGGGACGGGGCATAGGTGCTGTTTTGCTCACCTCAGAAGGGGTCACCATTCCTCTAGCCTATCAGCTCTAATTCTATGCCACCAACAACATCTTCGAGTATGAGGCTCTCCTTGCCGGTCTTAAGCTTGCCTACCTCTTAGGCACGCGTCATCTCAAGATCATAGGAGAAACTCAACTCGTCCTTCGGCAAGTCCTTTCTACTTACCGTACGCGTGACCCTAAACTCAAGCCCTATCAAGATCTGGTCACACTCCTAGCCAAGCAATTCCGTCAACTCATCTACATTCATACTCCTCGCTCTCAAAATATCCTGGTCGATGCCCTCGCATCCCTGGCCTCCTCTCTCTCCTTCCCTCTCAGCCACAGCGCTGAGACAATCACCGTTCAAAGATTAGAGGCTCCCTCCACTCAAGATCCTTGGTTCGTTAACCTTAGGAGCTCTCTAGTTTTGAAGGTGGAGAGAAAGGAAGCGAAAGAGTTATTGCTTATGGAATTAGGAGAAATGATGGAAGAAGAAAGGCCGTGGTACCATGAGATTGAGCAATATTTCAGGGACGGTACCTTCCCGGAAGAAGCTGAAGCGGAAGATAGGCGAGCCATCCGCAGAGCAGCGTTGAAGTATACCCTCGTGGGTGAAGTGCTGTATAGACGCGCTCTAAATGGAATGCTCCTCCGATGTTTGTCGGATGAAGAAGCTTGGAAGGTAGTGGAAGGATCTCACTCCAGCGAATGCGGAGGCATGTGAATAGCCAAATGTTGGCTAAGAAAATTCTTAGGCAGGGCTACTACTGGCCGACCCTTGAAGAAGACTGTGCCACCTACGTTCGTAGGTGTGTCAAATGCCAGATCTATGCCGATAAAATCCATGCTCCGTCCTCCTCTTTACATCCACTATCTTCCCCTTGGCCTTTCTCCATGTGGGCTTTTGATATCATCGGGCCTCTTGGTGATCCTAATGCTCAAGTAAAACAAAAATATTTCATCCTTACTGCTACTGAGTACTTCACCAAGTGGGCCGAAGCTGAAGCATTTGCAGAAATCAAAGGTTCAACCGTGTGCAAATTCATCATGAGGAACATCATCGCACGGTTCGGAGTGCCAAGCAGCCTTGTCACCGACAATGGACCACAGTTCATATCTCAAGAGCTTCAAGATCTGTGTAAGAAATTTAGCATTTCATTGCATCATTCGTCTCCATACTATCCACAAGGCAACGGCCAGGCCGAAGCCACGAACAAAATGCTTTTGAAAATCCTAAAGAAAACTTGTGAGTCTAATAAATTTGCTGATTGGCCAGAAAGACTAGTCGAGGCTCTGTGGGCCTACCGCACCTCCGTCCGCACGCCTACTGGGCAAACTCCATTCTCACTTACTTATGGGATGGAGGCGGTATGTCCACACGAGATCCTCATTCCTTCGCTAAGGGTTCAGCTAGACAAGGAACTTAATCCCGATGAACATCGGGAGGCGTTACTTGTATAGCTGGAACTCTTAGATGAATGGCGTTTAGCTGCAGCCGATCATGTTCTTGCATATCAAAATAGACTCTCGAGGTCTTTTCAAAAGAAAGTAATTGAGCATAAATTTCAACAAGGAGACATGGTTCTGAAGCGGATCTTTATAAAACCTGGAGGTCCAAGGTCCAAATTGTCAGCAAACTGGGAAGGGTCATACGTCGTTAAGGAAGTGTACCCCGGAAACGCGTATAGGCCAGTTAATGCCGAAGGTGAGGAGCTCTCTCACCCATGGAATGGGTTGTACCTTAAAAGATTCTACCCCTAATGTTGATAACAACACCAACTTGCAAAAGAGAATGTTGTTGGCCATATGCCTCACCCCCCCTCATTGTGATAAATGATCTCTATGTCCGGCCACACACACACAACACGGCGACCTAAGGACAATTCCCCTTTGTTTATGATGTTTCTGCTCAGCCCTAGTGTAAGGAACCTGAGGTCAATTCTCTTCTCATTCAGACAAAGTCCAGGGGCAAAGGGGAAGCTAGCATGTAGACCAGCAAGTGGTATGGATCATGTGTATGCAGTCTTAAAGAGGGACGGTCAATTCAAAAGAAAAGCAAAAGGAAATGATGAAAAAAAAAGTGAAAGAAGAATGATAAGAAAATAGGGGCATGTCAAAGAGTGGCAGAACAGTTCCCCGCAGGATGCCCTTGAGCCCGGTCATAAGCATGCCCCCAATTCAAAAAGAGCAATGACCTTAAAGTCCCTAGACAACAGACGAATTTCACATGTAACATACCCGATGCAAATCTTACAAGCCAGTAACCCCGAACCCAAGACTGAGTCTTGTCTCATTGCTAATCTTCCTATTCTCCCTAAAAAGGACCAAAGACCCCACACCTAGTCTGTGTTGGGACATTAATATTCAAAGGGGCAAGAAACCTTAGTAAGCCAAAGATAAATGCACACTGCACATAGATATTATTCGCCAAACAAGAGGTGGGAATGAGGTCCATGGCTAATTACTCAAAAATGCAAGAAGTGTTGTTATCAGAAAATCTCAAAAATTCAAAAACCAAAAATCCAAAAAAAATCAAAAAATAAAATAAAAAATCAGAAATCTCAAAAATCCAAAAAATAAATAAATAATCTCAAGAATATAAAAAAATCAAATAATCTCAAAAATCTAAAAAAATTTAAAAATCTTTAAAAGTCTAAAAAAGAATGAGTGTACATACCGCTTTTCTTTAGCATGCATTGTTTATTTTTTCTACCTATTTAATAAGGCTCGGCCCCTTGACAATTACAAAGTCAGATTCATGTTTATTTAAGCGCAAGGGGCTAAGTTAAAGAGCAGATCTAACCTGTTTTGCTAAGTGTGCAGGGACAGATAATTCTAAGGGACACGCAGCGCTGTATTCAGTATTCTCCATCTCTCCCGTGTTTGAATCTCATCTCACACTCGTGTCAATTGCAAATCATTCATTCATTCCATAAAGATTGACACAAAATAAAATTCCACTAAGTGATGAACAATATGTACAAAAGATGGGGAGGTGGCTCACAAGTCTCCTCACTGACCACCACCACTCTCCCCGGATCCCTCCTGCCGGTCTGGTGGTGGCGGCATCTCACCGCCACCCCTACCGCTCTAGACACTCGTCTCGCCCCGGTGGCGCCTATCCTCCTCCTCATTCCTCTGACGACTAGAGGAACCCGCTAGATACTGACCAACAGAGGCACCCGTCGCTCTACTGACGCTCGCCCCGCTCCTACTCCTGCTGTGTGAACGGCCTATGGCCGTCACTATCTCCTGGAGGCTCCGGGACACTGCCTGTTGCGCCTGCAGGTCGGCGCGTAATTGGGTCATCTCCGCCTGATCTGCTGAGGGTCCCCACACGCGTAGGGCCTCCAACTCCCTGGTCACCTCTGCGACCCGTGCCTCAGCTGCCTCCGCCCGGATGCGCAGCTGGTCTCTCTCACCGCGGATAGTCTGGACCTCCCCCTGCAGCTCGTCTCTCTGCCCCTGTAGCTGGTCCCTCTGCCCCTACAGGTCCATCGCATGCTCAGTGGTGAGTCGCAAATCCTTCTCCTATAAAAGAACAATTTAGTCAATATCAATTCTTAAAATAAAGGTTCAACCTGGAAGTCTTATTGTACTTACCCGCTCCTCCAAGTGCCTCTGTGTCTCCTCGGCCCTCAGCACCGCTCCTGCCAGCTGAGCCTCCAGAAGCGATGGAGAGCTCCCTGACACTCGGGAAGAGGAAGCACCGCCTGCCCCAGTGCTCCTCACTCTCTCCAGCTCCCTCCGCTGCGCAAAAGTACACGTCAGTTTCCAAAATCAGCTATGAAATTAAGTACTGAAGTTTGAGTAAGTACTTACCAGCTCCTCGGTCTGCCTCTGCGCCGCCTCCCGATCATGCATCGCCGAGTAGAGTAAGGCTTGGAGCGATGCAATCTCACCAGCTACATCTACCTGCAACACATTTCAAATCATTAACTCAATTCTATAAAATCAAATTCACAAGGTTGTGGTTTTAGGGTTGTTACCTGGTGTCGGGCGCTCTTGTACACCTTCCCTCCGTACTTCAAGGCATGTGCCTGGAGGTACGCGTCATTGGTGGTAGCATCCGACCTTACGGCTTTTCCTCGGTGCTCCCAGTTGTTCATCTGCTCCTTCGCCCGCTCGTGCCAATCGGTAGTGTCATGAAGCCCCCGGAAACTCCGACCCAGTTTGCGAAATCGGTCTCGGACGGGGAACTCCACAGCACTCTGCCGAAGGCCGAGTGAGTACTGGCTGAGGAATAGGTGAAGAGGTAGCACCGGGTTGAGTGCATGCACCCACACCGACCTATCGAAGTAGGGGCGGGCCTGCACCAACCAGGGCTGTCCCTCATCGCTCTCCCCCAGATATGGCCGCCAAACCACCTGCAAAACAAGTCAGTCAGTCATCAAGCAGTGAAATCAAGCAATTAACCAAAAGGGAAAGGTTAGGGTACTCACATCCAGGTGAGGGTAGATGTCGATGGCCTCTTGCAGGCGCTCTAGCTAGTCACCTAGGCTGCGAGAATCCCGGCGAGCATCCCAACGGCGTGCAATGGGCACAAGGCCCAGCCGTGTGAGATCCCCTCTCCCCAGGGCTGGGAGGTGTAGATAGGCCCAGACCTGCAAAATGAAGAAGGAGATTAGAGCGCAGTTTAAAACAAAATTCAATTTAATTCAAGGGTTAAGGAGAGGAATGCATCTGGAGAAAGCGGAAGAACCTACTCGTCGAAGTCTGCCGCTCCGAGGCGCCCAAGCTGTCAAACTGATGTGCTAGAAAGGCTGCTCCCCAGGCGTACCCCCCTACCTCACTCAGGTCCTCCAGCAGGGGCAGGAAACAGCAGTGGACTGGGTCGCCCCTCGTGGCAAACAAAAGTCTACCAAGGAAAAGGACGAGGAAACGACGCAAGTCCAAGTCCGCCTGCGCCCCGGGCTCGCTCGCTAGCTCCCTCCGGCTAACTCGAACCAACCTATCCAGATGCTCATCCTCACTCTCCTCTGCTCCCTTCCCCACATCAAACAACCCTTGACTCTCCTGGAGGGGTACCCTTGGAATTAGAGAGGACCTACGCTCTACGAGTAGCTCTAGGAGTCGTCGCTGGGCTAGGTCATGATAGCATGGGTAAGTAAATCCGCTCACCGGCCTCCCATAAACTCTAAGCCCGGTGATCCGGCTCACATCCTCGAGACTGGGGATCATATGTCCCCATGGGAATACGAAGGCAGTCGCCTCCTCATCCCACCTGCTCCGCAGAGCCTGAGTGAGAGCCGGATCCGCCCTCATTCTCTCCATCCTAAACACTTCCTCGAACCCCATCTCCTCTACCCTCTCTCTCTGAAAGGGGGGAAACGCCAGGAAAATAGCCAGCACAATCGTCCAGGACACACGGGCCCTCATCTCACCCTGCAAACATTTGTTAAACCAGTCAAGTTTTTGGCGTTCGGTGGGAGTCGCGACACTCAGAGAGGCCGCGACCTTGTCGCGACCGTGCGGTGCACCGCGACCTTAGGTCGCCTCCACCGGCGTCGTCGCAACATGGTCACGACGCCCAAGCCCGTCGCGACACCATGTCGCGATAGGTCGGGCTGACGCATTCTCAGGATCAGACTGGCCGGAGCCTCCTATGTCCGATCCCCTTTCCTGCGGGCTTCACGCCCTACATTTTCCCTCTAGGGGCTCCGTCTACCCCTCTCAAGCATTCATTCATGGTTTAGGGGGTGATCCACTTACCGATTTCATCGCCTTGGCTCTTTTCTTCCTTTCTTCCTCCACGCTCATCCTCGGGACCTCCGCCTCCTCCTCCACATCCATCTCGACGGCAGCCTCCTCCTCTTCGACCGGGGGCACCTCCGCTCGGCGCCGGGAGCTCCGCCGTTCCGCTTGACGCTTCCTCCGTGAGGAGCCCTCGCCGACGTTCTTCTCTCCTTCCATGGCGATTCCGGGGTTAGCAAGAGTTGTGGAGCGAGTAAGCAAGCAAGAGGAGCAAAGGGGAGCAAGATCATAGCCGGAAGGTTTTGGGAATTCAAAAGTTTGAATGCTCGGAAAGGGGGAAAGAAAGGTGCCCCTGTGTTTTGAATAAGTCGGTTTGAGTCGCGTCAGGGTTGTCGCCTATATGTCGCGTCGGATTAGGTGACCGCGACCATGTCGCGACCGCCCGTCCTAACGCATTATAAAGGCGTCACTTCTCCTTGTCGCGTCATAAACAGAGCTCATTGCGCATGCAGGAAAATCCTGTTTTATTCATTCAATTCAAATCATTGCATTCTTCCTACAATCAAATAAATGCTAAAATTCTTCCCTAGCTACTATCTGCTATCTTTCCTACACTCAAGCCTATCAAATCTCAAATGATCCCCATTGCTGGTTGGAGCTTCTTCAATGCTTCCACGTATTCTTTGATCACGTCTTCATCCTCTTCCACTTCTGCCTGGACGACACTCATTGCGCATCCTTCCCAATGGATGATGGTGTTGCGCACATCGCGCTCGTCCTGCTCATCGCCCATCTTCCTCTTTTGAGTAGGTTGATAGTGTGATAGGAAGGGAACCACCGTGCGCCCTGCGCCACATTGGAGGTAGCATCGGTCCGGGTTGTAGTTGACCAATGTTTCATTGCCTAGCAGTCGTAGGGCGAGTCTGGTGTGCTGGGGTAGGTGGATCATCCGGCCATGCATGAAGCGGGGGCGCATGTCAAACTCTGCCACAGTCATTCTTTTAAAGTAATCACACCATGCCTTCAGTCCTTTTAGCTGTGCAGTCTTGCACCACGCCTTGGCGCTCATGTGTAGAGGTCTGCCCACGAAAGCCAGCGGATGGTGGAGTATGGTCTTGCACTCTGTGGCCAAGGCGTCCATCGCCCGGAACTGAATGTGCATACCCATCCAAAGCTCAAGGGCGATGACCGAGCCGTAGAAAGGGCCTCCAGTCGCTGCAGAAGTCAATCCAGCATAAAGGTATCCTAAGACCGCTTGGCCGATGCTCATACCTTCTGAAATTGAGGCGATAATGCTAAGGTTGGCGAAGGAGATAGCGCCGTCCATCGATGGAAATAGGATGACTCCGCAAATACAGATTGCAGCCGCCTTGGTGATAGCCGTGTAATTTTCGGTCTGGCGCTTGCATTGGGAAGTGATCCATTGCGCGATAGGAAGGAGATGCACGTGCATCCCGCTGGTCATAGAGTGCAAATCCGTCTTCCTCATAGTAATTTCTACAAGGGTGCTCCATGAGTTGATGGGCCCCACGGTGTAGGAAACCGCCAACTCTTCGCCGCTTTGATACCGTGGGAGGCCGAGCATTATTTCCAGCTCCTCCAGTAGGATTGTGGCTTCGAATGTGGGGAAGACGAACGTATGGGTCTGGGTGTGCCATAGCTCCACCAGTGCGGTGATACTATCCCACATGTGCACCATCTTGTCATAATTCTTGGCAAGGACAAATACAGTGGATAGCCCCCACTCTTTCAAATGGCTAATAGATGAAGGCGAGAGAAGCTCAAGCATCGGAGTTAGCCATGGCACCCGGGAGAATCGCCTCTGGCCGGGTAAGATCTGAGGGGAGATAGAAGAACAGGGAGTCTAAGAATGGAGAAGAAGAAAAGAGAAGAAAATAGGGGAAAACAGAGCAAAGTTCAGAAATTCAGAAAAGGAAAAGCCCTTACTTAGAGATCCGGGCGCATGCACATGTGCCCGGGGATGGCGGAGCGTTGCTGGAGATCCGCATAAGACTCCCTTGCTGCCTTTGGACCGGAGTAAGGAGGGATATCCTCCTGGAAAGCAGAGAAACTCCTCTTCATGACTGCAAAAAGAGGAGAAATTTGAAGAAAGGAAGTAGCAAAGGGTTAGCTGCGGGATTAGCCTCCCAAATCCTCCTTTTATAGAGCTTAAAGAGGTGCAAACCCAGTCTAATCCCGATTCTAGGTCTTAGAATAAGATTAGGAGAGGTTTAGGAATCCTAGTGGTAGTCTAGAAGTCTTAGGATAATGATAAACCCTGGTTTCCTGCATTTTCTGGGTTCGGGTCGAGTCGCGACGCTGCGATATAACGCGACGAGGTCGCGACATGGCGGGGCGTCGCGATCATGTCGCGGTCACCTAGGACGACGCCTCTCTATCTGTGTGGTTTCTTATCTTTGTGCTTTGTTTACTTACTTTGTTTGATTATGTTTGTTTATATATTATTGTTTCGTGCTTATTATATCTGTTTATTGTCAAAAACAAAAACAAAAAAAAAATTAGAAAACCAGAAAAAAAGGAAAAGAGGTTGTCACAAGTAAGTCAGGTAAGTATTTCTTCCCCGATTCCTCACATTATTATATGGTATTCTACTTACTATATCGTTTCAAGGACCGGCTGGTTCTCAATGTGCTCTGGGATTTGAGTTCCCCTTTACCAAAAACAGTGATAATCTAGGTGCACATTGTTAATCGTTGGATAGGCCGTTGAGTTATTTAAGTTCGGGAACGATGGATTCAGGCCTGCATTACGGTTGTGGGTAGTCTCTTGACCCGTTCTCATTCAGCTTAACAATATTATCCTTGATATATTTTCTATTTTCTCTTTTCTTTGCATTCGTTTTGATGATTTCTCTCATTTTAGCCCAGCATGCATCATGTAGGACTTTGAGTTTTAATGACTCACTCATGACTTTTGATGAGCCCTTGTTGAGTGTCCAATCATCCATCATTTTCCAAACAAGAAATCCAATTCCATTCCGAATCGAAAGGTTTGCCTCCGAGTGAGTTGTTCCCGTCAAGTTTGATAAGAATTTCCCTGTCTAGATTCTCTATCAAATTTTCATCCTATTCTTTTGATCCATTTTGGTTGCGAACCGTTCCCAGAACAGAGTCATGAGTTACCTGCCTGGCACGCACATGTCCCTCCAAAACGAAACCTGTAGGCCAATCGGCTAGGGTACCTCTCAATCGAGGGGTTGATCGTCCTCTTCTTTTCTCCTTCTCGTCCAGACTTGTGCTTTTCTTTGCATTCTGCTCGAGCAGCTAACTCAGGGTTTTCACAAAGATTCCAATTGCTTGTTAGACAGATCGGGTGTCTCTTTACCTTGGCTCCCACTTTTCAGTTCACTCTGCATCACTTCCGCTCCGCCGTCACTTCGTGACACCTCCACTCTACCTACGCTTCATTTCCTTGCAAAGTGGAAGCCAAGGACGAGCAATCTGTAGACACCCGGTTCTAGCTAATAGGTTGAACCACATTTCTTGTCACCTTAGTGGGCCCCTAATTGGTCACTCACCTTGAGCCCATCATTAGCCTTGTTTTTAGCCCATTAACAATTTAAATTGCCTTGAAATCCCGCCCATTATCAATTTGAGAGAGTCCTTGGCCATCAATAAGTTTTATCCTTTCATGTGGTTGGCTGATAATTCATATAAATTTCGATTTTATAGTCGCGACGCATCGTGGTGCCGCGTCTCTGAGTCGCGACAGCCTATGCATTATCCATGCACGTAGGCAATACTGTCGCATCGCCCCGACCCATTGCGTCTCCATATCGCAGCTCTACGATACGCCGCGACAGCAGCTGCGCATACAGGCCTCCGCAACCACCTCCTATTTATCCTCCCATGGGTTTTATCTTTATCACTAGGGAATATCTCAACCCTTGGGTGAGATTTGGGCCCTAGGGACTCTCTTGAGGACCCCAAGTACTCTCCCATGCGATTTTGGCTGATATTTATCACTCATTTAATTATTATGGGATTTTCTCTCTCAAAAATCTATATAAACAAGGCCTCTCTTGAAGGAAAAGGGGGACCCCATTTTTACCCCGAAGGGCTACTAAAATTCTCTCTGGTCCATGCTTAGACTCGCAGCCCTCACATCCCCACCATTTCCTTTCACATCTTGTTCCACAAATTCATTCATTTCTTCATGAACGGAGCAAGGAACGCACGAACGGCGACTCCAACATCTCCCTGAAGCCTTTGGACGACATTTGGGACATTCATCAAGCCAGGAGTCACCCCAATGGGGCTCACCCTCTCCTCTCTCCTTTTCCTCATTTCTTCATGCATTGTTATTTTATTTCCTAGATAGATTGCACTCCATTTCCTCCCACGTTTTTTTTTCCTTTCCCTAGGGGTTTAAAACCACCCCAGGTTCGTTCCCTTCATGTTGTTTCATTTCCTTCCATTTTTAGAGCAAATACTACACTAATCATGTTCTAATAGGGCTTTTGTTGTCCCTCTCTTTGATTGGCAGGCATTCAAGCGAAGTTCTACGAGGAGCTCTCATCCTCTGGCCGGCCGGAGGACGGGAAGGAGGTCCTACTCACCATCTCCCGCACAAGAAGAGAACGCGATGGAGGAAGGCGACGCGACAAGAGACACGACCCTCATAGCGGACGCGTTATCATGCTGCCCGTGTCCGTCATAACGACCGCGATATCAGGTATTCCTCCGTTCTCTTCCCCCCTTTTCCTGGAGTAGTTAGCCCACATTATTCTCTTCATTTGGCAATGCTCTAGGTGGCGATCACATCCTATTTTCCATGCTATCACATTTGATATTCATGTTTGTGTTGAGGGGGGTACATTCCATTCCGAATCGGAAGGTTTGCCTCCGAGTGAGTTGTTCCCGTCAAGTTTGACAAGAATTTCCCTGTCTGGATTCTCTATCAAATTTTCGTCCTATTCCTTTGATTCGTTTTGGTTGCGAACCGCTCCCAGGACAGAGTCATGAGTTACCTGCCTGGCACGCACATGTCCCTCCAAAACGAAACCTGCAGGCCAATCGGCTAGGGTACCTCTTAATCGAGGGGTTGATCGTCCTCTTCTTTTCTCCTTCTCGTCCAGACTTGTGCTTTTCTTTGCATTCTGCTCAAGCAGCTAACTCGGGGCTTTCACAAAGATTCCAATTGCTTGTTAGACAGATCGGGTGTCTCTTTACCTTGGCTCCCACTTTTCAGTTCACTCTGCATCACTTCCGCTCCGCCGTCACTTCGTGACACCTCCACTCTACCTACGCTTCATTTCCTTGCAAAGTGGAAGCCAAGGAGGGGCAATCTGTAGACACCCGGTTCTAGCTAATAGGTTGAACCACATTTCTTGTCACCTTAGTGGGCCCCTAATTGGTCACTCACCTTGAGCCCATCATTAGCCTTGTTTTGAGCCCATTAACAATTTAAATTGTCTTGAAATCCCGCCCATTATCAATTTGAGAGAGTCCTTGGCCATCAATAAGTCTTATCCTTTCATGTGGTTGGCTGACAATTCACATAAATTTCAATTTTATAGTCGCGATGCATCATGGTGCCGCGTCTCTGAGTCGCGACAGTCTAGGCTGCCGCGACAGCCCATGCATTATCCATGCACGTGGGCAATACTGTCGCGTCGCCCCGACCCGTTATGTCTCCATTTCGTGGCTCTACGATACGCCGCGACAGCAGTTGCGCATGCAAGCCTCCGCAACCACCTCCTACTTATCCTCCCATGGGTTTTATCTTCATCCCTAGGGAATATCTCAACCCTTTGGGCGAGATTTGGACCCTAGGGACTCTCTTGAGGACCCCAAGGACTCTCCCATGCGATTTTGGCTGATATTTATCACTCATTTTAATTATTATGGGATTTTCTCTCTCAAAAATCTATATAAACAAGGCCTCTTTTGAAGGAAAAGGGGGACCCCATTTTTACCCCGAAGGGCTGCCAAAATTCTCTATGGTCCATGCTTAGACTCGCAGCCCTCACATCCCCACCATTTCCTTTCACATCTTGTTCCACAAATTCATTCATTTCTTCATGAACGGAGCAAGGAACGCACGAACGGAGACTTCAACATCTCCCTGAAGCCTTTGGATGACATTTGGGACATTCATCAAGCCAGGAGTCGCCCCAATGGGGCTCACCCTCTCCTCTCTCCTTTTCGTCATTTCTTCATGCATTGTTATTTTATTTCCTAGATAGATTGCACTCCATTTCCTCCCATGTTTTTTTTTTCCTTTCCCTAGGGGTTTAAAACCACCCCAGGTTCGTTCCCTTCATGTTGTTTCATTTCCTTCCATTTTTAGAGCAAATACTACACTAATCATGTTCTAATAGGGCTTTTGTTGTCCCTCTCTTTGATTGGCAGGCATTCAAGCGAAGTTCTACGAGGAGCTCTCATCCTCTGGCCGGCCGGAGGACGGGAAGGAGGTCCTACTCACCATCTCCCGCACAAGAAGAGAATGCGATGGAGGAAGGCGATGCGACAAGAGACGCGACCCTCATAGCGGATGCGTTATCAGGCTGCCCGCGTCCGTCATAACAACCGTGATATCAGGTATTCCTCCATTCTCTTCCCCCCTTTTCCTGGAGTAGTTAGCTTGCATTATTCTCTTCATTTGGCAATGCTCTAGGTGGCGATCACATCCTATTTTCCATGCTATCACATTTGATATTCATGTTTGTGTTGAGGGGGGTACAATCTCTGTGATTACACTTGGTTCCTGCAAGAATCATGGTCATTAGTATTTTCACAATTCTCATCAAAGATGACATGTGGAGTTTCCTCCACAGTTCTTGATTCATTATTAAATACCCTATATGACCTTGAATGTAGCAACCCAATATTTTAAATAAATAAATAAATAGAAATATTGAAAGAAAATGAATTAAATAAAATCCAATAAACAATAAAAAGTAATGGGCTTGATTAGATCAGCTCACACAAAGGCTCTTGGGCCAAATTAGAAGTACGGATTATGGAGCAAGAGAAAATACCCCTAAAATCGTAATAAAAATGTACAGAGAATAAAAAGAGTAAATTATGGTTAAAACTAATGCAATTATCTATGTAGGGTAATCTAATTCGTGACCAGCCTTGCTAGGAACCTTCTAATGGTGATTCTACTCCAATTGGGAGGAGAAATCTCCAAAACAAGGAAGGAAACCAGCCATACTCCCAACCGACCCTTCCTAGTTGTAATAAGACTTGAAATAAACCCTAGACATATAAATAATCTTCATAGAACTAAAGGGGAAGTTTCACCATCATGTTGGGGTCGTGGGAGGCTAAGCTAGGGCACCAGGAGGGAGAACGGCTAGAGAACGGAGCTTCTTCCTCAACCGTGCTCTACTGCAACCTGTGTATAAGACCTATGTTAGATCTTTCTCAAAGGTAGGTATTCTCGGGCTAAAGAAGAATCAAACTCATACCATCTTATAGAACTACATGTCTAGTTTCATATGCAAGTGATTTGCCTAATTTTCATCATGTATCAATCGAGTTATAAACGTTTTCCCATCATCATGCAAGTCTGTGTCGTTTCCTGTTCATACTAGTTTGCATGCCTACCGACACCAACTTGATTCGGTTCAAAGGCATAGTTCTCTTCTACTCATTGTCCCCTACAAGTTTCATGTTCACCACTTAGTCCCAAGTGCCCTAGATTTCGATTTATAAGCGTTGCATGAAGATCGCTGCATGTTTTCACTGCTTTCGGGTTGCATGTTGAATCGCGACCGAACCATACGTCGTGTTTCTACGACTGGTATCGCATCGGCTAAGACTGTCGCGACTACCTGAAAGGCGACCACCCATGTCGTCACGTTTTAGCTAGGGTTTGACAAGTACCATTGCATCAAACTGTGTGTCTTTTTACTGTCAGGGATTGTCTGAAATGCTACCACGAAGGTCGTCACATTTTACCCTTGTTTCCCGCTTTTGGGGATCTGTGATCTTTCGAAAATTAGGGATTGCATGAATGTGACAGGCCTTGTCGCCGTGATTCTGTAGAGAGTTCCATGAACGTGGCGGATCTGAACGTCACGATTCTCATTCAGCAATCGATTCGTTCCTTGTCTAGTTAACCTAAACGTGACTACCAACGTCGTCGCGTTTCTGTCCAGAATCGATGTTTGTTAAACGCGACTATCATACCTGTCGCGATTTAACTGTGTTATTCCAGCAACTATTATTGTTCTATTTAAATGATTATTTAAGCTTGGTATGCATGTTTATACCTTGTAACACTGTGTAACGAACAGTAAATAACCATGTTAATAAACTTTGACATATGTCACATGCTATCTTTAATATAAAAGTCAACGTGCACGATCATTACATGTTCTACGATTTCTTTCACATGCACACACCAAATGTATATCCTTGCCATGAGACCATACAGAAAATACATGAATAATATATCTGGTAATTTACTTCAATATTTACATATTATTCACCCATGATAATAATGACATTGTTTCCATTTTCTCACGTGGATTTGGAATACCGTTACCGCCGCTCCACTATTCTAGAATTCCTCTAGAACGTCGAGTAACTCGTTTACTTTACACACTACTCTCTTGACAAGTTGGAACCTCTCTGTTAGACATTCCGTTCTGGCAGACAAGGGACCTTTTGTTAAGACCTCCGTAAGACTCCGTACTCTATGGATTCTCTCATAGAGACTGAGCTGGTTGTACCCTAACACCTATAACACCCTTAGGAATCAATATGATCCAAACGGCTTTAGAGGTTCTCTCTTACCTTGAGATCACGTCGGACCTCTGGACCTACGCATAACATGGCCAGTGGAAGGTTAGTGAATTCTACCTGACTGCCAACACCAATCATGCATGTTGAGCAACTATTACTATCGCCCGTTTACTCGTCATTTTATATGCAATGACCTTTAGCTCTCATCTATACTCTACTCGCTCATATATTCACACTCTCTCTACTATCTCGCCTATTCATCTAGTACTCTCATCTATTTCTTGGTACTCTCTATTGGCCATTTGACTGATTGTCTAAAGATAAACAATATAACTAATGCCTGGCAATATATAAAAGGGCCCGGTCTGGTCCTGGGAGGTGAGCCCAAAAGTGCTATTTGCCCGTGGGAGTTAATTGACCAAAGTGTTTGGCATTACACTCAAGTGCTATCTATCTCAACTATCTAAAAGACAATCAAAGTGCTATACTATACTTGTTGTGCTATTGTGATACATTTTTCTATTTATGCTATGGTCATCCTGCTCCCTGTGCTATATTTGGAAACTTGTGCTATCTTGATCCATGCTATCGTGCTATCTCTTACATTACTTGACTCTCTCGCTCTATCATATAGTGAACTCTACTTTTAATACATTAATCATGTAAAGTTGCCCGCACTATGAGATATAAATCCTACTGGGCATTGTCACTTACCCTACGTTATTTGTTTATTGTGTTCTCAGGTGAGACTAAGGAGACTGAGTACACTCACGAGGGTGGGGAGGACCAGGAGTGATCAAAGAGTACCATGACGCCATTGTGTTATCCTAGATGTCATAGTTAGTCGTTTACTTTCATTCTATGTAATAGAGGTAATTGGGCCCTATGTTATGGCTCTACATTAGTGGTTGTAATAGACAATAGTGAATTATCAGTGAAAGGCTTTTGATTTCGTATTATTTAATTGTCCAAGGGTGTTGTCTATTCTACGCTCTATACTCGCTTACTTGCAACTGCCTCACGTTCCGATATTCCGCGTCGGGGCGTGACATTGAATGTTCAGAATATCCTAGAAAAGTGCCTCCATCACTTTTCTTTTCAAATTTATCTAGATCTTGCTTGTCATTATTGTGAATGAAGACTTTACTTCCAAAGACTCTAAAATAGGCAATGTGAGGTTTCTTACCTTTTAAGAGCTCATAGGAAGTTTTCTTAAGGAGTGGTCTTACCATGACTCTGTTGAGAATATAACATGAAGTGTTGACAGCTTCTGCTCAAAAGCTCTTGGAAGATGACTTTCAATTAACAAAGTTCGGGTCATTTCAACCAATGTCCTATTTTTCCTTTCAACAATCCCATTCTGTTCAAGAGTTCTTGGTGAAGCAAATTTGTGATCAATCTATTTATTCCTGCAAAATTCAAAGAACAGATTATTGTCAAATTCTCCACCATGATCAGTAAGTATGGAGCATATTTTATTTGTTTTTCCATGTTCAATTTTATTAAAGAAATTTTGAAAATTTTCAAAGGTGTCACTCTTGTGAGACAGAAAAAATACCCAGATAAACCTAGAAATATCATCAATAATTACGAACCCAAATCGATGTCCACTACGACTGAGTATCCTAGTAGGACCAAATTATAACACCCCGGAAATTTAGTGATTTAAAAATTTTAGAAATAAAGGGGAATAAATAAATTCCGTAATTATCGGAATGATAAAACTTACGTATTATTATCGTACGAGAGAAAACACATCAGAAAATTCCGTAAAATTTATAAATCAACCCCAAATATTGTCCCTAAGTGTTCCACGAAGGAATTCGTGCAACGAAAAAATATGATTGGTCGAGTGTACGTCACACGTCACCAAGTTAACCGAATTAGGAAACTAAGTCGAAAAAATTGTTAACACAGAAAAAATAACCCAACCATAAATTAAATAAACATATTGGAGAGACTTCCAACACCATTTATTAATTACCCATTAACAAGATTGGGCCAATGAAGCACATTTGGCCCAAGGATAAAAATTTGGACAAGAAAATACCCAGAAATTCGTGTATGTAATTATGCAGTGATTAGGGAGGGCAAATTAGGGTTAAAATTAGTGGTAATGGTCGTGCATGGCAACCCAAATCGTGTCCAACCCTGTATGACACCTTCCCATGGTGTAGCTACCTCCTTTGGGTGAGAAAATCCCAGATTTTGGAAAGTAGAAAGCATAATTCGCAACCCCCTTTCCTAGTCCCATTAGGACATGTAAATACACCCTAAATCTATAAGAACTCGTCACTAAACTCTTGGGGAAGGTTTGGCAACGAGTTGGGGTCATTTGGAGGCGGGCTAGGGCTTCAGAGGAGAGGAGAAAGGCTGGGAACCGGAGTTTCATCCCTCTTCATCCTCTGCTACGTCCAGAACGTCGACTGGTCTTAGATCTTCATAAAGGTAGGTGTTCTTGGGCCAAGAGTAAAGAAAACCAACACCATCATATAAATCTTCGGTTCATTTGCACTTGATTTGACTAATTTTCATTGAGTATACATTGTGTATTAGTAGTTTTCCCTAAGTCGCGCACAGTTAGGGCTTTTTCTGTTCTTCTTATCATGCACATGATTCAAGATCGAATTAGACTAAATACTCAACATCAAAGTTCTTCTACTTGTAGTCACGGTCATCTTTTATGTTGGATGATTTGTCTAAAAGTCTTTAGTTAGAGAGTTATAAGCATGGTAAGAGAGTCGTTGCATGATACTGCGATTTCGGGCTGCACTTAGCTTTATGTTCTTCCTATTTTTCATGAGATTCAAGACCAAATTAGGTCAGGTTCCCAACATAAAAGTTCTTCCACTAATCGTTATGGTCATCCTTTATGTTTAACGTTTTGTCTAAATGTCTTTCGTTAGAGAGCTATAAGCATGGCAAGTAAATCGCTGCATGAGATGTGTTTTCGGGTTACACATGACTTTTATGTTCTTCATATATTTCTGGAGATTTCTAATTGATCTTTTCATGGGATACCCTTTGGAGTGCAAGTATTTGGGAAATTTGTAGCCCAACATGGCCAAAAGTACCCTAGGGGTGCATGGGCACATGATCCAAGGCCGATTCACAAGATCCCTAGAGTGCCACGTGTCCAGATGTGACTAATGGTGGAAAAGTTTCCAGAGTGTGTTGACCTGCCCATGGGGTGTGTTGACACACTATCCCAAACTGGCACAAAAGATTTCTGGGAAGGGTCTCTAGTGTCGACACTACTTGATCCTGTGTCGACACTACTTGATCCTATGTCGACAACCTGTACAGACCTGTTGACTGGGTTCTCTGGGAGCTGGGTCTAGTGTCGACACTACTTAATTCTGTGTCGACACAACTTGACCATTTCTTCATCATTTTACCTTGTGTTTGAAGCATTGTGTCGACACTACTTGATTCTGTGTCAACACCACTTGACCATTTCTTCATCATTTTGCCTTGTGTTTGAAGCATTGTGTTGACACTACTTGATTCTGTGTCGACACTACTT
Organism: Colocasia esculenta; assembly: GCA_014218235.1. Taxonomy (NCBI): domain Eukaryota; kingdom Viridiplantae; phylum Streptophyta; class Magnoliopsida; order Alismatales; family Araceae; genus Colocasia; species Colocasia esculenta. Next base: position 119,793,799 of record CM024755.1, on the reverse strand, counting down.
GACCATTTCTTCATCATTTGGCCTTGTGTTTGAAGCATTGGGTCGACACCAGTAGAGGGTGTGTCAACACTACTCTTGCAAAAAATTGCATGTTTTGGGTCTGATCGTTACATGATGTCTACTAGCATGTGCATGATGTTATATAGTATGCATGGACCTAAAAGAAATCAACCCATTGAAAAATGGTAATGATATGAATATGATTCTCATGTGTAATTGTGATTGACCTTTATGTTCATTGGATTATCTTGTGATCTTACTTATTGTCAATTGATATGATAAGAATATGATATGAATGCGTGGATGAATACATGTTAGTATGGACTTGTTAGTGGAGTTAATATCATGATTTGCATATGAGTTTCAATAGCTATATGTTTTCCGATGTTCAATTAATTATTTGTCAATTGCATGCATGTTAGGAAAGATCAGTGACACGTCACTTACACCTTTGCACGAATAGGCACACCCTTCTTAGGGAATTGAGAGCTCTCTACTGGTCATTCCGAATCGGAAAGACTAGCGATCTTTTCCTTAAGACCTCCGTAAGTCTCCGCTCTCTATGGATTCCCACATAGAGGCCAAGCTGGTTGTACCATGAAGTGCCCTGGAGGTAGAGAGCACATGTTCTGCATACGATCTGTCATTAGTCATCCTCATGTCAAGACATTAATGAATTATGAAACATAAGATACGTCGTTATATTGCCCTTTTGTTCTCTTGAGCTTTTGTCATAACTTGACTCTATGAATGATCATGTCTTTCTTACTATGAGCTTGTCATTGAAACTCTGTGGCCATAATATGAATATGTTGTTCGGCACAATATGGGACTTTGGTCCATTTGACTAATGCCTGTGCAATAGGGGCCATGTCTGGTCCTGGGGAGGAGCGCCCCAACGTACTTATTAACCGCAGGAGTATGGACTTCTGGTGCTTGGCATAGCACAACGAATAAGCAAGATTTGTGGGAATGTGCCTTCGTTTGATATGATATGATAAGTTTAATTTGATATGATACGTCTGTTCATGTGAATACATGATATCTGTATGAATATGGCCAATTCATTTTGATACGATTCTACTCTTGAAATATCTGTCCATTGTATATGCAACTCGACATTTGATCTGATATGATATCCGTTCTACTCTGCTATTCAATATGTTAGTATTGCATGCATTGTCATCATACACATGTTCATATCTTGCCTATTTAAAATGTTAATCATGTATACTAGTGCCCGCACAATATTGAGATGTAAATCCTACTGAGCTAGTTCGCTCACCCCTATCATCCTGTCCTTTTCAAGTAGTGATGAGGAACCAGAGGAGACTGATGGGTCAGGGCAAGAGTGATGAGCAACCGCCATATGAGGAGTTGATAGTCTAGGAATAGTTATTTGAGTAGTCGATGTAATAGTGAAACCTTTTTCATTTGAATAATGGGCCCTTTGATTGGCTCGATTGATGTAAGGTTTTTTAATTAGTTGAATGAATGGAATAAAGAGTACTTGGATGACAATATTATGGCCTCAAATGTGTTGTTATGTTTAATTGTGACTCTGCGTTAGTCAACTGTGATACGTCTATTTGTATCGTTCACGTCTCCCGGTATTTATTCCGCTGCTAAATATCGGAATAAAGAGTACTTGAATGAAAATACCCAGATAAACCTAGAAATATCATCAATAATTACGAACCCAAATCGATGTCCACTAACACTGAGTGTCCTAGTAGGACCAAATTGTAACACCCCGAAAATTTAGTGATTTAAAAATTTTAGAAATAAAGGGGAATAAATAAATTCCGCAATTATCTGAATGATAAAACTTACGTACTATTATCGTATGAGAGAAAACACATCGGAAACATTCCGTAAAAATTATAAATCAACCCCAAATATTGTATTAATGAGAGAAAACCATGTATTAATGACCCATTAACAAGATTGGGCCAATGAAGCACATTTGGCCCAAGGATAAAAATTTGGACAAGAAAATACCCAGAAATTCGTGTATGTAATTATGCAGTGATTAGGGAGGATAAATTAGGGTTAAAATTAGTGGTAATGGCCATGCATGGCAACCCAAATCGTGGCCAACCCTGTATGACACCTTCCCATGGTGTAGCTATCTCCTTTGGGTGAGAAAATCCCAGATTTTGGAAAGTAGAAAGCAGAATTCGCAGCCCCCTTTCCTAGTCCCATTAGTACATGTAAATACACCCTAAATCTATAAGAACTCATCACTAAACTCGTGGGGAAGGTTTGGCAACGAGTTGGGGTCGTTTGGAGGCGGGCTAGAGCTTCAGAGGAGGAGGAGAAAGGCTGGGAACCGGAGTTTCATCCCTCTTCATCCTCTACTGCATCCAGAACGTCGACTGGTCTTAGATCTTCATAAAGGTAGGTGTTCTCAGGCTAAGATTAAAGAAAACCTATACCATCTTGTAGAGCTTTGAGTCTATGTTCATTTTCACTTGATTTGCCCAATTTTCATGGAGTATACATGGAGTATTAGTCATTTTCCCAAAGTCGTGCATAGTTAGGGCTTTTCCCGTTCTTCTCGTTATGCATGCAATTTGATACCAAATTAGACTAATCTTCCTTCATGAAAGTTATTCTAATCATAGTCCCAATCATCTTTCACGTTTAACATTTTTTCTAAATGTCATTAGTTAGAGAGTTACAAGCATGGTAAGTAAATTGCTGCATGAGATGTGTTTTCGGGTTACACATGACCTTTATGTTCTTCATATATTTCTTGAGATTTGAACTGAATTAGATCAAACCCCCAACATCAAAGTTCTTCTACTAGTTTTCCTCGTCATGTTTTGTGTTGAACATTTTGTCAAAATGTCATTAGTTAGAGAGTTATAAGTCTGGTAAGAGGGTTGCTGCATGAAACTACATCTACAGATTTCACTTGTCTTCTACGTTTGAGTTTGACTTGATTAAAGCCTATCAAACCCTCATATTTTTTCTAATTCCGATTTACTGGAAGCACCTTTGCATGTCTAGATTAGTTCAAAACTGGTTTCGTTAATTTTCATGCACTGTGCAATTTGTTCTCTATTTTGAAGCACCATGTGTCAATATAAGGCAGTTCTGGACCGCAATCCAAGAACTTGTCCTTTCTCTGTCAGATTCAGGCGCAGACCCTGTGAACGTGATAGCCCGATAGGCCACGTTCAGAGGTCTCGTAGCGACAGTATACCCGTCGCGTTCGGATCGCGACGAAGCGCCCGTCGCTATCTCGCTACCTGATCTGATTGTTCCGTCACGATCTTCACATGCCATTGTCGCGTTCTGTTCCCAAACCGTCGCGACCCTCATTGGGGTCCGTCGCGACCTGACCCCGGGTCAGATAGCCCTGTCGCCTTCTTCATATGTACCCGTCGTGATCTGCCTGCCTGATCTGACAAGCCTGTCGCGATCCTTACAAGGTTGTGTCGCGTTCTGATCTGACTCCATCGCTACCTTTACAAGTGACCGTCGCGATCTCAGGATTTTTACATAAAACCACGTGTTTTCTTGCAAATCTTACCGTATATACCCGAGGTCTATTTAACATGATATTTAGTGTGTAAATTGCATGTTTTGGGTCTGATCGTTACATGATGTCTACTAGCATGTGCATGATGTTATATAGTATGCATGGACCTAAAAGTAATCAACCCAATGAAAAATGGTAATGATATGAATATGATTCTAATGTGTAATTGTGATTGACCTTATGTTCATTGGATTATCTTGTGATCTTACTTATTTTCATGAATATGATATGAATGTGGGGATGAATACATGTTAGTATGGACTTGTTAGTGGAGTTTATATCATGATTTGCATATGAGTTTCAATAGTTATATGCTTTCCGACGTTCAATTAATTATTTGTCAATTGTATACATGTTAGGAACGATTCGTGACTCGTCACTTACACATTTGCACGATTAGGCACACCCTTCTTGGGGAATCGAGAGCTCTCTACCGGTCATTCCAAATCGGCAAGACTAGCGATCTTTTCCTTAAAACCTCCGTAAGTCTCCGCTCTCTATGGATTCCCACATAGAGGCCGAGCCGGTTGTACCATGAAGCGCGGGAGATAGAGAGCACATGTTCCACATACGATCTGTCATTAGTCATCCTCATGTCAAGACATTAATGAATTATGAATCATAAGAGACATCATTATACTGCCCATTTGATCTCTTGAGCTTTTGTCATACTTTGACTCTGTGAATAATTATGTCTTTCTTACTATGAGCTTGTCATTGAAACTCTGTGGGCATAGTATGAATATGTTTGTTCGGCACAATATGGGACTTCGGTCCATTTGACCAATGCCTGTGTAATAGGGGCCTTATCTGGTCCTGGGGAGGAGCGCCCCACATACTTATTAACCGCGGGAGTATGGACTTGTGGTGCGTGGCGTGGCACTGATACTATATGCAAGATTTGTGTGAATGTGCCTTCGTTTGATATGATATGATATGATAAGTTTGATATGATAAGTCTGATCACGTGAATACGTGATATCTATGAATATGGCCAATTCATTTTGATATAATTTTGCTCTTGAAATATCTGTCCATTGTATAGGTAACTCGACATTTGATCTGATATGATATCCGTTCTATTCCGCTGTTCAGTCTGTTAGTGTTTCATGCATTGTCATCATATGCATGTTAATATCTTGCCTATTTAAAATGTTAATCATGTATACTAGTGCCCGCACAATATTGAGATGTAAATCCTACTGAGCTAGTTCGCTCACCCCTATCATCCTGTCCTTTTCAGGTAGTAATGAGGAACCAGAGGAGACTAATGGGTCAGGGCAAGAGTGATGAGAAACCGCCATATGAGGAGTTGATAGTCTAGGAATAGTTATTTGAGTAGTCGATGTAATAGTGAAACATTTTTCATTTGAATAATGGGCCCTTTGATTGGCTCGATTGATGTAAGGTTTTTAATTAGTTGAATGAATGGAATAAAGAGTACTTTGGATAACAATATTATGGCCTCAAATGTGTTGTTATATTTAATTGTGACTCTGCGTTATTCAACTGTGATACGTCTATTTGTATCGTTCACGTCTCCCGGTATTTATTCCGCTGCTAAATATCGGGGCGTGACAGTTGATATCAGAGCCTTAAACTTTAGGGTCCAAGGGAATAGGAACATAGAATGAAACTAGATCACACGAGTCAAAATCTGTCGTACCTAATGTGAGCTTGGGTAGAACCATGGGAATAGAAGTCACATGTGATATATTTAGATGACTGACTTATATTATTATCTTGAAGGTACTTATTACCTCAATGGCCGCTGAACGTGCCCAGGCTAGGAACATGCAACAAACAATACAGAACTTGACTCAGGCTATCCTGCAAGCCACCCAGGGTAGAGGTAACCGCGGAGCCGGTGATCTCCATCGGAATTTTCAGAATATGGATCTGCCTAGGTTTGAAGGGAGTACTGACCCAGATGTTGCTGAACACTGGGTTAAGGAAATTGAAAGGATATTCAGGGTCATGCAATGCGTGGACCAGAACAAAGTACTGCTAGTGACCTTCCAATTGGAAAAGGATGCCAGGGCATGGTGGGAGTCGGTAGAAGCAACATTGAATGGCCAGCAACTAACATGGGCTCAGTTCATTGAGCAATTCAACACCAAGTACTTTTCTGAGAGGGTCCAGGAATGGAAAGCAGCCGAATTTGTGGCTTTGAAGCAGAGAGGGCTCAATGTGGCCGAGTATGAGGCCCAATTCTCTCGTCTGTCCCGATATGCTGTTCACTTGATTGGGACAGAAAGGATGAAGGCAAAACGCTTTTTGAATGGCTTGAGGCCCCAGTTCATCACTCAACTGGCGCCAATGGACATTCAAACCTATGCTGACATGGTAAAGAAGGCTCAGTTACTGGAAGATGCCATGGAGACCGCCGAAAGAATTAAGGGAAAATCTGTGAAAAGGGAGCAAGTGTCTTCTACAGGAAGGTATCAGCCGACCATTGGGAAGAAAAGGCCCAGTGGTGGAGTAGATGAACCAGCTGATAAAAAACCAAAGGAGTTAGGTAAGCAGATAGTGGTGACAACGAGAGAAAGGTGCAAACACTGTGACAAAGCTAGTCACCGGTCTGAACAATGCTGGAGAGCGCAAGAGAGATGCCTGCGCTGTGGTAGTCGTGACCACAGGATCTCGGACTGCCCAATGTTGAAAGAACCAGCCTCTCAGGACAAGCGTCCGAATGGACAGAAGAGGCAAGGCCGCTTGCAAGCTATTCAGGAACCTGAAGCTGCTAAAGAAGGAGGTATCGTGGAAGGTACACTTACTATTCTTTCCCGACCTGTGTATGTTCTATTTGATACGGGAGCTACGCATTCCTTTATATCTCAAACATTTGTTGATACCCTACCTGTGAAACCCGTCCCAATGAAATCCGGAATAGTTGTGTCAACCCCGATTGGTCCTGGCACCAATCTTACAAACCATATGCCATCTATTGAAGTGTTGATTGAAACCCAAAACCTACCAGCAAATTTAATATGCATGGACATGGAGGGGTATGATGTGATACTGGGAGAAGACTGGATGTCTGAACATGGAGCTAGTATCAATTGTAGGAGAAGTCGGGTAACCTTTAGCCATTACCCAAAACTAGTGTTCACAGGAGATAGAAACCGCAGGAGATTGTCCCTTATCTCTGCATTACAAGCCAAGAGGATGTTGAGGAAAGGTTGTATGGCCTTTCTTGCTACTGTTGTCATCACAAAGAAGGATGTCAAAGTTGAGGACATCCATGTTGTCAGCGAGTATGCTGACGTTTTTCTAGAAGACTTGCCAGGGATTCCTCCTGAGCGAGAGGTCGATTTTACCATCGAGTTGGTCCCTGGAGCAGCACCAGTATCTAGGGCACCATATAGAATGTCCCCCGCAGAACTGAAGGAATTAAAAGAGCAACTGATGGAACTGTTAGAGAAGGGATTCATCCGACCAAGCACATCACCATGGGGTGCACATGTCCTCTTTGTCAAGAAAAAAGATGGGTCGATGAGGCTGTGTATAGATTACAGACAAGTAAACCAGTTAACCATCAAGAACAAATATCCTCTGCCAAGAATTGATGAGTTGTTTGATCAATTATCTGGAGCTAAATACTTCTCTAAAATAGATCTCAGATCCGGCTATCACCAATTGAGGATCAAGGGAGAAGACATTCACAAGACAGCCTTCCGAAGTAGGTATGGGCATTATGAATTTATTGGTATGCCTTTCGGACTAACAAATGCCCCTGCAGTTTTCATGCAGTTGATGAATAGCATTTATCGCCCATATCTTGATAAATTTGTAGTGGTATTTATTGATGATATATTGATCTATTCCAAGACAAAGGAAGAGCATGAGGAGCAATTGAGGATTTCATTACAGATTTTAAGGGAGAATAAATTATATGCCAAGCTAAGTAAATGTGAATTCTGGCTTGAGGAGGTATCCTTTTTAGGACATGTGGTAACCAAGGATGGTATCGATGTTGATCCATCAAAGGTTGAGGCTGTACTAAAATGGGAAAGACCAACAAGCGTCACAGAGATCAGGAGCTTTCTCGGATTAGCAGGATATTATCGAAGGTTTATAAAGGATTTCTCAAAGATTGCAGTGCCATTAACCAAGCTGACCCGGAAGGAAAATTCGTTTGTGTGGACCGATGAATGTGAAGAAAGCTTTAACAACTTGAAGAAGTGTCTGACTACTGCTCCTGTCCTCGCCTTACCCACTGAAGAGGGAGGATTTGAAATTTATTCAGATGCTTCTGGAACAGGTCTGGGATGCGTCTTAATGCAACAAGGGAAAGTAATAGCATATGCCTTAAGACAGTTGAAGATCCACGAAGTGAACTACCCGGTTCATGACCTAGAGTTAGCAGCTGTAGTATTCGCCTTGAAAATTTGGAGGCATTATATCTATGGTGAGCAATTTAAAGTCTTTTCTGACCACAAGAGTTTGAAATACTTATTCTCACAGAAAGAGCTTAACATGAGACAAAGAAGGTGGTTAGAGTACCTTAAGGACTTTGACTTTTCCATTCAATATCACCCTGGGAAAGCCAATGTAGTGGCAGACGCTCTAAGTAGACAACCAGGAGCTATGCTAGCTAGTATGATGCTGGGCGAATGGAAGTTACTGGAGCAATTTGCAAGCTTGAACTTAGACATGGGAAAGAAGGAAAAACAAGTAATGATTTCCAACCTCCAGATACAATCCGATCTACTGACCGAAATCAAGGAGAAACAGGGAGAGGATCCATTCCTAGTTGAGATCAAGGAGAAGCTAGAACAAAGACCTGACTTTACTCTATCAGCTGAGGGAAGATTACTATTCCGAGGTAGAACATGTGTCCCTGATCATGGAGAACTCAAGAAGAGGTTATTAAATGAAGCTCACCAATTCAAGTACACGATTCATCCTGGATCAACAAAGATGTACCAAGACTTAAAAAGGTCGTACTGGTGGCCAAACATGAAGAGGGATGTGGCCGATCATGTGTCATACTGTTTAACATGCATGAAAGTCAAGGCCGAGCATTTCCGTACAGCTGGTGAACTGCTACCACTAGAAATCCCGGAATGGAAGTGGGATAGCATTGGTATGGACTTTATCATAGGATTGCCTAAGACTAGAGGTGGTATGGATGCAATTTGGGTAATAGTTGATCGATTGACTAAGTCAGCTCACTTCTTGCCGATTAAGAGTGCCTGGTCAATGGATGTATTGGCTGCACTATATGTTAAGGAAGTAGTTAGATTGCATGGGGTTCCATCTAACATAATATCGGATCGGGACCCTAGATTTACTTCACACTTCTGGAAGGGTTTACAAGCAGCAATGGGTACTAAACTAAACTTTAGTACTGCCTTCCATCCTCAGACTGATGGACAAACCGAAAGGACCAATCAAATTATGGAAGATATGCTTCGTGCTCTGGTGCTAGATTTTAGAGGTCGATGGGATGATCAGTTGTACCTGATGGAGTTTGCATATAACAACAGCTATCAGGCATGTATCAAGATGGCACCGTTTGAAGCCTTATATGGCAGGAGTTGCAGATCACCCCTTCGTTGGGAAGAGGTTGGGGAGAACCAATGGGTTGGACCCGACTTAATTGAGGCGGCTGTCAGAAAGGTTCAAATTGTCAGGGAATGTCTAAAGATAGCACAATCTAGGCAGAAGAGTTATGCAGACAAGAGAAGGAGAGAACTAGAATTTCAGGTTGGCGAACATGTTTTCTTGAAGGTCTTACCTTCAAGGGGAATTCAAAGATTTTGGATCAAGGGAAAGTTGAGTCCCAGATTCATCGGACCGTTTGAAATTCTGGAAAGGATTGGTCAGGTGGCGTATAGACTTGAACTACCTCCACAGCTGGCGAACGTGCATAATGTGTTCCACATATCCATGCTGAGGAAGTACTTATTCAATGCCGACCATATAATCAACCATGAGGACTTGGATGTTGGGTTGAATGCAAATTCATATCATTTCCCTCCTATTTTGATGATGACAAGAAGTGTTCTTAAAGCAATTTAATTGAAACATGTCAAAAACATCATACCTGAGGTTCATATTCAAAAAGTATTTTTCAAATCACATTTATCATTTATAGTCATGATAAATCATTTAACTAATGATATATGTGTTTATTTTTCAGGTACAAACATTTTTATGCAGAAGATGTGTCGACACACTCATCAATGGTGTCGACACAACAACACAGATTTAAAGACAAAATGCATAAGAATGTTGAGACTGTGTCGACACATGTCAATAGTGTGTCGACACGAGTGGCAGTTTTTCAGAAATCAAGCCTACCCAGGTCGACACACTCATAGAGCAGGTCGACACTAGACCCAGTTCCCAGAATAGCCAGTTTGAGGAATCAGGAAAGCAGGTCGACACACTCCAGAGCAGGTCGACACGGGACCTTCCTCCCAGAACAGCCAGTTTGAGGAATCAAGAAAGCAGGTCGACACACTCCAGAGCAGGTCGACACGGGACCTTCCTCCCAGAACAGCCTTCTACATATTCTGAACAGTGTGTCGACACTACCACCAGGGCAGGTCGACACACTACGGAAACTTTTCATTCTAAAAGTTGATGGCTGCCACGTGTCCTAGGGCGATCAGAATCTGTCTAGGAAAGCGTGCCCTTGTACCCCAAAAGGGTATCTTTGGAATCCTAAGGGTATAAAAGGTTCTTTTTGGCCTGCCTTCACAAGAGACAACGGACCAAACTCTCTCAGAGCCTCCAAGAAGTCCCTGGCAGCCAGAAGAGCTCGTGTCTCCTTCCTCTGCACTCCAATTGCTTCTAGAAGACCAATTCCCACCAATTCAAGGTGTGGGAATTGGAATTTGAGCCCTGAAGATTCCTCTGAAGCATTCCAAGGAGGCAGATCCTGTAGAAGACTTCATTGGTGAAGAATTCGAGGAAGATCCAACTTCTCAAATTGCAGAGCATCGTTTTGGACTTCAAGCTTCACATGCTTCTTCCCAATTCAAGCCTCTACAAGGGAGTACACTGAAGAACGAAAACTTTCAATTCAACTTAATTTCTCTTCTGTTCTTCTGAGATATCTTTTGGGATTATGCAAGTACTTCTGCATAACTCTCTTTAGAGTTCTCAAACTTTGACTAGATCTATTGCTAGAGGATCTTAGTCTTAAGTTGGTGTCTAGCAGTCTTAGTGTGAGCATTGTGCTCAGGGTGTTGTGAGCCGTCGAGCTCAGTTTGAGTTGTCAAGCTCAAGGTTGGTTTGAGCAGTCTTGCTCTGTGTTTCTAGAGTAGTCTTGCTCTAGAGGTGGTGTGAGTTGTATGCTCTGAAGTGTTGGAGTTGTCAGACTCCTTTGGGTGTGTAGCCCAGTTGTGTTAGTGAAGCCTCACGGGTTGTGAGGGGTGGATGTAGGAATCACATGGGTGATTTCCGAACCACCTAAAAATCCTTGTGCATTTGTCTTCTGTGGTTTGATTGATTCATTCGCTAGATGCTTGCATAGGATCCGTATTTAATTCACTCAATCAACTTGCTTCACATCTAAGCTTTTCAACTCACTCAAATCTAATCAGATCTGTAGTTTTTCACTGATAACATTGCCTCTGATTCTAAATATTTTTCAAATTGCTTAAGCTTCCGCAAAAGTGGCTAAGATCTATTCATCCCCCCCCCCTTCTAGATCTTTTCCACACATTTACTTCGATCCTTCATTGGAGATTCAGGAGGACCTGACTTATGAAGAGAAGCCACTCAAACTGTTGGATCGGAAGATTCAACGACTCAAGAATCGTACCATACCTATGGTGAAGGTCCAATGGAGTCGAGACGGAGTTACTAATGCTACCTGGGAAACAGAGGAAAGAATGAAGAAAAACCACCCAGAACTATTCTCAGGTACGAACTACACCATTATGTGTAAATTTGGGGACCAAATTTCTTAAGTGGGGGAGGACGTAACACCCCGGAAATTTAGTTACTTAAAAATTTTAGAAATAAAGGGGAATAAATAAATTCCGCAATTATCGGAATGATAAAACTTACGTATTATTATCGTACGAGAGAAAACACATCGGAAAAATTCTGTAAAAATTATAAATCAACCCCAAATATTGTCCCTAAGTGTTCCACGAAGGAATTCATGCAATGAAAAATCTGATTGGTCGAGTGTACATCACACGTGACCAAGTTAACCGAATTAGGAAACTAAGTCGGAAAAATTGTTAACACGGAAAAATAACCCAACCATAAATTAAATAAACATATTGGAGAGACTTCCAACACCATGTATTAATGACCCATTAACAAGATTGGGCCAATGAAGCACATTTGGCCCAAGGATAAAAATTTGGACAAGAAAATACCCAGAAATTCGTGTATGTAATTATGCAGTGACTAGGGAGGGCAAATTAGGGTTAAAATTAGTGGTAATGGCCATGGATGGCAACCCAAATCGTGGCCAACCCTGTATGACACCTTCCCATGGTGTAGCTACCTCCTTTGGGTGAGAAAATCCCAGATTTTGGAATGTAGAAAGCAGAATTCGCAGCCCCCTTTCCTAGTCCCATTAGAACATGTAAATACACCCTAAATCTATAAGAACTCGTCACTAAACTCTTGGGGAAGGTTTGGCAACGAGTTGGGGTCGTTTGGAGGCGGGCTAGGGCTTCAGAGGAGGAGGAGAAAGGCTGGGAAATGGAGTTTCATCCTCTACTGCGTCCAGAACGTCGACTGGTCTTAGATCTTCATAAAGGTAGGTGTTCTCGGGCCAAGATTAAAGAAAACCTATACCATCTTGTAGAGCTTTGAGTCTATGTTCATTTTCACTTGATTTGCCCAATTTTCATGGAGTATACATGGAGTATTAGTCGTTTTCCCTAAGTCATGCACAGTTAGGGCTTTTCCCATTCTTCTCATTATGCACGCGATTTGATACCAAATTAGACTAAATTTCCTTCATGAAAGTTATTCTACGCGTAGTTCCAATCATCTTTCACGTTTAACATTTTCTCTAAATGTCATTAGTTAGAGAGTTACATGCATGGTAAGTAAATCACTGCATGAGATGTGTTTTCGGGTTACACATGACCTTTATGTTCTTCATATATTTCTTGAGATTCGAGACTGAATTAGATCAAAACCCCAACATCAAAGTTCTTTTAATAGTTTTCCTCGTCATGTTTTATGTTGAACATTTTGTCTAAATGTCATTAGTTAGAGAGTTATAAGTGTGGTAAGAGGGTTGCTACATGAAACTACGTCTGCAGATTTCACTTGTCTTCTACATTTGAGTTTGACTCGATTAAAGCCTATCAAACCCTCATATTTTTTCTAATTTCGATTCACTGGAAGCACCTTTGCATGTCTAGATTAGTTTAAAACCATTTTCATTAATTTTCATGCACTGTACAATTTGTTTCTATTTTGAAGCACCATGTGTCAATATAAAGCAGTTCTGGACCGCAATCCAAGAACTTGTCCTTTCTCTGTCGGATTCAGGCGCAGACCCTGTGAACGTGATGGCCTGATAGGCCGCATTCAGAGGTCTCATAGCGACATTATACTCGTCGCGTTTGGATCGCGACGAAGTGCCCGTCGCTATCTCGCTACCTGATCTGATTGTTCCGTCGTGATCTTCACATGCCATTGTCGCGTTCTATTCCCGACCCGTCGCGACCCTCATTGGGGTCCGTCACGACCTGACCCCGGGTCTGATAGCCCTGTCGCCTTCTTCATATGTACCCGTCGCGATCTGCCTACCTGATCTGACAAGCCTGTTGCGATCCTTACAAGGCTGTGTCGCGTTCTGATCTGACTCCGTCGCTACCTTTACAAGTGACCGTCGCGATCTCAGGATTTTTACATAAAACCACGTGTTTTCTTGCAAATCTTACCATATATACCCGAGGTCTATTTAACATGATATTTAGTGTGTAAATTGCATGTTTTGGGTCTGATCGTTACATGATGTCTACTAGCATGTGCATGATGTTATATAATATGCATGGACCTAAAAGTAATCAACCCATTGAAAAACGGTAATGATATGAATATGATTCTAATGTGTAATTGTGATTGACCTTATGTTCATTGGATTATCTTGTGATCTTACTTATTGTCAAGAATATGATATGAATGTGGGGATGAATACATGTTAGTATGGACTTGTTAGTGGAGTTTATATCATGATTTGCATATGAGTTTCAATAGTTATATACTTTCCGACGTTCAATTAATTATTTGTCAGTTGCATACATGTTAGGAACAATTCGTGACTCGTCACTTACACATTTGCACGATTAGGCACACCCTTCTTAGGGAATCGAGAGCTCTCTGCCGGTCATTCCGAATCGGCAAGACTAGCAATCTTGTCCTAAAGATCTCCGTAAGTCTCTGCTCTCTATGGATTCCCACATAAAGGCCGAGCTAGTTGTACCATGAAGCGCGGGAGATAGAGAGCACATGTTCCGCATACGATCTGTCATTAGTCATCCTCATGTCAAGACATTAATGAATTATGAAACATAAGAGACATCGTTATACTGCCCATTTGATCTCTTGAGCTTTTGTCATACTTTGACTCTATGAATAATCATGTCTTTCTTACTATGAGCTTGTCATTGAAACTCCGTGGCCATAGTATGAATATGTTTGTTCGGCACAATATGGGACTTCGGTCCATTTGACCAATGCCTGTGCAATAGGGGCCCTATCTGGTCCTGGGGAGGAGCGCCCCAATGTACTTATTAACCGCGGGAGTATGGACTTGTGGTGCGTGGCATGGCACCGATACTATATGCAAGATTTGTGTGAATGTGCCTTCGTTTGATATGATATGATATGATAAGTTTAATATGATAAGTCTGATCACGTGTATACGTGATATCTGTGAATATGGCTAATTCATTTTGATATAATTCTGCTCTTGAAATATCTGTCCATTGTATAGGTAACTCGACATTTGATCTGATATGATATCCATTCTATTCCGATGTTCAATCTATTAGTGTTGCATGCATTGTCATCATATACATGTTAATATCTTGCCTATTTAAAATGTTAATCATGTATACTAGTGTCCTCACAATATTGAGATGTAAATCCTACTGAGCTAGTTCGCTCACCCCTATCATCCTGTCCTTTTCAGGTAGTGATGAGGAACCAGAGGAGACTGATGGGTTAGGGCAAGAGTGATGAGCAACCGCCATATGAGGAGTTGATAGTCTAGGAATAGTTATTTGAGTAGTCGATGTAATAGTGAAACATTTTTCATTTGAATAATGGGCCCTTTGATTGGCTCGATTGATGTAAGGTTTTTAATTAGTTGAATGAATGGAATAAAGAGTACTTTGGATGACAATATTATGGCCTCAAATGTGTTGTTATGTTTAATTGTGACTCTGCGTTATTCAACTGTGATACGTCTATTTGTATCGTCACGTCTCCCGGTATTTATTCCGTTGCTAAATATCGGGGCCTGACACCTATGATTATTGAGTTTGATGACAATGTTGATAAAATGCAGGACTCCTCTATGAAAACAAGCAAGACTGGAAACGAAATCAAAGAAAAATGCTACATTGCTCATGGAAGCTCAAAAGGCTCTTCTCGTTCACACAAATCTGAAGAATCACATATGTCAAAGAAGTCAAGAAACTCTCAAAGGTCAGATAAATCCAATTTAGACCAATTTGATAAATCAATATCTAACTCTGATTAAGAGAATGATATATCCTATGATGAATTGATAGAATGCTATGAGCACTTGTGCAATAAATTTAAGAAGGTAAAATCTCAAAACAAGAAGCTAAAAGAAAAATTGGAGAAGAATGAAATGAGAATTGATAATGCTCAAGCATTTTATGAAGAAAATGAAAATTTGAAAATGGAGAATGAAGTCAGAAACTATAGAAACAAGCTTTCTAAATTGAAAGAAGATCATGATCAGGTTGAATATGAAAATTTTGATTTAAAAAAATGAAAAATTGATTGATCATAATGAGAATCTCAAATTTGATAATGATCAATTGAACAAACAAATCTCCAACATGGCTCATGATCATCAAATGAAAGAAAAATGCAACCAATTGGTTGAGGAAAATAGTCATCTATAAAAGAAGATTGAATGCATGTATCATGACAGACTATTAAATGATGAATGCAACAATTATAAGAAGAAAATTGTTGACTTGAAAAATCAAATTGTTCAAATTGAAATTGAAAAGAACAAAATAAAAAATGGTCTGGATGTCATGACAAATCAACTTTAAACTTCAGAAAAAGAAACTGATTCATTAAAAGCTAAAAAAGAAAAATTGACAAATGAACTAGAACTGACTGTTAAATAAAACCAAAATTCTGAAAAGAAGATCTCTGAGTTGAATAAAACTGTTGAGAGTTTAAAATTTAACTTATCTAAGTTTGTTCAAGGAACTCAAAATTTGGATAATCTTCTTGGAATGAAAGTCAATTTTCAAAATGAGGGTTTAAGATTTAACCCCTTGAACAAAAAGGATTTTGAAAACAAAATAAAGACTTCATTTGTCAATGTCTCTAAGAGCAAGAATTATGTTGCACCTAAAGAAAAATTTGTTAAGATTCATGTTCAGAAAAATGTTCAAAAACAAAATGAAAAATTGAACAAAAAAGTTGTAAATAGGAAGAATCATGTTTCAATTGAAAACCAGAAAAAGAACATGAAAAAGAAAACAGGACTCTACAAGGTCTCCACCGCTCCTCCTTCAGCCCAGAAAAATCCAAGACAATCTGCAACTTCACATCATGCCAAGAGCTACCAAAGAGTACCTCCTCCACCTCATTTCAAACCTCCTCAATGGAAAAGGACATTTCAGTAAATGCATTCATACTATGGTAAGCTTCAAGTAAGTGCTCAACCCATTTGCTTTAAATGAAAAAGACATGGTCACCTTGCTAAATATTGTTGGAATAAACATCAACACTCCCATAAATATGTCAAACAAGTTTAGTGCTATACATGTCATCAATATGGACATTTGTCTAAGAACTGTTGGCATAGAAACCATGATTTTGTGCATGCTTCAAAGTTTCATCATAATGCATGTGTTCATACACATAGGAATAAACATCATGTTCATATTGAGAAAGATCAGAAATTTCATGTATCTATGAACAGGAAAACTGCACAAAATAATAAAAATCCAAGAAACAGATAATCTCATGAGAACATAGATGTGTTGAACAAGATTAAAGAAAAATATGGAACTAATGCTGCTCATAGTTCCATTAATGAAAGAATTACATCTATTCCAAAAATAAAATCATTTTGGATTCTGAAATCATTGTTGAATCCTAACATTAATGTCATTGCAGGACCCAAACAAGTGTGGGTCCCAAAACCAGCTTGATCAACAAGCTGAGATGTCTTGCAGCCATACAGTGTAAATGGATTCATGACATGTCTTTCATCAATCATCATGATAACATCCACTCAAACTCATGCTTGAAAAATAGTTTCCATTTATTTCCTGATTCTATCTCCTGGACATATCACATCTTTTATTCAAGTCTTGCATCAGAATAAATGAGTTTTTATGATATTCCTATATGAGAGATTTCATACATAAAGACTAAAAAAATTGTGCACTCAGTTTAGTTTTAAAGATACAATCTAAGAACAAGGCTATGTCAATTGCTAATGTTGAACTCATTTAAACTGAGTTGCAAAACACTTGTAGGCACATGAGTAGCTTTAGTGTTTAACATGTGTATGTTTTGAAACTTTATCCTTAACACATGTTAAGAATAATCTTTCTACACTCATGATCATGTCTATTCTAATTAATGTAATTCTGGTTTTAAAAAAAAATCAAATAGAAAGTGTTCAAAAAAATAGAGAGATACAAACAGAGCAATGAAAACTTTATTTTATCACTGAGTAACCGAGTTTATTTCACCTAATCAAGTGCTTTGGCACGCGTCAAAAGGTGACAAACGAATTGTTTCAACTCTGTATAAGGTAATAAAGGTTAAACCACTAAGTAATCAGGAGGTCTTGCGTTGGGTAAATGTGACATTCTGCACTGAAAGGTATGATTTGACTAATTTACTCTTGTATTCTCTCTCACAAAATGAAAGAAAAATATAAAGAGCCTAAAAAGAATAGCATGTACATTGATGTAGATGAAGTTCATGTTAATTGAGTTTAGAGTTATTATTCTACATTGTGTTAAATGTTTAGCTACTAAACTCATGTGATAAACACTTTTGTCAACTCATACAGGTCACTTTCATCACATTTGCTTCATCTTTTTAAATGCATTCAGGTCATTAAAACTTTGACATATGTTGTGATTGAATGTGTCTTTATTATTAAACTTTGTGCACAATCCAAAGACACAATAATTTTTCTCTCATATTTTAATATCAAAGATCTTATTGATTCTGATCATTCATCTCCCAATTCCACCCCTTGCTTACATGTCAGTCATATTTTGATCTCCGTCCATTGATGTTCTTTGGTATCACCTTTTTCTACTTACTTCATTGGCACCATCATAGGGGGAGAGTGTTATACCAAGGGGGTGACTATACTCGTTGTTGATTAAGGGGGAGAGAGAGTCTTTTTGTTGTTATCAAAAAGGGGGAGCATTTGAAGGTGAACAAAAAGGGGGAGCAACTTCTTTGAATGAAAACAATTCATGCTATTCTTGTTATTCATGATCATTGTGCTATCCTATTATTTATATTTTCTCTTCATCTTTTTTATGTTGTAAAAAAGGGGGCGAAATATGAATATATATTTTGTCATCATCAAAAAGGGGGAGAATGTTAAGTTGTGGTTATTTGAATAACCATACTCACTGATTCGATCATTGCTTTGATTTGTTTTTGATGATGACACAATCATGGTCATTCATGTTAAGATGCTCTTAATAATGACACAACTATTTTTGATGATGACATATGTGTGGTGTTGATGGAAAACCTCTCAATCATGCTGCAAATTCATGTGTCAAGTTATTGTCTTATGTGTGTCGACACATGACCTTCTTGGTGTCGACACATGACTGCTCTCATGTCATGTGTGTCGACACATGTCCTTCTTGGTGTCGACATATAATTGCTCGCTTGTCAAGTTAGTGTCCATGTGTGTCGACACATGATTGCTTTTCATTCAACCTTTATGTTTAAAATAACATGACACTATGACATGATATTGAGATATATATGCCTACATGATATCTAATTTAAAGTTTATTTATTGTAGGAAATTACATGAAAAAGGAAGTGCACATCTTGAAGAAACCTCAAGCATAAAAGGTTCAGGAAAACCAAAGAGAACAACAATTGTCGACAGGCCAGGACTCATCTGTCAACAACCACTAAAGAACTTCATTTAAAAGCTTCTCGAAAAACCAAATTCAGCAGCATCTGTCGACAGCACTGGGTCATCTATCGACAGGGCAGACAAACCTTCAGAAACATGGTTCTGGAAGACACAAGTGTTGCAGTACTTGTCGACAGCTGATGGTCATCTGTCGACAAGCGCTTATTAAGTCACAACATGTGAGAGACATGTGATCTCTATTAGGGCGTCCTCTTCTCTCACGAATCCCAAGAGTTTTGTGAGACTAGGACTGCGACGACCCTCTTTATACCGGTACGATTATACCAATCCACGTCGGTATAACGAACGTCATCACAGTGGGACATTTACCCAACACTAACATACGATCGAGATGTACACAAATATAAATATAGAGTAGCGGAAGAAAAGAACTACTATCTTTCATTTCATCATCCACATTTAACCATACATGATCAATATAGCGAATTAAAGAGCTAAAGTCCCCATAATGAAATACTAAATTCAGATACATAGTTTGCCCATGATTTCATAAGTTTCAAATACATGATTCCCAAGTACATACTATGAACTAAGCACAAAATGGTAACTCCACCAAGCTACTCTCCTCGCTCAGAGTCGCTCTCCACGATCTCCTCCAAGGAAGTGGGGTCACCTACTAAACCTATACGCCGAAGCAAGGAATGAGTCTAATAGACTCAGCAAATAACTCCATACACGTCACATATGCATATATCAAAGGTAAGTTCTACTTTCAATTTCATTAAATCAAACATATAGCATGGTTGAGACAATGAAGATAAACGACCTATCATGGTATTTCTACAACTTCACAACACATGATACATGATTCATGCCATCTCAAAACAAAATACCTATCACATGCTTTCTACTCATCCCTTCACATGAGAGCTAACATTTTACATTTAGGCTAACAAGGTAGTCTTTTAAGCATGGAATCTCACACACATATAAAAGAAGTACTCCTAACATGGATTCTACATATTCTTGTACATGTAAGGCATCATTATAAACATATGAAGGTTGCTGTTTTGACATGAACTTAATAATTTCATAACATGAATTACAAAGTTACACTCTAACACATTTATATCACATGGTTACATATTTACACATTCACATGGTTCACTTTTACACATTACACATATGCACATGTTCACATTACACAATTTACACATATTCACATTTCACATTAGATGCCGTGACACATAGTCCAAACCACCACTAGAAGGACACATCACATACACATAGACGCCACCTAGGCAACACAGTGACGGCTCTTGGTACTGTGCAGACCAGGAGAAGTACTCTCCACCCTAACCAGTGGTACTTGTCCACCTCCAGGATTTCATCCTAATGCCCATAGGATATCAAACACATTGAACCTTCCCGTGGGGACTTTTCCACGGTACGGTTCCACAGCCCTCTATGGAAGTAGTGTCACACACGGCACATTTTTACACATTTCAGTTTTTTTAACACACACATATTACACAATATGACACATCACTTATAGTTTTATTATTAAACACATGGTTCAGTTTTCCTAAATCATGGTACTACCGTTGACAGGGTTCAAACACTTCAAAATTTACACTAATCAGTTGGGAACACCTAATCAAACCCTAATTACGTTAAGCATGCATAAATCATTTAATTTCACAACATAACCTACTATTACCCAAATCTCATGAAACTTTAACCACACACTGTTTGCAGGTTTCGAACCACACATGCAATTTTTCACATTTTTCTGAATTTCATATAATTTACAGAAAATGAAATACTCATTCACATGCCACAATTAATTCAATTATCATGGAAGGACAACATAATTATTGGATTTGACAGTTCTGAGACCTGTATCTAACATGAATGTTATCACAAAAATTTTATCCGAATTTATTGCACATTACATAATTTACTGGAAATTTTTGACTAACCTACACATGCCCTCTATTTTCAATGCGAAAATTACAACAATTAGCATGGTCATGGGAAAATTCTCGGATTTTCGGGACAGGGACTGACATACATATACATCACCTGAAAATTTTGGGGCAATCGAAATTTCACATGGACTACATAAACAAAGGTCTACATGTTCAGGACCTTATCTAACATGCATTTCAAGTAAATGTAATAATTCACATCATTTACAGAAATTCATCAAACATTCACAACACATTCTATTAACTGTATTACATAACATGTAAGTTTACACTATATCCTCATGCGCAAAACTTCGGAAATTAGGTATATAAGGCAGAACAATTTCATGTCCTGTCCTGAAGAACTTAACGGCAAGGTCTGGAGGTGTTAACGGCAGCATCGTCTGCCGCCAACCGAGGATCTTGACGGTAAGGGATTTTTCCGTCAAGCTCCTGTCTGTGCAAAAACACAGACCGAGCTCTGAAGAATGGGTGAATGTGAGGATCCAGGACACGAGGAAAATCTCATAAAATCTTTAAAACCTACTGGACACATACATGGACTACGGGGATGGGTTACTTGCCTTTAGAAAAATCTCCAAAGGGGTCTAAATGGCTGCTGAAGCTCTCCTTGGGCAGTGCCAAGAAGCCTCCAAGATCCTCTTGCTCCGGGTTCTATGATGATGTAGCCTCCAGTCCAAGGTCGGGGAAGCCTTCCCCTATGCCCAAGCTATCTTCCAGTTGCAATGTCTCGCCGGAAGCAGCTTCAAATCGTCAGATCTGAGCTCTCAAAGTGCTGCCTCTCTTTAGTTCTCAGCTAGGGTTCTTTTCTCCTCTTTGCAAAGAGCCAAGAGAGCTCTCCCAAGATGCAAGGTGAGTTGTTTTTATAAGAAAAGGCATGGGATCTCACGCAGGGTCTGATGGGAGGGCTGAGAGCCGTTGGGGACATCTCCCCAATCGGTGAGCTTGCTTGCCCCCAGAATTTTGGGGTCTGCTGCGCACAGAGCTTCAGAGAAATAAACGTCCACATCTATGGCCGTTTACTTAAGAGTTGGCGTCCATCGGGGTGGACGCTGACTCCTCATGGACGTCCATCCATGTTGACGCCAATTGGCCCTTTGGCCAGAACTTAAAACAAGCAGAAACCCATGCTTACACTATATGTATATCCATGCAATATAAATACTATGGTGTACACACTACTACCACATGCAAACATACAATATTTACAATCTGAATATACACATGCATACATAAGTACAACTAGCTAATATTGTACATAGATATCCATATATATATACATTTACAAGTTACACACAACCATGAATTCACATAAAATAGAAACAAAATGACAAACAATTCAAGGGCCTTACAAGGACAATCCTATATATATAGATCTTTTGGACTCCTTTTCGTACAAGAGAGCCAACACAACTCCAAAAAGGCTAGAGGCAGCTGGAAGAGATTTCTCAAGTTCTCTGTTCATCTCTGGAAGGTTGCAGACCAAGAATCTCATCTCGGGAGATCGACTGGTGATCAAGCTCTTCATCAAATCAGTAGAAGAAAAAGAAGAGCTATTGTAGGAGAGTCCTAGAAGATCATCATCAGCCCACGCCGAGTTCGAGAACCCGACCCTCGGCCCACGTCGAGGACCCAATTTTAGCGGTCGCCGCCTACGGATCTGGGGACCCAGAAGGGCTATAATCTATTTCTAACAGGATATGTAACGGAAGTAAACGTCAACTACTAATCTATAAGTGTACGTGCGGAAACAGAAAAAAGAGTGAGGCCACCACGTACCACTCTAAGTACAGTCCCAACACACGCACGCTAGTACAAGTAAAAGGCAGGGGAAGAACAAGTCCCTTAGGGGCATACCCCGAGGGTGACGTACACTAAAAAAGGGGAACCACTGCTAGCTACGAGGACCTCGCCTACCGCCCCGTCTCCTCCACCCGGCGCGCGCCCTGCCGCTGTTGAGAAGTCTCACCTCAGAAAAGGAGGGATGAGCTTCACAACAGAAGCTCAGTAGGGACAACCAATCTCCTACTGGCTCTAAACAGGCAGAAGAATATAAATATAAAATGAATGACAACAGTTTATATCTTCTACCTACAAACAGAAGTGCGGAAGCGAAACTACAACTAGCACAGCACAGAAGGTACATATGGTCAGAAACTCCGTATGACTGCTCGTCGTGACCACCACACGGCTAGCAAACACAGACGGAGGGGACTCCGCATTGAAAAGAAACACTAGATATGGGAAACACTACCACTAGTCAAGGTCAGGTGCATCCACCGACGTCTTATCCTCAACCCAGGTCCTGACCCTCACGTCTTGTTAGAGCGAGGTAGGACACAAAGTAACACAACAGTAACCGCCGTAGCCTGGCCAGACTACGGTCCCACACCTGGCCTCTCTAAGCGGTTCCGGGACCGCAAAGAATGAGGCAGTGAGAAAAGGACTAGCTGGACTGCGCCGAGAAGAACTCCAAAAACTAACCTCGGCATCCCAGTCCAACCACGAGAGCTCTGCAAGTGACTCCACGCCACTGTCCTAACCACCGTTTTCCCCTAAGCTCCAGAGTCCGCCTGGTGGCTGCCAACTCGAGCACACTCGTAGCCCGGAGTACTCCCTCGAAAGGCTCCTGAGGATGGGGGTCCCAGGCAACGGTAACAACCTCTCATACGGGACAAGCCCTCAAGTGCCGAGCACCGGGCGAAAGACTAGTGTAGACCGCACTAGGGAACTAGCACAAGTGCCACGGGTACAGTAAAAGAAGAGGAAATGGCAAAGATCGGAATTTGTCTCATGGCTGAGGTCACGACGCATCGGGCCGTCGCGACCTGGTCGCGACGCATCAGCTGTCGCGAACTCGTCGCGACGCCTACCCTGTCGCGACCCAGACCGTCGTGACCAAGTCGCGACACCCAGAGTGACGCGATCTCACACCAGATCACGACCTCTGAGATGTCGCGTTCTCAGACAGAGGGGGGTTCCGAAGCGACCCCTCCGGGAACCACCCCAAAAACGGGGAAACAACCACACAAGGGGGAGGGGATCGTGCTCAACATGCTAGAAAGCTAGTAAAGCATCCAAACCACCCTTAAAACCCCACAAACATGGATCTACACTCGAAGGGAAACCTCACTCAACCTCGAGCATGGAGTTCACACTCCCAAGCCCCAAACCATAGAGAAACCATGATTTAGAGGGGGAAGGGAGCATGCTTAGGGCGAGAGGATCAAGAGTCCCTACCTCCACGCGAAGAACAAACCCGATGGGGCCTTCTCGTAGGAATGGACACCTCCTCCTCTCTCCAAACGACACAGCCATGTCCCCTGCATGAGCGGGACGACACCACCTCAGCACGAATGCCTCAAACACTAAGAACCGCCAAGAATCTGCAAGGGAAACTCGAGAGGGAAAGGGGAGGGGAGAAAGAGAGCTGAGAGGGCGAGAGGGGGAAAGGGGGTGCGGCCTTGGGTTTTAACCCGACGGCCCCCAGAACGTGACAGAACGACATGTCATGATAAGACTCTTGTTGCAACGCCCTAGGCGTCGCGATCTTATCACGACGGTCGCCTCAGTCGCGACCCCAAAAAGTGGGTCAAACCTCGAAGATCGAAAAAGCGATCGCGATGGTGACCACGTCACGTTCACGCACGTGCGCCTGACACCTGACAGAGTCGTTCTGACAGAAAGGACACCAATCATGTCTGTTAGAAAAGCCATCATGACGCCATCGGACGTCACGACCAGAACGCGATGGCCACACCGTCGCGACAAGAACGCGACAGCCCTGGTCCTCGCAACCCAAAACCGTCGCGACAGGACTCCTGTCGCGACCACCAGGAGCATGTCGCGACCCTGAGGACGGGGCCAAAGGGCCCAAGGGGGCCGGGTCTTACATCCCACCCACCTTAAGACATTTTCGTCCTCGAAATGAAAACAACTTGGTCTCAATCCGAAAAGCAGTAAAAGGGGAGACAACATACCAATCAATCAAACAAATAGGGGAACTGCTCGCGCATCTCATCCTCGCACTCCCAGGTGGCCTCGCCACCAATGCGGTTCTCCCAGACGACCTTTACCAGCGGAATCTGCTTCCGACGCAGCTGCTGAACTCTGCGGTCGACAACACTGACTGGGTACTCTGGTGCTGACAAGTCTGGCGCCACCTCAAGTTGCGAGTAGTCCAACACATGCAAAGGATTTGCAACGTACCTCCTGAGCTGTGAAACGTGAAACACACTGTGCACACCTGCTAACTTTGCCGGAAGACTCAACCTGTAAGCCACCTCGCCGATCCTCTCGGTGATAGGGAAAGGCCTGACGTACCTCGGACTGAGCTTTCCCTTTCTGCCGAACCTCATGACACCCTTGGTCGGAGAAACCCGCAAGAAGACAAGATCACCAACACTGAACTATAACGGCCTCCTGCGGATGTCTACGTAGCTCTTCTGTCTACTCTGCCCTGCTCGAAGCCTCTGCCTGATCAGACTGACCGTGTCTGCACAATGCTGCACTAACTCTAGCCCCAAAAGCTGCCTCTCACCGACCTCGAACTAGTGAAGTGGAGTTCTGCACGGGCGACCATACAAAGCCTCGTATGGTGCCATTCTAATGCTCGAGTGATATCTGTTGTTATATAAAAACTCTACCATCGGAAGGTGCGACTCCCAGGTGCCACTCCAATCTAAACAGCACGCTCTCAGCATGTCCTCCAGTGTCTGAATGGTCCGCTCTGACTGTCCATCTGTCTGAGGGTGGTACGCTGTGCTGAACCTCAACTCTGTGCCTAGTACTCTCTGCAGACTGCGCCAAAACCCTGACATGAACCTCGGATCTCTGTCGGAGACGATTGAAACTAGAGTACTGTGCAACGGAATAACTCTGTCCACGTACAGCCTGGCTAACCTGTCCACTGACCAAGACATCCTGACTGGCAAAAAGTGTGATGTCTTGGTCAAACGATCCACGATCACCCAGATACCATCGTGCCTCTGTGGGGTATGGGGTAAACCAACCACAAAGTCCATGGTGATGTCATCCCACTTCCACTCGGGAATGGGTAACGGCTACAGCTCACCACCAGGACGCTAATGCTCGGCCTTCACCTACTGATAGGTAAGGCACCGAGCAACAAACTCTGCCACTCCCCTCTTCATCCCTGGCCACCAGAAGAACCTCCTCAAGCAATGGTACATCTTGGTAGAGCCAGGATGAACAGTATACCTCGATCGGTGAGCCTCTGACAAAACTTCATGGCGCGCCTCCTCAAGAATGTACAAGCGGCCTCTGAATCTGACCTCGCTATCCTTGTCGAGCTCAACATCTAGCATCTGCAAAACATCTGCCAACTGAGGGTTTGCCTGCTGTGCCTTTAACACCTGCCTGAACACTGACGGCCGAACTGACAAACTGCTCACCACAGCACGGTCCCTAGTCCTCGACGGAATGAACACTCCCTAGGACAGCTCCTCGAACAGCCTCCACTCTCTAACCATTAGCGAACTCACGCACACGCGCCTGCTCAAAGCATCAGCTACGACGTTAGCCCTTCCTGGGTGATAGGAAATGTAACGACCCTCTTTATATCGGTACGGTTCCACCAACCCACGTCGATATAGAAAGCATCGCCACAGTGGGACATTTACCCAACACTAGTACGATAGGCTGAAACATACACAAATATAGGTATATCACATGACAGCGGAATTTAAAGAACTGAAAAGAAATCTTATTCCATCATCCACATTCTATTCACAGTCCGTATAGAAGAAAAGAGAACTAACTTTTCATAACTGAAATAAAATAAATACATTGTCCACATGAGACTACGCAGAGTCTTTATTACATACTATGAAGTAAGGAAAAGTACAATGCCAAATCCACAACAAGCTCTCCTACTCTCGCTCCGAGTCGCTCCTAACGACCTCCTCGGAAGAAGTAGAAACGTCTGCACCTGTACGCCAAAGCAAGAATGAGTTCAAAAGAACTCAACAAGTAACACCAAGCACACTAAACCTACATGTATCAAGTAATCGCCATCTCCTTATACTACACCATTAACACATAATGCATGAAATGGACAGTTTATTCAAATAGAGACCTATGCATAATTTCTACGCATATTACACATGGAATTCTGTTTTTATACAAAATAACCTAATCCTATCACATGCTTTCTACACACTTTCAACATGCTAAACTGATTTCATTCAATCATTCATATGCTAAATGTTGATCATTTTACACATAATTTTACACATATCATAACGACTAATTTAACATGAATTCTAAAATAAATTCTCACATAGATAACACATTTACATTAGTGAAAAGCTCGCTGTTTTGCTACTATTATGTCACATTCACAAGAAATTTATCCTTTTTGCATGTTTTCATAAGAATTTCATGAACACATATTCACTTACACAGGTTCAAATTTACACATTTCTTTTCACTTAAACACATTTTCACTTTTTCTTAATGCCGTGACACATAGCCCAAACCACTTTAGAAGGACACACACTGATCACATCACATATCTATCACCTAGGCATTCCAGTGATAAATCTTAGTTACTGCGCAGAACCGGGAGAAGCACTCTCCACCCTAACCAGCGATACTTGTTCGCCTCCAGGATTTAATCCCAATGCCCATGGGACATCACACACTTTGAACTTTCCCGTGGGGACTTTACCACAGTACAGTTCCACAGCCCTCTAAGGTAGCAGTGTCACCCATTGGCACATTAATACATTTTCTTAAGTTTCAACACACTTCTAAATACAAAATTCTTACACATTCATCTCATGTTCGCACATTTACATTCTTCAGTATTACCTAGCATGGTGCTACTGTCTTCAGTATTAATCAAGTTTTACAACAATTCTAATCATGCTGAAATTTACAGAATTTAACACTAATCATATTAACATGCATTATTTGTTAATATCTAACATAAAACAATTATATATATAGCTATTGTCATCAGTTTAGTACACAAATTTAACCAGAAATTCATCACAATTTAACCATCATGCATACCAAGATTTACATTTTTCTGCATCACGCATAATTTCTGAAAATTCTAACAGTTATGTTATCAATTGTAAAAATAGTCAAACAGACATAAATTTTCATTGTTCGGACCCACAACTTATTACACACATGAATACTGATAGTACTAATTATATCTCAATTTATAGGAATTTAACTAGTTTTGCATGAATTATTAACTTTTCTACATTGAGTAGACATATTCACTATTTTTCGGTTCAGAAAATTTAATAAACTATACAGATATTATAAATTACTCAAATTTTTATATCATGCATTAGACCTCATAAACAGTGTACAGAAATTTCATGGCAGTTAAATTCTATACATATTTCACAAACGAGATTTTTCAAGATTAAAATTCTGTCGGTCGAACATTCAAAGAATTCTAATAATTAAGGCAAATTACAAAAATTCACAATAACTCACAGTACACACAAATATGTATATTTACATATTATATGAAATTTACTGTATATCCTCATGCGGAAAATCTCGAAAGTTAGCTTATAGAAGGGCAGACCTGCACACTGTTGCAGTCTGAAGAACTTGACGGCATGGGGTAGCCGTCTATAGGTTAACGGCAATATATGATGCCGCCAACGCATGATATTAGCGGTAAGGGATCCTGCTGTTAATATCATGTCTGCATAAACACAGACTGAACGCTAACAAATCACTTGAATGGGGGGTTCCAGGACACGAGAAAAATCCGTAAAATTCCTGGGACATACTAGACACATGTAGGGTTGATGTGAGTGGGGTACTTGCCTCTTGTAAAATCCACAAGTGACGATTCAAGCCGGAGAAGCCCTCCTCGTCCTGTGCCAAAGAGTCTTCAAATCCCTCCTTATTTGGGTTCTCTGTTGATCTTTACTGCACACCAGCGTGGGGAAGTCGTTCCCAGATGTTCAGAGTTGTCACCAGTCGATGCAGATCACCGGATGAAGCCTCCCGAAGTCGGATTTCTCAGATTCAAGTTGGGGGTTTTCGCATAGAAGAGCTAGGTTTTTTTACCCAAGAGTCAAAAGGATGGATCTGGCCGAAAACTGGGTAATATAAAGGGTTGGGGGCCAGACATGCTAAAGGGGTAAGTCTTAGAGCCGTTGGGGACGGTTTCTAAAACAAATAGCGAAATTTCCGGAGGCATTTCCGGATCTGGAATCGTAACTGGTCTGGGATATTGGCATCCATATCTATGGTCGCCTATCCAAAGTGGGCGTCTATCGATATTGCCGCCTAATCCTAGTCAACGTCAGCCGATGTTGACGCCGACTGGCCGACAAAATTTCACTTAAAATATGTAGAATCTATAAACACCACACACATAAATATATATATATATATATATATATATATATATATATATATTTATATACTTGTATACAATATGTACATTACAATAATACTAATTCATACAATTCGTATAAATAAATACTATGCACAATAATCTATACTTCAATAGTATACACTTATATGCATATATATTTTTAAGCAAGCAAAATAAAATTCAAGGGCCTTACAGGAAAGGGTTAGGTCGTAGTCCTTCAAACACTCCATCCATCGGCGCTGCCTCAAGTTCAGATCCCTCTGGGTGAAGATATACTGCAGACTCTGGTGATCGGTGAAGATCTAAACAGCCTCGCCATACAGGTAGTGCCTCCACAACTTGAGAGCGAACACCACTGCTTCCAGCTCCAAGTCGTGGGTGGGGTAGTTCTCCTCATGCTTCTTGAGCTGTCGAGAAGCATAGGCAATGACCCCACCGTGCTGTATCAGCACGGCACCCAAACCTGACCTCGACGCATCGGTGTAGACCACGAAACCACCGCTGCCCGACGGCAAGACCAACACTGGCGCTGAAGTCAACCTCGTCTTCAGCTCTCGGAAGCTCTGCTCACAGTCCTCTGACCAAACAAACTTGACGTCCTGCCTAGTCAACCTGGTCTGTTGGCCCTTTTGGTACGGTAGCAAGCTAACCTAGAGGGGGGTGAATAGGTTTTTCTGAAATCTGAAACACAAGCTTAAACACAGAAAATTATCACTTGAAAGTTTGGTTAGTTTAGTGTGATAAAGAGTAGCAGTGCGGAAGCAAATAAACAATCACACAAATGACATAAGGAATTTATCCTGGTTCGGCCCTTCCCACACGGAAGTCCTACGTCCAGTCCCTAAGCAACCTCTTGGGATTTTACTAACTAAGGGTATAGTCCCCCTCAAAGACACTACAACACCCAGCACGCCAGCTGGTTTTCTTCTCTTTCCCGGGCAAGAAGGCAGCCCACTTCTTTTACAGGCTCAAAAGCAAACCTACTGGTACAAACCCCAGTGCAGTTCTACTAGACACAAACCCTTAGCTAGGTTCTACACTGTATACAGTCCTACAGCTGGACAGAAATCTTTCTTAGAAAAGAAAGATCAGACCGAGAGCTATTACAAGATGAACACTAAGAATTAGCTCACAGTCAAGGACTCTCCCCTAGATTTACAATGAGCTCAGAGAGAGAATGAAGAGAGAAAAGAAAGCTTGAGGGCTTGAATGCTTTTGCTTGCTTCTTCTTGGCTCAGGATCTTTCTCTCTTTCTTTGAGTGTATTTGGAGTTCAGGTTCCTCACTGGTTGTACACTCCTTCAAAGATTTTCAGGAAGGCTCTCTACTTTTTCTTCAGCCTTGCTTCATCTTTTATATGAGAGGCTTTTAAATAGATCCGTTGGAGCTCTTCTAGTCGTTGCTGATCTTCTCTTCATTTGTCTTAATCAGACTCTGGTGGACTTCGAGGTCTATAAGTATAGAAGAGAGTGTTAGAATAACAGAGTGTTTACAAGATAACAGTGCATACTACTGTGTTTCTGTTAACATGCTAAAAACTGATAGGTCATATCTTTTTCTGACAAAACTCTGAGATACGCATGTAGCCTTTTTGTCAGAGGATATTTGACTTCTCATTTAGGCGCCAAAAACACTTCATAGGATAATAAGAAATCTATGTTTAAATTGAAGTGAATCGTTGTTTAAGTTACTTATCAAATCGTTATGATGAACACATCGTTATTTAAGTGAAACCAAATCGATATGCAACCAAATCGTTATGAGAACAAATCGTTGTTCTCACTTATGAAATCGTTATGAGAACCAAATCGATATAAGAGCAAATCGTTGTTCTCACTTATGAAATCGTTATGAGAACCAAATCGATATGAGAGCAAATCGTTGTTCTCACTTATCAAATCGATATGAGCCTTAACGAATCGTTATAGCAGTCACTAAACAAATCGTTGTAGCTTATTAATTTGGCACTTGAACTGAAATCGATGTATATAGATTAGACATTGATTTTATCATTTTAGTGCGCCGCACACAGCGATAATTCAAATTTTTTAGAAAGCATGATATTAAATATATTTAATAATATTTAATTAATCATAAATTTTGTTATCACCAAAATATAAGGGTAAAATATAATAGTGGTTCAACAATCTCCCCATTTTTGGTGATGATAAAATTTATGAGAATTTTCTGACAAAAATACTTAAAGCATAGAAAATACAGAAAATTCACAGATAATGAATACTCTCCCCCTTTTTGTCACTAACCAAAAAGGAAAGATCTTACCATGCATTCTCTCCCCTTTGTGACAATTTCTTACCATTGAGGGGTTCAACAATGATAGTTGATAACTCCCCCTTAATCTGTGCTCCCCCTAAGCATGAGACTCCCCCTTAATGTGAGGCAAGTCAGATCTTGTTGCTCTTGACCTTTGACATGTTGTTTGTCAAGTCTTCAGAATTATTGCCTGCATTTATCTAAAAAAAACTTGCAAACATTGTTAGTAGCATTGTAGTTTACTGTATACAACAAACAGAAACGTAAGTTTAAGAACGGAAACTAAAACTAAAGGATGACTACTTCCTCTTCAAATGAAGAGTTGGTAGTCACCAATTGGATGTTTTTGAACATCCTCTAACCATACACATTTGAATGCCTTTTCCTTTTGTTCATCAAGAGTAGATAGGCATTTTCTTCTTTAATGTTGAAGTACCTGAGGTGTTGTTTACAGAAGATGACTTCTGAGGTGTTACTTGGAAATTATGAGCATTATCCTCAGCTTCTTCTTCATCAGAAGCTTATTTAACGCTTATTTCTTCAGAGATATCCATTTTAAAAAAGATATGAGGCTCCCTCTCAATCTGAGGTTCCTCCTTTACATCTTCTTCCTCATGTGGAAGGATAACTTCCTGAGGTGCTTCCTGTTGCTCCCCTTGAATGGTGACAGTTGGAGAAGATGGAGTTATAGCTTCCTGTCTTGTTTCTTTAAACACTTGTGCATCAGTAGGTATTTCATCCGTAAGGGGTATTCCTTCATATGTGAGCTTCAATTTGTCCCACATATCTTTAGCAGATATACATGTAGATACTCTACTGAATTCTTTTTTAGATAAAGCAAAACATATATAGT
This sequence comes from Colocasia esculenta, assembly GCA_014218235.1. Taxonomy (NCBI): domain Eukaryota; kingdom Viridiplantae; phylum Streptophyta; class Magnoliopsida; order Alismatales; family Araceae; genus Colocasia; species Colocasia esculenta. The sequence continues at coordinate 119,761,439 of CM024755.1, read as the reverse complement.
TTTTAGCCTTAAAGTTTAAAGATAATTTAACCTTATCAGCTGTTGTAATAGCAGTAGTATAGCGACCCAAAAAATTCCGTATTTAAAAATTTGAAATAATAAATTTCTATAAAAATAGAATAATAGAAACATACGTACCATTATCGTATGTGCAAGAACACATCTAAATATTTCATAAAAATTGTAAATCAACTCCAAATATTATCCCTAAGTGTTCCACGAAGAAATTCGTACAACAAAAAATCCGATTGGCCAAACGTACGTCACAATGTGACTAATTATCCAAATTAGGAAACTAAGACGGAAAACCGTTAACACGGAAAGATAACGCGCCCATAAATTAAACGAACATGTTGGAGAGACTTTCAACAGCATGAAAGGATTAACCATTATCGGAATTGGACCAATGGATCTCCCATAGCCCATGAATAAATTCAAGTAAGAAAATGTAATTAAATTAAATAGAAAATCAAAGAAAAGAGAATTAAATAAAACCCATTAAATGAAAATAAGTAATGGGCTTTATTAAATGGACTCATTAGAATTTATTGGGCCAAAATAAGGATTTGTAAAAGGGGGATAATAGTAAAATACCCTAAATTCGTAATTTAAATATTACTTAAATAGAAAAGAGGTATTTAATGTATTAAATAAGCAATTTGGGTTGGAATTGGATTCCTAAACCTACCCTAGTTGCTTGGCCACGAATTTAGCTCCCTTCCCAACCCAAATAGAAGTTCTAATGCTTAGAAAGGGAAGAGGAAATAGGAAATTCGGAATTAAATAGGAGTTGGAGTCCTATTAGGAAATAGAAATCCAACAAGCATAAATACTCCCCAATCTCTCTATGGTCGGCCCTAACATGCTGCTGGGACTTGCTCGACGTAGAGAAAAGGCCAAGGAGGAGGAGATTTCATGGGTTGAAGGCTTCATCAAGCTTCATCCCGAGTTCTTCAAGTTTTTGCCCTAGAAGAGTAAAATGACTGAGGGTAGGCATTCTCATAAGCAAAACCTAATTAATTTCGTCTGTAGATTGTTCCATGTACTAGGAACAAAACCCTCAAGTTTCATATTTTTCTATCGAGCCAATCTTTTATGGTTGATTTTTGAAATTCTACAAAAACCATGAACCTGACCCTTCTTCTTTATTCTTGATCTCCACGTATACTCAACCTCGTACTCTTAAATTTAAACTGGAGTTACTGATGGATGTTAGGCATCTTTTGCCCCTAAAAGCCCTAATTTTCATCCATCCTACGTCGCGAATTAAATCTTGTAATAACTTGACGATGTACTGTCGTAATTTAACCTTGACTTGTGTTACAAGTTCCATACCTCTTTATGGAGTCATTTTGAGACCAAGTGTTCAACATAGAACTTGTTACCCTATGAGTCTATTTTCATTTGGCAATAGTTTCTCCAATTTTCGTTGACCATGCTGAGAGTATTAATTCGAACATGAACACTATGACAGATTCACATAATCAGTCCCAATATGTCGTATTACATAGGCAAACGACCTTTTTTTCTCGATTATTTGCTACTGTAGAAAGTATTAGAAGTACTCTAACTAACAAAGGTGGTTTCACCCAATTTGGATCACCCTAGCATTTTTTTTTATTTTTCAAACCCACAGGTGTCAAACCTAATCCAAGTCGGAGTTGGAAATAGGTAGAAAAAGCAACCCAAACGTCATTTTTAGGTAGCGACAGGTCGACACGTTGCTACCATAAAGCGACAACATCATGATCGCAACCCATACCAAAAATCAGACAGTTTTGTGGTCTTCTTCAGAAGGCGATAAGATGATGGTCGCCTTCACTTTAAGAAGGCGACAGGCAATGTGTCGCGTTCTGCCTATGTCCACTTAATCGGCCATAACTTTTTATATAGACCTCGAATTGACGAGCCATTTTCATTGCTGGTTTCTTCATTCAAAGGGCTTCAATGTCGTACATTCATGTGTGAGATTTGAATGAAAATTCAATGTGTTATGACCTTAGGAAGTGAAGGGATGGGACTGCAATTGCCTTCTAAAAGGCATACATCTTGGTTTTCGTCGTTTTGTGTCGTTCCTTGCATGTGTGAGTTTGATCTATTATAGGAAGGTTCTAGAAAGTATTATCATGCATTTAACAACCCATATGAAAGTTAAAACATGTTCACATGATTTTTAATTGATCTTAAGTTCATGATCATGCTCTCTACCAACCGATTATTCATTTTCTTGCCTTGTTAACAAACTTGCTAAAAACGCGTAGTTACTTGCAAAATGTAACGTTCCGACCGTTCGGATCATCGTTGTGTGGTAATGGAGGCCAGTGTGTGGTCGATGACTTGTGCGTGACAGGTGTTCTTCTCAAGTTGTAAGATTTTGCCCAAAAACATTCTCTGTTTCTCGGTTTTTATCGCGACAGTGAGGGGCGTCGCGTTATGATCGTGACAGACCTTGGCACCGCGTTCATGTCACCGCCGGTTTAAGTGAGCGTGTGCATGTCTACCACATGTCACCAGCTGGGAGCTCGGGTGACGTCAGCAGGTTTATCGCGACAGCTTAAAGAGTCGCGTTCAGGTCGCGGTTGTGAAGAGCGTCGCGTTCTTACCTGCGTTGTGTTTTTAAGTAACCCTGGAAGAACAGAACTCAGAGAAGCTCTGCTTGGCCAGGGGGTTTTGCTGTGGGAATTGTGGGCGATTTTGCTTGTTAGAGCTCGGTTTGACGAGTTCCCACCGCGAGGACGATACGTGGAGCAGAGGGAACCTCGTGCGGGCTTTGTTCTTCGCGTTCTTCGCAAAGGTAGGGAGATTTCCTATCGTTTGATCCGTGGAATGTTCGTGTGGCGTGGATAATGCGTTTATTGCTTTCTAAACAATAGATGGCATGTGTAGGAACACATTAAAGCATGAAAATGGACTGAAACTACAGGTTTTAATGAGTTTGGGTGATCCGGATGATGGATTCCGGAGCAGGTGTTCCGGAGCAAGGTTCGCACCTGCTAACGCGGTTGCTCTGAGAGCCGCGACCAGGTCGCGACACCTCGAGCTGTCGCGTTCTAAGGCGGTCTATCGTGTTGTCGCGACAACAGCCGAATGTTGTCATTCGAGCATAAACGTAAGTGTGTGATTATCTGTTCAGCGTGGTTTATGTTATGTGATGATGGTAGGAGGTGCATTGGCACTCTCTCTACGCTCGGGGAGCATGTGATGTGTGGTTTACCTGATGTTAATGTGGTTTACGTAGAGGTTTCACGTGGCTTGTGCGTTGTGCACGTGGTTTCTGTGTACGTGGTGTGTAGTTTGACGCCTTCCGTGGATACCTCTTCAGTTGGGAGCCCCAGGTTTTGTGTGAGCCAAGCACGTGAGTGCTCGAGGCTTGTCCCGGTACTGGGTACCGATGAGGTATTGTCGTCTTCATGGACACCGTCACTCTTGTGTTGAGTAGTACGTCCGGCTGAGGGAAAGACGGCAGTGGACAGCGACTAGAGAGAGTTTGTTGTGTTGTCGCTTGTAGCGCGCTCGTAGTTGGGGGAGACGGACACCAGTAGACGTACTGGACCCCAGCTAGTCCTATTTTCCAGTACCTCACTTTAGGGAGCTTGGGCCTGAGTCCCTAAAGGTGTTAGGCATAGGCCTGCGAGGTGTGTGTGGTCTGCAGGTTGTGGTGGTTTAGTTGGACTCCACAGTTCTTTGTGCTTGTTTAGTGGAGCGGCAGCTGGACCTTTCGTCCGTGGCTGCGAGACTGAGAGGTGGTCCTGTGTGGTTTGTCTGGGTCAGTAACTGGTGTCGCGAACCAGTTGATGTGACTCGAGTGTGGCGTTTCTCTACAGTGGCTCGTACACTTGTTTGGTGTTATCGTTTATTTATTTACGTTGATTCTTGTTAAGCGGCATATGGTAAGTTGTACTTACAGTTTTATATCCTGCTAGATAATTCTGTAAGTTGCTAGTATAGTATTTCCTGCTTTACTACTTTGTTGGTTTGCTCGGTTTCTAGGGAGTTTCCCTACTGAGCCAGTGACACGTGAGGCTCACCCCTACCTCCTACCAGGTGAGGGAGATCGAGAGATTTCGCACCCGTCGTCCAGTGGAGGGTCGGCACCACCAGCAGTGTAAATATACTTTCTTGTTGTTCACCTCGGGGTATGCCCCAGGTACTGTTGTAGTTTGGTTACAGTTGTGCTATGGCTATGTATATTTCATGTAAATATTTGTGAGATTGTCAGATCTTATGAATAATTCAGTTGATTCCTTTATGTTTTCACGGACATATGGTTTGATATCCCTTGCGAGGCTTCGGCCCGTTCGCGGGAGGCGGACTCATGATAGACTCGTTGTTGAGTTAACGGGTCTGTTCAGTGAGGACCGTCTCAGTTGGTATCAGAGCAAAGTCCGTAAGAATATAAAGGAATTGGAAAATTGCATAGCCATGTCTTTACTGTAGTCCACTGCTGGTAGTGACACTGGTTTTGTATTGATTTCGTGTGTATGGTATTGTTGGAATGATGTTTGTGCAGGAATAGTAATGGCTGAAAGGAGAGATGTAGGAGGTGGTGGAGAAGGGGCAGGAGAGGATCCCATGCAGAGGATGATAGAAAGAATTTGGGAGAGTTTGACAGAGATTCGGGTAAGACTGGACCAGCAATCACCGGTACAGCCAGCGGCAGTAGTACCACCATTTCCAGAGGAGGCAGTACCAGTAGTTCCAGTTCCACCCTCACCCAGAGTAGAGGTACCACCTGTAGTACCTGTACAATCGGTAGTTCCAGTGAGACCAGTTACTGGAGAGGAGATTACGGTACTTGTGGAGCGGTTTTTGAGATTGCAGCCCCCTACATATTCAGGAGGTCCCAATCCAGATACGGCGGAACATTGGATACATGAAATTGAAAGGGTATTTGCAATAATGAGGTGTCCTCATGAAGATAGAGTGCTTCTTGCAGCATACCAGTTACGAGGGTTTGCACAAGAATGGTGGCGACTGAAGATGCAGACAGTTTTTATAGGCAAGATGGAGGACACTATTCCATGGTTAGAATTTTTGTCGGTATTTAATGATTCCTTCTTTCCAATACAAATTCAGCAGATGAAGAGAGAACAGTTTAGGACACTTCAGCAAGGGAATCTCTCAGTGCTTGAATATCAGATGAGATTTATGGCCTTGAGTAGGTATGCCCCATATGTAGTGACGGATAACACTATGATGGTGGAATACTTTATTCGAGGTCTGAGGCCAGAATTGCAAGATGCAGTGATCCCATTGATGTGTAGAACAGTGGAAGAGGCAGCTCAGCGAGAAGCAATACTTGAAAGGACTATTCGGGCCAGGCAAGGGCAGTCACAGATAGGTGGATTGGGTTCAGGTAGTTTCCGGCATCCACAATCGTCAGGAGGAATCGGTAAGGGGAAAGCACCATCCGGAGCTTCATCATCATCTGGAATAGGAAAATGGGGCAAGCAGATCAAGAAATTCTTTCAAGGAGGTCGTGGTAGGCAGGCAGCAGGGGCAGGGAGGTTTTCAGCAGGGTCGTGGTTATAGGCCACCAGTACCAAAAGAATCTCAGCAGAGTACGGAAGGACAACCGACGGTACCTCCAAGTTTTAGATGTTATAATTGTGGGAAGCCTGGACATTTAGCAAGGAATTGTTCGTATCCTCGGGAGCAGACTTATGGTAGAGGGACTCAGCAACAGCAGCAGCCCTTCCAGCAATCAGTAGAGCAGGGTAGAAGTGCACCATACCAGAGAGGAGGACGGGGTCGAGTGATGGCTATTACCAGAGCTCAGGCGGAGGCATCCAATCTCATTGAAGGTATACTACCTTTCTTTGATTTTACTGCTAGAGTATTAATTTATCCGGGTGCTTCCCATTCCTTTATTTCCGAAGATTTTCTGGATAGCATGGTATTTCCTTTAGAAGAAAAGCCTTGTGAGCTGGTAGTGGAAATTCCTTCTGGAGGATATTTGTTGACCTCTTGCTTTTTAGAAGAAGTCCCGATAGTGATTCATGGGAATCAGATGCCAGCAAGATTGTATGCTTTAACATTAAAAGAATATGATGTGATTCTGGGGATGGATTGGTTAGAGGCCTATGGGGCATTGGTTGATTGTAGAAAGAAAAGAGTCAGATTTTACAGACCTAGTGGTGAGATGTTTGAATTTCAAGGTATGCCTTTTTACACTCCCAAGTTTATTATTTCTGCACTTAGAGCTAGAAAATTAATTAATGTGGGATGTGTAGCGTATCTTGCTTCTGTTAGTCTAGTTGAATCTAGTAAATCTCTAGATTCAGTACCTGTGGTTAAAGAATTTGCAGATGTGTTCCTAGATGAGTTGCCAGGGCTAGCTTCGCGCAGAGAGGTAGACTTCACAATTGAATTGCAACCAGGCAGTTTGTCGATTTCTAAAGCACCGTATAGAATGGCCCCAGCAGAATTGAAAGAGTTGAAAAAGCAATTGCAAGAATTATTGGAAAACGGTTTTATTAGGCCTAGTCAGTCACCTTGGGGAGCGCCAGTGTTATTTGTCAGAAAGAAAGATGGTAGTCTACGGATGTGCATAGATTACCGGCAGTTGAATAAAGTTACAATTAAGAATAAGTATCCACTTCCTCGAATTGATGATTTATTTGATCAACTGCAGTCAGCTAAAGTATTTTCCAAGATAGATTTGAGATCAGGATATCATCAGTTACAGATCAGAGAAAAAGATATTGAGAAGTCAGCTTTCCGGTCTAGATATGGACACTATGAGTTTGTTGTGATGCCTTTTGGGTTAACAAATGCACCTGTAGCATTTATGAATTTAATGAATAGAATATTTCATCAATATTTGGATCAGTTTATTGTGGTCTTTATTGATGATATATTGGTAAATTCAGCATCAGAAGAAGAGCATGTAAATCATTTGCGGATTACTTTGCAAATATTGAGAGATCATCAACTTTTTGCTAAATTTAGTAAATGTGAATTCTGGTTGAAGGAAATTCAGTTTCTAGGTCATGTGATATCAGGTGAAGGTATTGCAGTGGATCCAGCCAAAGTTGAGGTAGTAATGAAATGGGAAGAGCCAAGAACTGTGTTTGAGATTAGGAGTTTTCTGGGTTTGGCAGGTTATTACAGAAGATTTATCCAAGATTTCTCCAAGATAGCAGCACCAATGACAAGGTTGACAAGAAAGGGTGTTCCTTTTGTGTGGTCTTCGGAATGCAGACGCAGTTTTGTAGAGCTGAAAAAGAGATTGACATCAGCACCAGTTTTAGAGATTCCATCAGGTAATGGTGGATTTGTTTTGTTTACATATGCATCCAAGAAAGGTTTGGGTGCAGTTTTAATGTAGCATAGTAAGATGGTAGCTTATGCTTCCAGGCAATTAAAGAAGCATGAGGAGAATTACCCTACTCATGATTTAGAATTGGCAGCTGTAGTTTTTGCATTAAAGATATGGCGGCATTATTTGTATGGTGAAAGATTTGAGATTTTTACTGATCATAAGAGTTTGAAATATATTTTCTCTCAGAAAGATTTGAATTTAAGGCAACGCCGATGGATGGAATATTTAAAGGATTATGACTTTAATTTGGCATATCATCCAGGTAGAGCAAATGTGGTAGCAGATGCACTAAGCAGAAAAGCGGTTATGAATCAACTTATGATCAGAGAATGGAAACTTTATGAGAATGTGGTGGAGAATTCCTTTCATGTGCCAAGCAGTCAACGCCGAGCAATATTAGCAACTAGTGCAGTGGAGCCTTCTCTTTACTGGCAGATAGTATAGGCACAGAAAGCAGATACCAATTTAGCTGATATTCTTAGAATGGATGAAATAAATTTGGGGCATGATTATGTGGTCAAATTAAAAGGACGATTGCATGTTCTAGAAGATATAGAAATCAGACAGAAGGTTCTAGAAGAAGCTCATCGATCAAGGTACACCATCCACCCAGGCAGCACAAAAATGTATCAAGATATGAAGAAGCATTTTTGGTGGCCAAATATGAAGAGAGAAATTGCAGAATTGATAACTAGATGTGCAGTATGTCAGCAAATAAAAGCAGAGCATCAGAAGCCAGAAGGATTGTTGCAGCCGTTAACCATTCCGCAAAGGAAGTGGGATGACATAGCAATGGATTTCATAGTTGGTTTGCCCAGTTCATCAGGTCATAATGCAATATGGGTTTTTGTGGATAGATTGACCAAGGTTTGCAGATTATTACCAGTTAGCATGTCGTGGTCAGTTGATAGACTAGCTAAGCTGTATGTAGAAAGGATTGTACCTTTGCATGGGATACCAGTTATTATAGTTTCAGATCGAGACCCTCGATGTACTTCAGGTTTTTGGAGAAGTTTGCAAGAGCTGTTGGCACAGAACTCAGGTACAGTTCAGCATATCATTCACAAACAGATGGGCAAATAGAAAGAACAATTCAAACTATTGAAGATATGTTGAAAGCTTGTTGTCTTGTGTGGGGAGGCATTTGGGAGCGTCATTTGGGTCTGGTTGAGTTTGCATATAACAATAGTTATCATTCAAGTATTGAAATGGCAGCCTATGAAGCATTGTATGGCAGACCATGTAGATCACCGTTAAATTGGCATGAAGTAGGAGAGAGGCAGGTTTTGGGCCCAGAATTAGTTCACCAATGTGCAGAAACAGTGAAATTCATTCAAGAAAAATTGAAAACAGCCCAGAGTCGCCAGAAAAGTTATGCAGATGTTCGACGAAGACCGTTGCAGTTTGAAGTTGGTGAATATGTATTTTTAAAGGTATCTCCTACTAAAGGTGTATTAAGGTTCAGTAAGAAAGGCAAGTTGAGCCCGAGATATGTTGGGCCGTTTCAAATAAAAGAAAGGATGGGTGAAGCAGCTTATAAATTGGATTTGCCAGCAGATTTCACCGATGCTCATAATGTGTTTCATGTTTCAATGTTAAGAAAGTATATTAAAGATCCAACCCAAGTTGTGAGTTACCAAAGAGATGATTTGAAGCCCGACATGTCAATGCCGGAATATCCAGTACAAATTTCAGGCTATAGAACTCAAAAGCTCATAAACAAAGAAATTGAGTTGGTAAAGGTTAGATGGGAGAACAGGCAAGGTGGTGAAGATACTTGGGAATTAGCAGAAGAAATGAGAAAAGCGTATCCATACTTGTTTGAGTAAGTTTTATTCTTTTTAGGTGATAGTACCATATGAATTGAAATTAAATTTTGATAGTTGGCTTTTATTTTAAATTTCGAGGACGAAATTTCTTTTTAGGTGATAGTAATGTAACGTTCCGACCGTTCGGATCGTCGTTGTGTGGTAATGGAGGCCAGTGTGTGGCCGATGACTTGTGTGTGATAGGTGTTCTTCTCAAGTTGTAAGATTTTGCCCAAAAACATTCTCTGTTTCTCGGTTTTTATCGCGACAGTGAGGGGCGTCGCGTTATGATCGCGACAGACCTTGGTACCGCGTTCATGTCACCGCCAGTTTAAGTGAGCGTGTGCATGTCTGCCGCGTGTCACCGGCTGGGAGCTCAGGTGACGTCAGCAGGTTTATCACGACAGCTTAAAGAGTCGCGTTCAGGTCGCGGTTGTGAAGAGCGTCGCGTTCTTACTTGCGTTGTGTTTTTAAGTAACCCTGGCAGAACAGAACTCAGAGAAGCTCTGCTCGGCCAGGGGGTTTTGCTGTGGGAATTGTGGGTGATTTGGCTTGTTAGAGCTCGGTTTGACAAGTTCCCACCGCGAGGACGATACGTGGAGCGGAGGGAACCTCGTGCGGGCTTTGTTCTTCGTGTTCTTCGCAAAGGTAGGGAGATTTCCTATCGTTTGATCCGCGGAATGTTTGTGTGGCGTGGATAATGCGTTTATTGCTTTCTAAACAATAGATGGCATGTGTAGGAACACATTAAAGAATGAAAATGGACTGAAACTACAGGTTTTAATGAGTTTGGGTGATCCGGATGATGGATTCCGGAGCAGGTGTTCCGGAGCAAGGTTCGCACCTGCTAACGCGGTTGCTCTGAGAGCTGCGACCAGGTTGCGACACCTCGAGCTGTCGCGTTCTGAAGGCGGTCTATCGTGCCGTCGCGACAACAGTCGAATGTTGTCATTCGAGCATAAACGTAAGTGTGTGATTATCTGTTCAGCATGGTTTATGTTATGTGATGATGGTAGGAGGTGCATTGGCACTCTATCTACGCTCGGGGAGCATGTGGTGTGTGGTTTACCAGATGTTAATGTGGTTTACGGAGAGGTTTCACGTGGCTTGTGCGTTGTGCATGTGGTTTCTGTGCATGTGGTGTGTAGTTTGACGCCTTCCGTGGATACCTCTTCAGTTGGGAGCCCCAGGTTTTGTGTAAGCCAGGCACGTAAGTGCTCGGGGCTTGTCCCGGTACTGGGTACCGATGAGGTCTTGTCGTCTTCATGGACACCCTCACTCTTGTGTTGAGTAGTACGTCCGGCTGAGGGAAAGACGGCAGTGGGACAGCGACTAGAGAGAGTTTGTTGTGTTGTCGCTTGTAGCGCGCTCGTAGTTGGGGGAGACAGACACCAGTAGACGTACTGGACCCCAGCTAGTCATGTTTTCCAGTGCCTCACTTTAGGGAGCTTGGGCCTGAGTCCCTAAAGGTGTTAGGCATGGGCCTACGAGGTGCGTGTGGCCTACAAGTTTTGGTGGTTTAGTTGAACTCCACAGTTCTTTGTACTTGTTTAGTGGAGCGGCAGCTGGACCTTTCGTCCGTGGCTGCGAGACTGAGAGGTGGTCCTGTGTGGTTTGTCTGGGTCAGTAACTGGTGTCACGAACTAGTTGACGTGACTCGAGTGTGGCGTTTCTCTACAGTGGCTCGTACACTTGTTTGGTGTTACCATTTATTTATTTACGTTGATTCTTGTTAAGCGGCATATGGTAAGTTGTACTTACAGTTTTATATCCTGCTAGATAATTTTGTAAGTTGCTAGTAAAGTATTTCCTGCTTTACTACTTTGTTGGTTTGCTCGGTTTCTAGGGAGTTTCCCTACTGAGCCAGCGATACGTGAGGCTCACCCCTACCTCCTACCAGGTGAGGGAGATCGAGAGATTTCGCACCCGTCGTCCAGTGGAGGGTCGGCACCACCAGTAGTGTAATTATACTTTCTTGTTGTTCACCTCGGGGTATGCCCCAGGTTCTGTTGTAGTTGGGTTACAGTTGTGCTATGGCTATGTATATTTCATGTAAATATTTGTGAGATTGTCAGATCTTATGAATAATTCAGTTAGTTCCTTTATGTTTTCACGGACATATGGTTTGATATCCCTTGTGAGGCTTCGGCCCGTTCGCGGGAGGCGGACTCATGATAGACTCGTTGTTGAGTTAACGGGTCTGTTCAGTGAGGACCGTCTCACAAAAATTGGTCATGCATGTTTTAGTACTCATGATACTTGCCATATATAGAGTTTCCAAAAATAAAGTTTCCATAAACGGAGTTTTTATAACTAGAGTTTCCGTAATCAGATTCACATACGCACTTGAGCGATTCTCACGCGCAACATGTGCATACACTCTAGCACGATAGAAAAGCCTTTCTTGGCTTGTGGTGAACTCTCCATCGGATATTCCTTTCGCCAGACTAGTGACCCCTTGACCAAGGCCTCCGTAAGTCTCCTCTGTCCATAGGTTCTCACATGGTCAATGAGCTGGTTGTACCCTAACACCTATGATACACTTTAGGGATCAACAAGATCCAAACGGCCTTAGTTGCTCTCGCTCTTATCTTGAATCACGCCGGACCTCTGGACCTGTGCATAACGAGGCCAGCGGAAGGGTTGTGTATTCCACCTGACTGCCAACGCCATACGCGTGTGTTGTGCAACTGTTACTATCACTCGTTACTCGACGTTTCTTATGCAATGACCATAAGATCTCATCTATACTCTACTCGCTCGTCTATTCACGTTCACTCTACTATCTCGTCTCTCTCGTCTATTCATCTAGTACTCTCTTGGTACTCTTTGAGCTGTGTGGCTCCTACTGTTTTGTACTATTCAGGACTGTCTAGCGCTATAATATGGGTCTTGTGACTCTACTGTATCCAATGCATACTGTGCAGGGCACGGACAGTGTCCGAGGGGCTCCAATCTAGTCCTAGGGGCAGAGAGCCACCCGAAAATACCTGCAGGGGCTATAGACGGTGTTCTGCATTGCACCGGTTCTAACTATACTGTATTGGCTAGACATCTGATTATTATCCTTTTAGTCTGAGGAGTTCAGACGTACTGTGCTATCACAAACTGTTATACTATTAGTCTGAAGAGTTCAGACATACTATGCGATTACTGTGCTATCGCCGACTGTTACTAAATGGCTACTGTCCTAGAAGTGACTACTGTCATATTCTACTAGTGCACCGTTGTGCAACCATACATGCTATCTCGTTACACGCTATCTTGTCATACGCTCTACTTGCTCTACTTGATACTTGCTATCTTGAGTTATTGCGTTCTATCATGACCAGATCGCATTCAAAGTGCTATACTCTCTCGTTGTCTATTGACAATAAAAGTGATATATTTTCTCTCGGCTATCTACGGATAACCAAAGTGCCATTACTATTTCGATTGATGAAAGTTAATCAAAAGTGCTATACTATCTCGATTAATGAAAATCAATCAAAGTGCAATTTACTCTCTCTACGTAACCATCTACTTTCTCTCTCCTCGCTATACATGTTACTTGCTATTGTATGATGTTGACGTTACTTGTGTTCATAATCATCGTGCTATACTTGATTCATTTGCTATCTGAACCATGTTACTTGTGCTATTACTTTCTCGACTTTACATGACTCGCTCTATCATTAGTTACTCTGACATTTAATGCATTAATTATTTAAAGCCTGCTTGAGCCTGAGATTTAAGTCCTACTGGGCATTATCGCTCACCCTTCGTTATTTGTTATTGTGTCTCAGATAAGTCGGACAATGATGTTACACACACCAATGGGACAGGACCCGAGTGATGAGTGACCCGGAGTCAAGTCATGAAGTTGCCCTAGTACAATGGAGTCTAGTAGTTATTGCTTTAAATTTCTTTTCAATGTAATGATGCCATTGAGCCCTAGGTATTGGCTCCGAATTAGTGGTTGTAATAGTCTTAGTGATTTTATAATGAAATGAAGAATTTATTTCAATTACTGTTCGTTAGATGCTCTGATGTTTGCGTCTATATGCGCCATTCATGTTACCATACTTGTTGCTCACGTTTTCCTCTGATTTATTCCACTACTAAATTGGAGGGGCGTGACAGTTGGTATCAGAGCCTAGGATGTCCTTATTAGGATATTTTAAGTCTAGGATGTTCTAGGTGAACTTCCATGACCGAGTCTAAGTCAACCACCATACCTATGTGAGAGGTTGGGTAAAGCTTGGGGTTATGCTAGGAGCTTAACTATATGTATAAGCACCCTAAGTTTAAGAAGAAAATTAATAAGTATTATTACTCGCAGGACCTAGAGGAGATGACTGGTGAGCATGCACAAATGCACGAATTACAGCAAACTGTACAGGGGTTAACTTAAGCCCTTAACAACCTGATTCAAGCAGGAGCAAGAATTGGGGCAGGAGACTTATATGGGAACTTTCAGCAAATAAATCCCCCTATGTTTAATGGAACTCCGGATCCCGATGAAGCTGAAAATTGGGTGAAGGCGATGGAACGAATCTGTAGAGTTATGCAATGTTCCGAGCAGGAGAAAGTCCTTCTGGAAACCTTCCAGTTGGATCGCGATGCTAGAGTTCGGTGGGAAGCTGCCAGTCGACAATTACCCAACGTCAACATAGAGTGGGATAAATTTTTAGAACTCTTCAACACAAAATATTCTTCCGAGAGGATTCGTGAGAAGAAGGCAAATGAGTTCGCCAATTTAAAACAACGAATGATGTCTGTAGCAGAATATGAAGCGCAATTTGAAAGATTAGCACAGTATGCACCACATTTAGTGAGTACGGAAAAGATGAAGGCAAAGAGATTTTTAGAAGGGTTGAGGCCTGTGTTCTGGGAAAAGTTGGCTCCACTAGACATTGAAGTATATTCAGTCATGGTATTGAGAGCTCAATTAGTAGAGGACACCATGGAACTTCTTGAAAATATCCATAAGAGGAAGGTGTTGAAAAGGGAACGTGCCACTCATTCCAATGATAATAAAGGAAGAAATCCAGTAAAACTACATCGTTCTTCTACCTCGTTTACATGCATCCATATGCAATAGTTTAAAACTTATTTCACAATTAAGTGGGCCTTGTGAATAGCACAACAAACCCACCCAATTGTAATTTATGTCATAAAACAATAATGATGGAGGACCACGCAATTATATCTAAAATATATGCGCTACGACTTAGAATTTTGATTGAGGAATTTGAAATATTTTATCTTGGTCTCGTCCTAGGTGGTAGCATATATATATTCCATAATATTACAAAATACTATTATCTAGGACATCATAAAAAAGAATTTGCATACCATACAAAATTAGTGTGGTCATGGATATTACATAAGCTTGACTGGAGCCAAAACAGTCAAACTACCACTTCAATACCAATATAACACTTATATTGGTAAACCTGTAAACACATTAGCATTAATGAACTTGTTCCAATGCCATCTTTTGTTGCAGTAGCGGATCATCCTTGCCATCTTTCGTTCCTCACGAACAAAATTACATCAAATAAAAATTGCATGTACATTTTGTATAAGGAGAAGCCTTATGGAGAGTACATCATGAAAGGGAGATAGAAATACATTGGAATGAGAGAGAGAGAGAGAGAGGAGGTTCACAGACCTCAAATTAACCATTAATTTATAAATTTCCCACATTCACATATAAATTAAATCAATCACTTCATCCCATGACAAGATAGAGCATATATCCATGACTATATAAACTTTTATTCATTCCACACATAGAAGAGCACATCACATGGCTAAATAAAAGTTTATGAAAATATATAATTTTGGTTTCAAAAATCTAGGTCCAATAACTGTAAGGATCTACAGCGACTTGAGATCAAGAAAATGCAGTGGAAAATAGATTTAAAATTGATCTCGATCTATTTTTGGGATTCACAAACCAGACTATCGGGTAGTCAAAATCACCTTGCGTGAAATCGGATCCATGTTCGTACGATTCCGTGGAGGTGACGCCGCAAACCATTCAGTCGTCCAGCCTCTAGCGGTGTCCACGTGGTTTTCCTTGCGACGATCCACGCCCCCTCCCTTGAGTTCTGCAACGCTCGAAGAGAGAGCTTGGATCCGTGCCAATTTCTGCGACATACGTGGCGTAGGAGAGAGAGAGAGAGGGGGCTAGGTGGAGCCCTGATGCTTGGCCAGGCTTGTCCCACCATATCATTATATAGAGACGGTAGTTTTTCACAAAACCCTTGATCTATATATATTTAGATCATCGCATGAAAACCTTTTACGTGTGACCCTCTAGGCCCAAGTATCAATCTAGTTAATAGCCCAATAAACTAGTAACCCTTACTAACTTGATTAATTAGTTAATGTCTCATATTAGCTAATTAATAATCTGAATCAACTTTATCTAGCCAACTCAGCTGAGCCTCCGAACACGTTGGGTGCCAAGCAACACCATGTGAACCCGGAAGGTATTGGGGTTCTGCAACCCTCACAAGGAACCTTTCCGTCATCAGTTGCTGTGTAGATATAATCTCTCATTTGCACAATACTCTTGGAACAACTTAGCATATGGTATACTGTCAAATCCTAACTTGTTGTCCCACTGGGATCCGATGCTTTAGATTAATATCAAAAACTCCCTTTTTGATATTTTGTCTGCCCTGGCCAGGGACTCCATTACATCATTTCCTTGAGTATTCTCTCTCTGTGTACCGAGGGCAAATGACCCCTTGTTGACCACTCAATCCCCTTCAATAAATTCTGCTATGTCCGAATGTTGACTATTTTGAATCTCTTGAATAGAGATTCATAGGCCAAGCTCAAAACACAGAAGTCCACCAACAAGGTGTCTTTGGTGTCTCAAGTCTAAAGACCATCTACACAACTGTGACAATCGAATCTTTTTGGTTGATAGTTAGTTACAATACCATCCAGTGATTCTATTGGAACAGTTTAGTGAACTCTTTCTCTATAGAGCATTTATTGTTCTCCTTAGTGTCTCCACACACATGACTATGAGATCAATCATCCTCATCATATGAGCGGGAGTAAACAATATAATTCTAACCGGATATTTGATGTCCTTCTTAGGTATCCACTGAATAGGAACATTTAGAATATGTGTTTATTGAGTGAGTAGTCTAATTAGTATGATCACACATCATAGTCTACTCACTATTGCACATGTTCATGGACTTTATTATAATACCAACATAGTAAAACAACAAACAAAAGCCATTTTATTAATAACTGAACAAAATGATACAATATCTGATTGGCTTGTTGTCCACCTAAGACTTGATGATCAGTTTATCCCCATGTAATTTAAATAAATTACATATCCATTTTGGTGATTAATAAAACTCAGATATTGGTAAAATCTAACATACTTTCTACAAGATTTAAGCACATGAGATAAACCAAGGGAAAACAAGCCATTCAAGTAAGTATTCATCACACTGTAGCTATTTCAAAATTCAAGCATGAAATTTCTCTAAGTACAGATCGACTCCCTTCTTGCTCATAATGATTTCACTTATGTCATAACGATTTCAATAAAGCCACAACGATTTGCTCTCACAATGATTCGTTAAGTGATCGCAACGATTTGCCCTCACAACGATTCGGTAAGTGATTGCAATGATTTAATGATTCGTTAAGTGATCGCAACGATTTGCCCTCACAACGATTCGTTAAGTGATCGCAACGATTTGCCCTCACAATGATTCGTTAAGTGATCGCAACGATTTGCCCTCACAACGATTCGGTAAGTGATCGCAACGATTTACTTTCATAACGATTTGCTAAGTATTCATAACGACTTACTTTTGTAACAATTTCTTAAGTGATCATAACAATTTGCTTTCATAATGATTCGTTAAGTATTCATAACGATTTGCTTCCATAACGATTCGATAAGTGATCACATCGATTTCTTAAGAAAGAACAACGATTTGCTCTCACATCGATTTGATAAGTGAGAAGAACGATTTCAGTGTCACAACGACTCATCAAGTTTCAAAATGATTTGATCCCTGTAACGATTTGATAAGTTACATAACGACTCTGTTACTGTAACAATTCATCAAGTTACATAACGACTTGGTCGCTGTAACAATTCGATACAGCAATCAACGATTCATTCACATTGTCTTTAACGATTTGATTATAACGACTTGTGCATAACGATTTGCTTATGGAGTCACAACGATTTGTCTCTACAACGATTTGGTTATTAATGCATAACGATTTGTATGTGCATCGGTTTGCTTATGAGTGCACCACGATTTACATGAATATCAACTCATTTGCATAACGATTTCATAAGTCATGCATATAACGATTCCATGTGAAAATAATGATTTGATTTTCGAGCTCATTTTTGAATACGTTGAAAAGTCAAAGTCTTCACGTACATCTTTCTGATAACCATGCATTTATTATGACTGAACGTATCACTACAGTGCATGCAAACGACATCTTCTATTCTCATGCTTCTCCTGTAAACATCTTTTTAGAAGAACTGAATGAAACTTCTATTTTGATCATTCTAATGTTGACTGACAACAAGAGACAGCTTAGCTGTCTATTGTTTAAGCTTGTAATGCGTGCAGGTCTCTGACAGCATTCGTCATACAACGTTGGACAAAATAGAAGCTAAAGGATATTACAGAAGATCTTTTCTCTTTGCGTGCATGGAAAGCTAAAGACCGTTGAACGGGAAGCTCTACAGGACCATGCAGTCTAACGTATACCAGAGCTTAGAGACAACAGACACTTCAACGTTCATTTTTCAAATTGAAGATATAAATAGAAGACTGAAGCTCCAGATCAACAACAACAAGAACAACAATGCATACATCGCTTACAACGTTTTTCTTTCAAGCCTTCTGCGAGCTTTCTGAAGAGCGAAGCCTCACTCCCATTAGTTCTAGCTCTTGCTCTTTGAGTTCAGTATAGATCCTTGAGAGAGCCCTTAGTACTGAGATAGTTCATGTCTTGAAAACCTTTCTACTCTCAATCTTAGCTTCAAATCCAACATTGTTTAAGCTTGATCTAAGGGCTTGTTTTCATTAACACTTTTCTTGTGTTTGTTCCCTTCGTGTTGAAGGAAGACCTGGGGGTTCCAGGGTGTGTTCCCTTCGAGTAGAAGGAAGACCTGGTGGTATCCAGGGTGTTATAATTCCTCTTCGGGTTGTGAAGAGAAGACCAGTTGCGGCTGGGTGTGTAAGGGTCTATAAGGGGGACTGTACCCTAGGGTAGTGAAAGCCTGAGTTGTTGCTCAGGGACTGGACGTAGGACCCCTAAGGAGAGGGGATCCGAACCAGGATAAATCCTTGTGTAGTGTGATTGCCTTTCTGTGTTTGTTGTTTATCTTTACTAACACTAACATCTATCGAAGTGTGTTTTGTGTGACTATTTTGTGAACAGATTTTAGGTTCTCAATATTTAAGAATCCCATTCACCCCCCCCCCCTCTAGGCTTGCTAGCTGGGCAACAAGACTAACAGAATCCTACCATGTATTATTCTTTTAAAATTCTGTTGGCCTTAATATGCTTTGTTACTTTGCACTATTTTAGATTTCGATCCACTAACCCCATGCCTGTGCAAATAAAAAGCCATGTCTGGTCTTGGGGATGAGCACCCCAACAT
This sequence comes from Colocasia esculenta, assembly GCA_014218235.1. Lineage (NCBI taxonomy): Eukaryota > Viridiplantae > Streptophyta > Magnoliopsida > Alismatales > Araceae > Colocasia > Colocasia esculenta. The sequence continues at coordinate 119,742,640 of CM024755.1, read as the reverse complement.
ACTTATTAACCGCGGGAGTATGGGCTTGTGGTGGCGGCATGACACTGATATGATTTGCAAGATTTGAAAATATCTTCATTTGATATGATATGTTTGATCATTTGTATATGTATTGATTCGAAATATGGCCAACCTTGTTATTGTCTATTTGATTTGTATATGTTCTAAATCCATGAAAAATGGCCAATCTTGTTATTGTTCATTGATATGTATATGTTCTAAAATTCTAAAAAGATGGTCATTTTTTATAATTGTACCCTTGACATGCATCTGCCCTAAACATTTACTACCACTGTTGTTATCAATTCTCATTTTGAATCATTAGGAACCCACTAAATTGCTACTGCCTTATGTTTGGCGGGAATAGTAAATATAATAGACCTTTAGTTTATGAATTAATGGAATACAATTTAGTTATTGGTTGTGATGTATTGTGTTCATTTTGTGGCATGGATTATGATTAGATTACGTGTCTAATGTGCATGCTCGTACCACTATAACTACTCATCTCGATATTCTGCTTTAGGACGTGACATTCACTCACATATGCACTAACCTTGAAACACTTGTTTTGGAATAACTTTTGAACACATCTTATTTTTTTCAGCTACATATAAAATGATTCACTTATATAAAGTCAAAATTCACTCACATATACTATGCTTTCACTTACATATGTACTATTCCTAAAACACTTTTATGGAATAACTTCTGAACATATCTTATTTTTAACCTATATATAGTAAGGATTCACTATATAGAGTCAGAATTCAATCAAATATACTATACTTTCACTCACCTATATATAGTAACGATTCACTTATATATACTCAAGAGTTATTCATATATAGTGTAGATTCACTAATGTACGTAGTGTTATTGAAACACTTCTTGTAATGGAATTAATAATATGTGAACATACATTATGCTTTTACTTAACATATAGTGTAGATTCACTAACATATATTACGGATTCACCAATCTATGCTCTAGAATATCTTACTCTTATATTAAGCATTTCCCTTAAAAAATTGTATGCAACTAGTCATATACAAAAAATTGCATGATTTACTATACCCCAAATCTTAAACAAAAATGTACATAACTTTAGATTCTCTCGTATGCAATACAAAAAAGTCCTTATCACACATCAATCCTTCCTAACAAACATCAAAAGGAATGGACGCATGAGGACAAAAGTGGGGAGCAGTTGATCTGATCCCAATTAGGGTAGAGCAGCACGAGGGACGTGGCGAGGGCAGCAAAGTCCCAAAACCTGAGGTGCGGTGGCCACTCTTGCTTGGGTAGAAGTGGTGGTCGACAGTGGATAAGAGGGACTCGACGACAAGGGCGCAGAAGAACTAGACAAGGATGGTGGCGAGGGTGCCTCTTAGGAACGAGGAAGAGCTCAGTTGGTGGTGGACGAGAGGGAGCCGACAACAAGGGCACATGAGAACTCAGCAAGGAAGAGCCGAACTGGACGTAGTAGGATGCCGGTCCAACTCCACCATGAACAACCTATCTCCACCTGGGGAGTAAGAAGCCACCACATCTGGAAGCAGGCCCAACAAAAGCCCGACCATAGCTGGAGCAACTTCTGTATGCTTGTATAGTGGTCGTCCATCCTTACTGCTTGAGCTAGAGGCAGATGAGAAGAGGAAGAGAAGGCCACCATCGGACGAGGAGGAGGAGAGAATAGGAGGGAGAAGAGGAGAGCATGATTGCTATCTTTAATTTTTTTTTCTTTTCTCTTGTTGCTTGAGGTGGAGGTGGATGTGTAACGCCTCGAAAATTTAAATGATTTAAAATATAGAAAAATGGTAATAAATAAAAATGGTGAATAGAAATAAAATAAAAGTCATGGTTAAACTCCCAAAAAATGAAACCAACTATTTAAATTATTTTGGTCCAAGACAACTCTATTTGGGCCAAAGAACAAAGCCCAATGATATTAAACCCCAAAATTCGTAACCATAATTGTGTAGAAATTAGGAAAGGGCAAATTAGGGTTAAAACATAGGTGATTAGCCATGGATGGCAATCAAATTCGTACCCAACCACGTTAGGAGGTTTCCTAATGGCATTCCTACTCCAAATGGAAGGAGAATCCCCAAAACTTAGAAGGGGCCAAGCCAGAACCGCAACCCACACTTCCTAGTCTTGTTTGGATTTGAAATAAACCCTAAACATATAAATAAACATCATAAGACTTGTTGGGAAGGTTTACCATCGAGTTGGGGTCGGGTGGAGGTGAGCTAGGGCACCAGGAGGAGAGAAGAATGGCCAAGAACCAGAGCTTCTTCCCCAACTATCTCTGCTGCGACCTGTGAATTGACATCTCTTAGATCTACTCAAAGGTAGGTGTTCTCGAACTTAATCTAAACATTGCACATACCTTTAGTAAGAGCATTGAGTCTGGTTTCATATGCATGTGTTTCTCCCAATTTTTATGAACCATGTGAGTCGTAATAAGCATTTTCTGAGAGTCGCACATATTTAGAGCTTTATGTGTTCTTACTATTTTTCACGCAAACCAAGGCCAACTTGGGTCAAACTAAAACTGTGATTCTCTTGTACTTATTGTCCTTGACACCTTTCATGTTCAGAGTTTTGTCTAAAGATCGCTATACTTTGAGTTATAAGCCTATCATGAAAGATTGTAGCATTTTTCTGGGTTTCAGGCAAGATCCAAAAACGCGACCACTCCAGATGCGACGACCCTCATTATACCGGTACGGTTATACCAACCCACGTCGGTATAGCGAGCGTTATCACAGTGGGACATTTACCCAACAATAACATTCAGCTGAGATACACGTGAATATAAGAACAGAGTAGCGGAAGTAAAAGAACCACTGTCTTCATTTCATTCATCATCCACATTTAACATACATGATTCGATAACATTTAAAGAACTAAAAGTCCACATAATTAAATTGCTGAAAATCAAATACATAATTGTCCACACTTAAACATTTCATTTCCATAATAATGCTAGTACAATGTTGCAATTACATACTAGGAAATCAAATATCACAAGGTACACCGACGATCTAATCTCCACGCTCGGAGTCGGTCTCCACTGCCTCCTCAGCAAGTGTGTCATCACCAACTACACATGTACGCCGAAGCAAGTAATGAGTCTAAAAGACTCAGCAAATAACTCTACACCTACCATACATGCACATATCATAGCAGGTTTTACATACACATTTGCAAGACACAACATATAGCATGCTTGTGATTGAAATTAACAACCTATCATGGTGATTCTACTTATTAAACACATGATTCATGCTTTCAGATTTTCTAAATCAAAATCTCCTATCACATGCTCTCTAATCATTCCTACACATGAGAGTTCTACCTTCATTTAAACTAAAACATGATAGCAATCTAGTATGACTAGCTTACATACATGAAAGAACACATTGCTAACATGGTTACTACTCATTAGTATACATGCATATAACCATTTCACATACTTTAAGCTTGCTGGTTTTTCATGGACTAGAAAGCATAGCCCAACACATGAGAGCTACTTAATCAATTGAAGTCACGACATGAAGGCAAACAAGCATGAAATTACCTACACATCACTAAGATTCATTTCTAACATGGATTCTAGGCAATTTGCACATGTAAAGCATGATTATAAGTACATTTAGTTTGCTATTTTTAACATGATTTCAAATTACTTCAACATGGATCACAAATTCACAACTTCACATTTTGGTTTCACATTTTTACACAACTTCTTAATCACATAGTATACACTTTACACATGCACATTTACACATTTTTCACATTCACATTTCTTTACACATTAACACATACACATTTTCACTTTCACATTTAGTGCCGTGACACATAGTCCAAACTACCAGAGAAGGACACATCACATCACATACACATAGACGTCACCTAGGCAATACAGTGACGACTCTTGGACTGCGCAGACCGGGAGAACAAGTCTCCACCCTAACCAGTGGTACTTGTCCACCTCCAGGATTTCATCCTAATACCCTTAGGATCACAACACATTGAACCTTCTCAGGAGGACTTTTCCCTGATACGGTTCCACTGCCCTCTATGGAAGCAATGTCACACTTGGCACAATTTACACATTTACCGATTTTTAACACATATCTTTACACATGTCACTTGGCTCTCATTCTTTTTTTTTCACTCACACAAGGGCTCTGTTTCCCTAACATGATTCTACAGTTAACAGGGGCTACATGTTCAGAATTTTACACAAATCAGATCACATCCACATGTCACATTATTCCCACATTAGCATGCATTCTTTTTCACATTTCTTGCATGGAAAAATTCATATTTCACTATACAGTTGTCCAAACGACTTGAAAATTTAACCACATGCTAATCTCGGGTTATGATTCCACATGAAAATTTTTAGATTTTTCTGACTCAAAATGAAGTTACAGAAAATTTAACATCAATTTCACATTATTATTCATAATGCAAATTAACATGGAGTTGAACATAATCACAAATTTTAACAGCTCACTGTCTGCACCCTAGCATGCACAGGGTCACAGAATTTATTCCCGAATTTACCGAGCAACACGTAATTTACTGGAAATTTAACATGACCTACGCATGATTTCTATTTCCCAAAACAGAAATTTCAATAACCATACAAGCAGGGGAAAAATGTCAGAAACTCAGAGCACAGATAGGATCATGCATACATGGTCTAACAAATTTGGGCAACAAAACTTTGCCACGGATCATTAGAATCATGGTGAATACACATTGCCATTCTTTTCGCATATACATTAGATAGACGAATAAACTCAACCACCCACAAAATAATGTACATTCATTCTCCCATTCATCACATTAGCTAGCATATAAGAAATACATTATATCCTCATCGCAAGATACGTCAAAATTAATCATATAGAAGGGCAGAATAGTTCACTGTTCTGTTCAGACGAACTTGGCGGCAGTCTCTGGCTGTTCCAGGAGTGGACGGCAAGATCGCTGGACGCACACCAGAGATCTCGGCGTCAAGGGCATTGACGCCAAGTTCCTGTCTGTGCAGAAACGCAGACCGAACTCCAAATGCAAAGGTGAAAGGGGGATCTAGGACGCGAGGAAAAATACATAAAAATTATAAAACCCTACTTGACATCTACATGGACGGAGGGTGAGGGTTACTTGCCTCTGAAAATACTACAAGGGGATCTAAAATGGCGGTGAAGCTCTCCTTGGGCATCCCAATAAGCCTCCAATGACACCTTCCTCCGGGTTCTTGACTGATGTAGACACCAAAGAGAGATCGGGGAAGCCTTCCCTGATGCTCCAGCTATCTCCCAGTCGTTGTAGATGACCGGATGAAGCTCCAAATTCCCGGATCTAGGCTTGCAAAGATAGGTCCTTCTCACAGAAACTAGGGTTTGTCTTCTTCTCTTTGCAAAGAGCCAAGAGAGGGATGAGGGTTGAAACAGGGGTTTGTATATAGAGGAGAGGAGCTCTCCTCTCACGTAGGTTGGACAAGAGGGCTTTCAGACCGTTGGAGACAGCTCCCCAATGGGTGAGCTAGCTTGCTCCCGAAATTCTGGGCTCTGTAACGCATGCAGGTCAGAGAAGTTGGCGTCCACATGCTCCTCTTCCTCTTCCGTGTCCTGCCGTCCCTCCTCTCGGCAACTGCTCTTGGATGCTGCCTCCGCCATCGCTGACGGCAACATAGACTCGGTCGGTGAGACACTCGACTATCTACAGAAGGCCTCGGGGGGCGGATCTCCGCGGCGATTCCAACCAGCGCCTCACTGCGTACATGATTGCGGCCCTCCACACCCGCTGGAGCTTTCTTCGTCGCCAATCTCGCCATCCTGGACGCCCTTTGGGTGGGAAAGGGTGGGTGGGGTGGTCGCGTGGCACGGTCGAAGGGGTTCTCCGGGTCGGATTTTTGAAGCCCCGAAACACAAAGGTTTCGGAATCCTTACCCCGAATGCGAAGAAAAGAAACATTTCATGTCAAAATATATAATCCGAATTCGATTTGATTTTCGGATTCGAATCGAATTTCAAATCTTCTAACTCCATTGACAGGATTGCCTGCGGTCACCAGTTACCTTGCAAGGGAAAGAAACGCCCACGAATTGTGGGCCCCTCTTTTCGGAGAACGGCCCTCTTTTTTTTTACGGACGAAGAAGCTGGGCCAATACAGCACCATTTGGCCTCGACTCGACCGAAGACTGGGGGGGGGGAGGGGGGGATTCCTACTAGTCGGTTTCGGATACACATGGAGGGGGCTGGCGTCATCTTTCTGCGTGGGAAATTAAAAATCGGGTTTTTTATTAAAATAATCATATTATATTATTTAATTATTTATTTAATCATATTTTAAATTTATTTCCCAAAATAGTCACCAAGTTGCCACGGTGGCAACTTGGTGACCGGGAGACTGGGTGGGAGCTTTAGAGTCGGCATTGGCATTGCCGACACCAAAGCCGGCATTGCCAATGCCGACTTTAGAGTCTTAAAAATTAAAAAAAAAACCTCACATGCCGCGCTCTGTGAAAACACAGAGCGCGGCCTGTTTGTGTTTTCACAGAGCACCGCTCGCTGTGAAAACACAGGCGGGGCGCTCGGGTGCTGTGAAAGAGCACCCCGCCTGTGTTTTCACAGAGCACCCGAGCGGTGCTCTGTGAAAACACAGACATATGTGTGAAGTTCACACAAGTTTAAAAATTTAGATAAAATTTAATTATCTATATTTATTATTTAATTTTACATTGAAAATTTATAAGAGTTTTTACCATTATATATATAAAGGAAATTCTCTCAACTCAACGTCTGAATTTTAGATTAGCATTCGAGTCTTTTAATATGATAGTAAAGTAGATTATTAATAACAAATTATACGGTTGTAAACATATCTTTATTTCTGTTAAACATTATTTAATTTTTAAAAAATCGACAGCACCTCCCCTGTTTCACATATATTTTCATTATTTGTACCTGTTCCTGTACGATAACATTTCTATGTATATGTCAAGGATAATCACAAAAATGGTTCATGGCAAAATATTTGTAGATGTCCAAGTCATATATACATCATGTCTAAATCACAAATACATCAAAATAACAAGTACATAAATCATCTCAAAAAAACTGTGGAAAATATCTCTTCTTTCCCTTTCTAGATGCGGGGGGTTTAGTTAAGGAGCTGTCGGCATTGAGAATGCCGACAATAGAGTCGGCATTCGCAATGTCGACAATAGAGTCGGTATTGCGAATGCCGACTTTGATGTCGGCGTTCCCAAAGGCGACTTTAAAGTCGGCATTGAGAACGCCGACGCTATTGTCGGCATTCTCAATGCCGTCTTTAAAGTGGGCGTCCGGTCTCCCCCAGTCACCAAGTTGCCAACGTGGCAACTTGGTGACTATTTTAGGAAATAAATTTAAAATATGATTAAATAAATAATTAAATAATATAATATATTATTTTAATAAAAAACCCTTAAAAATCGGAGATTGGGGGTGGGGGAGGGGGTAGTTCAAAAAGGTTAGTGGTGGGGGCGGGGCAGCGTGCCCGTCCAGCACACAAGGTGGGGGGACTTGTCGAGATCGCGGCGGAGGGGTGGAGAGGGGAATATAATATGCCGCAATAAATTTTAATAATAAATTAGCCGGAAAATACATCCTGTTAGATATATTTATATGTATATATATATATATACATAGAGGGAGAGAAGGAGAGAGAAGAACATAGGGTAAAGGCCAAGAGGATTCTGAATTCTGGCGATTTCTGCAGATTCCGCTTCTGCTGCTGCTTCCTGCTGTTCTTCTATTTGCTTCCGGCGTCTCCCCTCACATCTCCCGGGATCTGGGAAGAGCCGAAGGTAGCGATCCTTCTCGTACGATCTCTTTATTTCACAGTCTCTGGTGAATTCTACACTTTTGTGCCAGTGATCGCTTCCTCGTTGTTTCCGAGGTCCTGAGTGGATTTGTTTGCCACGGGGATCCGCGTCTGAATGAGTTTTATCTGGAGCAGGTTGCACGGAAGTCATCGTCTAAGTTGCTTTTGGTTTTCCATTTTTGTTCAACATGTTTTTTCTTCGCTGGAAATCTTTTGGATGCGTTTTCCCAATTGTGCAGCGGTGAGGTATCGGTGACATGATAAGATAACTCCATGTATAGATGGCTTGCTTGATCAGGACAATGTGGGAACTGGTTATAACGGAGAATGGCAGATCAGCCTGTGCGTTCGGCGTATCCGTTGTTCTCTGGATCGTGTTGGGTATGGACCTTCGTCTTGTTATTCAGTACTGAACTCCCGCGCGTGAGGACGCTAGTCAAGCTGTCATAGGCGATGACTATTTTGAAGTGGTTTATTGATGTTCAGCTCATTCGGGTGGGATTCTGTTTTGCTGAGTGATCTGTGGATGATCAACCTGTTCGCTTTTTCCTTCTGCATCTGATTATCTACAACGAAGCATCATTTGCTTTTCTTGCTTGCAGCCTAGCTCTGAACTATTTGTAACCATCCATTCGTAAGGTGCTGATCAAGCAGCATAAGAAATGGCTTATACCTTTTTTTTTTTTTGAGAAGTGGATAGTACCACCAATATATTAAAGGGGAACAAAGAATGTATAAGTATAGGCCACCAGAAAAAAACCCCAAAAAACAGCCCTGCCCACCTATACAATGCCGTCCAGACCTGAATGGACTACACATCTCTACCCCCCAACAAGGCAAAAAGTGAGGAGTTGGCCTGATCCACATTACAAATAATGGACGCCCAATCCCTAACTTTGCAACAAATCCCACCAAAAAGAGATTCAGCACCCTGAGCAACCGTTGAAAAAAAATCTGCCTGTTCCCCTCACCCCAAATCATCCATAGAGTAAAATGCAAAATGAGCCAAATCCTTAGTAGGCCAATGTCTCTTCTACTTCAACATCATCTGCTTGATCTCCAAGTGGGAGGGGAAGGTGCAATGAGCTCTTACAGCCACCTCCTTCTAGACAGTAGAGGAATAGGAGTAGCCAGTGAAAATATTATCAATATAGTCATCCTCCACCCTGCAAAAAACACAAGTGGTCTGAATGTCCGATGGAAAGCGGTGAAGTCTATCATGCTTGGGTAGCCTACCAATAGAAATTCTCCACATCAGCACTTTCACCTTAATGGGCTATTAGGCTTCCACAACTGAGCTTGTAAACCATGCCGAACTCCACCATCTGAAATTATACTATAGGCCGATCTGATCGAGAGGCAACCAGCTTTCTCCCCTCACCATATTCATTGGTTCTCCGAATCTGATAGGGCCATGGAAGAAACACTGTAAAGAAGGTCCTGGAGCTGAAGAGTCTTCAAGTGCATCAAGTCCCTCCTAAACGTGGGTGACCACACACTGCCCAGCAGAGAAGTATCGATGGCTTGTGAAACTGAGAGCTGAGAATCTCACATCAACTGAGAGCTGAGGATCTGCCTTATTCCTTATTAAATCAAGTGGAGAACATTAGTGAGGTTTTTGGTGTTCAAATGGATTGTTGACGCTGGGCAGGTAATTTACAGGGAAATTCTGTCATCCTATTTGGATTTTGGACTTTCAATTTTCAAATTGACCATGGACTGTAAAGATGGCATCCAAGGCGCAAGTAGCTAGAATCAGAGTCTCGTACTGGTGGTGTAACTTTGGAGTGCTTATGGAGTGGCGCAACAATGTTTGGTGACAGAGAACTACTGAACCAGCATGCATCCCTTGGCCACAACTTTGGTGCCATCTGTCTTCAGTGTCTTAGAGAAGGGCATCTCCAGAGATTATGTAAATTTCTAATGGACTGTTTGGCATCCTGGAGGGAGTATCAATGGAGATTCAATTGAAGTGAGAGGTGGAGCTGGAGGAAGCTCGTGAAAACTTTATGAAGTTGTGGTGTACCAAAGATTTGCTGTTAACTCAAGATCACTTCGAAAACTCTCAAAGTCTTGTCCTTCTAGAGGTTTCTGAGATGATATCTCTATTAAAATCAAGCATAAGGAGGAGGTGGAGTTAGGGGAGGATTAACATAAAGAAGAAGTAGAAGGAAAACGAAAAGAATGAGAAAATGAGGTATGGAAGAAGAATAACAGAAGGTGATGGATTGTTTGGCATGTAAAAAAGAGGATCATTGAAGAGCATATTGTAGCATTAAATGAAGCATAAAGGAGCCGTTGGCTTCACCAACAAGCAATATGCAGCAGTGGTCGTGAGTAACAAGCTTCCAAGTTTTGAGATGTCTATTTCTCACAGGCCTAGTTGGCATCACCATATCTATCAATAATAAGAGGGGGAGGAAGCATGGCTAAGGACAAGGACTAGGATCATGGAATGCCAAATCTGTCTATCCTGATCCGGATCAGCTGATTCAACTTGGAATAGGCACTGGGCGAGTCTCTGCTTGAAGGCCGATTCTGTTCAAAAGATTAAAACAATGATAAAATATATTTTAAATTTACTTCAATCAACCCAAATTACCCTGAAATCATCAACTTGGCTGTGCATTGGCCCATTCTTTTATGGATTGGTCAACCCTCACTCATTAGGATATACAAAAGTTTTTTTGTACATAATTTTTTTTTGTATATTTGTGTAATATTTTTTAATAATTATTACTACTCTTTTTATTTATCAAAATACTTTTTTGAAATTTTAAAGATAAATTCTTTTGACTTGCCTTCGATCGAATGACTCAGCCTTTCCTTGACTAATCTGGTCAGAATTCCATGCATGTGAGGTGCCCACCTCACTGCCTTGGTGTACTCTGCCTAGATTGCAGGGGACATTTTTAAAACATTGCTATTATATGATTTACTAATGGAATCAAAGTTCTTTTTTTTTTCTTTTTCATGATTTGGTTTCTGGTGATTACAATTCAAAAATTATATGAAATTACACTAGAATACTAGAGGCAAAAGTATACATTCTTTTGTGAGGGAAAGCGAATGCATTCAGCTGCCAGTCCTTGCTGGTTTTAATTTGAATTTGGGAACTGAGGGGAATTGGAATTGTATATATGTGAGTTGCATAAGGTGGAATGATCTTCTTGCTGGTTTTAATTTGAATCCTTTCGTACATAGCTGTTCACTCGAACTTCCATACTTTCAAGCTTTCTAGAGAGCTTTCATTTCATCACTTACCACTTGGTATTCACTTAATTGCTACAGGTTCCTTCTCAGGCTACAAAATGTGGTATCATCATGCATTAACTTAGAGCAAGGAACAATAGAAAGGACAGCAAATATTGGTCATCCCATGGGGTGTAACAGACAAAATTTCAAGACAGCTTGTTTTGTGAAGCACTATGTTAGGGCTGTTGTACTATGTTCCCTGTATATTGAGTGGCATGTACAAATGGCTGCTGATGTTCGCATGCAATTCTGTTTCTACAATTGGGAAAGTTACAGTTCTCTATTATATACTGTTTTCTTGTGAATGGTCATGCATCCACTGCTGAATGATGGATACTTGCGCTGGTGGATTGTGCCAAGTTATGGACTCGTTTTCATGCTTTTTCTTGGTTCTGTATTTTATACCAGCAAGGGTTCTGATTCAGGCAAATTATTCTGGAGCTATTCTGGACTCTACTTGAATGAGACTTCTGAAAGTAATTATTTCTGTTACATAGAAAATTCTTCATCGTTATCTGTTAATGATACTGTGTCCTGTGAAGACTTGAAAGGTGTTGGTTCATTGAACACAACCTGCACATTGAATTCAAGTTTGCAATTGGATGATGACCTCTGTATATCTGGGACAGGCAACTTAGAGATTTTGCCACATGTTTCTATTGTTTGCCCCATCAAAGGCTGTTCAATAACTGTCAATGTATCTGGGAATGTTTCAGTTGGGCCATCTGCAGCTATAGTTGCAGGCTCCATAGCTTTTGAGGCTAATAGTATTACCTTGTCTCATGACACAATCATCAACACTACATCTTTAGGAGGAGCACCACCTGCGCAAACTAGTGGTACACCAAGCAGCTATGATGGAGCTGGTGGAGGACATGGAGGACGTGGTGCTTCCTGTATGAAAAGTAACAAGACACTCTGGGGTGGGGATGTCTATTCTTGGTCAACGCTGTCTGATCCCTGGAGCTTTGGAAGTAAAGGTGGCACTGCATCATCTGACAAACAATATGGTGGAGATGGTGGAGGTCGAATCATGCTTAAAGTGAATGACACACTCTATGTAGATGGATCTGTGACTGCTGAAGGTGGTGAAGGGGGCCTACAAGGGGGAGGTGGATCTGGTGGTAGTATTAAAGTCCATGCCTTAAAACTGTGAGTATGCATGATCTTAATGTCTGATATTTTGTCAAACTCCAATTCAGAGTTTTCAATTTTGCAAGCTTGCAACCTACTTTGTTTTCCTCTGATTGCATTTTTCATAAATTTAGAAACACATCAAGCTGATACCTTTTGTCATATATTTTTATTCTCCTTTTAGGAAAGGAAAGGGTACTATTAGTGCTGCTGGTGGGAGGGGATGGGGTGGAGGTGGTGGTGGACGGATATCATTGAACTGCTACAGCATACAAGATGTAACAGTCACTGCCCATGGTTTGTGCTTCTTATCTCTTCTTAACAACTAATGGTAGAGCTCCCACAATGTTTAGTCCCTGTCGTTAAAGCAATAAAAAATGATTGTGGTAGACTCATCTTATAATACAATTTGAGATGATACATCTACATAGGCATTCTTATGCCTGTCACCTTTCAGTCATTCATTTGCAAAGAACTGAGCGGATCCCTATGGATAAAATTCTATACTTTGAAATGCACTTACTTCTTGTAAGATATGCTGCAAAAGATGAAAACCAAAAGTAATATCGTTTGACCTCTCACTAAGCATCTTATACAGAATTTACTCTGCTTATTTTGCAGCATTTGCCAGGAGGCATCTTTTTGTGATACACTTCACCAATGTCAGCCTAACAATGACAAATTGTTGATTGATGGTGCATTGAACATTCTGGCTATTTTAGATGTTTTTAATTAATTTTGGGACATGATGATTCATAATGCTCATAATATCTGACAAATATTTCGTAAAAAATCGTCATCCACACAAAAGAAGAAGAAAAACGTCATCGTCATGGATCTGTAGAGTGTGTTGATGTCATTACAGTCAGAGTTTCCTGCAGCATGGGGAATGGCTAGGGATTCCTCTTTTGGCATGATAGGTGGCCCGGAGATTTCACTCTTGCTGAGGAGTTTCGTGAGCTTTATGCTATTGTAGGGGAACCTGGAGCTTCTTTGGGGGGCACTTGGGCTCCAATCTTTAGAAGGAACCTCACTCTCATGGAGATGGACGAGCTTCAACTCCTAAAGTTTCTGCTACATGCCAGAATGGATACCTCTATAGAAGACAGTTGGTGATGGAGGTGGGACTTTGCAGGTCGCTTCACAATTAGATCGGCTTACTCCATTATCCCAGAGGGAGGACTTCAACCCTCTGTTGCTCCCTATGTTTGGAATATCAAAAGCCCTCTTAAAGTGAAGCTGTTGGTTTGGAGGATCTCCCATGGTAGGCTTCCGACTTGTGACAGGCTAGCGCCCTTCCTTCTGGCCATTACTATAGTTTGCTGCCTTTGTGGAGAAGAGGAGGAGGATTTAGACCGTCTGTTTGTTTGCTGCCCTTTTGCTCGGGATTTATGGGCAAGGTTGGGAGGATTTGTCATTAGCCATTGGGACATTTTGAGGGGGTTCACCACCTAGTTCTTAGCTGGAACATGAGATGAATGTTAAAGGGTGACTCTATTCTGCGGTGGCTAGTCTCCTCATGCCTCCCTTTGGGCTTTTTGGTGTGAAAGAAATAGAAGAATCTTTCATAGAGAGTTGAGGTAGGAAGATAGGACTTTTTCTTTTATTTGTGAGAGAGTGATGTTTTGCGCTTCACATCTTTGTAAAGTGAGGGAACATAACTTCTCCATTCTCCTTTCTTTGGGCTGTTAGGCATACGTTACTTCTTGTTTTGGACACGTGAGGGTGCGTAATTGTATTTTGCTCACACTTCCTTCATGTGTGCTCAGTTGTATAGCGGGCTGTATAGGGGTATTGGGGGATGTTTTTTTGGGGCTCTTCTTGGGACTCCTATGCATGTACATTTTTTTTCTCTTTTAATATATCCGTGGTACAACCCACTTTCAAAAACAAAATTGAAAGAGAATAACTAAATGGTGATTTTGTATTTTCTTGAATATAAATTATATAATTACCTCATTAGCAATGCTGAGAGCATATTCTTCTACTTTTCAAGGGCACTTAATCAGAATGATGTTGCTAATGGTGTACATATTTATGGAGAACATCCATGAGATTGATATCTTAGATCCTCTTTTCATGGAGAAGTTTTAACAGGGTAACGTCATTTTCATATTTTATTTGCATGATAGCAATTTTAATGAGATATTCTGTAAAATCTGTTTAAAAATCCCCCACCTCAAGTTGAAAATGGCTGAGCTATTGCAGTTTTTTGGCTGATCCCCTGACCTCAATTTGCCAGTCCCTATTCTTCTTATGACATTATCCATTCTGTGTGAATTGGTTCACTCCTTGGTCCTTTCTCCACAGGTCAAAGTGGCCTTTGTCTGGCTTCTCCTATGTGAGGAATTTTGGTCCTTATTCTGTAATGTTGCTTGCCCGATTGCGGTGTCAAGTAGGCAAGGGTTCCCGTGTGGGGTTGGGCGAACACGGGTAAAGAAGTTAGTCCAAAAACATAGGATCCGTCTAGCTACTTGGAATATAGGAACCTTAACGGGCAAGAGTTTAGAGTTGGTTAAGTTAATGAAGGATAGGAGGGTTAGCATAGCATGTCTACAAGAAACTAGGTGGGAAGGATCTAAAGTTAAAGATATTGATGGTTATAAAATCAGTAGGAGTAAGTCCGAGTTTATGTATTGTAATTATAATAATAAGAGTGTGTTACAGGAAGATATGGTTCAAATTGATGGACAAGACATTCCTAAGAGTTTTGGAATCTAAAGGTTTTAAAAAGTTAAATGCTAAGTTAGAAAGTTAAATGCTAAGTTAGAAAGTTGGAGGCATGTCTTGGAATCTAAAGGTTTTAAAATCAGTAGGAGTAAGTCCGAGTTTATGTATTGTAATTATAATAATAAGAGTGTGTTACAGGAAGATATGGTTCAAATTAATGGACAAGACATTCCTAAGAGTAATAGCTTTCGATACTTAGGGTCTATCATCCAAGAGAATGAGGAGATTTATGACGATGTAGCACACAAGATTAAGGTAGGTTGGCTAAAATGGAGAAGTGCATCAGGAGTCCTCTGCGATCGTCGTATACCAATGAAACTTAAAGGAAAGTTTTATAGAACGGCAGTGAGACCTATTTTATTATATGGTACCAAGTGTTGGCAGTGTGAAAAGAATACATTAACAAAATATGTGTGGCGGATATGAGGATGTTGAGATGAATGTGTGGTAAGACTAAGAAAGATAAGATTAGGAATAAGCGCTTCCGTGATGGTTTGAGGATAGCTTCAATTGATAGAAAAATGAGAGAAAATAGACTTAGGTGGTTTGGACATGTGCACCGTCGCCCTAACTCGGCGCCGGTTAAAAGATGTGACAAAATCTTAGGGGATACTAGTAAAAAAGCTAGGGGAAGGCCTAAAATGAGACGGTGCGATGTTATTAGGAAAGACTTGGACTTCTTGAGTTTAAACATGACTATAGCACTTGATAGAAATTTTTGGCGGAAAAGAATTCATGTAGCCGACCCCAAATAATGGGATAAGGCTCTGATGATGATGATGATGATTTTGTAATGTTGCTTATGTGTCTGCTGTCCCATCTCTGCTGTGATTGCCATCACTGATGTAGAGGAAAACAGGGAAAATGTGCAGTAAAAGAATAAACTCA
Source organism: Colocasia esculenta (assembly GCA_014218235.1). Taxonomy (NCBI): domain Eukaryota; kingdom Viridiplantae; phylum Streptophyta; class Magnoliopsida; order Alismatales; family Araceae; genus Colocasia; species Colocasia esculenta. Next base: position 119,726,737 of record CM024755.1, on the reverse strand, counting down.
AGGCTATATAGCTGTTTCTGAGATGAAGAACTTATACATTTTGCTATTATCACCATTCTCATCATTAGTATTTCTACTTGCTAATCATTGATATTATTAAGTCAGCTGCTCCCATTGCATCTGTCATCAATCACCTCCTATTTTCTGTTTTTCTTTATTTGCCCTTGTATCATGCTAGGCAAGTTGATATTTAACTCTATTGCACCCTTTAATTTTCTCGAACTAATTGAGATTTGTTTTCCTCAACTACGTTGAAATGGCTCATGTTCGGAGATGAATGGAACATGGCACAAAGCCAACACCGTTACTTCGTGGTGTATCTTCCATGGAATGCAAAATCGGCTGGGATCGGCAGGAGTGGGATCGAAATCAGCCATGGCTGATTTGGTTGATTCTGGCCGATTCCGGTCGATTTTGGCTGGATAGGGATCAGCGGGGCCTGATTCTTGACACCTATCCAATCCAAAATTCCATGGTATCCTCATGTCGTACTTTCGTCATCAGAGCCTTATCCCATTATTTGGGGTCAGTTACATGAATCCTTTTCCACCAAAGATTTCTATCAAGTGCTATATTTGACTACGTTGAGGTAAAATGTACTTTGGGATGGACGGAACATGGTACGAAGCTGACATTGTCGCCCCTTGGAGTATCTCCACACCCGGGGTCTATCGACCGAATCCAATATGATCGTAGCAAGGATTGTCGAGAAGACTCCATTTATATACTTGTAAAGAGCAAAGGATGTGTATTATTATGTGGCTGGGACAAGTATGGACTTCCTTGACACGTGCTTCCACCTAGCAGTAGTGAAAATCTGGAGACTATCCTTGGGAATCACGCCCCTGTTCTAGCCAAACAAGGGTTTGCAGGGGTTTAAAAAGGGGGGAGGTAAACTTGACCCCGGTGGGCCCAATTGCAACAGGAATCCCGCGGCTTCGGTGTCCAATTGGGCTTGGTGGGCTCCACAGGGTTGATTAGACCCTTGTGGGGTCCAGTCAACCCTAGCGCACCTCACCGGGGTTTACCAGCACCTGCGTGGTCCAGTCAACCCCGTTGGCCCCCACCGGGGTTGATTGGCCCCTTAGAGGGTCCAGTCAACCCCACTGGTCCTTACCAGGGTTGACCGGATCCCAGTAGGATCATTTTAGCCCCAGTATAGGCCAGTAGGTTCAAATGCCCATTTTTGGGGAGCTAGGTTGTCAACCTGGGTCGGCATCCAACTGCGGTCAGTCAACCTGGGTTAGCATCCAACTGGGTAAAATGCCCATTTTTGGGGTCCCAGGTTGTCAACTTGGGTCGTTGAGTTGGCATCCAACCAGGTTAAATGCCCATTTTGGGGACCTAGGTTGTCAACCTGGACCGGGGTCAAAAAGAGTTTTTTGCCGCTTACCGTGGTCAAATGCCCATTTTTGGGGACCCAAGTTGTCAAGTTGGGTTGGCGACCTAGGTTGTCAACATGGGGTCCAACCATCTCTATAAATGCACCCCTAGGCTGAAGAATGAGAGGTTGAATCAGTTAGTGTCAAGACCATTCAAGGCTTCTCCGAAGGAGGTTTGAGTGCTCGTGGTTCATTGGCTCGTTCGTCCATGGCTTGGTGTAAATCTCATAACATAACAGTATGGAAATTGTATAAATAGTTAAATACCTTTGAGCTTTTTACACTCTTGCTCTCATGCCTTCATAGGTATGATTGCCATATAACGTCTTGTGCCACTTTGAGGATGAGAATGTGTAACTCTCAGAAGTTACAAATACCCTCCCTCATAGGCTGGGAAGACTCAAGTCCTGCAAATTACAGTTGTACTTTGCATTTTTTGCAAAATTGTGGCTACATCGGTTCAGGTACAAGATGCTATCATTACCGTCTGGACAATTAGATATCCAACCTGTAATCGAAATGAACCAATTGCGAGAGCGGAGCTCTGCCAACTGAGCTATATCCCCCTGAGCCAACTGGAGCGTGCATGAAGGAGTCAGATGCTTCTTCTATTCTTTTCCCTTGCACCGTTGGGCCATCCTGGACTTGAACCAGAGACCACACTCGTGAAGTAAGTCATCACACCTACGATCCAAATGCTCTTATGATATCACAAGAATGTGTATGCTGTACATCCTGTTGGGATTGTAGTTCAATTGGTCAGAGCACCGCCTTTCGTTAGTGCAGAAAACCATATTGTGTAGTTGACAATACGCCAACCATCCTTCGTACTTGCACCAATGATGAATAAAATGAAGTTTCTCCTTCTACATCTGTGTGTTTTGTGGTCATTTGGCAAATTGCAAATAAACCTTTGCAGCCCAACAAACCCTTAAATGACCTTCCAAACTCTCTAGAAATTGCCTTCGTGCTTCTGAAAGTTGAGAAACATAGAAAGAGCCTTCAGCCAGCCTAAAACTTGTATCAAGTTCTTTGGCCTGGTCCAAATTACCAAAATAACCCGTGGATCCGGAAATTACCGAAATGCTTCTGGAGTCCAGAAACCATCCAAACCCTCAAAATGCTTATGGCTCTGGCTTATTATGCCTATATCCTCCAGGTATAGGGTTCCGCCCAATCCAACATACTCTTTATGAATTATGAAACCCTAGTTCCGTCTATCTATTAGTTATGAATAACAACCCATAGTGAGCAATGCAAGTGAACTGGCCGTCAGTGTTAGAACCCATGGAAAGGACCTAAGACCTCTTTGACAGTCAATCAAGGGTGTTCGAACTTTATGCCAATGCAAATTAACAGTGACTGGTCAGTAGGGAAAGGTCCCGAATCGAACCCTATTTGTCTAATACATATATAAGCGCACGGAATCCTGCACTGGCTATTCATATCGCCCTACATGTGCATAAATATAAAATTCTCATTTCATAAGACTCAGAAAAGAAGAAATTTATGTAACTATTTTTTCGTGCCCAACAGACTCCCTGTCAGGCAGAAAAATGTCAGAAGGTTACTGTTGTAAGAGAAGATAACTTTGTAATTATTTATAGCTGCAGGGTCTTTAATTCGTACTTTCTTTTATTTGTTACCCATCAACTTATTGAGGGTATTTTTGTACTTTTGTGTTTTCTCTTATTAATATAAAAGGGGCTGGATGCATTGCGATCTCTTTCAGAAGAGAATCGCACAGCACAGTACCGCATCCTCTTCCTCTCTTCTTTCTCTCGTTCTCTTTCTATCAGTTATGCTAGGAGTGGGCCTGCTCACTCAGTCCACATCCTTGGTAACTCTGCAAATGCTCTCTGGACACCTACTATCCCCAGGTTTATGTCCATCTTCATACTCCTTAGGAAGTTAGAAATGAGGCACCTTGGAATCATCAGAGACGATTCATTTTGTGCTGAAATGGTGGAAATCACTTTTTTACTTTGAAATCATTTGTTTCTCCTTTCTTCATTCTAGATCATCATCAATTAGCAACACTCTGGAAACTTGAGCTTCCGGTGGTTGGTAAATATGTGTGGCTGTGAGCCTATTCTTTTAGCACTGAGGGAAAATGAATAAGTTTCTGGTTGTGCAGTGCTTACTTTTTTCTTTCCTAATTGATTAAAGGATAAAGCTGCTCAAGCAATTCTTCTGGCGAGTCCTATGTAGTGCTTTTCTTCTTATAATCAACAAAGTCCTTAGGTTAAATTAAAGTCAATTTTCCCACCTACTTTGTATTCTCAATATTACAATGTGGGTTGTTGGAATGTAGAATTACCTTTTCTGGTACTTGATTTACCTTCTTCCTTTATTGTATCAGGTGGACATAGTATTGGGTGCCCTGCAAATGCTGGTGCAGCTGGTACAGTTTTTGACAAGAAACTACAGAGCCTCAAAGTTAGCAATGACAATTTTACAACACAAACAGAGACCCCACTGCTGGATTTTCCCACCAGTTCTCTCTGGTCAAATGTTTTTGTAGAGAACAATGCAAAAGTGCTGGTTCCTTTGCTGTGGACTAGAGTCCAGGTAAGATATTAGGAGCCACTTTCAGAGAAATATATGTACTTTTATTTGAATCAGCTCAGACGAGTCTTGTTTCTTTCCTCAGACTTGACAGCCCCTATCCTCAAACATAATACCAAAGAATTTGGCTGAAAGAGGCATTAATATCAAAACACCTGGAGCCTTACGTCCTCTTCTTGCGACAAGACATCAGATCGTTAATGTCCTCCAGTGATTTGATGTATTCCAATCACTTTACTATTCATTGCAATGCCTTCTAAAATGCAAATCTTATGTCATGCTTTGCTCCTGCCATAATGGAGCTGTTGGATAACTTTGCCCTTCTCTTTAGAAAGATCATAAATGCTACAAAAAAGGATGGTGACTGATGAGCCAGAATAGAGCACCATGTATTGACACTATCCCCTCACTTGATGTCTTCCAGGTTTTTTGGTTGTGGACAGACGCAATGAACTCTGTTTGCCCCAGCCTGAACACAAGATTTGTGGCCCAAAATCAAAGGGTTTCATGCAAAATGTCTCAGAGTGAGTTAAACCCAAACATCGGTGGATGGTCAAATTTTTTGAGTTGGCAAGAATTAGGCCTCAGATTGAGTTTTGACCAATTTTTGGATGATTATTTTGAATGTTCAATTTCTTTTGTATCATGGAAAGACCAAGGTAAATTAGATCAGAGCCAGCTATTTCTCTTGGGCCAGTTTGTGTTTCTGGGAACAGATTTCTTCTCTTCCAGTTGTAATTTCTGCTTTAGCCCATCATCCTTCAGAGGTAAACACAAATCATTATTCCATTTGAAATCTGTAGTCCACCTTCTATAAGCTATATCTGTCAGATAACCAAGATAAATTTAACTAAATGAAAGTCAGCAACTGGGATCGCACTCTGAATGACCTGAAAATGACTTGAGACTGTTGATCATCCAATTCATCCTACTTGGGTTTGAGCTCAGGAGCTTTCAGGTACCTCTTCGTATTTGGATAGCCTGGGAGAGGAATAGGTGTAACTCATCGCAGCTTTAGATATCCTTATTCCTTATCCTAATGACGTTTGGTATGCACAAGGATATCCTTATGTTGATTTTTGTTCTTCGTTTGGTGAAAACATGAAGACTAGTGGGATTAAGGCCCATTTTCAGACCATTTTACTCTAGGTTTGAGGGTATGCGTGGACCCCTGTTTTGTTGGGAAAATGTGAAGAATAAGGACAATGATCTTATTAACTAAGGACAATTATCATAACAAATGTAATAATATGATTGTGTTAATTTACGAATTATACTTTATTATGACATTAATAATTTGACTATGTTAGTTACCATAGTTATATCTAATATAATAATAGTAACATTACTAAGTTACTTTAGCAATATAGTAATATTATTGTGTTTATATGTTATTACATTAAGTCTAGTCATTATCCAGTGTGGTGTTATCACTAATTTGACCATGCTAATATGTTAATTACGATAGCCATATAGAATATAATAATATAGTAATAGACTAATAGTACCCTGCCCATTACTAATATAATAATGGTAACATTACTAAATTGCTTACTATAGCAATGTAGTAATATTATTGTGTTGATACATTATTACATTGTCTAATCATAATCTAGTGTGATGTTATTACTAATTTGACCATGGTAATATGTTAATTGCCATAGTTATATAGAAGATAATAATATAGTAATAGTACTGTGCCCATTACTAATATAATAATAGTAACATTACTCATGGTTTGCCGGATCGGATTGAATCAGTCCGATTCGGCTGAATCGGATCGAATTAGGAGGAACCCGATTCGCCCAATTCCCATCCAATCCATGGATGGCAGAGTCGGGTCGGGTGGCTAGGTCGGACCCAGCCGATCCCGACCCGAGTCGGGTCGGATCCGTGGATCCGCCCGACCAGGATCGGCCAGGTTTAAAAAATGTTAAAAAATTGGAAAAAAATCAGGAAAAATTGCAGAAAATTATGAAGACACATACAACATTCATTGAATACAAACACAATGAAATTCAAATCTTATCATGTTCATGTATCATAAAGAACAATAACAATGATTAAAGACATAATGATTATGTTCATACATTGAAAAAATAGATATATGTACAAGTTGATAACATGAAATAAATAAAAATACCTTCTCAATTTGACATTTCTAAAGCCTCATCCTCTACCTTATGTAGGGCTGTTAACGGTTTGGTTCGGTCCGGTTTAGACCTCTTTTTGAAGAAAACCGAATCGAATCGAAATTTTATTCAAACCGGACCGAACCGAACCGCGGTTCGGTTCTGTTTGAACCGAAAATAAAAAAAAGCCTAAAATACACGCGCGGGGCGGTCATGGGTTTCGAACCCAGGACCGCCCCAAAGGAAGAAGCGCGCCTAGCCACTGGGCTAGGCGCGATTTTATGTTATATTTATTATTCAAATATATTTATTATATATTTTCGGTTCATTCGGTTTCACTGTGCAAAACCGAACTGAACCGTGGCACTTCTCAAACCGAACCGAACCGAACCGAATTAGCCGGTTCGGTTCGATTTTTCGGGTTGAACCATATTATGAACAGCCCTAACCTCATGAGACTGAACAGGTGGCACATACTCATGTCCTCCATACTGGGTATATCCAAAGCCAAACAAAGAATTTGTAATGTCTTGGAATCCTCTTTGGATGCCTCGAGGTGTCGTTGCTTGTCATGGATGGCAAAATCGGCCGACTCGGAGCGGAGTCGGCCGACTCGAAGCGGAATCGGCCATTGGCGACCCAATTTGGGGGGGGGGGGGACAACGACCCACCCACGGTATAAGGTGGAATCGGGGTGGATCGACCGGAATCGGCTGGAGTCGGGCCGACTCAGCCTGACTCAGGCCGACTCCACCCCGATTCCATGTCGACTCCATCTGATGTTGGCCGATTCCCTCAGCTTACCTTAAGTACGTCTGATCCCCTTCACTTACCTTATTTACCTGAACATCATTTAAGTAAATGTTATATTTGTAGTTTCATTTACTTAAATATTACATGTAAATAAGGAAGTACCCCCCATTTGAATCCAATAAAAATATCAAAAAAAATATATCTCTTACCAATAAAAAGTCAACTCTCCCATCGAAGAAGAAAATCGCAATTTCGGTGATTTTAGCGAAATGCTAACTTTCTAATCTCTCATAATTTGACCTATCTAAAAATTTGATAATTCAAATAAACCATATGGAACACTAAAAATTCAAAGTCCGGTAAAAAAAGTCAAATGTGCATATGACTTCTCCAAGGGAGTCACTCTCCTACTGACAGCACTTAGTCTGCTTGAGACCTCTCAGGATTTGGGCAAACCTAAGCTATCATCACCTAAACTCATGAGATTTTTCACTTTTTAATTGAAAAGAAACTAGAAAGTGACAATTCTCATGACTTTGAGTGATGATAGTTTAGGTTTGACCAAATCCTGAGAGGTCTCAAGCAGACTAAGTGCTGTCAGTAGGAGAGTGGCTCCCTTGGAGAAGTCATATGCACGTTTGACTTTTTTTACCGGACTTTGGATTTTTAGTGTTCCATATAGTTTATTTGAATTATTAAATTTTTAGATAGGCCAAATTATGAGAGATTAGAAAGTTAGCATTTCACTAAAATCACCGAAATCGCGATTTTTTTCTTTGATGGGAGAGTTGACTTTTTATTGGTAAGAGATAATTTTTTTGATATTTTTATTAGATTCAAATGGGGGGTAGTTCCTTATTTACATGTAATATCTTAAGTAAATGAAACTACAAATATAACATTTACTTAAATGATGTTCAGGTAAATAATGTATCATAATTATCGTTGCTCTGTATTGTAATATGAACATATGTGCAACTAGACTATGGATATACCCAAAATGTTCTATTATTATATGTTTTTAAAGAATTTTCCTGATTTTTCTGTGATTTTTCCTCATTTTTTTAATCATTTTTTAAGCTGGCCGATCCTGGATCGGCCAGACTCCAATGGAGTCGGGCGGATCCTCCGATCCTACCGACTCGGGTCGGGGTCGGCTGGGTCTGACCCAGCACCCCGACCCGACTATGCCATCCATGCTATCAAATGCTGTCCCAATAGGCCAATATATCAAACATGATCTAAGAGTTAAAAATTCCTACAAACTTAACAGAAAAGTCACAAGAAATGAAACCTACTGGAACACCATTAAGACCAATGTGGGGCCTCCATGCTCAACTTGAATTTGTCCTTCACAAGTAGACTCGCCCATTTATGTGATTTTTTCTTTAGTCAACACATCACAGTTTATCATGCAAAAATTTTTGCTGTCAAATATAATGTTATTAACATCAAGGTCCGCAGGGATGGTCTGACTTTTTAACCTGAATACCAAATTGCTTTGGACAAACCCTAAATTAAATTGTCAAGTTTAACGTATCAAACTTTTTCAAGAAAAGAGGTTTTGAATCTTTCTAACAGAGTTGGATTAGGATATTCTTTGCAAAGGTTGAATGAGGTCATGATGTTATGCTTTGGTCCCATAACTATCAACCACAAATCCAATTCCATTAAATCCATTTAATCCTCCACTCCTTATGGTCTGGAGACTATTCCAGGTTATTAAGCACAATCATTTTGACAACTAATGCTTTCAAACTTCTCGTCCTAATAATACTAGCCTACTGGGTCCACATAACTCCTCGCTCTTTTTGCCATTGGGGAGTTAGGTTGGCACACTAACTTGGTGTGGAGTCTTGTATAGGGGCCATTTAGGGCCTTCCTTTTTGCACATTCCCTCTTCTTTAATATATACCTGTGGTACCATCCACATTTCAAAAAAAGAAAATTATACTAGCCTGCTTCACTCCACTCTGTTTCGTAAATCTGAAAGGACCAATGGGAGAAGTGAATGATATGAAAATAAGGCAAAATGGAAAGAACTACTCTCTTAAAAAGCAATCAAGAGAAATATTAGATTGCATTGGCATGATTTAAGTTGTAAGCTGTCCTCAGTTCAGTACCTTTCTTACACTATGACAGACAATGGTAAGTGTCATATATGATATTCCCCTTTCCAGCATCCCATGTTTCAGCATGTACTGGTCTATATACCATACCTTCTCACATAGCCTATATAGATGACTTGTCTACATAAAAGTTCTACCTCACAAAAATTCCACATGCATGATAAAGACATGCATCCAGGTCCTTGATCATGGATTTCATGAGTACAACAAAAGGGAGGTGCTGTTACAAGCATCAATCCACACTAGCACCATAGTGCAAGCACACATTTGCATATTTCTGCACTAGAAGAACATATTATCCAATGAAACAAAGCATACCCTACATGAGGATTACATATCCTGCTCCCAGCTCCCACCAAAAGAAAAGTAAAATCTTGACAGAAAACCAACTTCCATAGATGGTACAAATGAAGCATAAACATTCTGTAATAATTCCAAGATTACTCCAAGACATGCTTTTACCTCTCCTTTGAAATATAATCTACTACGCTTTTTCCATCACCAGGATTTGCTTTTGATGTCAGACAATCATCTGTCAATCTCCAACTCACAGATGGCCTTTCCTGTTTCATGTCATCATCTTGTGAATGGTTTTCCTTGTGCTCTAAATGGACATCTCCAGCAGCTTTTGGAACAACTGTGGGATGTTCATCAGGCCTGCTCAGCTTGGCTTTTCTTCTCCTGTCAATAATGATGGGATTGTAGTGATCACTGCAGCTGAAGATCTTAATAAAACGTACCATATACAAAATGATAAAGAACATTAGACAAATTTCAACAAAAGGCTTCATACAAACTGATGAAAATCCTACAATACTGTGGAACAAACACGCGGGGAAAATTATGCGCACGCACACATGCACGGGCCGCACGGCGTCATCTCGCACGCGGAAGTGGTGTTTTTTATATGTGTATATGACTTTTTGATATATATGGGTGTGCCAGACTGTTTTGATAAAACAGACAAAATTAGATATTTTATGGGGGTGCATAGGGTTAAATGCCCTAAGCACTCAAATATTTATGGAAGTATTATGTATATATTCCGCGTGCGTCTGTTTTATCAGGCGATTAGGGTGATCGTGTACTAGACCCTTCCTTACCAACCAGAGTCAGTGTTTCATTTACATTGAGTCGAAACTCGAACATCTTTGATACAATACACGTTTGTCAAAAGAAATTTGCCGACTATAGGGTTAGAAACGGTATTTAGACATCCATATGTGCATCCGCAAATATCTTTATCGCGTTTGCATTTATATTTCATGGTGTATATGTACCTTTATCAAATGTTACAAGAAGTGTTCATGCCTTCCTCATGTGTATTTATTTCATGAACATGGAAAGGTTTATTTACAACAAAGACATGGTCATTACAAAGACCTGTAGTGCCTTCCTTCAACAACAACATTTTCCTTCACAACGGGCCTTCTTGAAGTCTTTCTCCTCCAAGCAGAGTTTCCTCCCAAAGGATCATTTTTTCTTTCCGAAGTCTCCTCCTCTCCGTGTGTAAGTCCTCCTTTCCACTCGACCCTTGGCCTCCTATTTATAGAGGTTTTGGGGGCCAAGGGAAGGCCTCTCGGGCAGCTTTGGCCGCCTGTGGGGGTCTTGGCACGAACCCCCCCCGCCCCGTGTGTGTGTTTGGGGGGGGGGTGTGGTTCTGAGATTTTTCACTTTTTAATTGAAAAGAAATTAGATAGTGACAATTCTCATGACTTTGAGTGATGATAGTTTATGTTTGACCAAATCCTGAGAGGTCTCAAGCAGACTAAGTGCTGTCAGTAGGAGAGTGGCTCCCTTGGAGAAGTCATATGCACGTTTGACTTTTTTTACCGAACTTTGAATTTTTAGTGTTCCATATGGTTTATTTGAATTATTAAATTTTTAGATAGGCCAAATTATGAGAGATTAGAAAGTTAGCATTTCGCTAAAATCACCGAAATCGCGATTTTCTTCTTCTCGATGGGAGAGTTGACTTTTTATTGGTAAGAGATATGATTTTTTTGATATTTTTATTAGATTCAAATGGGGGGTACTTTTTATTTACATGTAATATCTTAAGTAAATGAAACTACAAATATAACATTTACTTAAATGATGTTCAGGTAAATAAGGTATCATAATTATCGTTGCTCTGTATTGTAATATGAACATATGTGCAACTAGACTATGGATATACCCAAAATGTTCTATTATTATATGTGTTTAAAGAATTTTCCTGATTTTTCTGTGATTTTTCCTCATTTTCTGTGATTTTCCTCATTTTTTTTTATCATTTTTTAAGCTGGCTGATCCTGGATCGGCCAGACTCCAATGGCGACCCGACTTGGGTCGGGGTCGGCTGGGTCCGACCCAACACCCCGACCCGACTATGCCATCCATGTTGCTTGTTGGCTTGAACTTTCTCCTGATTGTCCCGGAGTGAAGAAATTACCATACCCAGTAGTTTGAATATTGCCCAAATAACTAGTCCCACTACTAGAGCTGATATCTGAATATGACAATTTTGGGGGACTAAAAAAGGGTGGATAAGAATGCCCATATCCCCAATCATGCCCTGCTTGCCTTTGTTGGCCTTCATATCCCCCATGTTGCTGTTCTGCTTCCCCTTAGCTTCCTTGTTGTTGTTGGGGTGGTGCTGAATAATCCTCCCATAACCTCCTGTGGCTTCAGTACCTGGAGCAGCACCATCATCATCATCAGGTGATTGAGTGGAGTCATCACTCCCCACTGTTTTTCCTTTTCCTTTCTTAATCATCTTTTTTCGACGTTGATAATGTTTTTTCTCTGCCTCATATAATCTAGCCAAGTGAGCTGGTAGGGGTGGAGCCTTAGAAAATGGCTCCCCAATATGTGTCTCTACCTCAGGAGAGTCCTTTGCACCTTCTTGTGATTTTCTTCTTGGTTCTTCTGTTCTTCTTTCTTTGTTGGATTTTGCATTTTTCTTGCCTTTGTCTTTCTTTCTTTTAGGCTCCAATTGAGAGGTAGATCTTCTGAATTCTGGTTGAGATGAAGAAATTCTGGTATCTTGTACAGTGGCAGATCTTCTTAATTCGGGCCTTTCACCTCTCTCAGGTACATGTTCTTCTAATAAAATATCTTCTTCACATGTCTGAACCAGGCGATCATCAAGATGAAAGTCAGGTATGTCTCCCTCAGCTCTCGTCTCCACCCAAGTATGTAAATGGTGTTCTTCATTTAGTAACTCATCCACATCTATCTTGGGAACTACCTCCTCAAATGGTCTACCAGCTAGCTGCATGAATCTCTGCCTTTCTATCTTTTGCCTTTCTTCTTTTTGCTTCACCCTTAAACGCATATTATAGTGACAATAAACCAACTTCTCTAGCCTATCCACATCTAGCCTATTGCGGATTTTTGTGTGAATAAGGCTGAATGTACTCCAATTTCTTTCACATGGGCTAGAAGAAGTGGTTTGACTTAAGACTCTCACTGCAACATGCGTTAAAGGATTTGTCCCATCTTGCTGATAATTGACTTGAATCCACCATTCAACTGTTGCAATAAAATGAGTGAACATTAATCATTTTATAATGGTGAATTCCTAAATTTACGATTTTAGGCAAACACCTAAGCATGTAAAATAACCTGGAGTGAGTCTTTGAGCTGCATTTGTCATGCCATATCTTCCATATATCCCAAGTTTCATCTTATATCTCTCCACCTACAAAATGGAAGATATAACATATGTGAAATGAAACATGCATACATATGTAAAAGAAAACATTCTATCCTACCTCTGCCATTGCATCTAATCTCTCACTCATTGTCCTTGCAAGGCGAGTGATGACATTCATGGTGCCTCTCATCACTTCTCTGTCATTGTGCACATTATCTTTGTATTGAATTCTAGGTTTGAAAAAATACCCTGCATATGATAATCATTTTCAGCATGGTATCATAAAAAATTTAGCAATTAATTAGAATAAATAAATTACCTGCAACATGAAGATCATGGTGGAGAGTCATCTCCCATCTCTTGTCTATGATGGCCCACCATTTTCTATATGCTTTGGGATTCCTTTCTCTCAAAATTTCCTTTGCTTTGTCCATTGCCTCGTACAAATACCCCATATCATTTTTGTCATCACCATTAACCATTCTAAGGATAAGTACCAGAGGCTCTATTACTTTGAGATAGTAGGAAATCTTCTCCCAAAATCGTGTATTGCTAATCATATCTTGGACTTGGAGAGCAACATCTTTACTATCAGATCTCCTAGAGTCATCTCTAGACAAGTGTGGCCTCGATGTCCCCAAGCCCCTTCGTCTCTCATCTTCCTCCGCATAAGAACGATGACTAGCACGTGCAACTGCAGTGAACTCAGGATCAGGATCATCATCATCATCCACATTGATTGGTAAAGTATAATCTCTACGAATCTGTCGCCCAGAAATCTCATCTTGAAGTTGTTGTTGCTGTTGAGTTGTCAATAATTTTTCTGCTTTTTTCCCCTTCATATATGCTTTCATTTCATTTCTAACTTCAAGTGGACAAGATGGGCATTTTGATACATTTCCAGCAAGATGTTGTTTAAGACGATATATGCCTCCAAACATCTCCTTTGAACACCAATTACATTTCACTTTTTTCTGTCGTGCATCAAGGAGAGTACCATGAGCCCAACCAGGATCAATGGCCTGCTCTACCTCTTGCTCTTCATGTTCTTGATGTGCCATATTCTTGTGTAAGAATGCAATTGAATTGTACGTTAATTACACAAAATCCCTAATTTTTAAACCCTAATTAGGGTTCAATTTGGGAATTTTGGAAAAAAGGGTCATGCAATGTAATTGAATCTACAAAAAAACTCTAATAAACTCAAATGACTATATTGGACACTCTCACTGCACATTAATTATATTAATGACCTAAAATCCCTAATTTTTAAACCCTAATTAGGGTTCAATTTGGGAATTTTCGGAAAAAGGGTCATGCAATGTAATTGAATCTACATAAAAACTCTAATCAACTCAAATGACTACATTGGACACTTAATTGCACATTAATTATATTAATGACCTCAAATCCCTAATTTTTAAACCCTAATTAAGGTCATTTGGGGATTTTGGGGAAAAATAGACCATGTAATGCAATTGAATCTACCAACAAACTCTAATCAACTAAAATTATTCTATTAGACACTCAATTGCACATTAGTTTCATTCATGGACATAAAATCCCTAATTTTTAAACCTTAATTAGGGTTCAATTTGGGGATTTTGGATAATGAGGGTCATAAACATGTTATCAATGCTATTTATCTATAGATCTATAGCATATTTAACATTTCCTATTTTTTCAGATTTTTTTAAAAAATTAAAAAAAACTTACCTGAAGGAAGAGAGAGAAGAGAATAGAGAGAGAGGAAGAAGCAAGCGGCGGCGGCGGCGGCGAGGGAGAGCAGCTTCGGCGGGGGGGGGGGGGGGGGGGGGCAAGGGGCAGGGGGCTGGGAAGGGGGGAATTAGGGGACTGCGCAGACAGCTCTGTCTGTGCAGTCCCGTGACTGCCGATCCCTCCTTAAGGAGGGATCCGCGGCTCCAGGCGGATCCGGTCCGACTAGGGCCGACTCCGCGTCAAATGGCTCCCGCTTCCAGTGGAAGCGGCCAGGAGTGAGTGGAGCGGGGTGGAGTCGGGCCGATTTCGGTCGACCCACCCCCGATTCCACCTAGCCCCATGGGTGGGTGGGTGTTCCCCCCCCCCCCCCCCCCCCCAAGTCGGGTCGGCAGGGGCCGACTCCACTCCGAGTCGGCCGATTTTGCCATCCATGATCGAATCGGACCGATTCCCATCCAATTCCCATGCGAATCGGTCCGATTCTGGCGAATCGTGGCGGATCAGGAAAAACCCGATTCGCTCCGATTCCCCGATGCGTCGAACCTTGACATTACTAAGTTGCTTACTATATATCAATGTAGTAATATCGTGTTAATATGTTATTACATTAAGTCTAATCATAATCTAGTGTGATGTTATTACTTATTACTAATTTGACCATGCTAATATGTTAATTGTCGTAGTTATATAGAATATAATAATATAGTAATAGTACTGTCCATTACTAATGCTTTAGACAGATCGGGTCTTATGTCACTTGTATGCAGGGGTCCAGTTACTTTAGACCGATCGGGTCTTATGTAGCTTGTATGCAGGGGTCCAGTTACTTTAGACAGATCGGGTCTTATGTCTATCAGATATTAGTCCTTTCTGTTCTGCAGGGGTATGCGCTGGTGATGATGTTCTACTTTTTACATATATTAATATTTCAGGGCCAAGTTGATCGCACCGGTGGAGTGAGAACACTCTCTCCCTCTGGGAAAAGGTGTACTTTCCTAATTCACTGACCCTGAGGACCTATTTGATAAAAAAAAAGTACTCAGGATCCTTAGTTACCTCTGAAAATAGAAGAAATATATGCATGGAATGAATGAGAAATAAGAGATTAGCATGGATATCTAGAAATAAGGTGTCCGGTTCCTGGGCAAATAAGGATCAGATAAAGACTCAGAAATAGGATCTGTTGGCATTTGGCAAGGTTTCAACTGCCACCACCTTGTTGTTGCTGTTCTGACCTTTCTGTTGTTTTTGGGAGTACACCTTAGTAAAGTTGGCCTCCCTCCCCAACCGCACCAGGCACCTCCATGGGGTCATTACCATTGCCTTCTTGGACCTGCAGTGGGTTTTCAAGTGAAGTAGAGCAAGGAATGAAGAAAGGAGGTGACAAAGATGAAAGTGGATCAACTGGGGTGCTAATCTCCCTCTCAGATGAAGCAGAGGAGTAATATGACTGAGACTCAAAAAATGTGACATCTTTTTGTACATACCTCTTACTAGTTTTGGGATCCATACATTTAAACCCTTTTTAGGTGGAGGAATAGCCAAGAAAAATGTCACATATTGATTTAGGATCAGGTTTTAGAATAATCAAGGTGGTAAAAGGAAAATAGAATGGCCCCAGGTGATAGCAATAGGAATACAAAATCCAAGAGTTCTGGATGGCACGTGGTTGGTGATATAGGCTGTTGTAAGCACTCTGCACAACATCTCCCCCCCAAATTTTTTTTTTTTGGAAAGTGGATGGTACCACATATATATATATGTATATATATATAAAGAATGAGAATGTACAAGTATAGGTGGGTCGAAAGACTCAAAACACCCCAAAAAGAGACCATCCCCACAGCACCTATACAACAAGTGTACACCAAGGAGGTGCATGATAAGCGAATCCCCCGAAGACCCCAAAAAGAGGAGATATGGATGAATTTACAATGGACAAAATGGCCGCCCACTCCTCCACCCTATTCCAAACAAAATGAAGTAATGCCTTTTTCGAGCAGGACTCCCTCTTGAAAATATGATGGTTCTGCTCCCCCCAGACTGCCCATAGGGTAGCATGAAGGATGAGCCACCAAACCGTCTTGTTTGACTTGAGAAGCCACCGCCAATGCCAATCCCGAAGCAGCGAAGCCACATCACCCCGAAAGGTGATAGAGCATCCAGTCCTCTGAGCAATCTCCCTCCAAATCCCCTAAGAATAAGAGAAACCCACGAAAAAGTGATCCAAGGACTCCTCCTCGACGCTACGAAGACAATAGATCAGTCTCACATTAGGCAAAAACTGAATCAATTTATCTCTAGTGGGAAGCCTCCCATGAGCAATCCTCCAAGCCAAAAGCTTTACCTTGAGAGGGCTGGGCGGCCTCCACACTTCCTGGAAAAGGGAAAACTGCACACTCCTATCTGAGCAAACCTCATATGCTGATTTAACTGAGAAAGTACCTCCCTTCCCCCATCTCCAAACCCAAGCATCCTCCCTATCTTGCAGCTGAAAAGGTAGTTTCAAACTTATCATACGCTAAAGCTTTTCCAATTCCTCATGAAGGAAGTATGCCTGAAAGTCGGGGCCCATGCACCTCCAGGGATGTGCTGATCAAAAACCTAAGCCACGGAAGCAAATGGAGATGCCGAAATAGCAAAAAGGCTGGGAAATAAGGATTAGAATGTCAGTAATTTCAATTTAGCACATTTGAGCAAGTGGCTTTGAAGGCCAGGAAATGGGGAAGCAGGGTGTGGCCCGACATCATTAGGTGCCGATATTTTTCTTCTTCCAAAGTATAGGACCTCGACCCCTCTCCTCGACACAGGACCTCCCCTCTTTGGCAAGGTATCTCCTCCTGCAGATATCTTATTACTTCAGGGATCCGGGTGAAGCTGAAAGATGGACATTAAGTGTCCCTTCTAGAAAGACAAGTGGTGCGGTGATTTTATATCTGCCCCAGACCCAAAATGAAATACTTAAGCAGTTTCCAGAAGGTGATTTTTTTTTGCCACTCCATTCTACTGTAGGGTATAGGGACATTGGACTTATGAATCATTCCTTCATTTTCCATGAACTCATTCAAATCTTTTTTTGAAAAATTCTTTTGCATTAATGGATGTGAATATCTTGACTTTTTTTTATCAGACTGTCTGCACCATTTTAGAAAAAACTTCCCCCACTTGATGTATTTCCTCTCGGGATTCAATAAGATAGATCCAAGTGCACACAGAAAAATTATCAATAAATGTGATAAAATAACGATAGCCATCAATACAACACACAGATGGTGGACCCCACATATATGAATGAACAAGATCAAAGGGAGCAGTGCTCTTTTTTATTGAACACGGAAAATTGGTCCTACCATGTTTTGCCAATTGGCACACATGACATTGGAGAGACTCTAACTTGACAGAAGAAAATAAGGAAGGTAGAAGAATATGTAAGGATCTAAAAGAAAGACATCTTAGATGATAATGCCATAATTGGATAGCCTTTATATGACTGGTAGCTGGACTAGTAGCATTGGATTGAAGAGCTGTACTGCCCCTGACTTGCAGATGGTAAACTCCCCTGCCCTCATGGCACTCCCAATCATTTGCTTGGTCTTCAAATCCTGAAATACACGGTGATGGTAAACTCTATTCACGGCACTCCCAATCAATTTTCTTCTCCCCGTACATCTTTTCTAGAAACAGCCGCATATCTCTAGCTGCTTCCTTCCCCACAATCAGCTTCCATTATGTGTCATCTGCAGAATTGACCTTCTAGGTCATTACAAAACTGTTCTCTTCAACCCAATCTTCGAACTTATCATTGTTTTCATATGGTTTTTCCTATCTTGCCATTGATATAATCAGATTTCTGCTTTGCTTTGATGAACATCTTTTCCGTGGCAGACCACTTGACATAGTTGATTTTGTTGAGTGTCACGGGGGTGATCTGAAAAGCGTGATGGTTGCTGCTAGGAGCACCTGTCTTGCTCGGCAGCTGCTTCAGAACTCCTAGAATACCACTTGTGCAATTGCATCTCCCAACCAGTTAAGAAAAAGGAGCCAGTAAGAAAAGCAAGGGCCGTGGTAAAGAAAAAATGGCCTCTTGCTCCAGGTTTACTTGAAGTCCCGGATCGCAAGGAGGAATACCACCACAGGAGAGAGTACTGCCAGTCAGACATCACCAGATCACCATGCTTTGATACCTTAAAGATTCATCCGAGGAGAAGAGGAAGAAGAGAGAGAGCCAGCAGTTGGAAGAAGAAGACCCAACCAGGAGAGGGTTGCGGACTTCTATGTGCCTTGGGTAGCGGAGGAACAATGAAATAATCTCCACTACCCTCCACTGTACC
The DNA here is from genome assembly GCA_014218235.1 of Colocasia esculenta. Taxonomy (NCBI): domain Eukaryota; kingdom Viridiplantae; phylum Streptophyta; class Magnoliopsida; order Alismatales; family Araceae; genus Colocasia; species Colocasia esculenta. Next base: position 119,708,083 of record CM024755.1, on the reverse strand, counting down.
CATTTTAACAGGGTGTATAACTTTTATCCCTACCCAGGGGTAGAGATAATGTTATCCCTCACCCCTTTATCCTGACTACACACCTTTATCCCTGGTATAGCTAATCTCATTTATCAAAGCACCTTTTTAGTTATCGGGGGTGATAAATGGGAGATAACTCCCTCTATCCAGTTATCAAAGCAGCCCTGGTCTTAAAGCTTGGTCGCATGGTGACCTTGTCTCCTTGCAATCCCAGAATGAGCTTGACCAGGGTATGTGCACTCTCTCTGTGCTTGCATGCAGCAGTATTCATTTAATTGCTACAGCTCTGACTGTCATAGATAAACTATTATCTAAAGTTCGCTGGCACACATCAACCATTGAAAAAATATGGTGCTGTTTAATGAGACTGGTGATAGCTTTATTAAGGAGCTATCATATATAAGGTTAAATATTTGGGAAATGGAGAGCAAAAAAATCAACAGGTTCTCTATGAAGTTTCTATGAGGATATGACGCTTGCCAAAAATATGAGGTGAAATGAAAACCTCAGATTCAAATTCAAACATGATGATGCCACCTATAGTTTATGTTTATGCATATAGTTGTGTAAATTAGTTGACTTGTCATTTTTGTGCCATAAAATATGAAAATATTGATTGCCAGGGCAGGATAACATATGAGTCATACTTTCAGGCTTTCAGCCAGAGACATCACTTTAGCTACGTCAATGAAAAGAACCCTTGTCAAATACAATGGGGTTGTTAAATGAGGTTCTCTGTTCTCTGAGAATTGTAATAGTGTTGCTGTTTTAAAATAACCTGAGTTTTTACAGGTCCTGCCAATTGTAGTCTTCCCTGCCTGAAAAAATTACCATTTATGTGGGAGCTAAATATGCTGCATTTTCTTCTTTTTAAGGTGAGAGGCCAAATCAGTCTACTTGATGGGGGCAGCATCAGCTTTGGATTGTCTGACTTTCCTATTTCTGAGTTTGAGCTGGTTGCAGAGGAGCTTCTTATGAGGGATTCTGTCATAAAGGCAAGAATTTTTTCCACTACAATTCCTTAGGATTCCGTTCTAGAGTGCTACATGTTCAGTTTCACTGTTCTTATGACATTTTGTGACATTACTTTTGTTTAAGATTCATATGAATAGATTCTGCAATCCCATTTCAATATCTCACTGCTTGGATTGAAACCTTGTAAGGTGTGATTTTCCCTCATCTTGCATGCATTCTGAAAATTTTCTACTGATATTTTGTAGTGTTTTTTTGCTTAAAATGATATTGCTATATGAGGTATGGCTAAAATAGTTTTGGTAATGTTACATGATTGGATTTTGAATTAGGATGAGTACATTGGATCCTGATTTCTGAAAATAAAGATTGTCCAGGCTGCATAAAAGAAGAAAGAGGGAAGGAAGAGAAGGCAATGGAGATGGTTCTCATGGGGGGCCCTTAGTGGGCCCAGAAAGCCCACCAGGCCTAGACTTCCTATGTTCACCAGTAACGAATGGCCCACTGATTAAAAAGTCCCTTAGAAACCTGCAATATAATCCAATAAAGTAGTCCTTAATGATTAAATGTTTTCAAATTGATTTCTTTTTAATTTTAGAAGCATAATGCTTCAAAATTTGATTATTCTTTTTACCTTCTGAAAATCTTTTCTTCTATCTTGAAGGTTTTTGGTGCATTCAGAATGTATGTCAAAATGTTGCTCATGTGGGAATCAAAAATTCAAATTGATGGTGGGGGCAACAGTGATGTTGGTACATCTCTACTTGAAGCGAGAAATTTAATCGTGCTGAGGGTACTGTACTGATATTGCCATTCATGATTCCTTATCTGCATTTTTAAGTTGTTCAATTAACAAAATGATTAATCTGTATTGTGGCAGCAAAATTCTGTCATCTATTCAAATGCAGACCTGGGAGTCTATGGTCAAGGTCGTCTCAAATTATCTGGTCATGGTGATGCAATCAAAGGCCAGCGACTCTTTCTATCCCTGTTCTACAACATTGATGTAGGGTTCTTTGTACAAATGTCTCTTTTAATTACTTCAGATCTGATTACTAGATTTCTTACTTGCCCATGCTTTATTATTTGTTTATTTCTAACAACAAAAGCAGATTTGTGATTATATTATTGCACCACTTGAACTATGTATCTATGCATTTACGTGCTGACTATAAATGTATTTCCCTGTTGACACCAAAAATATTCACTGAATTTTTGTGAATATTTTGGTGATCAAAAGAATTAAATATGATTTTTTTTTTTGCTAATCATGGCGTAAAGGGGTATAAAACCATGGCTGTGTGACAAGGGCAAATATTCCAAATAACACCCCCCCCCCCCCCCCAAAAAAAAAAAAAAAAAAAAACCCTGTAAGGTGTTCAACCATGTGGTTCTGGTCTCCTTTTTTTGCATTTCCCTGGTCTCCTTCTTCCTTGTGGTTCCGGTCTGAACACCTTTAAGGTGTTCAACCATGAGCCGCTTCACTTCAGCCAGCACTATCTTGCAGCTCTGCACATCATGGTACCCTACTAGTCTACCACCTATAAGATGGTTCTTCAAGCGGGAGATGCCATCTCCCGATATGGCCATAATAGTTACACTTATAATTGTGCCTACTGCCCATCATGGTGCCATATTGCCATCTAATATCCTCACTACTGGCCTTCTTCGGAGCCATCTGTAAGGAAAAAAATAGGGATTAGGTTATTCATAATTTCATACATCATTAACATTTAAATTAAGTCGATTTTTGGAACCAAAAAAAGGTTCAATCATGTTCAAATTTTTTTTTTCATTTCCAACTTACAACTTCACTAACACATCTATGTAGATGTCTTCAAATTTCAAATGTTTATATAAGTTTTATGAATTTTTCAATTATTAATCATCCGAGAAAGGAAATTAATTTTACATCGGATTTGCATGGAATCAATTTCTAACGTCATGTTAAAACTTGATGATCACATTGCTATCAATCCTTATTTTTTTGATTTTTTTTCTTCAAAAAATTAGAATTTTGAGAAAATCCCCAAATCTATATGAAAATGATGTAGATCTAAGGGATAAATGGTTGCAAGTGAACACTAATCACTTGTAGCATCATGACCCACCATCATTTATGTCATCCATGACCAAAAAACAAAAAAGTGTAATACAAATGTTATCTTACCTTGAATGGGTGAAGAATAAGAAGATCTAGCCCTAAACACCTTGTAATCCATGTAGAAAGGCCGAATCTAAGTCTTTGGGTGGCGATCCAAGTGTTTCTTGGCCGAAATGGGGGGGAAGGAAGGGGAGAAAAGGGTTTCGCCTTTGAAATTCTCCAAATCGGGAAGACACTGTCCCGATTCGTAGGGTGCCGATCGACACTTAAGAGTGTCGTTTGAATCAGACCCGCGTATTGGGTAAAATCGGCATGATACTATTTGATTCGACCGGTTCTTAAACTAACCAGCCGAATCAGGTGAATTAGGGATTGGGTTTCCCTTAATTCACACTATTTCACTCGAATCGGGCTAATTCGTCCCGATTCTGCAAACCCTGGCATCAACGTATAACATGCTAGATGGACAGTGTGTTGTGGTCCCATCAATTTCTTCTCTAATGATCAAAAGGTGTCAATGTGAGGTCTTTGCTCTTGGCCAAACCATTCCTAGCCGATGACCTCACTGATCTGGCTATAGGTTTAACTACATGAAGTCTGTCTTGGCATAGTAATAATAAAAAAGACTAGTATTCCCTTCAATTCCTTCTTTGTTTTGGCTTTGCCATCAAGAACATGAAATCCTTGACGTGTTTGTGTGTTGTCGAGATAGATCGCATTGTGAATCCTGCGCTCGATCTGCACTCCTCATCACCGTGCATGCCATCAGGACAGATCATAGTGTGGACCCTGATCGTGAAAGCATTTTGTTGGTTTTTGGCAACAACACCTAGAAGGGGGATGAGTAGGTTGAAATAAAATTTTGAAAGCAAAATCACTACTTTAAACTTTTAGTTGGAGAAATAAATTGAGTGCTGTTGAACCCGAAAAAATATGGAGCTTTGGAAAAAAAAAAAACTCCCGATCTCCCACTCGAACACCTGAGATAAACAGGTTCGAGTTCATATTTTAATCCGATTTAATTCGGATGATGTATTAAATGTGACGTTAGAAGGTCCGTTAGGGCGGAACATATATCCTCTGACGGGCAAAGTCAACGACTGAAGGTGCGTCCAAGTATGCGCATGTCGTGCACGTGTCCGGGCGGTTGAAACGGCCTCGATGTTCGAAAACGGAGACGAACGCACGTCAAATGGCTGCAAATGCACGTCAAACGGCTATAAACAAGCGTCAAACGTGTGTCAACATGCAGTCAAATGGGCTGAAGAAGACCCCGGGGGCCCACCTTTATAGCCTGTACGGCTTGGGCACCCCCGCGGGGTCTGTCTGCGTAAAAGCCACCCCCCGCGGGGTGGTTCTGTGCGGAACACCCCCTGCGGGACCGGGACCCAGCCAGAGCCCTCACAGCCTCCCAGGCGGCAATATGAAGACCGCAGGGGCAAGAAGTCGATGATGGAGCCAGCTGTTCAAGAACTAGGCCCCTATATGACCGAATTCCAAGAATTGCCGCCCGAGATAATTGAGCAAACAATCAATTCTATCTTTCAGCACCAGCTGGATGAAGCCGGTTGGACCACAGTGGCGCCTAGGATGCGCTCTCCTCTAACATTCCCTAAAAGGGGAGGGTCGCATAATCGCCCCGGCCAAGAGAATACCTCTCGATCAGCTCTACAAGCAAACGAGCTGTCGCCACTCGAAATGGCACAAGCAAAGAAGCAAGAAAAGAACAGACAAAAGAATATGAAAAGACGCCTGAAGAAGCAAGCTGAACAAGCGGCGGCAATGATGGCCCCACTGGAGCTGACTTTGCTCCAAAAATTACAAAAGCTTATTGATAAGCTGGAGGAATATGTCCCCTCCAAGCCCACCAGGGGAGTCCCTTTGGACAAATACATCCCTTGGGAAAAAATGGAGCGCAAAATGAGGCTCAAAAGCTGGCTCCATCAAATGCTTCAACGGGCGAAAGAAGGCGAGAAGCTGCCTCTGCTCGAGGAATTGGCCATCTTCTATAAGGAGGATGAAATCACCATCGAGAAGTTGAAAGAAATGCTGAAGGACTTCTCTTGTAATATGGTGTCAATATTGCCGGCGGCGGCTGTGGCGACATATCAACGCCGCAATCGAGGTAGAGGAAAAGGTCGTGGATGAGGAAAGAAGTCTACCCTGTCCCCCGGCGAGAAGCCAAGCTTGCCCAGCCTCGACAAAATTATAGTCCTCCGGGGCGAAAAGCCCCAACCCGTCCCCGAAGTGGAGGTACGGGTGAATTCCTTCGTCTTCGACCCCTCTGATGATGAAGAAGAAGAACAGGAGGAGATCACAAGCGAACTCCCCTACAGAAGGGCTGTCGAGCAGGCCGACCGGCCCGCTCCACCCAGAAAGGACAAAGATGAAATTTCCGCCCTAGACATGGATGACAAAATCAGTCGACTCCGCTCCGAGTCAACCGACTCGGAGCAGAATCGGCCCATGCTGACTCGACTTGGGGGGGGGGGGGAACACCCACCCACCCACGGGACTAGGTTTGCAAAGTCCACTGCACGACTCAGCCCGACTCGGCACGACTCAGCCCGACTCTGGCCCGACTCGGGTCGGGATCGGCTGGGGCCGACCCAGCCACCCGACCGGACTTCTCCATCCATGGCCCTAGAAGAGCGTCTCTTGTCCCCCTTGTTCAAGGAAAGGCCAGATGAACGGTCAGGGGCAAGGCAAAGCGACAAATCTGGGCAACCGCCAGAATCCTTGGCAGACATGGTCCAACCATTAGATCAAGTTCGTGCTCGGGCCGACTGCAAAATCATACAACACGTGAAGCGGTTCCCCGCCAGTGCCACCATATGGGATGCCATCGCCTGGAGCAAGGAGTTAAGGGCGGCTCTCATCAAAATATTGCAAGAGCCCGAGGTTTATGAAGCTCATGTGACCAAACTCCAAACTCAAGCCCTGGAAGCACTGGCGGCGGAAGTGACATTCTCTGACAAAGATATGTTGCTGCCTTCACTATACCACAATCGCCCTTTGTACATGCAAGGAAAAGTCAATGGGCATGAGCTCAACCGGATCTTGGTTGACCCTGGGGCATCTGTCAATATTATGCCCCTCAAGACTTTCAAGTCTTTATATCTCATGCTCTACTTGCCATGGAAGGCAGGATCGGGATCGGGATCGGGATCGACCCTGGTCGATCCGATCCTGGATCGGATCGGATCGAAGATCCTCTGGATCCCAGGGAAGTCTGGCCGATCCTGGATCGGCCAGACTATAAAATGTTTATTTTTTTGGAAAAAATGTAGGAAAATTCAGAAAAATCAGGAAAATTCAGAAAAAATTCAGGAAAAAACAGAAAAATCTGAACTCCTGAAAGAACTAAGATTTGCATCAAAAATCAATTATACATGCATTCATAGTACATAAAACATGAAATTTAAGACATTGTACATGTAACTTACATTTGATAGAAGACTAATAATCTTTCCATCCACTTCCAGACATAGATGAGCCACCATCATTTGGGTTTTGGTAGCTATGACCAAAGAGAGAATTTGCTAAATCATGCATACCCATTTGAATCCCTCTTGGTGTAAATTGTTGACTTGAGCTTTCTCTAGATTGTGATGGAGCTGGACACCATATACCAAGCGGTTTGTATGTACTTGTTGCTTCACTAGGGCCACTAGGCTCTTGTTCTTGTGAAGGCCAAGGTCCCCATCCTCCTTGTACTCCATAAGGTGAGCTACTAATATCTGAGTACGGTAAAATGGGAGGCTGAAATACAGGTATATGAGTAGACCCTGAACTATAGTTTGACTCCCAAGGTGGCCACTCATAGGCTGCATGATGTTGTTGTCCTTCATATCCCCCTTGTCCATGCCCTTGTCCTTCTCCTCCGCCTCCCTGATGTTCTGTTTCTGGTACATAACTTTCAGTAAGTCCTACACCTGTGGCCCCAGTATATCCTGCTCCTGCATATCCCTGGCCAGCTCCTGTGGCCCCAGTGGCAGCCCCATCATCATCATCATCATCATCATCATTTGGATCTTGTGTGGTGTCATCACTACGAATTGGTTGCTGCACTTTCCTCTTTTTTTGCCTGGCATATGTTATTTTTTCTAACTCTAAGGCTTTTGAACTCTTCTCTTTTTGTGTTGCAGCTCTTCTTAATGCAGGCTGAGTGGGAGGCACTCTAGATGTCTCTGGCAAGATAGCTGAGTGTCGTGGCAAAGAGAAGAGAGGACCGAGGGTGAGAGGTTGGTCCTCACTTACCCTAAGCTCTGGATCTCCAGCCTCTACTCCATCCAATTCTCCTTCCGCCCATGAGCAATCACGAGGGTCAAATTCTGGAACATCCCTTTCCTGTCTTGTTTCCACCCATGCATTTAGTGGGTGTTCCTCATCAAATAACTCATCAACATCAATTTGAGATGATAATGCTTCCCTCTCTGCAAAACGTTGCTCCCAATGACTACCTGCAAAAGTCATTAGCCTTGCCTCGCTCTTCTTTTGTCTATCTTTAATGCATTTCAGCTTCAACCTCATATTGTAGTGGCAATAGACCAACTTCTCTAGCCTAGTTGCACTCAACCTGTTCCTCACTTTTGTGTGAATAAGTGAAAAAGTGCTCCAATTTCTCTCACACTGGCTAGATGAAGTGGTCTGACTGAGTACTCTAATAGCAATCCTTGCAAGTGGACTTCTTTGACCAGTCTTGTAGTCTAACATAACCCACCACTCACCTACAAAAAAAAACATACAATGAATTAGCACATAATACAAGTGATTTGTCATTTTGTTATGAAGTAAGCATGAGCTTAAGTCTGAAGGTTCTTACCCGGACCCATTCTGGTCACTGCTTCTTTAACATCATAATCTCTGTAGATGTCCAACTTCAGTTTAAATCTGTCCATCTACAGTATAATACAGTTGCTAAGTGTAACTCCAAAAGTATATTGAATACATGAAAATGGAATGAAGTTTTTAACTTGGCCGTACCTCTATCATAGCATCTATTCTTTCGTCCATGCTCCTAGATAATCTCCCGATGACATTGATTGTCCCCTGGAGCACCTCACCATCATTGTGAGGGGAATCACTATATTGATGCCTAGGGTTAAAGAAATACCCTATATGTACAAAACATGTGTAGTAAGTTAGAAATTCAACTCATGCTAATAAGAAATATGCACAATAAGATATAATACATTTACCTGCTGCATGTAAATCATGGTGGAGTGTTGACTCCCATCTTGCATCAATAATCTTCCACCATTTTTTATATGCTTGCGGATGCTTCTCTCTCAACCTTTCCTTGGCTTTATCCATAGCCTCATATAAGTAACCCATATCATTCTTGTCCTCTCCATCAACCATCCTCAGCACCTGTACTAGAGGCTCTATTAGCTTCAAATAATAGTGGATTTTCTCCCAAAAACGATGGTCGCTGATCAAGCAAGAAATCTCATGTGCGACATCTCTTGATTCCTCTCTCAATGTAGCCACATGTGCCAAGTACTCAGAACTGTGCATAAGAGTGCCCAACTCATGTCTAAACTTATGCAGACTCTCCAATGCAATAAATTGTGAGGCAAATCTTGTTGGGCCAGGACGAATTATGTCATGTCCATCTGTGCACTCTCTCATCATATGTAAGATTCTATTGTGTCCATAAATAAAAGTAGTAATCATTTGCGCCTTGGACACCAAGTCATGCACATGTTTGTCTTTGCCAATATCCTCCATCATCAAGTCTAAGGAGTGGGCTGCACAAGGGACCCAATAAAGATGATGTCGTTTTGCCATCAATTTTCTTCCAGCTGCCTTGTAACTAGCTTCATTATCAGTGACAACTTGGACTACATGTTCCTCGCCAATTTCATCAATCATCTCATCCATAGCCTAAACAAGTAATTGCATTTTTTATTTGCCCACTTGCATCTATAGATTTCATGAACACTGTACCCTCACTGCAATATACAAGAAAGTTAATCATGGACCTTCTTGTTGTTCCCGTCCATCCATCACACATAAGAGTACAACCTCTTGCCATCCATATATCTTTGAATGACGCCACCCAATCCTTTATCTCAGTCAATTCCTCTTCAAGATATTTGCCATAAATCTCCTTTGGTGTAGGAGCTTTCAAACCTGGGCCTGCCTCACCAACTGAATCTATCATCGTTTGGAAATAAGGACTAGATGCTGTATGGGCTGGGACCCCTGCATGCAAAAACCATTTTACAATGTTTTTAACTGCATGTTTAGCGGAAGCAGCTGTGGCCTTTACCCCTTTCATTGCATGCTTTATGCCAGGCTGTTTTGATGAAGATTTCCTTCCCAAAATTGTGTCAACCCCACTAGTTGGTCCCGTTCCCCTCATTGAACCACCTCTCCTGATAGGTGGTGCCGGTGGCCGTGTGACACTAGCCCCTGATGATGATCCTTCTCTTGTACTATGGAACCTCCGCATGTCACTTTCCAACATGGCAGCACGCCGACTCTGCCGTAGTCCTTCTCGCCATTCTCTCTCATTAGGTGAGAGATCCTCATAATCTGTATCATCTGAGTCCTCAACATCAACAGTTCTTGTAGCTGCCTTACTTTTTCCCTTCCCAGAAATCTCTTCATGCAGTTCTTGTTGATGTTGAATACGTATGCCTCTTTGTTGTTGTCTTCCAGCCATGTAGTCTTTCATCTCATTCACTAACTCCCGTGGACAATGCTTGCATTTTACTACATTTGTTCCAATACCTGCAATGTGTTGTTTTAGGCGGTATACACCTCCATTCATTTCCTTACCACAGTGGTTACACCGCACTCTCTTAGAGGCAGCATCAATAAGGACACCGTGTTTCCATCCAATGTCTACTTGTGGTTGCTCTTCCTCGTGTCCCTCTTCAGCCATACTTGCTAATCCTATAACAAATTAAGAATACAAACACATTCATGTATAAGTATACAATTATAAACATAATTACATCTAATATTAACCCTAATTAGGGTGAAATTTAGAGATTTTCTCTAATTTCCCGAAATGAAATAGTTCCATTATCATAGAAAGGCATGATTAAGTCAATTAAGTGATTGGAACACTTAATTGATCTCTAATTGTGCTAATACAACATAAGCCCCAAATATCAAACCCTAATTAGCCAATTAGGGTGAAATTTGGAGATTTTGTCTAATTGACAAAATGTAAGGGAAGAATAAGAAGATATAAGAAGATTAAACATGTGTACATGTGTTTTCATTTTTTTCAGAATTTATAACTGAATTTTGAAATTAAAAAATGAAATATACCTTAAGAAGAACAACTTCTTCCTTGCTTGAGTAAGATCTCTTGAGATCTACTCAAGAAGATCTCCCTTGGATGTGCTCCTTCTAACCTCTTTCAAACTTGAAAGAGAAGATAGGGTTTAGAAGAAAAAGTAGAAGAGGAAGGAGAAGAGGAAGAAGAAGAAGAAGAAGAAGAAGAAGAAGAAGAAGAGAGGAGGAGGAGGCCGGCTGGGGAGGAGGCCGGCGGCGGTGGAGGAGGCCGGCGGCGGCGGTGGAGGAGGCAGCCCGAGCTGGGGGGGGGGAGGGGGAGCACCTTCCTTCCTTCCTAGGACACCAAAACCTGCAACTTTTGGTGTCCTCGGGTGGGAAGGGGCCGAAATAAGGGGATCGACCTCGGATCGATCGGGATCGACCCTTATCGGGTCGGATCGACGCCGGATCGATCGATTCGACCCGATAAGGGTCGATCCGGCGCCTTAAGTTCAAATTTGAACTGAACAGGGCCGGATCGACTGAATCGAGCCGGGATCGATCGATCCCGGTTCGACTCGAGCGATCCAACTCAGATCCTACTGAGTTGGGTCGATCCAGCCGGAAATCTGGGGTTTTGGGGTTCTTCAAGGGGGAATCGACCCTTAGGGGGTCGATCCGATCCGGGATCGAGCGATTCTGGCTCGATCCCGGCGATTCTTCCTTCCATGCTACTTGCAAAGGGTAAATGATGTTAGAATCGCTGGGTTCAATCAGAACTCCGAAAACGCCTTGGGAAAGGTGGAAGTGCAGCTAGTTATGGATGGCTTCACCACCGAGGTTGTGTTCTACATCATCAATGCAAATACGTCCTACATAGCTCTCCTGGGAAGACCCTGGCTGCATGAAAATCGGGTCATCCCCTCGACTCTCCACCAGTGCATAAAATATGTCAAGGAAGGAGAGCAACATACAGTCTTCGCCGACCGGGCTCCTTTCCGCCCAAATGAATGTAATCTGGTAGATGCCCAGTTATATTTTGGGGAGCCTCTCGGCGAGTCGTCGACTGCATCAAAAGACAAAGGAAAGCAGAATGTCGGTGCAAGCCAAGAAAAACAAGACGAGGACGAGGAGGAGCTTTTCACTGTCAATAAAGATCTCGAAATCCATCGACTTGGTCGCCTCGTCGAGTTCATCGAGCCTGGGCCAAGCTATCCGGAAAGGCGGGAAATTAATTATGAAGCAAAAGCCATCGGTGAGGCCATCAACCAAAGCATCTCCTTGCCTCCGGCATACATGCAATTGCCCTTTCATAGGGAGGAACACAGGATGGAATGACTAAAAACGTTGATCGTCACCCATTACAGAAGGGATAGTTTCGAGAAAGGCGAGACGCCCAAGCCAATCATCTTCTACAAAGGGGACCCGCTCCCATATAGGCCCCTCAAAGACGACTTCGGTTGGAGCCAGATAACTCAATTCGCCCTTGAACCCGTTCAAGAAATGGACGATATGTCCGGGCGCATCAAGAAATTATGCCATAAGCAGAAGATCGTGCAAATGCAAGATCCCTCTCGGCGGGACTACTTCCACTAGCTCTGGTACCCGAAGCAACTCCGAGGGCAACCCCCCAATTGTACCAAAGACACCAGGGGGTTGGGCTATGATCAAAAGATAGACTTCGAGGCCTACTTTGCGGTTAACACCGTTGGACTCGTGCCCTCGCCCGATCACTGCCATGCTAGCGGACAACCTCCTGACTCCATGACAAAGCTACAGGAAGGAGAAGCCATGCCCGTCCTCGCAAATGAGGCACCACGCCAAGAAGCACCTCAATATGAGGAACAACAATTTTGGCCGGTTGCTGAGGAGGGCTTCAAATACTATGACGTCCACGTTGCCGACTTTGATGAAGAAAAGGATTTCATCGATCTACAGCCGGCGCCCTGCGAACTTGAAGATGGCGGACAAGCTACCGTGGATGAACTGGTCGAGCTCAACCTTGGGGGACCAGAAGAACCCCGACTGATCTTTGTCAGCGCCCTTCTCAATGAAGAGGAGAGACAGTCATATCAGAAGCTCTTGCTAAAGTTCAAAGACTGTTTCGTGTGGACATATAAAGAAATGCCAGGCTTGGACCCCTCTGTGGCCGAACACGAGCTGTCGATACTCCCCACAGCGAAGCCAGTCAAACAGGCCCAAAGGCATATGCGCCACGAGTTGGAGCTGAAAGTAAATGTCGAGGTGGACAAACTCCTCGAAGTCAACTTCACTGAGCCCTGCATCTACCCAACTTGGCTAGCTAATATAGTGCCGGTGAAAAAGAAGAATGGCCAAGTCCAAATCTGTATCGATTACAGGGACTTGAATAAAGCATGCCCGAAGGATGACTTCCCGGTCCCGACCACCGAAACAATGGTCACGGAACACTATCCTTCATGGACTGGTTGTCAGGCTACAATCAAATTCGTATGGCTCCCAAAGACAAGGACCATACTGCATTCAGGTCCCCCAAAGGGATCTACAAATACAAGAGAATGCCCTTCGGCCTGAAGAATGCTGGAGCCACCTGCCAAAGGGCCATGACCAAGATCTTTGGCGAAATGCTCCACAGCTCAGTCGAGTGCTATGTCGATGACTTGGTCGTCAAGACCAAAAGGCGAGAGGACCATCTAGGCGATTTACGCCAGGTCTTTGAAAGACTCCGCCAGCACTAACTAAAGATGAACCTAATGAAGTGCATGGTTTGCTGGTGCGCCGATTCGGGGCGAATCGGGCTCGCCCTGATGCGCTCCGATTCGCCCCGAATCGGGGCGAATCGACCCGATTCGCCTGGAAACTGTTGGGCAGTCATGGCTGAAGCCCCAGTTTGGCCAGATTCGCATGGTTTTGATATTTTTTTGGCTGTTTCTATGTTTACAACCTCTTGTGAAGAACATCATGTATAACTGATGATATTTATGGCATGTAATACTACACAAACATCCATTTTCATTCAATTGTATTGGAAATTGAGAACAAACTTCAAAGTATAAACATGAAATGTGAAACATGAAACTCAATTCCAATTGAAAAATACAATGAGACTCATATCAACTAAAAAGTACAAACCTGAAATTCAAATCCAAATACAAAGTACAATGAGTCTAGTATCCCCAATATCCCTGCTGATATGGATCATATGTACCCCACTGGGGTTGGACAGACTCATCCGACTCTGAGGGCAGCTCCCCAATAAGATGATAACTTTTGGTTCGAGACACAAATGAACGGAACTCATCCCAAGTCATCATGGTGTTGTATCTGCTCCGAAACTCCCTCACAAAGTGGTCCCACACCTCGCATCCAGGACGGACTATACTCAACCTCGCCATTTCTACATCCTCTGCAGAAACATAAGTCTGCTGAACAGGAACAAGAATAGGAACATGAACATGAACAAACAGAGGAGGATGAAAATATGGTCCTGGGTAGCCTGTGGTGGCGTACCCACTATAGCCACTATAGCCACTAGAGTAGCCTGTGTCGGACTCTGGCTGATAACTATGTCCCCCATATCCATAGGATCCCACAGACTCATTTGTACTCATTCTTTCAAAATCAGATATCATAGTGTTATAGCTATCACTATCCACTGCTGCACCTTCTGCACGACCACCTCCCCTAACCCTTCGCCTTCTATTGTACTTCACTGGGCCGCCATGATGCTGCTCCGCTGTGAATGCTCCCTATCTCCATCATTACCCCCGCCCCTCCCCGTTCGCCCCGCCCCCTCCCCCATCCATTACCATCGCCCCTCCCCCATCTCCATCACCTCCCCTACAGACCCACCCGGTGAACCAGTTGTCATGGAGTCATGGGAGCGGCTGTGGGTAATCGTGGCGAATCCTCTGGAGGTGTTTCTTCTGCATTTGGATCCAATGTTTCTAAATCTGCAATGTCAAGTGGATCTACAGAAGGGGCAGCCAATTTTTTCCCTTTCTTGGATCCCCAGGGTAACCAACTCTTTTTCTTTGTGCTGGGGCGGTTGGCTATGTAATGACAATGCCTTTGGCTGGGCCACCTGCTGGACCTATGCCCTTCCCCTTTCCTTTCTTTGGTTGGGATGTCGCCACCACTTTTCCTTTTGCAGCTTGGGAGAGAGCAGCAGGTTCCTTATGTGATCCCTTCCTTCTTGGTTCTGCGGAAACAATTGCTTGTGCTTCTCTCATAAACTCTGAGTGGGCTGACGGGCCTAAATTCATCAATCTTTCAAACTCTGCATCATCATCAACAATTGCACCACCTGCAATAGTCCCCAACATCACAAATTATACAACAGACAATGACAAAACAAAGAATGAACATGTTTAACAAATTAGAACTACTGTCTCACCTCTTGCCCCAATTGATAATTCGCCAAGAAGATCTACCTCATCTTCTTCTTCGGCCCGAAATTGACTAGAATGTGGTTGGCCGCCCCCCCCACATCTCCATCACCCCGCTCCTCCGCTTCTGCAGCTTCGATAGCCTTAGCTAAAAATGTGTTTGGCCGTGGTGGATCTTCCGGATCATCTGCCTCCTCATCTAACTCGAACTCTCCCCGCTCTGTGGTCGCTCGTGCAACCCATGCAACCATTGGGTCTTCATCATCTCGTAGAAACCCAATGTCAACCGGATCATCCTCCACCTCCTCCCTCTTTGGATCCTCTGTTAAATGCTTCACCCTCAACCTCATGTTATAATGCACATACACCAAATTGTCCAACCGCCTATGTGACAACCTGTTCCGGACTTTGGTGTGTATCAATGCGAAGGTGCTCCAGTTTCTCTCACACCCACTTGAGGAGGAGGTCTGGGACAACATCTTTACTGCAATTTTCCTCAATATGGGTGTCGAATGCCCAAAGTTGAACCACCAATCAGCTGTAAAAAAAATATTGTTGCACTCATTAGTCAATCGTTGAGTTTACTAATATGTAATTATAAAAGGGAAAGCACATTACCGGCATCAATGCGGTCCCGACCAGCAATAGCGGATGGCTCTGCAAAACTCCCTACCCCTTCTCTAAAGCTCTTCATCTGCCGCAATGAAGTCCATTAGAAAAAGCTGCAATTGATTAATTGACATAAACATGATGTACTTGTATTAATGCTCGCCTGATCAATAGCATCTGCTGCATCCAATGGACTCCTTGACAGTCTTTCAACAACCCGTGTAAAGGCGGCAATCAAGTGATCCTCGTACGATAGCTCGAACGCATAATGGTAAGCAGGATGGAGATAGTAAGCTGCAATTATGGTATAAAATCAATTAGTGTGATTGTACTAAAAAAAAATATAGTACCAAGTTGAACTAAAATTTTCTCACCCGCCATATGTAGATCCCGACTCATTTGTCGGTCCCACCGATCCTCAACAACGTCTAAGACCAAGTGTGCATAACGAGGGGACACATCGTGGATCTTTTTCTTTGCAGCTTCAATTTTTGCATAAACCAAACCTATGCTTGGTCTCCTATCCCCATCAACCACCCTCAAAACCTCATAAAGAGGTTCAATGATTTGCACCAGCTTGAAGACTCGGTCCCAGAAATTAGCGCTGCAGATGATCCCTTCTACCTCTTTACCATCAGAAGTCCCTGCAAAAGTGCTGTGCATCCATCTGTCTGTCCTAAACATGCGTTTTAGACCATCTTTATGCTTTAGGAGACTTTGTAAAGCAATGAAATTAGTTGCAAAGCGGGTGATAGCTGGCCGCAACAACTCTCCACCTGTGGACTCTCTCATCCACGCCAACACAACATGATGATTATAAATGTACCTTGTGATTTTCTGCCCAGCCTCCACCACCGTCCTGACAGGTCGCAATGTGCCAATCTCTTTCAACATCAAATCTACACAGTGTGCTGCACAAGGAGTCCAGTAAAGATGAGGATAAAGAAGCATCAACTCCTCACCTGCCTTCTTGTATGCAGCCATTATCGGTCACCACTTGCACAATATATTGCTCTCCTATCTCATCCACAACCTCCCGCATCAAACTTAGAATATATTCAGAATTGTGCACTCTATCGGATGCATCAACAGATTTGTGGTAGAACACCTGTCTATCACAATACACAAGGAAGTTGATAAGACTACTCTTGGTCGTACCTGACCAACCATCACACATGAGTGTGCAACCATATTTTTCCCACTTTTTTTTGAAGCCTTGGATATATGACTTGATCTCCTGCACTTTTCATCTAGATATCTCCCTGCCAAGTCTCTTGATGAGGGTGGTTGCACATGAAGCCCTTGTTGTTGTACCTCTTGGATCATACTTTTGTAATACGGGCTATTAGCTGCATTGAATGAAATGCCCGAATGATGCCACCATTTTGCCACTGCACGGCCCACTTTATATCTAGGCCCTTGCTTGTTGTATGCATCATCAATTCTGGTTTGTTTTCCATGCTCCCGAGAATATAAATGCGGATCCCCTCTTCTAAGGTTACAACCGTGGGATCTCTTCCTTTGCCCTTGCTCTCTGTCTGGGTTTGGTACGTTGGTTGAGGATGGAAATGAGTGAAGTAATCACCCACATTGGAGTACCGACGGGACTGGGCTCTCACCCCCAACTCTACTACACACTGCACCACTACCACTACCAACTCAAAGCTCCTATCTGCTCGGGATAAGGGGACATCAGGTTCCTCATCGTCATCTTCATCTCGTTGCCTTCCCGAGATGATCCTCTCCTGCATGCCCTGTCCGCCTTCTTTCTTTGCGACTCAGCACGAACACCCTTCAAGTGTTCAATCATGAGCCGCTTCACTTCAGCAGGCACGGATTTACACCTTGGACATCTTGGTACCCTGCAAGCCGCCCACCTGCAAGGTGCTTCTTGAGGCGGGAGACGCCCCCTCCTTGGCCCGTATGGCCGCAGTAGTTGCACTTGTAATTGTGCCTACTGCCTATTGCAGTCCCGTGCTGCCACCCAATGTCCTCACTAGCAGCTTTCTTCGGTGCCATCTACATAAATAGTTATTCATTAAATTTCATCTAAAAAATATATTCTGATTTTTTATAAATAAATTCAGAAAAAAAAATTAGATGAACATGGCCAAAAGTATGTGTAAGAAAGATAGATTCAAAGGAAATGGTGGAAAGTGAACATTAACACTTACACCATCATGTTTGAATTATTTTGAATTTTTAAACAAAATATTTTCAGAAATTCAAAATTAAAAGAAAAAGGGCAAATCTATGTGGAAAATTTTAAGATTGAAGAGAGAAATGGTGGAAAGTGAACATTAAACACTTACACCCTCATGTTTGAATTATTTTGATTTTTTAAACAAATATTTTCAGAAATTCAAAATTACAAGAAAATGGGCAAATGTATGTGGAAAAATTCAAGATTCAAGAGAGAAATGTTGCAAGTGAACACTAAACACTTGCAACATCATGGTTCTAAATTTTGATTTTTTAAAATATAATTTCGTTGCAATTTCTGTTTATTTAAATAATTTCAGAAAATAAAAATGGAAGAACATGGCCAAATTGTGGAAGAAATGTAGATTCAAAGGAGAAATGGTGGAAACTAAACATTAAACACTTGCTATATCATGTTTCAATTATTTGATTTTTTTTAAAAATATTTTCAGAAATTCAAAATAGGAGAAAATGGGTAAATCTATGTTAAAAAATGGAAGATTCAAGGGAGAAATGGTTGCAAGTGAACACTAATCACTTGCAACATCATCTCCCATGAATATACCTCCCATGAATCCCATCCATCAACAAAAACAGAAAAAAATGGAAGATAGAATGAGACTTACCTTCAAAACAGTGAAAAAGATGAAGAGAGGGATGAGAGAAGCCCAAGAACACCTCCAAGCACCTTCCAATCCACCTAGGAAGCCTCCTTGGGTCTCCTAGAGTGTGGATCTGGCGTTTCCTTGAGAGAGAAGGGGGAAAAAGGGGGGAAAAGGGCTCTTGCGGCGTGGCTCCTGCGAATCGGGACTGCACAGTCTCGATTCGCAGGGCATCGGGGGTTTCTTACGGGGCGGGGCGAAGCGGAGCGGGTCGGGCCGGGCGAATCGGGCCGGAGCGAGGCGGATCCGGTCGATTCCCTGGCGGACGGCGGATCCAGGCGGATCACGCTTACGGCCGGCGTCGATTCGCTCCGATGCGGGCGAATCGAGCCGATTCGCTCCGCCGTGCAAAACCATGATGAGTGCCCTTCGGCTTTTCGAGCGGCAATCCTCAGCTTCATTGTCAAATACCGCGGGATAGAAATTGATCCCGTCAAAATCAAGGCTATCAGAGAATTGCCGCCACCAAAACCTTACGGAGCTGAAGTCACTCCAAGAATGCTGGCCTATCTAAGGCGGTTTCATCTCCATTCTCTTTGGCAGATGCGCTCCCTTCAACAAATTGATGAAGAAAGGACCCCATTCATATGAAACCAGAGTGCCAGGATATCTTGAAGAAATCAAGAGTATCTCCTTACTCCTCCCCTTGACGGAGCTGAAGTCACTCCAAGGAAGGGCCTATATAAGGCGGTTCATCTCCATCTCTTTGGCAGATGCGCTCCCTTCAACAAATTGATGAAGAAAGGAGCCCCATTCATATGAAACCAAGAGTGCCAGGATATCTTTGAAGAAATCAAAGAGTATCTCCTTACTCCTCCCGTGTTGGGAGCCCGGTTAAAGGAAAAGCCGCTCATCCTCTACATTATGGCCATGGAAACGTCATTGGGAGCGCTCTTGGCACAAACCAATGAGGAGGGCAAAGAGCAGCCGTTATACTACCTCAGCAGAATGTTGGTGGGCCCGGAGCACCGCTACTGCCCCGTGGAGAAAGTATGTCTGGCGCTGATATTTGCCGTCAAGAATTACGACATTATCTATTGGCCCATCAAGTCAGCCTCATCTCGAGGATGGACCTGTTGAAAGCACTCCTCACCCAACCTGTGTTATCAGGAAGGATGGGAAAGTGGGTCATGGAGTTTGATATACCTTCGTCCCAAGAAAAGCAATCAAAGGATAGGGCATGGTGACTTTCTGGCGGCACACCCGCTTTCGGCAGGCTCTCCCCTCGAGTTCAAACTTCCCGAGGAGGAAACACTCTTACCCCCTCAAGGAGAAGGGAATCAACAGAAGAATCCCTCGTTCAAGAAAGCGGAAATACGCTTGCCATAGAGCCACCACACTGGGAGCTCTACTTTGATGGTGCTTCGCGGGTGTCAAGCAAAGTGACGGCACCACAACCTTCACCTCCGGAGCAGGCATTGTCCTGGTGACTCCACAAGGGGGATACTCCACATTCATGCGCCCTCATGAAGCCATTGACCAACAACCAAGCTGAATATGAAGCGTTGATCGTCGGGCTTCACTAGCCGTCGAAATGGGCATTAAATGTATAAAAGTCTACGGATACTCACAATTGTTCATCTGTCTGCTGGGGGATTATGATGTTCGAAAACAAGAACTGATCCCATATCATGCCAAAGTGATGAAGCTCCGCGAGAGATTCTATCTGTTCGAAATTGAGCATGTCCCCAGAAGCCAAAACTCTCAGGCAGACGCTCTAGCCAAATTGGTGTCCGATCTAAAGCTTCCCTCTGAAGGGGAATTGGGTATAACCGTCCGACATAGGCGGCTGATGCCCAGTGTCCTAGAGGATGAATCCGACCCGAAAAATGTAGAGGTCAACACCCTTAAAGAAGAGTCAGCCAAGAAGAAGACTGGCGCCAGCCAATCATCCAAATAAAGAACGGTTGGCTGCCCCCAAATCGGGCTGAAAGGGTCCAGCTCCTGCGGTGAGCCATGTCCTATCAAATGATTGGGGACCAATTGTACCGACTTGTCCATGAAAAAGACAAGTCTGTCCTCCTAAGGTGTCTCTCCCCCAGAGAAGCCAAAGTCATCATGCACGAAGTCCACTCTGGACTGTGCGGGCGCATCAAGTAAGAGACAAAATGAAAATCACATCAAGTTAAAGGCTTCTTCTGGCTTACTATGTACACGGATTGCGTCCAGTACGCCCGCGCATGTCTCAATGCCAGATCTTCAGTTCGGTGCCAAAGAAAGCCCAAACGAGTTGCTCCAACTAGCCCCACATGGCCCTTTGCGGAATGGGGATGGATATCGTGGGACCTTTCCCACCATCCTCCGGCGGCCATAAATTCATCTTGGCGGCCACTGACTATTTCTCCCGGTGGGCAGAAACAGTCCCCCTACGGGAGGTGACCGGGGTAGCTGTTGCCAATTTGTCAAGCAACACCTAATTTATAGGTTTGGCCCCATCACCGGATCGTATCATATAACAGTACGTCCTTTAAAACAAGACAATATATGTGTTGGATGCTAAATTCCAATAGAGTGGAGGACATCAACAATCTATAATCCTCAAGCCAACGGTATGGCGGAAGCCTTTAACAAGACCCTTTGCAAACTGCTTGCCAAGATAGTCGGCAATCGCAAACGCGACTCGGGGGAGAAAATACATGAAGCACTCTGGGCGTACCGGACGGTCTATAGGACCCCCACTGGGTGCTCCCCCTTCTCCTTAGTATACGGAGCGGAAGCCATGTTCCCCATTGAAGTTGAAATGTCATCCTACAGAGTAGCCGTCCATATTGGCTTCTAGCCTTAGGAGCGACAAGAAATCAAAGAAGGTTGGAAGAATTGTCCGACCTAGAAGGCAAAAGGTTGGAAGCTTACAACACCTCCAATCCTACCAGGCCCACATGACTCGAGCTTATGATAAGCTGGTCAGGCCTCGTGCCTTTAAGAAAGGTGACCTCGTCATGATCAAGCAAAGAGAGTCAGGCGGGCAAATCAAGCGGCAAACTCCAGCCAAACTGGCGCGGGCCATATGTAGTCATTGAAGTCTATGAAGGCGGGGGATACATGCTGGCGACACATATTGGCGACCGCCCCTTTCCACCGTTAAATGGCAGGCATTTGAAAATGTATTATGCCCCTAAACATGAATTCCGGGGGCAACCGCCCTTCGATGTTCCCATGCCCGAACCGGGCTAAAAATTGGGCATATGTGCCCATGTCAAAAAAAAGAAAATGGATTAAAAATAGAGATGTCCCGGCAGCCTTGGCCACTCCCCAAAATGAGTATCCAAGGGCAAAAAAGTTTAAAATCCGGCTGAGGTGAAAACCCCTTTCCAGGTCAACGAACCACCATGGTAGGCCGAGTCAAATCTTTTAGCCAATAACCAAAATGGTAGGCTAACTTACCCTCCCTTAGCCAGCAAACCAAAAGGTAGGCTAAGTCAAATCCATGTCTGGTCCACAAACTGCTTCGGTAGACCAAGACATTTGCCCCATCGTAGCCAACAAACCAAAATGGTAGGCTATGCCTTCTTGGCCAACAAACCGCCATGGTAGGCCAAGTCAAACCTTTAGCTAGCAAACCAAAAATGGTAGACTAACCCAAATTCCCTGGTCAACAACCACAATGGTCGACCAAGTCAACCTTAGCCAGCAAACCATATGGTAGGCTATGCCCCTCTTGGCCAACAAACCACCATGGTGGGCCAAGTCAAATCCTTAGCCAGCAAACCAAAATGGTAGGCTAACCCATATCTCTTTGGCCACAAACCACAAAGGTCGGCCAAATCATATTCTTCTTAGCCAACAAACCAATAAGGTTGGCTAAGCCATGCCCCCCTTCATCCAGTAACCTCAATGGTAGGCTGTACCTTCCTTAGCCAGCAAACCAAAATAGTAGTTAACCTAAATCCCCTTAGCCAGCAAACAAAAAAGGTAGCTAAGTCAAATCCTTCCTTGGTCAACAAATCTCCACGGTAGGCCATGTCAACTCCTTAGCCAACAAACCACAATGGTAGGCTAAGTCCAAATGGCAAATCCTCTAGCCCACGGTCCCGTAGCCCCACTCCGGATCCCAAGCTTCAAAACAAAAAAAAAGGAAAAAAAAAAGAAAAAGGGACTAAAAATTGAGATGTCCCGGCAGACTTGGTCACTCTCCAAAAGGAGTGTCCAAGGGCAAAAAGGCCTAAAATCCGGCTGAGGCGAAAACCCGCGAGGACGCCTCAGGCAAAAATAGATAGCCCTTTAACGTGAAAACCCGAAAGGGCACGTTAGAAAAAGCTAGAGGGGACCGGCTTCCGCGAAAACCCGAAAGTGCGTGGAAGTCGGTAATGTGAAAAAAAAAACATCATCACTTGTCAAGTCTTTACCTAGCCAGCAACCAAGATGGTAGGCTAACCTATGTCCCCCTTGTTTACAAAGTGTGATGCTAGAACCGAGTTAAATCCCTTAGCCAACAAACCGAAATGGTAGGCTAACCCATGCGCCTCGTGGCCAGTAAACCATAATGGTAGGTCAACCCCTATCCTTAGCCAACAAACCAAAATGGTAGGCTAACCTGTGTCTCTCTTGGTCAACAAACCACAATAGTAGACCGAGTCATATTCCTTAGCCAGCAAACCAAACGGTAGGCTATACCTCTTCTCTGGTCAACAGACCAATAAGGTAGACCAATTTATGCCCCCTTGGCCGACAAACCGCAATGGTAGGCCAATGCCAAATCTTAGCCAACAAACCAAATGGTAGGCTAACCGAAATCCCCCTAGCCAGCAAACCACAACGGTAGGCTAAGTCCAAATTGTAAAATTCCATAGCCAAATGCCCCGGAGTCCAGCCCTGGACCCCAAGAAAGAAAAAAAAAACAAAAAAGAGAGAAAAAAGGACTAAAATTAGAGATGTTTCGGTGGACTTGATCATTCCCAAAAAGGAATGTTCAAGGTAAAAGGCCCTAAACCCGGCTGAGGTGAAAACTCGAAAGGGCGCCTCAGGCAAAAATGGGTAACCCCTCGGTGTGAAAATCCGAAAGGGCGCACCGGATAAAGCTAGAGGGGGCCATCTTCGGCGAAACCCGAAAGGGCGCTTGAGATGGTGGTGTGAAAAAAAAATTTGAATGAGTGAAAAATGGAAAAAATGATGAAATAAGAGAATGACCTTCTCTAAAGGGAAGGAGATGCTGCCCGAGCTCACAGGTCGAGAAAGAAAGAAGGAACAAGACAAGCCAGGCCAAAAAATGGTGTCGACAACAAATGACAAAGCAAAGAGGTGCAGATAAGGATTGCACTGGTGATGCGGAATGTGAGGGTAAAAGGAGGACAGAAGCGGGAAGAAGGTGAGGTATTGCTGGGAGGAAGAGGGAGACGCAAGGAGAGAGAGACGCAGAGAGGAAGAGAGAGGAGGGAGGTGGCGGCTCACAAGGATCTTTAATTCTCATTCATCAAACAACTGCCTCTCTTGGAGGTTTACAAGAGCTTTTATAACCATTAAATCCTAATGACTTCCAAATGACGCACTAATGACTAAATTAACCCTCAGACCTAAAATAGTACGAAATTCGTACCCAAATAGCAGAAAAATAGAAAAGACCCTACTGGGCTCTTATTGGGCCTACATCCTCACTAAGACTACTCAAATACATAAAATTCATCAATCGGGTCTCTATTAGGCCAAATAAAATAAGCAAGGGACATCGACTTCGTTTTCGCAGATCTTCGATCCCCATCAACTGGTCCCAAAGAAAATATGGACAGTAATATGAAATCTGTCATTTCTTAATTAATGGGAGCTCGAGACAAGCCCTCGAGGTAGCCGGTAAAATATAGACATCGGCTCGAAACAAAAATGTAGCTACAAGGCTTGCCGCTCAAAGAACACTGGGCGCCCCACCCTGCAAGCTCGCCAAAGTGGCCCGGCGGGCAAGGAGCCCGGACTGAAGATCGGAGCGGTCCTGCTCCAAGGCGGCCGTCTTCGCCTCGGCCTCGGTCGCCCCTTGATCAAGAGTTGCAATGGAAAGCGCGCAGGTGGCGATGCGTTTCAGGACCTCATCCGCCGTCTTGCGCAACTTGGCGACTTCATCACAAAAACCGCGGCCTGCCCGGCCCTCAAAGTCTGGGCGTGCTCACAGGAGGCAGTCACCTGTAAGTCGAGGGATCTAACCTCCTCCTCCAGCAGGGAAATCTCGTCTTCAAGCTCTTGAATCTTGAGGCGATTAGCCGCCAAGGCCGCCTCCTGGTGCAGCTGCCTCATCTCACCCCAAAGAGAGTCCATCACGGCCATTTAGGGGTCCCCTCGACAGCCCATGAAATGATAGGCAAGAGTGCTCCTCTAGAGGACGTCTCGCACAGCCTCAACTGAAGGAGGGCTGCTCGCCTCCATAATAGCCTGTGCGGATCTCATAAAGGACTCATGCATCCCGTCAACCCTAGGCACCTGGGTACCCTAGGGGGCGTCTGGCCATGAAACGCCGTGGCTTGGAAATGTGCTAGGCTCTCCGAACAAGGCCTCGCTGGAGGAAGGCTGGAACGGATCACCGTCGGCAGCTGCCAGAAAGGAAGGAAAGGTCAGCACAAGGCAAAGATGATATGTTTACAAAACATATCATAATGAGGCTGAGGGAGAAACTAAGCGGTGAAGGTTCGGCAAGATGGCCACGAACCCTGCCTGCCTGACGACGTAGGAGCACTCCTCTGGCCCTCCTTAGGGCACGCCGTCTCTTCTTCGGCCTCCCTGGTGGTCGTCTCCAGACTTGGAGATTCCGGGAGGCGCAAACACTTCCCGGCCAAAGCGTCTACTGATCCACCTGCCAAGATAAATCAAGCAGGTTAAGTACACAAAGGCAGAAATGGCCAA
This sequence comes from Colocasia esculenta, assembly GCA_014218235.1. NCBI lineage: Eukaryota > Viridiplantae > Streptophyta > Magnoliopsida > Alismatales > Araceae > Colocasia > Colocasia esculenta. The sequence goes on along the minus strand of CM024755.1, from coordinate 119,683,088 downwards.
GAGGTACGAGAAGCACAATTGGAGTTTCTCAGCCATTCAAATTATCCGGCAAAGGCTCACTGGCTCCCAGGAGGGGATATGACCGCAGCATACGAGAGGTGGTCTCTATGCCGGCCGCGACCGTGGTAGAGGGAGGGTTGGCAATTGCTGGGCTCTCAGCCATCAGCTCCTCTATAAGCTGGACGATATCTGAAAAGAAGAAGAGATCGAACATTAATTACAGTGAGCCGAGTATTCCTCGCCCTGACAGTCCAAAGAAAAGTCTGACAGGACAAATGCAAAAGCTTGCGCTAGTGGCGGAAGTTTTTACCACTGCTTTCCCCGCTTGTTCTCCTGGGGATCTCACCCTCCTCAGGCGGAGACGCACTGGGAAGCTCGGCCGTGGATGAACTTGTCACTGAAAAAAAGAGGCGAAATTATTTATCGCATAAAGAAAAGAAAAAAAAAGAAGCGGTACAATGATAAGGCGAGAAGGGCCAAAAGGCACTTACTATCACTATGAAGGACTTGCGGCCAGGTCCTCCCATCTGACTCAACAAAATTGAAGTCCGAGCAATCAGGCAGCCCCGTCTCCGACCTAGAAGTCACAGATCGTGGATCGCCTGCAGCGAGGCTGACCATCAACGGTGGATGTGGTCACGTCCGGGCACCCCACTCCCTCGCCGGCAATAATGCTTGCCGACGCATGCCCTGAAAGAAAGAAAGAAAGACAAACGGCAAGAAAGTGTCAAACTTGAAGCTGTAAAACTAAAGTTGGGGGATGACGCGAAAAACGAATATTCACCGTACCCTGCTCAGTCGGGGACGTCCGAGGAAGATCCGCTCCATCAGGAGATGGCGTCCCATCGAAAGCGGGGTTGTAATCGTCGTCAACTAGGAGATTCGCATCTTCATGCTGGTAGCCCTAACGGGATCCTCACCCTTAGGGGAGCGCAAAGCTGCCGTGCAAAAAAAGAAGAAGCATGAGTCGTCACCTCTGATTTGGGTGCCCCCATTGACAAAATGCTGAAATATTGAAGTCCGGAAAAAGAAAATTAAAATTACCTGCCCCATCCGAAGGGGAAGGCCTGGAACCCCTCCCACGGGTAGCCAGTAGAGGACCAGCCTCCCTGCTTGCGCGGCGCTTCTGATTGTAGGAGGCGTTCTGCTTTTGCCTCGCCGTCAATTGGATGAAGCTTGCTGTTCAAAGAAAAGAAAGAAATTTGATCAGTATGGCAATGAAAAAAGCTCATACATTCATGCTGCAGGCGAAAAAGCATAAAAGTGGAAAGAAAGCAAAGCAAAGATTATGCGAAGAGGGTACATACTGCTCGGCACTGGAAAAAATGTTGGTGGAAGGACCACCTTCTCGGGCGGGATTTTCACAACATGGCCCGCCCCAACCACGGCACCCCAGAATCCAATAGCCTCGTGCCGCTCTCGATCTGGCTGACAAACTCAATCGGCCCGACACGGGCTATTGAATGCCGAATGTGCCTCTCCTACTGTCGCCACAGATTGTTGTTAAAGCTGCCCAGGAGAATAGGACTCGAAAGTGCTGCATCCGAAGGGTACCCACAGTCCAGCAAGAAATGGCGCCACCACGAATAAACACCTGGTGACGCATTACTGCCCCTCAAGGTCGTCAAACTACTGTCTGGACGTGCCAGGGGCTTCAAAGCCCCTACATAAGCATCCCGCTCAACCTGTCCAGAAGTCTGCCCCTTCACGCCGCGACGCCTCAAAGCAAGTGCCGTCCCGGCAAGTGTACGAAACTCTTGGCGAAGAAAGGACGACGAAATGAGCACCGCAGGCACGTCTGTCCTGGCCAGTCGTGTGCTCTCGGCCTCCTTGATCCGGTTGGCATACTCCCGAAACACCGAGTTATGCCGAAACCACCACCGGACATAAAGGATGTCTACCCGCCCCTCCCTCTGTTGCTTGGGGAAGAAACACTCGGGGGAAGGGTCGTGCTTGGCAAATAGCACCACCAGCTGAAAGCCACCAGTGCCGATCTTGACTCTTGTATAATCTAGCAGTCAAAGCAAATCAGCGTTGGGAGGAACAACCTGGTCATACCCGAAGTTGCGAGCAAAACGCACGGGTAGTACGGCTTCAAGTACAAAGACGCCCCCTTGCGGAAAATTAAGACGCTGGGGGTGAACACAACAAAGCCAGTCCTTGCAGAAGGACCCACTGGAAGCAGCACGGTGAGGTAGGCGGTAAATCCGCCCCTTGTTTCCCCTCTCGACCCAAGGCCGGAAGCCTCGCGAACAGCAGGCAAAGTTAAGTCCCGGCTATCCGGCTGATGGCACGAAGGAAAGTCGCCGTCGTGCCCTGGTCAACTGCTGGTATGCATCCTGGCCCGGACGATTTCGGAACTTAAGAAGCAGCGGTGCTGAAGGATCGTCGACGTCGACACTCTGGCACAGCTCAGGCAATAAAAGACCCGCCCAAGCACTCAGGTAGTGGGTCGCTAGAGAAACACTTCTGTCACGGGGAGAAGAACTGGCCGTCAAGTCTCCCAAACGTGAAAGATGTTGGCCAAAGCTGGCGGGGCCAGGGCCACTGCACATCGTCGGCGAGAAGACACGCTGGGTCTATGAGTTCCGGCCTGACCACCCCTCCTCCCCGAACGAGAGGACAAATGTGCCCAGCCAGTAAACAAGATAGATCGCCAGGTAAGTCCTATCTGGAAGCTGCCTCGGGTTCTAGCCGCCATCCCGAGGTGCGCACAAGTACCTAGGGTTGTCCTCGAAATCCACGGACAACTGCTTATACTCGGTCGGGTCACGGTATCTGAAGCAAACCCGTCGCAGAAACCAGTAGGGGCCGTTGTAGAAAAAACGGACCCATGCGTGAAAGCTCACTCGCACATTTCCCTTGGAAGCACTGGGGCACTGCTCTCTGCCGCACCTGGCTAAATCTCGCCAGACTTCATCAAATATCTGAAGCTGACGACATGATGTAGGAGCCGTCCCAGAAGAGTAGTCACGGTGAGGTGTCCAGGCACACCTCCTCGTAGAAACGGCCGGAGATAGGAAGGCCGGAAATCCTGTGGAAGGCCCACAGGTCAAAGCAGTCTCCCCCTCCGCGGTACCGAAGGTATTAAACCTTCGGTTGAACCTCTCTGCCAGGGATTGCAACAGCCTTGAATGACACGGATAACTGTGGAGGGCGGCCGAGACCCGTGCAGAAGGCCAACCTGGTCCAGTAGCTCGTAGTAGTGGTGCAAAACCCCCATCAGCCACTCGGTCGCACTAAAGCGGAAGCAGTGCGAAGAAACCATTGACCACCTGTCATACCAGCTGGCAGCCTCCCCGCTCAAAATTCGGTCGAGGAAGCAAAGTCGGTCCATAGCCCTCTGACGCGAACTGAGTGTCAGAAGGCAGCAAGATATGTCTAGCAAAAGAGGCCCCGGTCTTGTGCTGCAAATGGACCTCCTAGTAGCCGGCACGACTGAAGTCCCCCCTGATGGGGTGAACCGACTCGGAGCCAAAAAGTCCCAGTTGGTCTGCATCAGGAAACTGCACCTGAATGGGATAGCCAAGGGGAAAGCTGAGATAATTGAAGCCGCACGTCCCCAGCATGCTGTCGCGGCCTACTAGAACGGCCTTCTCCAGCTGGACCCGTTCGATCGCCAAAAGCCCATGGAACCCTCCCATCCGTCGGGACAACCTCTGAATAAATGGGAATAGGTACTCGTCCAGAGGAAGTGCTTGGGGTAGTTGTCTCCCCGCAAATAGCAGTAAACTCCTTCAAATCTGGCTGTTGAATCTGAGTCCACTGTGCCCTCGGACGGTGAGTGCTACTCAAAGGCCCCCGGGCGCACACCGTGACGCCGTGGTCAAGCCCTTGCAAGTCCTCCCTCGTGATGGCACAATGAGTAAACGAAGGCATTGGATCGTCCGTACGTCGGACAATGCCCTCCGGTCGGTGCGATGACCCGCTGCTTCCCCGTGATGGCTCGATGAACTAGGCATTGTCAACACTGCCAAGCAAAAAGTTTGACTGTCAGAAATGATGATGATACAATAGGGCAAGCAATTACAAGTGCAGAAGAAGAAATGCATTTAAAAAGATAGCCACGGATACCCGCCATCGCCCCTGTCTCTGACGGATATCCCTTGGGGGGCATTGTTGAACGCGAAAAATACCGAGATTTAAACAAAGCCCGGGCAATAAATCTGCCCGGAAAAAATATAGAGCTTTGGAAAAAAAAAAACTCCTGATCTCCCACTTGAACACCTGAGATAAACGGGTTCGAGTTCATATTTTAATTCGATTTAATTTGGATGATGTATTAAATGTAACGTTCGAAGGTCCGTTAGGGCGGAACATATACCCTCTGACGGGCAAAGTCAACGACCGAAGGTGCGTCCAAGTATGCGTACGTCGTGCACGTGTCCGGGCGGTCGAAACGGCCTCGACGTTCGAAAATGGAGACGAACGCACGTCAAACGGCTGCGAAAGCACGTCAAACGGCTACAAACGGGCGTCAAACGTGTGTCAACGAGCACTCAAATGGACTGAAGAAGACCTCGGGGGCCCTCCTTTATAGCCTGTATGGCTTGGGCACCCCCCCACGGGGTCTGTATGTGCTAAAGCCATGCCCCGCGGGGTAGTTCTGTGCCGCCAAAACCTCCCCCTACTGGGGTGCGCGCTGTGCGGACACCCCCTGCGGGAATGTGGCCTCGTGCGGCCAACCTCTGCAGGGGTGCCGCGCGTAGGCCACCCCCAGCGGGTGCCGTGCGCGCAAGCCACCCCCGGCGGGGGCGCGCGGACACCCCTAGTGGGGTGGTTCGCCGGCCATGGCCAAGCGTAGCCACCCCCCCCACCCCCCCCCCCCCCCCCCCCCCCAGCGGCCCTAAAAACCCCTATAAATAAGGGGGCAGGGGCCTTGAAGAAGGGACTTTTGCAAGCCTACGCTACACACACTACCTTTTGGCAGCTTGAACTTGGAAGAAGACCCAAGTGTTTGTGCTCAGTTCTGGGGGAGGAGAAATACCTCTCTTCCGAGCTCTGATCGTCCGTTGTCTGCACGTGCGTGCTGGGCCCCTGTGCTCCGCCCTTACCTCGTGACGTGGAAAGAAGAAGACGCCGCAAGTCAATATATAAAGACCCAAAATTTTGTAATTAAGTCCTTTCGTGTTTTAAAATAACACACACGTGAAGGGATGTTTATGTAAACGCCCAATGGAGGCACATACACCCCATTGAGGACATATATGCAAATGTCATAAATACAAAATATTTGAGGATATTTGTGGAATTTTAATTGTCATCTAAATTCCCTAAATTTCGGCAAAGGTCTTTTAACAAATGTATCGTATCGAAGGTATTCGGGTTTTCACCCTATGTAAATGAAACACCGACTCGGTTGGTGGGGAATGGTCTAGTACACGACCACCCTAATCGCCTGAAAAACGGACGCGCGCGGAAAAAAATATAAAATACTCGAGGGCGCAGGGTTTATACCCAATGCACCTTATAAATAAAAAATCTTTGTCTGTTTATTGTAAATAGTCTAGCACGCCCACGTACAAGATGTACATGCGTCTGCATTACATCGAAATCTAAAAAAGAAGAAATCCACCTTCCCCTTCTCGGGGAGAGGGGATTTTCGAAAGAAAATCTCTCCGCGTTCCACAAGTGCAAACAAAATTAAAGATACGAAAGCATCACACACAAAAGACACACGAATTTTATCCTGGTTCGGCTCTCCAAAAGGAAGTCCTATGCCTAGTCCTTTAGAACACTTGGGATTGCACTAACCAATAGAACATATCCCCTTAAGGACATACAATGCCCAATAGTGCTGGTCCTCCCTTCTACGCAAGGGGAAAAACCACCCAACACTCCAGCTGGTCTTCTTCTCTTTCCAGACAAGAAAGTAGCCCACTGTTTCACCTTAGCCAGGTGTTTCTTTGCAAGCTCAGAAGTAACTCACTGGTACAAACCCCAACAAGTTCTCAACACCCAGCACAAGCTGGTCTTCCCTTCAACAAGAGGCACAAACCCAAACTCCCAAGCTGGTCAGAAGCTTGAACCCGAATCCCTTAGACCAAGCTCAAGATGAACAATGGAGATGTTTGAACTGAGACGATGCCTAAGAGTAAAAGAGTATACAAGAAAATGCTCTCTTAGGCAGACCCACAGATCTCTCTCATAGATTCACAATGCCACACAAAGAGAGAAATGAGAGGATGAGGCTGAATGCTTTGAGGCTTGAGCAGATATTCTTGCTTGCTGGTTGTTTCATCTACGTGGTCAAAACCTTCATCTCTTTAGAGAGTTGTTGAACAAGAGGACTGTTGATAGATAGCCGTTGGAGTCCCTTGGATCCGATGCTTCTTCTTCTGCTTTTTTTGAATCTGACAGATGCTCTCTTATGTGACTAATGGATGCTTATAGCAGAGGAGAGCCTTCCAGCTGTTTCTAATGGATGCCTCAAGATTCTTTCTGTCTTGTGATCATTTAATGCTGGAGGCAGAAAGAAAGACATGTAGTCAGGTAGCCCATAGCTCTCCAATTTCCTGTGTTAGGGGGATAACTTTTTGTCAGTTGGAAATAAGGAGAGCTTTTTGTCAGAGGACATTTGTCTTTTTATCAGCAGAAACAAGGAGATTCAAATTTCATTGAGCGCCAAAGACATTTTGTTCATCAATTGATGCAGATAATAGTAAGTCATCAGTAATGATGCAGATAATAGTAAGTCATCAGTAATTGATGCAGAATATAAGTGAAAGACATTTTGTTCACCAATCGATGTGTTTGAAATCATATAAACACCAACTAGTATGTAAACATCAATCAAAATGATATTAAAACTATTGGTCATCAATTGATAGGATATAACACCAATCAGAATGATTTAAGCATACAGGTCACTAATCGGAACCTTACTTACCAATTGCTAAGTCATTTCATCAATCGCTATTTAAATAGCTTGATCAATCGGAATATTCATGACTTAGTCAATGGATCACATTCTGGTCATCAATCGATGCAAATGAAGACCAATTCATAAAATATAATACCAATTGAAATGGACTTGGTCTTCAATCGATAGTGCTTCCCCAATTGATGTGATAAAAGTCAAGTGCTCACCAATCGAAACGAGATGTTCACCAATTGGAACAAAATTAACGCCAATCGATATGGTGGTCACCAATTGGAATGAAACTTAACAGTAATCGGTACAAGAATAACATCAATCGATAAAAATTCTTCAGTAATCGAAATAGTTAAACACCAATCGATAGAGACTTTCTTCTCCAATCGATGACTCAGAGCAAACCTTCACCAGTAGAAGTCTAACTTCGACTTGCGACTAGTTGAAGAGCAAATCTTTATAATAATAAATATTTTCATAGTAATATAAGAGAAAAATATTATTAAATATACTTATGAGATTTATAATAAACATGAGTGTTTGTTATCACCAAAACAAAGGGATAAAATATAAGAGTGGTTCAACACATTCTTGCTTGATCTCCTACTCTGTTAGACATGTATGGGACAGACCATAGTGTGGACCTTGCTCCTGACTGTGTTTAACTGAGTGACGATATATCTTTCTAGTGGCTGATTATGTTCGTCTTCAGTGGACCATCGCCTCTTGATGAAGTCTTTATATATATATATAATCTAAAGGAAGAAACCTGATCATTTAAATGACTATCCATGATTGATTATTCACATATACCGATTGGGTCCTTGCATGGTTGCACCGCACTGTTATCTTGTTCTAATGGATCGTAATCATGATTGAGTTATTGTACAGGTTGTTGCATCGTTCCTTCTAACTGATCTCAGTCATGATTCCCTTGAACTCCTTACTTGAATGCTTAAGCTTTGTTATTGAGACCTTGGGAAATGTCCGGATTCTTATAGGGCTTCGGCTTTAGTGGATACCCAATGCCATGTGCAACAGGACCGTGCTGGGTCGTGGGGGAGAGAGCCCCGAAGTATGTATTAGGCTACTGGGTGTGGCATTGTACCATACGACTGCTAAATTGTTCTAGTTATCTTCCCTTCACTGTAAATGTTACTGCAAAGATTACTGAATGACTGTACTGAATGAATGACTACTGTCATCATTACTATTCATACTCTACTATTCCCTATTCCTTGAAATGCTCTATTGTTCTTTGCATGTTCAAATGCCCATTGAATGAGTGATTGGTCTAGATCTCTCAACCTGATAGGAAAGCATGTACTTGTGTAGGATCTGTTTTCCCTTGCATTGGTCCTGTTATAAAATGTTAAATACTTAAACCTAGTTTGGTTGTAGAGATATAATCCCTACTGAGCTTTTTCGCCCATAGCCTGCTGCTTAATATTTACAGGTGACTTTGAAGAAGAGACTCACACCGATGAGAAAGGGCACGAGTGATTGAGAGATCCTTGGCAGATTGATAAGAGTATTTTGAGCGGTGGAATGAGATGTAGTGAGAACATGAAACTGATGTAATAGATGATGATATTATGTTAGTCTGAGTCCTATATGTGGATGTATCTGAAATAGTTTTATTATGAAAGAGATTCAGTGAGTCTCTCTTTGCTAATGTTGTTGTCCGTTTGATTGATACACATGTTAGACGTTTAAACATTTAGACCTATAGATGTGCAATGCTTATTGCTCGAATGTTACCGAACGCAAAACTGTCTCGTCCCGAATGAGAGTAGTGAATGTAATTGTTTATATTCCGCTGCATATTGATCATTCGAGATGTGACTTGATGGTTTTCTTAATGTTTGAGACCTTCAAAGCTACCAATTAAAGGCCGCTACATCAATCTGTCAATCTACAAGTGATATGTATTGGACAGAACCAATGATGGGCAGCCGGTGGTGTGTCAGACTTGACCAATCATTGGCTGCTATTCATCTTCTACCATCAGTGGGTACCATGTAATCTGTGATGCCACATGCCACTATGTGAGTGATTAGGGTTGTTTAATAAAAGTGTAGATATAGCAGTAGTTGTTGACATGGTCGCCGTAGGTGACCAGACACTTTCCCAGGCTCTAGGCTCTGAGCTACCTTTTCTGGTACTAGAAAGGCAACCTTGTGGCTTGGGGGAGAAGCAGCTCAAAGCACTCAAGTTGTGGCACCTAGGCAGCCAGGCACTGGGCTGCCTTTTCTGAGCACAGAAAGGCATGCCAGGGAAAGTAAGGATGCCAGCTTTGGACTATTTAGTGTATCTGCAGGTGGAAGATGGCAAATAACACCTTTTCTCTCAAATAAATCTTTGTAAATGTGGGGGATCATATCATATCCACCTCAGTGTTCTCTTTCTTTAGAGATTAACAGGCTTTAGCTTTTATGTCTCAGGCTGACTAGACAGTTCGTTTCCTTAATGCTTTCCCTTTTCTTTCCAAGTTACCCAATCAGTGAGCAAACATGAACATTACTTTTTATTTTCCTTTCCTTATTTTATTCAAGGATTCTCAATCAAAGTTTTTAAGTAGTAATAATACACAGGAGCAACACCGTTCAATTATTAACATTTAAATTTAATAGTACATGCACATTCCTGTGCATGTTGATCTTAACTTTTACATGTTTTGTTGTTGATCAGGTAGGACCTGGTTCCTTGCTTCAAGCTCCACTTGATGATGGCTTTGGAAACAGTCCGTAAGTATGAAGTTTAAATCAAGGAGATAGAATCCATGTTTGTTCAAATGGATACTTCAGTTCTTTGTCAAGGGCAATTTTCTTATGATGCAGGGCAACACAGTCTCATTGTGAAAGTCAAACATGTCCGATGGAGCTAATAATGCCCCCTGATGACTGTCATGTGAATAGTTCCCTGTCTTTCACTCTGCAAGTAAGATATAATAATGTTGGGAAGCACCCCCCTTTATTTTTGTTCAAGTTTTGCCAGTTACAAGATTCATTTAAAACCATTTTCCAAATTCTGCAATTAATATCCCATTTGCTTGACCAATGTCTGAGCTACATTTTGCTTTTCTGGGTGGTCTGCCACTTGGGTGTTCAACCGCACTCAATTTATTTTTGGATGGATATTCTCAACTCTATCTTATGAAGTTTTGCAGTAGGAAGCCAAGTTCCTGTTCACCAAGATGTGGCGAATGTGCCTTAATTGTCTAAAGCTGACATTTAACTCTATTAGTTCTAGGGTACACATTACCTCTGTTTGTCTATTCTCTTAGTCTCATCTTCCCTAAGGCAACTGCTTGCATCCTGGAGGAGGTGTTGGTTGAAGACATTGTGGAAAGCTAGATAGTAGGGGCAGGTTGGCTGAGTGAGAGTTAAGCAGTTGCTGTCACATTGCGATGCAGAATTAGGATGATGGTATTTGCTACACAAACTTACCATTATACCAGGTGAATATGGTCAGAGAGTGTGAGAACTAGTTGACAGATTTTTCAAATGCAAGTGTTTGTTCTCTAGGACAGGTTAAATTTGTTGTTCTTTCTAGTATTTTCATTTGCTGTAATTCATTTTTCAGGTTCAAGAACTGTTCCCTGAAGGTTAAAGTCTTTCCCGTATTTGGGGGTGAGCTAGGGGAAGGTTGCATTCTCAAAATTTCCCAGAAAATGAAGAGTCATGGGAAAATCTTTCCTCAAAAACAAAAATTAACTTGGAAACTGTTTGCAGTGAAATTAAGATCCACATTTGTGATTTTTGTTGAAGAAACACACAAAAAAGAAACCCTGCATTTGCCTGCAAAAAGGAAATTCCTGTCTATTTCTCCACTGGGAGATAGATAGATCTGCAGGAGGAAACAAATACTCCCAGCATGCATGGAAAGTTTCTCAACTACCATTGTCACATGTTTGCAACACCCACATAACATAAAATCATTGGAAATTTTTGGAATGCACTTAGTTCCTTTGGCACTTCGATGGTAAGATTTGGGGAGTGGCACAAGATATGGCAAGAAGCTTGGATCTGAGGGAAGTTGGTGGATTTGATGTTAAAAGGATTTACTCTGTAGATGATGTTTCAAAATTGCTGGAAAAGAGAAACTATGCATTTAGGTAGAAAATTTGAAATGTTGTAAGAGAGGTCAAGCTTGGGATGTGCAGCCATTATCTTCTAGCAAACTTGTTCTACCTTCGGTATGGGTCCTTTATGTTTCTTGGCTGTTGGAACGCGGATTTTCTTTTCTTTTGATCTTTCGAAAAATGAATTTTCGCCCCGGAGGGTTCCTGTTCATTTGCTCTTTTTCGCTTTCTTTTGCGGGCGTGCCAGACTGTTTGCAAGAAACAGACAAAGATTTATTTTATGAGGGGTACCGGGTAAAAACCCGGCACCCTCGAATATTTCATTTCATTTTTTCCGCGTGCGCTCGCGTTTTCAAGGCGATTGTGGTAATCGTGTACTGGACCGTTCCCCACCGACCGAAGTCGATGTTTCATTTATATCGAGTACAAGACTCGAATACCTTCGATGCGTAATGTTTGTTAAAAGACCATATGCCGAAATTTGACAGATAACAGATGACAAATAAACTTCCACAATTTATTCAAGCATACATTTACGTTTACGCTCGCAACGGGGTGTTTGTGCCTCCGTTGGGCGTTTACATGGTAATGAGTACATTCGTGTTACCAATGGGGTGTTTGTGCCTCCACAGGGTAGCATGCCTCTACGTGTGTCGTTTTATGACACCGGAGGACTTGAACATGTGCCTCAACGTGTGTCGTTTTATGACACCGGAGGACTTGAACATATGCCTCTACGTGTGTCGTTTATTGACACCGGAGGACTTAAACATATGCCTCTACGTGTGTCGTTTCATGACACCGTAGGACTTAAACATGGCCGACGGGAGTCTTGTAACAACCTGTGGCGTCTCTGTGCGGGCGAGCGCAGGCGGTCCCGAACGTCGAGGACAGAGCACCAACGGATGTCGAAAACCTTTCCCGACACGTGCGGCCTATGCAAGCTCGCGCACGGACCAGTTGAAGTGTTTGCAGGTGTTCTGTGCAAACGCGTAGGCCTTTCGGTCTGTCTCCGGGGTGTTTTTGGGGTGTTTTGGGTGCCTTGTTCTGGGCGTAATGCCTGCGGCGTCTTCTTCTGGGCGTAATGCCTGCGCCAGGCATACGCCGACAATTCATTTCTTGAAGTTCCCGACAGGGTGTTTGTGCCACCGTCGAATAGCATTGCCTCTACGTACGTCATTTGGTGACAACAGAGGACTTAAATGAAAACGCCGGGGTCATATGACAACCTGTGGTGTCTTCTCACGGACGAGCGCAGGAGGGCCCGATCGCGGAGGACAGAACACCGATAGACGCCAAGGACTTTCTCCCCAGCACGTGCGGCCTATTTAAGCTCGCGCACGTAAGGCTCTCGGCGAGACCTTGAGTGGCATGCGATTTGTTCGCTGTGGTGCCTGGCCTCTCTCTTGGCGTTCAGGCGTCTCTGCAATGGGGGTATGCCCCCGTATTTATAGGATTTTGGGGGGGGGGGCATACCGGTGGGGGTACCCGCCCGACGGAGGCTCGGACGACACGAGCGTCGAGGCGGAGCGAACCGGCGGAGACGAGTGCGCGAGAAGCTGGACTGGCGGGGGTGCCCGCCAGTCAGGGCCCCTGACCGGCGCCCCCTCCTGCTGGCGGCCCCCCTGGCTGGCGGGGGGCTGACCGGCGGCCCTCTTTGGGGGCCGAACCGGCGGCCCCCCCCTGCTAGTGGGGGGCCGAACCGGCGCCCCCTCCTGGCTGGCGCGGGGGGCTGAACCGGCGCCCCCCCCCGGCTGGCAGGGGGCTGAACCGGCGCCTCCCCTGGTGGCGGGGGGCTGACCGGCGTCCCCCCCCCCCTGCCAGGAGCGAACGGCGGCCCCCCTCACTGGCGGGGGGGCTGACCGGCGGCCCTCCTGGGGCCTCCCTTTGGCCCACCACCTATATATAATGGAGTGGGGCCTTCTTCTCTTCGTATTTTCCTGCGTATTTCCCGGGAGAGAGCTCTGTGGGCCTCCCGTGCCCGGTTTGTTGGTTGACGGCCGTGCCGCGCTCGTGCACACGTGCGTCGCTTGTGCTTCTTCGGCCGTCCCACGTGCGTTTGTCCCCGTTTTCTGGAGACACGTGCATTTGACTTCCCCGAACCTTTCGGCTTCGGGCGCGGTTTCGAACGTTGATCCGGACACGGGATTTCTGGCATCCGGGGTACGTACTCTTCGCCGTCGACGAGCTTCTCGGGCATCTAGTTTCTGGGCCACTCCGGATTGACGCAAGCACTTGGGCTCGTTTGTTTCCGATGTCGAGCGAGGGATCAGGAGTTTATTCCCGGTTCCACCAGGGCGTGTTTGTCGCCCGGGGTTTGTTTAAGCCCCGATTTTTTTTTCGGGTTCAACAAATGCCCCCCACGGGATATCCGTCGGAGATGGAGGCGACGGCGGGTATCCCGTGGCGCCTCTGAAATGCATTTCTTTTCCTTCGCGTTTGCCCTTCCCCGTCTTCGAGCGAGGCGCCGCTTGAGGGACCCTTCTTGTTTCCAGAGGATGGCATCTCCTGGCCCGACGCTCCGCAGAGGGGTCAGGCGCGCGGGGTTGAAGGGATGCTCGACTTCTTCACGGCGTCTGCACATACTGTCATGGAGGAGGGTAGTCCCCCATCCGTGGACGCGGTGCGGGACTTCCTGGAGAAGAGTACCATCGCCTACCACTTGATGGGCTGCCCTCGAGATCCCTGGATGGTCGCTGTGGACTCACTTTGGAGCGAGGTGAGGCGGAGGCACCAGGAGGCGGCACGCCACAGGATCCAGGAGCTCACGGCGGAGATTGCCTTGGCGGAGCAGAGGTTGGAGGCCCTTCGCTCGCGAAGAGGAGGCGCGGTCAGCCGCGTCGAATCTTTGAGGGCCAGCCACTCCGGTTGTCATGCGGATATCGCTGCTCTTCGACGGACGCTTGAGGAGGTCTCGTCACGCCTCGCTGAGCGCGAGGCCGCGTCTCTTGGGTTGGCCGAGGAAGTGGCGGCAGCCGAGGCGGAGTTGACCGCCGTAGAGCGGGAGTGCGCGGATTCCCATGCCGCACTTTCTGCTCTCCAGGCCAGTTTGGCGGACTTCCGGAGAGGAGGGGCTTCGTCGAGGACAGAGCACCAACGGATGTCGAAAACCTTTCCCGACACGTGCGGCCTATGCAAGCTTGCGCACGGACCAACTGAAGTGTTTGCAGGTGTTCTGTGCAAACGCGTAGGCCTTTCGGTCTGTCTCCGGGGTGTTTTTGGGGTGTTTTGGGTGCCTTGTTTTGGGCGTAATGCCTGCGGCGTCTTCTTCTGGGCGTAATGCCTGCGCCAGGCATACGCCGACAATTCATTTCTTGAAGTTCCCGACAGGGTGTTTGTGCCACCGTCGAATAGCATTGCCTCTACGTACGTCATTTGGTGACAACAGAGAACTTAAATGAAAACGCCGCGGTCATATGACAACCTGTGGTGTCTTCTCACGGACGAGCGCAGGAGGGCCCGATCGCGGAGGACAGAACACCGACAGACGCAAGGACTTTCTCCCCAGCACGTGCGGCCTATTTAAGCTCACGCACGTAAGGCTCTCGGTGAGACCTTGAGTGGCATGCGATTTGTTCGCTGTGGTGCCCGGCCTCTCTCTTGGCGTTCAAGCGTCTCTGCAATGGGGGTATGCCCCCGTATTTATAGGATTTTGGGGGGGGGGGTGGGGGCAAACCGGCGGGGTACCCGCCCGGCAGAGGCTCGGACGACACGAGCGTCGAGGCGGAGCGAACCGGCGGAGACGAGTGCGCGAGAAGCTGGACTGGCGGGGGTGCCCACCAGTCAGGGCCCTTGATCGGCGCCCCCTCCTGTTGGCGGCCCCCCTGGCTGGCGGCCCTCCCTTTGGCTGGCGGGGGGCTGACCGGCGGCCCTTTGGGGGCCGAACCGGCGGCCCCCCCCTGCTAGTGGGGGGCCGAACCGGCGCCCCCTCCTGGCTGGCGCGGGGGGCTGAACCGGCGCCTCCCTCTGGCTGGCGGGGGGCTGAACCGGCGCCCCCCCGGCTGGCGGGGGGGGACTGACCGGCGGCCCCCCCCTGTTGGGGGGACCGAACCGGCGCCCCCCCCCCCCCCCCCCCCCCCCTGCCAGGGGGCCGAACCGGCTCCCCCTGTGGGGGGAGCGAACCGGCGGCCCCCCTCACTGGCGGGGGGGGGGGGGGCTGATCGGCGGCCCTCCTGGGGCCTCCCTTTGGCCCACCACCTATATATAATGGAGTGGGGCCTTCTTCTCTTCGTATTTTCCTGCGTATTTCCCGGGAGAGAGCTCTGTGGGCCTCCCGTGCCCGGTTTATTGGTTGACGGCTGTGCCGCGCTCGTGCACACGTGCGTCGCTTGTGCTTCTTCGGCGGTCCCACATGCGTTTGCCCCCGTTTTCTGGAGACACGTGCATTTGACTTCCCCGAACCTTTCGGCTTCGGGCGCGGTTTCGAATGTTGATCCGGACACGGGATTTCTGGCATCCGAGGTACGTACTCTTCGCCGTCGACGAGCTTCTCGGGCATCTAGCTTCCGGGCCACTCCGGATTGACGCAAGCACTCGGGCTCGTTTGTTTCCGATGTCCGAGCGAGGGATCGGGAGTTTATTTCCGGTTCCCCCAGAGCGTGTTTGTCGCCCGGGGTTTGTTTAAGCCCCAAATTTTTTTCGGGTTCAACATTGGCTTACAAGGATTTTTGCACCAATATTGTGGCCTTATCATAGTTGTCAAGGCGCCAGTGCCCAAGGCATTCTTGGGGTCCTTGAGCACCTAAGCGCTTAGTTGCTTGCCTAGGCGGCTCTTAGTCGTCCAAGGTGGAGTCCAATGTGGTATCTCCCTCCTATATGGAATTTAAGTATGTAAAGGTACATAGTGAATGAATAATAAAAAAATGCAATAAGAATGTTAATATGTCATTATAATTAAAATTAGAAACATAATATTCACTGCAAAAATATTACAAACGCCCCATCGTCGACGTAAATGTAAATGACATATTGTGTAAACGTCCAGTGCAGGAACAAACTCCCCACTAAAGGCGCAAATGTAAATATCATAAATGCATTTGAGCACACTTGTGGAAACTTATTTCGTCATCTATTTCTTTTAAATCTCGGCACAAGGTCTTTTAACAAATGTATCGCATCGAAGGTGTTCGAGTTTTTACTCGATGTAAATGAAACACCGACTTCGGTCGGTGGGGAACGGTCCAGTACACGACCACTCCAATCACCTGAAAATACGAGCGCACGTGGAAAAAAAAATGAAATGAAATATTTGAGGGCTTCAGGGTTTACACCCAATGCACCTCATAAAATAAATCTTTGTCTGTTTCTTGTAAACAGTCTGGCACGCCCGCAGAAAGAAAGAAAAGAAAAATATATAAACGCCTCCGAGGCGAAAGTATCGGGGGGATAAAAAAATTCCGCGTTCCAACACTTGCTAACTATTGACTTAGAACGATTAGAAGTACCTTCCTTAAACCTGAAGTCTGAAGAAGTTTGGAACCCTTGAAATCTTTTGGAGCCTCCTTTTTCTTCTCCCCTTGCTTGAGCACCTTAAGCTCTTGCCTTGAGGTGGGAGGAGGGGTAGGGGGGCATTTATAGGGGCTCCAAAGCGGCTAGGGAGAGGGGCTTAGGGCAGTTCCAAGGGGCTAGGCAGTTTGGGGCTGTTGGACCCGTTATTTGTTCCAGAGTTTATCGAAAACCAATCCCCCTTGACTACATCGGGATTATCTATATTCGGGGATGGACGGAATACTTCAGAGTTAATGCCTCCCCAATGCATATTTATATGCTCTATACTCCTCGACTATGTCGAGACCAAGTCATGTTTGAGGGGGTGTATGGAATTGAGAAAGGAGTCAACGTTGTCGCTCTCCGGAGTACACCCACATTCAAGGCTTATTGCCCCAATCAAACAGATAGCAGGAAGGGTTTGTTTACATACTCTCCAAGGTCGAGAGTGCGTGGCACGTGCTTCGGACGAATATGATTTCCCCAGCAGTCCCGGAGAAGGCGATGGTATGTAGACAATGACGGAACCTTGTCTCCGACCACCTCACGATCTCCAACACGCACCAGAACAATTTTCGGCAGCAGCGACGAATCTCCACAGGGCCTACGCATTGTTCTGCCCCTGCAGAAAACATTTTATGGAGGAGGGGGCTGCGCTCTTGAAGGGGGGGGGGGCTGTTGGGTCTAGCAGATCCCCAAAGGGGGTCGCGCAGGCCCAACCATGGCCTTTTGTTCCTGGTGGGCCCCGTTGGACCCCAACGACCGCCCCCATTTGGGGAGGGTGGTGCCAATGGCTAGCCCCCCTTTTTGGGGGCCTACCGGATCTGACAGCCCCATTGTTGGGACTGTGGAACCCGCTGGCCCCTCTCCTGCCCATGGCATCTCCATTTTCTATAAATAGCCCCCCTCGGGGGTCTATAAAAGGGACTTGAATTCTAATTTCTCGGAAGATTGCTTTCTTTTCTGAAGAAGAAATCTACAATTGTTTGTGACCCATGGTTCGTGGACCGTGGTTCATGCTCGTGCATTGGGCGGGTTGCGTAAGCCTACCAAAGGTATGAATTTACCAAAATATCCTTAGGCTTTGCATGTATACCCTCATAAGTCCATGCCCATGCCATATATCGTCCGTTTGTCTAATGGATGGTGGTTCATGTGTAACTCTTTGAAGTTACGAAAATGCCCCTCCTTATAGACTGAACATTTCTAGTACTGCAAATTGCAGTCATACCTTACAATTTCCATAAATTATGGCTATGCCTTTGTACTCCGTAATTTGTATTAGTATGGAATCCATCCTAAATGGACAACAATTTGTCGACCACTATTTGTATGTGTGCAAATGATGAATATAATGGAATATTGTCATTCTCATTTGACATGTTCGTGGCATGGTTCGTCAGACTGCGCGAATCGACCGTGCCGCATTCCTCGTGGCACAGTACCGTACCGTATCGTTGAGATACGATGAGAAAGGGTCGAGTTTGATTTTTGTGTGTGTTTGTGACTTGATCAATATTTAAAATGATCAAAGTTCAAAAGAAAATGAGCAAAACATAAGAACATCACATAAATACGTTGAAAATTATAAGAAACTCTTTTTAGACATTCATGTCAACTCAACACAATCATCTAGTACTGTGATCTATGCCGTCTTGGGTATACGAAGTGGATGCCAATTAAAGTTCTTATTATCTAACTATACGAAATTTGCATCCCTCCATGACCAAGGGGATTTTGTCAAGGATGGGCCTTCGTAATGTAGTATTATTATATGAATTGGATGGTATTATATCATATTGCAGTGGTCTGAGCTAGTCTAATTCCTCGTCGATCTCTACGGACTCGTCGGATTCTAGCAAGACTCTGTCGGAATTTAACGACTCGTCAGTCACCGGTAGTTGGAATTCGACGACTCGTTGGTCGTCAGTAGCCAAAATCTGGCGACTGGTTGCCGACGAAATCATCGTATTCTAGCACGACTTTGATTGTGAGCACCTTGATAGGACGACATCCGATTCTAAAAATAAAGTCAAATCTGAAGTTACCATAATTATCAGAAAAATATTCTGATTCTAAAAACATAAATATCAAGAATTATTAATACATAGATATTGAGATTAAGTCGACCTAATGATTTTTGGGTAATTTTCACGTGAGTAATTTTAAAAATTAAACTAAAATCATCGTAATTTGTATCATCTCTTAATTAGCTTATGTTTAAAATTTTATCTCAATTAGACATCATTTAGACCCCTTAGATGTGTTGGATGTGGGGAAGAAAAATTAGAAAAAAAAAGAGGGGGTGGGTGGGAGACCGTACCGTCGTGGTATGCGGTGTACAGCCAACCATGGTTCATGGTTTTGTGGCAAATTACATATATGCCCCTGCTTCTACAAATATGTTCGTGATACATCCATTCAACTATCAAACCTTTCAAATGTCGTCTCAGTGCTCTCGAAGGTTGTTGGATATTTCAAAACCTTCTCCACCCGTCCAAAGCCCATACTAAACCCACGGGTCTGGTCAAATTACTGTTATACCCCTGCAGTTCAAACATGGTCTAAGGACATCCGAACCTTCCAAAACATGACCTCAGAGTCTCTGGAAGTCGGGAATTGCAGCATACCCCTTTTTGCAGTCTCATGTTTATATCAAACCACTGACTTGGCCAAAATTATCAAAATACCCTTGGAAATAAAAAATCCCTAAAGTGGTTGTGAGGTCCACCTATGGTTACTTAGAGGCTAAGGAACCCCAATTTTATTTAACATCTCATAACTTTTAACACTTCAAATTTTACCCTAAAGTTTCAGAAATTGTGCATGTGCCCTTCTTGAACTGTTCAACATTGTATTTATGTCCCTGGTCAATTCAGGGGTATTATAGAATCACTTTAAGTTGCACTTGTTTTTTAGGATACTGATATGGAACGTGACACCAAAATGGTAAATGGATCTGGCTATATGGTTTGGTTTCCTGTGCTCTTTCACCATTATGATGGATGTGAAGCATACTTATTTGAAGCATATGGAATGAGGGAAGGAGAAAGACCCTTATTAGCATAATTTTGTGTGTGAAAGTGGTTATGGACCATGTGGGAGCAAAATGATATAACCTGCATCTATATGCTTTTTCTTTGAGCCAATTGACGTTTCTTTGTACCCTCTTGTTTTTGTATTTCAAGAATCATACCTTCAGAACTGAAATGAAATGCTAATCGGATATGCTATGTTATTAACTAAATTACTACATTGTAAAAGACCATGCAGGATTCATTTTCTGTTCACATTTTTGCAGATTTGCCGCGTCGAGGACCTTAATGTCAGCGGTATTGTTAGAGGAAGTATTCTGCATATTCACAGAGCAAGGACTGTCCTTATTGAAACAGATGGGTTGATAAGTGCATCAGAATTAGGTAATAAAAGTCGTCTTGGTTCAAAGCTTACTAATCTGGCCATGCTTTGATTAGCTTCTGTTATTATGCTAGATATTTATTTTGATCAAATTTTTGAGTTTTTCTGAGTCAGGTTAATGGTTTGGATTTTGCATATGCTTCTTGTGTCTAATATGTTGGATTGTTGGAGCTCTTTTCCAGGATGCAAAGAAGGTATTGGCAAAGGAAAATTTCAGAGGTATGGTGCTGGTGGAGGTGCAGGTCATGGAGGAAGAGGTGGTTCTGGGTTTTACAATGGGACATTGTTTGAAGGTGGTAAAAGATATGGTGATGCTAATCTTCCTTGTGAATTAGGAAGTGGAAGTGGGAGCTCAAGTGAGATGCTTGCACATGTTGCAGGAGGGGGGATGATTGGTAGGCTACTACATTTCTAGCCATTTTCAAACATAGTTAGTATTGCTATTTATTCATACATGTGTTTGATTTGCATTTGTAAATCATCTTACCTATGTTGTAAAACCATAGTATGGTGGTTGGAAAAGCCAATCCAATTGGCCCATTGTTCCCCTCCACAATCACTATTAATATTGTTTAATCTCCTCACTAATAGACTAATTAATTAGTGTTACGGTTTAGTCCCATATCGGAAATCCATGGGAGTTTCACCTCTATACATGTGAAGGATACCCTCAACTAAATGCCTAGGTTTTATGTTAGAGTTTGGGACTTAAACATGGTATCAGAGTAGGCTTACCCATTGGATTCTCTCTTTGTATATGGGCACTTGCCCCTACCCATGTCTGCACCCCAAACTGGTTGGTTTGGTGTAAGGGGTTGCTGTGGTTTAGTCCCATACCAAAAATCTGTGGGAGTTTCACCTCTATATATGTACAGGATTCCCTCAACTCAGTGCTAAGTTTCAGCTTAGATTTCGGGCCTTTAACAATTATAGGGTGTTTGGTTGCGGTTCTTTTTAAAAAGCTATTTCTAACTAAAAAATTATAGTGTGTCAATTTTTAACTGAAATTTTATAATTGAGAAAAATTATTACTATTTGTTTGGTAAAATTGGTATAATTTTTAAAATTTTTATAGACCTATTTGATGGGTACTTTTCACTCTATTATTTTTTATAATAAAAATGACACAGGCAGGGGGGGGGCTTTTTGCGAGAGGGAAGGGAGGTTGCAGGGGTTCGACGGCCAGCAGGCGGAGGAGCTCGAGGGCGGCGGCGCGGCAGACGGTGAAGGACATGCACAGACTGACGGGGAGGGGGGTTGTGGCGCCCAGCACTCCCCCTCCCCTGTCGCCCCACTTCTCCCTCTCTCTCTCACGATTTCTCTCTCTCTCTCTCTCTCTCTCCTCTCTCTCTCTCTCTCTCTCTCGCATACACAGACCGTCGCCGGAGGGGGAGATCACCCTCCGTTGCCCCCACCCCACCACTCCCCTACTGGGGTGATCCCTCTGACATGGCGGCGCCCATCGCTCCCCCTCTCCTGTTCGTGGTGGCCGCCACAACTCGAAGTCGACGATCCTTATAAACTTTCCAGGTCGAGCCATGGATGGCAAAGTCGGTTGACTCAGAGCGGAGTCGGCCGACTCGGAGCGGAGTTGGCCGACTTGGAGCGGAATCGGGCTTTGGCGACCCGATTTAGGGGGGGGGGGCACCCACCCACGGTACAAGGTGAAATCGGGTGGATTGATTGGAGTCAGCCCAACTCAGCCTGACTCCGACCGATCCACCCCGACTCCACTCGCTCCAGGCCGCTTCCATGGGAAGCGGGGCTGTGGAAACGCGGAAAATCTGTACGTTTCTCTCTTTCATCTTTCTTGATTTGTTATTCGAGTTTGACTTGATTTGTTATTTGTTTCTTTTATTTCTTTTGCTTTGCGGGGCGTGCCAGCCTGTCTAACAGACAGAAGTGAGAATCCACACAATGCGGAGAGAAAATTTGATGTCCATAGAATGGACAAGTGCGCTACTTTTTAATCTGAACTTCATTGGTTCCGCATTTTTTATTCATCAGGCGATTAGGGTAGCGTGTGCTGGACCCCTGTGTAGCAACCCGGAAAATTCAATATTTAAAAATTCGAAATAATACAGTTCTATAAAAACGGAATAATAGAAACATACATATCATTATTGTATGTGCAAGAACACATTTAAAAATTTCGTAAAAATTATAAAACAACCCCAAATATTATCCCTAAGTGTTCCACGAAGAAATTCATGCAACGAAAAATCCGATTGGTCAAGCATACATCACAACGTGACTAATTATCCAAATTAGGAAACTAAGTCGGAAAACTGTTAATACAGAAAGATAACGCGCCCATAAATTAAACGAACCTGTCGGAGAGACTTCCAATGTCATGTAATGATGACCCATTAAGAAAATTGGGCTTAGAAAAATAATTCGAGCCAAATTTTAGAATTTGAGGTGAACTATTATTGTAATTATGGAATAATTTAGAAAACCCATTATCATGTGAACCAAATAGATTAACAATTAAAAATAAAATGATGGGTAGACTTCAAACAATATGTAATGATAATCCATCATGAGAAATTAGATCAATGGACCTCCCATAGCCATGAATAAAATTCGAAACTCTAATATTCTCTAATTTAAAAGGGGAAATTTTATAAGTTAAAACACATTAAACAAAAAGAAGTGGTGGGCTTGGTTAAATGGATCATATAAAAGTTATTGGGCCAAAATAGAGATTTTTAAAAGAGAAACAATAGGAAAATATCCTAATTCGTAACTAAATTATTACTTACATAGAAAAGAGGTATTTAATACATTAAAATGGAAGTTTGAGTTGGATTGGGATTCCTAAACCTACCCTAATGGGTTGGCCACAAATTTAGCTCCCATCCTAACCCAATTAGGAGTTCTCATGCTTAGAAAGGGGAGAGGAAATAGGAAATTCCGAAATTAATAGTAATTAGAGTCCTATTAGGAAATAGAAAGGGGAGAGACATAAATACTTTCTTTAAACCCCCATGACCGGCCCTAGCTCGTACCCAAGACTTGTTGGACCAGGAAGAGAGGCCAAGGAGGAGGGGATTTCGTGTAAAGAAGCACTTCTCAAGCTCTCTCTCTCGTTCTTCAAGTTCTAGTTCTAGAAGTGGAAATCGTCCAAAGGTAGGCATTCTCACGAGTAAAACTAAATCAATTTCGTCTGTAGGTTGATCTAAACCTCAGGAACAAAAGCCCTTTGGTTTTATAATTTTCCATCGAGCATATCTTTGGTTCTTGATTTTTCATGTTCTGTACTCATCATGACCCCGAACCCTCTTCTTAATTCTTGTTCTCCTTGTATACTCAACCCCATGCCACGAGATTTTTACTGTAGGAACTGATGCATGTTAGGCATCCTTTGCCCCCGAAAGCTCTAATTTCCATCCATCTTATCATGCGAATTAATTCGTTGATCTCATCTGTGTACTGTTCTTAGTACTCCATGAACACCATGACCAAAGCATGTCGAAACCCTATTTGTTTTCCAATTCCTATTTACTGTAAGTACCCATGCATGTCTAGAACAATTCGCTACTGGTTTCATGATTTTTCATCGTTTGTGCAATTAGTTGTGATTTTCTGAATCACCCTGTGTCAAATAGGGTAAGTCTGGCCCGAAACCCAATGAACTGTTCTTTCCATGTCAGACTCGGGCTCAGACCCTGGTCGCGTTCACAAGGGCGTCGCGACAAAGCGTTCCGTCGCGATCTGATCGCGACAGTTCCGGTCGTCGTGATCCAGCTGCCAGTCTGCTGAACCCGTCGCGACCCTCACATGACCCCGTCGCGACCTGCCTGCTCGAACCGACAAGCCCGTCGCGACCTGTACCAGACCCCGTCGCGATCTCAGTAGACCCTGTCGCAACCCTCATTAGGGTGCGTCGCAATTTGACTTTTTGCATGCAAACCCATATTCGTGCATGTCTTGTTGTTCTACAGTCACCCCATGTCATGTTAACTGCTTGATATACAAAAAAGCGAAATGTTAATTATTGAATATATTTTAATTAATTTTAGTCAAACACATGATCTATCTTGTCCATGATTTTCTTATTCACATGCACACATTTTGAACCATCCAAATATGACTTAATTGGCATGAACATGTTACATAATTTATCTGGTAATTTATGTCATTAAATTGCCTCATTCTTAAATATACTTGTGTACGTTTGCTCGCGAAGGGTATTTTGAATTTTGGTTTATGCAGTAAGGTTCTCTTTGTGATTATCTTTGCATACTAGTGATATCTGATTTAATATGTATGAATTATGGCTTTTCCACAATTATGCATGTAAGGGGGTTGATTTTGCAAAATTCCTTCCCAGAAGTACTAGCCTTCTGGTTTGCACAAGAAGAGACTAGAAGTAAGGTTGGGAACATTCTATATGTCATTTGGCTCCAAGCACCTGCGTCCTCAGTTTTGGCTCCATTTGTGGGTCATATATGGGGCTCATCAGCCTCTGGTTTGCATTGTAGTAGAGAATGCATATATTGCTTTTTATTTTATATATTGCTACTTTCCTGCTCTTTGGTATTTGTGTATATTTTTTTACACAAGATCTATACAGCTTTAATTCTTAAATTTACTAAAAATCCCACTATTAGTCCCAAAAGATTCTGTGCTGGTAAGGCCGAAATGTGACTTTGTTTCTGATTTTGTTTATGAAATGCAAGATTTAATGTTCTCCAAGAAAAAGGGAAAGAAACCCATGAATGCCAAATGTTTATGTGAGCTAAAAGGTCAATATTGGGTTTGGGGGTCACTACCAAGATGATTTCTTTATGCCCATGTTGACAATTTTTTTAATCCAAAAAATACCCCAAACAGAAACCGGTGGACCCCCCTTGCGCACAGCCACCCCCCGGCAGGGGTGTCCTGCGCGCCAAGGACACCCCCGCGGGGGTGTTCCACCTTCGGCGCCCCCCTGTTTGGCCCCTTGGCACCTCTATAAATAGAGGGCTGTTGACACGGGGGGGAGATTTCCGTTCTCCTATTTCTTTCACACTCGGTTTTGTTTCATTCGTTTTTATTTGGTGCATGTATTCATTTATTTCCATATTTTATATTTTTGATATTTGTGGGGCGTGCCAGCCTGTCTAACAGACAGAAAAGAGTCCGCGCAATGCGGAAGAAGGATTTTGGTGTCCGAGGAATGGACGAGTATGGTGTCCGTGGAACGGACGGGTATGGTGTCCGAGAAACGGACGGGTTTGTGTCCGCGAACGGACGGGTGTGTCCGCGAACGCACGGTGCGCCGTTTTTTATCTGAACTTCTTGAGTCTCATGTCTATTCTCATCAGGTGATTAAGGTAGCATGTGCTGGACCTCCATCTCCATCGACCGGAATCGATGTTACATTTACATCGGATTAAAACTCTTGGTATTTATTTAACACCAGTTCTAACCCGAATACCATTTCATAGTAAAGGACGAGAAAAATATACATGCTTTTTCTTAGAAAATCCTGATTATGACATGTTTTTCCTTTCTTTTGATTATTTTGAAATGCTTTTTGCTTTGGATATTTTATTTCTTTTTTTTTTTTGAAATGACTGCCTTTTTGGGAGTCCAAAGTTTGATTTCTTTTGAAAAGGGGAGCGGGTATATACCCGTGGACCGATTTGAGGTTTTTCTCCTTTTTGCAAAAGGTTGATTATGGATTTTTATTTGGGAAAACGGAGATTATCATTATGAACGGGCATCTGCCTATGGATTTTGATTCTGAGCTTGGGGGATTATAACCCAGAACAACACTTCCGTATTAGAAGGTGATTGTGCAAATTTTATATGAGGTTCTTTTACAATGCCATTTCTGAGCAGAGTCCGAGTTGAGGTAGAGTTTCTTTTCTCCTCATTTCGCACTCATGTGCGGGTACAATTTTCGGAGAGCATATGGATGTATCTCCACGGAAGTCCTTGTCTAAGAAACATATATATAGACCACAAATTTGTGAATATACGAATATGTCCTTGGCAGAACTTCCGCTTGGGCCAGAGTCTCCTCAAGAAAACATATACATATAAGCACAAAATCCACCATCCCAGAGACTTGCTCGATGGGCGGGGAGAACATGGGTATTTAAATACCATGTGTCCATAGAGACTCGCTCGATATGGACGGCATTTAAACTTCGGGATATCACCCCACAGAGACTTGCTCGATGTAGGGGATGGAGATTAAGAAGGAATGTTGATGACGATTAGCCGACCGCTCTCCTCTCCGCGCCTGGCCTATCGGGCTAAAGAAGGGGATTTGTACCTTCGCACACCAAACAGGAGGGATTTGAGAATGAGAGAGGGAATGAGCAAATGCTCTTTTCTATTTTTCTGGGATTTTTCCAACAGGGCTTCGCCGGGGCAAATGGAAAACCCAACAGGGCTTCGCCAAGGCAAGTAGAAGACTCCTCCCCTTTCCTTTGGAATAGGGGGGGTATTTATAGGGGTTTCGGCCCCTTACATGCGTGGGAGAGGAGAGAGAAAGAGCCCCAACCGATGGTGACCTCATGATGAGGTCACCATCGGTTAGGGCCAACCGATGGTGACCTCATCATGAGGTCACCATCGGTTAGACAAAACCCCCCTCTCCTCTCTCTCTCCGTCGGTTAGGACCCTCCTAACCGATGGTGACCTCACGATGAGGTCACCATCGGTTAAGGGGAGAGAGAGAGAGGAGAGGGGTTTTGTCTATAAATACCCCCCCTACACCCTCATTTACAAGGCCATCTTGCCCAGGTGTTGGAGTTTTTTTTCTGTCTCGGAGTTCTGCCCGACTTCTCGGAGTTCGCCCCTCGCCGAGCGAGGTGCCTTTGCAGCCTCGGAGTTCTTCCTCGAGCTTGTTCTTTGTACTTGTTCTTTGTATTCGTCTATAGACCTTGTGCTGCCGGAGGTGACGTTAGTCGGGAACCGCTTCATGGGCTGTATGATTTTGCGGTCGGCCCGGGCGGAGTTGCTCCAATGGCGGGACCATGTCCGCCAAAGGTTTTATCGGCTGCCCGAATTGGTTAGTCCGCCTTGCCCCTGGTTGTCCGTCCGGCTCTTCTTCGAACAAAGGGGTCAGGAGACCCTCTTCCGGGGCGAGACTTTCATCATGGCCGCCCATGGATGGAGCGGGTCGGTCGGCTGGCCTGGCGACTTTCTGGCAAGGGAGTTCGCTTATGATCTCCTCCTGCTCTTCTTCTTCCTCGTCAGATGGGTCGAAGACGAAGGAATTGACCCGTACCTCCACTTCTGGGATGGGTTGGGGCTCCTCCCCCCAGAAGATGATGGTTTTGATGAGGTCGGGCAAGCTGGGCTTTTCGCCGGGCGACGGGGCGAGCTTCTTTCCTCGTCCGCGGCCCTTTCCCAGCCCTCGGTTGCGGCGCCGATATGTTGCCACAGGGGGCGTGTCAGCCGGCGACTGCAAGCTTGCAGGTGGTGGTATTGACACCATGTTGCACGAGAAGTCCTTCAGCATTTCTTCCAGCTTCTCGATAGTAATTTCATCTTCCTTGTAGAAGATGGCCAGTTCTTCGGGCAGAGGCAGCTTCTCGCCTTCTTGAGCCCTTTGTAGCATTTGGTGGAGCCAGCGTTTAAGCCTCGTTTTGCGCTCTATTTCTTCCCACGGGATGTATACATCCAAAGAGACTCCCCAGGTGGGCTTAGAGGGGATATATTCCTCCAATTCATCAATGAGCTTTTGTAGCTTCTGGAGCGGAGTCAGCTTCGCAGGGGCCGCCATGGCCACTGCTTGCTCAGCTCGCTCCTTCAGGCGTCTTTTCATGTTCTTTTGCCTGTTCTTCTCTTGCTTTAGCGCCCGCGCCATTTCAAGCGGCGTGAGCTCCTTTGCTGGTTTGGATGCCCAAGAGGCGTCCTCTCGGGCGGAGCGGCTGTGCGACCCTCCCTTTTTAGGGAATGCCAATGAGGGGCGCATTCTGGAGGCCACGGTGGTCCAGCCAACTTCATCTTGCTGGTGCTGGAAAGTAGAATCGATTGCTTGCTCGATTATTTCGGGCGGCAATTCTTGGAATTCAGCCCAGTAGGGGTTTGTCTCTTGGGCGGCCGGCTCCATCACTGGCTTCTTGCCCCTGCGGTCTTTATTTTGCCGCTTAAGTATTTGCGGAGGCGAATTTTCGAAGAGCCGCCCCCTACTCCTATCTTCGGGAGTTTGTTCACGGGAGGGGAGACTTGATGTTGTCGAGACCCCTTCCTTCGCCGAGGAGGTTGCTGCTGGGCTTCTTGCCTGGCCTCGGACTGGATTGTTGGATTGCCTTCCGAGTCGATCTTTCCCTTCTGGATGAGGGATTTGACCCAGTCTCGGACAATCAGGCACATGTCCGTAGGGTGCAGCAACATGGCATGGTATTTACAATACATGGGGTGGTTTATTTTTCTTTTCGTGTATGCCGGCGGCGGCTTATGCGCCTTCACACAGCCTTGCTGCAAGAGTTTTTCGAAGATTTCCCCAGTATTTGCGGTCGCAAAGGGATTCGGGGAGACTCGCCATCTGGGGTACCATAGGGTAGGGGCCTCGTCAGAGGAGCCGACTTCTGTCATATCCGGATTCTCTTGATTGTATCTTGAGATGGGCTGCTCCTTTAGGGATATGTTCCCGAATTGCTGGTCCAGGCTCGGGCCTCCAATGTTGGCTGTGGACCGCATCGGCGATATGAGCCATCCTTGTTCATCAGCTTCGGGGGCTTTGAGGTTCTTGAAGCGCATATAGTCGCTTTCCTCCATTTCTCACTGGGCTGCTTCCCTGGTTCTCATCAGGACCATGGAATTGCCTTCCGGGTCGATCTTCCCCTTCTGGATAAGGGACTCGATCCAATCCCGGACATCAGGGCACCTGTCCGTAGGGTGCAGCAGCGTGGCGTGATATCAATAGTACATGGGGTGATTCAACTCCCTTTTAGTGTACGTCGGTGGTGGTGTGTGGGCCATCACGACACCTTGCTGCAGGAGCTTTTCGAAGATCTCCCCAATATTTCCAGTCGCCAAGCGGCTCTGGTGGGGGATTCGCCCTCCCGGGCACCACCAGGTGGGGGCTTCGCCAGATGAGCCGGCTTCTGTCATATCCGGGTCTGGGAAAGTAAAAGCCACCGGTGTATAGATTTTCGGCGGGTCGATGACGTTGACTGTATGTGTGACAACGTCGGCTGAATGGTCTGTCCATTCGCGGACGTGAGGCTGCGGCGGGTCGACACGGGCGTTGCCCAAGTCGATGATCCCTTAGTTGACCCATGCTTCAACCTTGTCTTTAAAGACGTAACAGTCCTCTAAAGCATGCCCTGCATCTTGATGGTATATGCAGTAGTTTGGCAGGACGCTTGTTGGCGGCTGGCAGCTTAATAATCCTGCCCGCAGGCAAGTATGGTAGAGTGCCAGTGTCCGATGGCGCGGGAAAATATAATCTTCCGGCGATTTCATCATCAGACAGTTTTGAAAACTCCTCCGAGATCCACCCCCAGGGAGGGCGCGTCCGGGCGCAGATGTGCCTACAGGCACCTGGAGTCCTTGCTGGAGGGCCGCCAGACTTTCTTGCATGGTCGTTAGGTACGTCAGCGTTTGGCGCTGACCGTGCCGCAACGATTGAACCTGTCTTTCCAGGTTTTGCACTGTCTCCGACCATGTTTTGTGCTCCGAAGCGGAGGGATGATCCCTTTCCCATCCGTTAGTGGACTGAGCGTCCCAAGGATTTGCCTCGAGGTCTTCTGGCTCAGGAGCCGCCGTATTGACGTGAATGACATTGGCCGATTGATTTGACTGATCCCAAGCGTGGGGCTGTGGAGGATCGACCAAATGTTCATGCATGGTGATGAGGCGACTCTGGATCAGCTTCTGTACTTCATTTTTGAAGACGTAGCAGTCTTCAATAGAGTGCCCCAGCATGCGGTGGTAGAGACAGTAATTCGGCTCACCCACTTTATCTGCTTCGCTTGGTCTTTTCAGTCCCGGAAGTTTGATCAAATCATTCTTCAGGCATAGCTTGAAGAGCATCTTCGTATGGTCCCTTTTGAAGGAATATGGCGTGCTCATACGCTGTGGCAGTGAAGTTGGGGGCGGTCTTTCTTCCAGCTTCTTGCTCGGAGCGCCAGAGGCTATGACCTTCTTCCCCTTACTTTGCGGGGCAAAGTCCACAGTATTGGCTTCTTTGCCAACGACGCGCTCCTTGCTCGGCTTGCTTTTCGAGGGAGCTTGCATCGGGTTGTCGGCGAAGAACATTTCGATCTCTGCCACGACCGAATTGAGCTGGTTGAAGCCTTTGATGTTTGTTCCCAGTAGCTTTTCGCTTATCTGTGCCGCTAGGCCCTGTCGACAGATAGTTATGGCATCTTCTTGTGTCGGGGGGTTGTTGCACCTCATGCTGAAGTCACGCCACCGCTTGATGAAGTCGAATGCCGTTTCTCCTTTCCTTTGCTTGAGGGAGCATAGCTTTGCGAGCGACACCTTTCTCTCGGCCGTCTGGAAGCGGTCGATGAATTTCTTTTGAAGGTCAACCCAGTCGACAATGGAATTGGGCCTTAACCTTGAGTACCACTGGAAGGCGGTACCCGTCAGAGATGTTGCGAAGTAACGGAGGAGGTAGGATTCATCGAATGCCAACTCTCCCATGGCCGTTATATAGTAGGCCAGGTGCTTATTTGACGAGCCCTGTCCGTCGAACATCTGCAACTTTGGCGCCTTGGGGCAGTCTGGTGGCAGCTTCTTGAATTGATGATGGACGGGGTATGGCACACTGTATAGATCCACAGTGGCGGTCCCCTCGCCTCGTTGGGCGAAGCGGTCGTCTACGATCTTTTCGATCATTCGCCGTTGGGCCACGATATCTTCGGCCGCGGAGGCTTGGGAATTTATGCCCCTGCGTTGCTGTTTGGCCGGGTCAACGGTGTAGTCATTAACCACGGCCGTGCGTGGATTGACATCGGGCAGGTCGCCTTGTTGATGTCTTGTCCGAGCATTTTGGTTTGCCGTCGGCACTTGGCGGCGTGGCGCATTTGCCCCTGCCTGTTGCCCTCGCTCCGTTAGGAGATTGGCCATTTCAGCCTGCCAACGCTGTATGAAATCATACTTGGCGTCGTCCTTCATTGCTTGGAAGGCGGCTCTGGTTGGCGACATGAGGAATACTTCAGCTTGGTCTCCGTCAGCCGGCAGTTGTTGACTGGCGACTTCGTCCTCTTCCCCTCCTTCGAGGTCCAGTTGGACTTGCCCCGGGAGGGGTCTTTGGTCATGCTCGAGTGGAGGCTCGAGGACTTGCCTCAGATTCAAGGGTCCAGCTTGACTGCCTTGCTGCCCTTGGGGAGGTCTTTTGGCAGGGTTCCGGGTATACCGGGCAATGGCTTCGCCCTCCTGACCGAGTTCATCTACCCTGAATGCCCCGAGAGGGACGCCGGATGGCCCAGCCGCTTCTCTTCCAGAAGCGTAACAGGTGAAGATTTTCATGCCTCCGCCTTCTTGGGCCTCTGGGTGTTTGGACGGAGTGCTGCCCCCAGTCGGCTGAAGACTAAGGTGCTCAGCCTTTCAAAGACTGAGACCCTCGGCGCGGAAGCTTCAACGTGACTGGCGTCTCCTTCTTCAGCAGGTCTTGCTTGGGCGGAGACGAAGTTGGGTTTCCGGTAGACATCCCTCCTTTTCTGTCCGCGAGGACGAGGAAGTTCGGGGTCCTGAGCTTTTTCTCGCTCAGGTGTAGCCTTCTTGGGGCGTTCGGCGGGTTGCTCCGCTCTAGCTTGCTTGATTTGGCGGGCTTCCTGCTTGGTCACCCACATTTGCCTCATTTTGCGAGGCTGCTGGGTTGCCGAGCTTGATGCCTGGCCTTGTCGGGCTCCTTTTGGGGAGTCCCGATCTTCTTAGCGCATCCCTTGGAGGGGAGCGAATTTGTTGGAGGTTGCCACTGTGGGGACGCTTCTGTCCCGGGGCAATATCGGCTCGCCTCCATCGAGCCTGACGCGGATGTCTCCCACGAGCACGGTCTTGCCGGAGTTGGAGAGAACTGCGCGGGGCTTGCTGCCCCTGCGTCCCTGGCGCTGTCCCCGTTTTCTAGGGACCGTGACGCAAGAGATTGTGTTTACCGAGTAAACTCGGCCTTGACTTGGGCGGGGTTTGGTGCCCCTGGTTACAGTAGCTTCGGGCGCCGCCTTTGGAGTAGCTTGGACGGCGGGGACCACCCCTAGGAAGAAAGGGGATCCCACTACTGCGGGGAAGTCCAGTACACCGACTTCGGTCGGTGGGGAACGGTCCAGTACACGACCACTCCAATCGCCTGAAAATACGGACGCGTGCGGAAATAATATAAAAATTCGAGGGCTTAATGCACCTCACAAAAAAATAAATTTCTTTGTCTGTTTCTCTATAAACAGTCTGGCACGCCCGAAACGCAACACTTTGAAAAAAGACGTCCGCCGCGTCCGCGCGTACGTCGGGAATTTTTTTTTTAAAAATGAAATATTCCGCGTTCCACTGCCCATCAAAGAACGTAGGAGCCAATCCACGAAAAATGAGTTGGCACTATTCTGGTCATTTCTCATTAAGAATGTGGTCAGAGCCTATTCTAGATGAATGATATGCTGCATGAATGCATGATGGAAAATTCTTGATTATCTATTGTTCAGATATTTCACTTGGATGCTTTTTGATAGTTTGTTTGCTGATCTTCTGTACATGTGTCAGTGATGGGCTCCATGAATTGGCCACTTTCACGTCTAGAGATCCATGGATCATTAAAAGCAGATGGGCAAAGCTACTTACAACGAACAGACTGCAATGGTACTTCAATGGGAGGCCTGGGAGGTGGTTCTGGTGGGACAATTCTTCTGTTCCTTCAAACTTTCATACTTGGGAAAGATTCATCTCTATCCATAGCAGGTGGAAAGGGTGGCCCAATTGGAGGTGGTGGAGGTGGTGGTGGAAGAATTCACTTTGACTGGTCTAACATAGCCACTGGAGATGAATACATTCAGATTGCAACTATTAATGGTACAATCGATTCAAGGTATGGAAGTTGTATTATTTCCAGAAGTCTAAACAACAAACATATTCTTGTTATGCACCCTGAAAATGACTGATTCATTGTATTTGGTAACTTATGCTATATAATTTAGAACCAACTTCATTTTTTTCTATACTGGCAACTGAAAATAACTTCGCTGGGTCTTGGAAAAGGAATTCACTAGAGTTTCCGTTTTGCTTCTTGATATGCAAATTAATACAAAATGCCGATTTCCTCATCTTATGATAAGTTCAACTGATTTTGTAGGCTGCTTTTGTCTGTTGAGTGATTTTCTTTGTGTGGTATTATTGTGTCATGATTTTCTTTTCTACTTGTTAACTTTGTTTTCCTTATCAAATTGCCTAGTATGCCAGTATGTGTTGGGAATTTCAACTGTTGGTGCCCAGTCCGCCCCGACACCCTCTCTCATATATTAATTCATTCAGTAGAAAATTACATATTAGTTTTACTGGAGGGGGCGACCAGAAGAAACACGAGTTAAAGACAAAAAAGACCCCATAAAACAGAAATGGCATATATCTCCCTATCTTCCTACACTCCCCTCAAGATGAGCATTAATGTCCTTCATGCTTGGCTTGTCTAGGGCAGAGTTAAATTAGACTTAAGTCGTGGCTGTTGTAAAGACATTTGCAACTTGATCCTGTGACTTGAAATAGGGCAAACACTCTATAGTCCAACAACTCTCTGATGAAGTGCCAGCCAATCTAATGTGTATAATCCAGTCATATTGGACAGAATTATTTGCAATATTTACTGTTGTTTTGTTATCACAGTAGTGCTTCATAGGCAACTCCACCAGTCCTCCCAAGTCAGTTAAGAAAAGTTTTAGCCATAGTAACTCCATATAAGGATGGACTGGATTGGTTCCCATATGATTGATTGGGTTGGCCGGATTGGCCAGTCCGCACTCCGCAGGAAGTTTGGCTGTTCTGGGAGTGGCTAGATTAAAAAAAATATTTTTGAGAAATTACAGAAAAAATCAGAAAAGAGGAAAATTGCTAGAGGTATAAAGAAATTCACATTTATATAAGAAAAATTGATTCATGCATTCAGAAACTAAGTAAACATGGAAAGATCCTCAGCTTAATAGTATTTGATACATAAGTTGAAGAACTTACAAAAACCCCACTACTGTTGCCAACCGGATCGGGATGCGAGATGATTCCTTGTCAGCTCAATGTGGTTGTCCATATCGATAGGTGGCTTATATAGCTTTGTACACATAACAAAAGAGGGAATTACCAAATTATGCATGTCTCTTTGAATCTCTTTTGGTGTATGTTGGCTTGAACTTTCTCCTGATCGTGATGGAATGTTGTTTCAAATACCAAAAGGCTTGTATGCATTGGATGCTTCACCTTGTTCTGAACTTTCTGAAGGCCAAGGTGCCCATCTTCCTTATGCTTCAATAGGGGAACTACTAATATTTGAATTTGGTATGGTGGGAGTGGGAAATATAGGTGCATATGAAGACCCTAAACCGTAGTCTAGCTCCCAAGGTGACCAGTCATAGGCAAGATATTCATCTTTTTCTGCCTTCTTGTTGTTCTATTTTCAGCACATAGTTGTAAGCCCCATATGGAGATAAAATCCTATAAACTCCATATCTCCACAACTATCTTCTGTTACCCCAGCATCAACCCCATCATCATCTGAAAACACCAGGAAGATGAAGAGAGGAGAGCTTGCACAAAACTGGAACAACTTGCGGTTCTGGTTCAACTTTCCCAGTCCGCCCATAACTTCCATTTATAGTTTAACTGGGATAACTACCCAATATTACAATGACCAAAGTGTCCCTATAACTATCACAAAAGGAGATTCAGGACGCACCATGTTATAAGCAAAAGATAAAAGACAACCCTGACTTAACAGTAACATAATCGATTACATGAACATAACAGTAATATAATCGATCATATATGAACATAATCGATTGACCTAGGTACTAATCAATTATCGACACTACATAATCGATTAACCTAGGGAACTAATCGATCATCGACACCTGATAATCAATTAATCTTGAAAACTAATCGATTATCGACATCATCATCATCATCATTAGTGGGGGCCTGTGAGAAGTCATCACTCTGAACTGCGTGTTGTGTACATGGCTACTCTGGTAGAAGTATCTCTTCTTCATCATCACTAGTTACCTATGTCAAAACTCCTCTTTTTCTATCTAGTATATATCAATTTCTCTTTGCTCTTGGAGCTTGTCCCTGTTCCTGGCTCCCTTCTTCCTGCTCTTTGTGTGGAAACTCTTCTAAGTGCAGGTTGGCTTATAGGCAATCTGGATGTTTCGGGCAATGTGGCTAACTGTTGCCATTCTCTCTATAGCAGGCTGTTATGATGGAGCTAGATATTCTCTAACACTAAGCTCTTTATATCGAGCCTCTATTTTATCTAATTCTCCTTCTCCCCATGATTATTCTCAAGGGTCAAATGTTGAGACATCGAATTATACTCTTATTTCCATCAAAACATTTAATGTGTGTTCCTAGAAACTCATCAACATCTAAGAGATAAATGGTGTCTCCAGCCTGAGCGTTAGATTCTTTCCCATTTCCTACCATGCAAACTTATCATTCTCATCACCTACCTTTTCTGCCTTTCTCTTATGCACTTGATCTTTAGCCACATGTTGTAGTGGCAATAAATCAATTTCTCTAACCTAGTCACAGTCAATCTTTTTCTCACTTTTGTATGGATAAGTGAGAAAGTGCTCTAACTTCTCTTACACTAGCTAGAAGAAGTGGTTTGTCTGAGTACCCTCACTGCAATTGTTTGCTAGTGAATCTGTCTGACCAGTCTTATAGTTCAACATAATCTACCAGTCAGTTGCATAAAGAAAGGAAAATAAAAAAAACTAGTTAGTACTCAGTAGTATGGATTAATATATAACATAGTAACATCAACAAATGTGACTAATTAGGACTCATCTTCCACGCTGCATCTCTAACATCATAATCCCTGTACAGAAGAAGCTTCATCTTGAATCTGTCCATCTAAGACAGAAAGAAATGTTTCTATAAATCTCTCTCTTTGACAAGTTTATCCATTGAAATGAACTAAGAATATACCTCCATCGTAGCATCTATTCTGTCATCACTGCTTCTTGACAATCTAGTGTTACATTCATTATCCCTTGAAGGACTTCAACTGTTACCTATTGTTTAATTTTTAGGTTGCTATTCTTTTAGTAAACATGATGAAAATCAACTGTTGGTTGGTCAATTATCAGCAATAAGTAGCCTTAGTGACGTTCCCTTATGTCAATCTTCTCTTTTCTCTGTAGCTTGTTAAATTTTCTTTTAAATCTTGACACAGTGGCGGAGCTGGTAATGATGGTGGCCATCATGGACAAGAAGGAACAATTACAGGAAATGCATGCCCCAAAGGACTTTATGGAACATTTTGCAATGTATGCCAAATTAAAAGTTTCTTTGGTATTCAATGCTGGTTTCTCTCTTTACCCTCTTATATTAGACATTCAACTGCTAAATTCAAAGTATCTGAAAAAGTTTCAACATTAAGAATTTAAGATGCTCGACTTTGGAGAATAGGATGTCTTTTATTGGACAGGAGTGTTGGCATGAAAAAATGTTCAAAACCCCCATTTTCCTAAAATCCCAAAAGTACCCAAAGGGCCCTTAACTGATGGAAGGCCCCATCGGTTAAGGGAAAACACCCCTTAACCGATGAGACTGTCCATCGGTTAAGGGAGAAGGCCTTAACCGATAGGACCTCCCATGACTCCCGGCGGCAAAACCACCCCCTGCGGGGGTGCACGCTGTGCCCCCCCCCCCCCCCCCCCCCCCCCACGGGGGGGGTTTGCACCCAAACCAAAGGGGTCGTAGCCCCTCCCTTGGGCTCCTTCTAACCCCTATAAATATGGGGGTAGGGGGGCCTTGGGCAGGACACGCTGAACAACACCCTAAGAAGAACTTGGATCCTAGAGACCTTGGAAGAGGACCCTCATACTCACACAAGTTGGTGCTTAAGGGGTTGTGGGGAGAATACCTCTCAAGATTCTGTCGCCCCTCGGGGGCCGTCCCCCACTCCGTCTAGCTCGGTTGGAAGGTGTGACGTTGGAGGAAGAAGACACTGCGGGTCCATATACATATGACCCGAAATTTTGTAATTAAGTCCTTCCGTGTTTTAAAATAACACGCATGTGAAGGCACACTTATGTAAAACGCCCATGGCATGGAAGGAAGAATCGCCGGGATCGAGCCAGAATCGCTCGATCCCGGATCGGATCGACCCCCAAGGGTCGATTCCCCCTTGAAGAACCCCAAAACCCCACATTTCCGGCTGGATCGACCCAACTCAGTAGGATCTGAGTTGGATCGCTCGAGTCGAACCGGGATCGATCGATCCCGGCTCGATTCAGTCGATCCGGCCTGTTCAGTTCAAATTTGAACTTAAGGCGCCGGATCGACCCTTATCGGGTCGAATCGATCGATCCGGCGTCGATCCGACCCGATAAGGGTCGATCCCGATCGATCCGAGGTCGATCCCCTTATTTCGGCCCCTTCCCACCCGAGGACACCAAAAGATGCAGGTTTTGGTGTCCTAGGAAGGAAGGAAGGTGCTCCCCCCCCCCCCCCCCCAGCTCGGGCTGCCTCCTCCACCGCCGCCGCCGGCCTCCTCCACCGCCGCCGGCCTCCTCCTCCTCCTCTCTTCTTCTTGTTCTTGTGTTCTTCTTCTTCCTCTTCTCCTTCCTCTTCTACTTTTTCTTCTAAACCTATCTTCTCTTTCAAGTTTGAAAGAGGTTAGAAGGAGCACATCCAAGGGAGATCTTCTTGAGTAGATCTCAAGAGATCTTACTCAAGCAAGGAAGAAGTTGTTCTTCTTAAGGTATATTTCATTTTTTAATTTCGAAATTCAGTTATAAATTCTGAAAAAAATGAAAACACATGTACACATGTTTAATCTTCTTATATCTTCTTATTCTTCCCTTACATTTTGTCAATTAGACAAAATCTCCAAATTTCACCCTAATTGGCTAATTAGGGTTGATATTTGGGGCTTATGTTGTATTAGCACAATTAGAGATCAATTAAGTGTTCCAATCACTTAATTGACTTAATCATGCCTTTCTATGATAATGGAACTATTTCATTTCGGGAAATTAGAGAAAATCTCTAAATTTCACCCTAATTAGGGTTAATATTAGATGTAATTATGTTTATAATTGTATACTTATACATGAATGTGTTTGTATTCTTAATTTGTTATAGGATTAGCAAGTATGGCTGATGAGGGACACGAGGAAGAGCAACCACAAGTAGACATTGGATGGAAACACGGTGTCCTTATTGATGCTGCCTCTAAGAGAGTGCGGTGTAACCACTGTGGTAAGGAAATGAATGGAGGTGTATACCGCCTAAAACAACACATTGCAGGTATTGGAACAAATGTAGTAAAATGCAAGCATTGTCCACGGGAGTTAGTGAATGAGATGAAAGACTACATGGCTGGAAGACAACAACAAAGAGGCATACGTATTCAACATCAACAAGAACTGCATGAAGAGATTTCTGGGAAGGGAAAAAGTAAGGCAGCTACAAGAACTGTTGATGTTGAGGACTCAGATGATACAGTATGAGGATCTCTCACCTAATGAGAGAGAATGGCGAGAAGGACTACGGCAGAGT
The DNA here is from genome assembly GCA_014218235.1 of Colocasia esculenta. Lineage (NCBI taxonomy): Eukaryota > Viridiplantae > Streptophyta > Magnoliopsida > Alismatales > Araceae > Colocasia > Colocasia esculenta. The sequence goes on along the minus strand of CM024755.1, from coordinate 119,644,566 downwards.
CGGCGTGCTGCCATGTTGGAAAGTGACATGCGGAGGTTCCATAGTACAAGAGAAGGATCATCATCAGGGGCTAGTGTCACACGGCCACCGGCACCACCTATCAGGAGAGGTGGTTCAATGAGGGGAACGGGACCAACTAGTGGGGTTGACACAATTTTGGGAAGGAAATCTTCATCAAAACAGCCTGGCATAAAGCATGCAATGAAAGGGGTAAAGGCCACAGCTGCTTCCGCTAAACATGCAGTTAAAAACATTGTAAAATGGTTTTTGCATGCAGGGGTCCCAGCCCATACAGCATCTAGTCCTTATTTCCAAACGATGATAGATTCAGTTGGTGAGGCAGGCCCAGGTTTGAAAGCTCCTACACCAAAGGAGATTTATGGCAAATATCTTGAAGAGGAATTGACTGAGATAAAGGATTGGGTGGCGTCATTCAAAGATATATGGATGGCAAGAGGTTGTACTCTTATGTGTGATGGATGGACGGGACAACAAGAAGGTCCATGATTAACTTTCTTGTATATTGCAGTGAGGGTACAGTGTTCATGAAATCTATAGATGCAAGTAGGCAAATAAAAATGCAGATTACTTGTTTAGGCTATGGATGAGATGATTGATGAAATTGGCGAGGAACATGTAGTCCAAGTTGTCACTGATAATGAAGCTAGTTACAAGGCAGCTGGAAGAAAATTGATGGCAAAACGACATCATCTTTATTGGGTCCCTTGTGCAGCCCACTCCTTAGACTTGATGATGGAGGATATTGGCAAAGACAAACATGTGCATGACTTGGTGTCCAAGGCGCAAATGATTACTACTTTTATTTATGGACACAATAGAATCTTACATATGATGAGAGAGTGCACAGATGGACATGACATAATTCGTCCTGGCCCAACAAGATTTGCCTCACAATTTATTGCATTGGAGAGTCTGCATAAGTTTAGACATGAGTTGGGCACTCTTATGCACAGTTCTGAGTACTTGGCACATGTGGCTACATTGAGAGAGGAATCCAGAGATGTGCACATGAGATTTCTTGCTTGTCAGCGACCATCGTTTTTGGGAGAAAATCCACTATTATTTGAAGCTAATAGAGCCTCTAGTACAGTGCTGAGGATGGTTGATGGAGAGGACAAGAATGACATGGGTTACTTATATGAGGCTATGGATAAAGCCAAGGAAAGGTTGAGAGAGAAGCATCCGCAAGCATATAAAAAATGGTGGAAGATTATTGATGCAAGATGGGAGTCAACACTCCACCATGATTTACATGCAGCAGGTAAATGTATTATATCTTATTGTGCATATTTCTTATTAGCATGAGTTGAATTTCTAACTTACTACACATGTTTTGTACATATAGGGTATTTCTTTAACCCTAGGCATCAATATAGTGATTCCCCTCACAATGATGGTGAGGTGCTCCAGGGGACAATCAATGTCATCGGGAGATTATCTAGGAGCATGGACGAAAGAATAGATGCTATGATAGAGGTACGGCAAGTTAAAAACTTCATTCCATTTTCATGTATTCAATATACTTTTGGAGTTACACTTAGCAACTGTATTATACTGTAGATGGACAGATTTAAACTGAAGTTGGACATCTACAGAGATTATGATGTTAAAGAAGCAGTGACCAGAATGGGTCCGGGTAAGAACCTTCAGACTTAAGCTCATGCTTACTTCATAACAAAATGACAAATCACTTGTATTATGTGCTAATTCATTGTATGTTTTTTTTTTGTAGGTGAGTGGTGGGTTATGTTAGACTACAAGACTGGTCAAAGAAGTCCACTTGCAAGGATTGCTATTAGAGTACTCAGTCAGACCACTTCATCTAGCCAGTGTGAGAGAAATTGGAGCACTTTTTCACTTATTCACACAAAAGTGAGGAACAGGTTGAGTGCAACTAGGCTAGAGAAGTTGGTCTATTGCCACTACAATATGAGGTTGAAGCTGAAATGCATTAAAGAAAGACAAAAGAAGAGCGAGGCAAGGCTAATGACTTTTGCAGGTAGTCATTGGGAGCAACGTTTTGCAGAGAGGGAAGCATTATCATCTCAAATTGATGTTGATGAGTTATTTGATGAGGAACACCCACTAAATGCATGGGTGGAAACAAGACAGGAAAGGGATGTTCCAGAATTTGACCCTCGTGATTGCTCATGGGCGGAAGGAGAATTGGATGGAGTAGAGGCTGGAGATCCAGAGCTTAGGGTAAGTGAGGACAACCTCTCACCCTCGGTCCTCTCTTCTCTTTGCCACGACACTCAGCTATCTTGCCAGAGACATCTAGAGTGCCTCCCACTCAGCCTGCATTAAGAAGAGCTGCAACACAAAAAGAGAAGAGTTCAAAAGCCTTAGAGTTAGAAAAAATAACATATGCCAGGCAAAAAAAGAGGAAAGTGCAGCAACCAATTCGTAGTGATGACACCACACAAGATCCAAATGATGATGATGATGATGATGATGATGATGATGGGGCTGCCACTGGGGCCACAGGAGCTGGCCAGGGATATGCAGGAGCAGGATATACTGGGGCCACAGGTGTAGGACTTACTGAAAGTTATGTACCAGAAACAGAACATCAGGGAGCGGAGGAGAAGGACAAGGGCATGGACAAGGGGGATATGAAGGACAACAACATCATGCAGCCTATGAGTGGCACCTTGGGAGCCAAACTATAGTTCAGGGTCTACTCATATACCTGCATTTCAGCCTCCCATTTTACCGTACTCAGATATTAGTAGCTCACCTTATGGAGTACAAGGAGGATGGGGACCTTGGCCTTCACAAGAACAGGAGCCTAGTGGCCCTAGTGAAGCAACAAGTACATACAAACCGCTTGGTATATGGTGTCCAGCTCCATCACAATCTGGAGAAAGCTCAAGTCAACAATTTACACCAAGAGGGATTCAAATGGGTATGCATGATTTAGCAAATTCCCTCTTTGGTCATAGCTACCAAAACCCAAATGATGGTGGCTCATCTATGTCTGGAAGTGGATGGAAAGATTATTAGTCTTCTATCAAATGTAAGTTACATGTACAATGTCTTAAATTTCATGTTTTATGTACTATGAATGCATGTATAATTGATTTTTGATGCAAATCTTAGTTCTTTCAGGAGTCAGATTTTTCTGTTTTTCCTGAATTTTTTCTGAATTTTCCTGAATTTTCCTGATTTTTCTGAATTTTCCTACATTTTTTCCAAAAAAATAAACATTTTATAGTCTGGCCGATCCAGGATCGGCCAGACTTCCTGGGATCCAGAGGATCTTCGATCCGATCCGATCCAGGATCGGATCGACCAGGGTCGATCCCGATTCTGCCTTCCATGCTCCCATTGTTAAGGGTATGGTTTTGAATTTGCATTGGACATGACCTGCCTTGATGGCTGTTGGTCATGAGCTTGAGTTTGGATATGGTTTTGAATTTGATTGGACATGACCTGCCTTGATGGCTTGCTGGTCATGAGCTTGAGTTTGAATATGGTTTTGAATTTGGATTGGACATGACCTGCCTTGATGGCTTGCTGGTCATGAGCTTGAGTTTGGATATGTTTTTTTAATTTGGATTGGACATGACCTGCCTTGATGGCTTGCTGGTCATGAGCTTGAGTTTGGATATGTTTTGAATTGGATTGGACATGACCTGCCTTGATGGCTTGCTGGTCATGAGTTTGAGTTTGGATATGGTTTTGAATTTGGATTGGACATGACCTGCCTTGATGGCTTGCTGGTCATGAGTTTGAGTTTGGATATGGTTTTGAATTTGGATTGGACATGACCTGCCTTGATGGCTTGCTGGTCATGAACTTGAGTTTGGATATGGTTTTGAATTGGATTGGACATGATCTGCCTAGGCTCATAGCCAATAAATGTGTTGGCCAGATTTAGGCTGATCCCCTTATTGGTATTACCTTTGGAGAGCATTCGGATGCCCCCTGCTGATAATAACAGGACGAGCTTTGGCTTGCCCACAATTCTCGTGGATCTTCCTTGTTACTTGTTGGAGAGAGGCTTTTGAGCAGCATCTTCTTCATAGGCCGGAAGGGATCTGACAATTGTTGGAAAAATCCCCAAATATGATCGGAGTCGCCTGGTAACCGAACCTGGCATGATTGTTGATGGCGAGTGGTCCATAAGTGACGGCCATCTTCAACAGCTTATGATTTGCCTTTTTGTTTGTACCTTCAAAGGAAAATATCAGTATTAGGACTTTCATGAAAAATATAGTATGTCTCATCCTTTGCTATGAATGGTGAGAAGAGGTCCCACCGGGCGTGCCAGTTGTTGACACGGGAAAGATATCATTTTGACATACATTTGATTTTGGATTGCTCATTTCATTTTATCTGGTTCATGTATTCATTTCATTTGGGTATTCATTTATTTCACATGCTTTGATTGTGTATCGTGATTTGCGGGGCGTGCCAGTCTGTCTAACAGACAGAGAAAGAGTCCGCGCAATGCGGAGAAGGTATTTTTGGGTGTCCATGGAACGGACGGGTGTGGTGTCCGTGAACGGACGGGTATGATGCCCGTGGAACGGACGGTATGATGTCCGTGGAACGGACGGGTATGATGTCCGAGGAACGGAAGGGTGCGCCGTATTTAATCTGAACTCCTTGAGTCCCGTATCTATACTCATCAGGTGATTGAGGTAGCATGTGCTGGACCTCTGTCTCCATCGACCGGAGTCGATGTTACATTTACATCGAGTTAAGACTCTGGGTGTTATTTAACACCAGTTTTAACCCGAATACCATTCATAGCAAAGGGGATGAGAAAATACACACTTTTTTAGAAAATCCTGGTCATGATGTATCATTTTTCTTTGGTTATTTTGAAATACTTTTGCTTTGAGTGTTTCATTTTGAAAAGACTACCTTTGTGGAGTCCGAGATATGACTTTTAAGAAGGGAACGGGTATATTTCCGTGAACCCATTGGGGTCTCCCTCCTCTCTTTTTTTGAGAGAAAGATGTTGTTTGAAGGTTTTATTTTGGAAAACCTGAGGATTATTATTGCAGACAGGCATATACCCGTGCATTTGATTCTGAATTTGGGGGAAGTTGTGATTCAAAGTAGCACTTCTGTATTAGAAGAGTTGCTACATTAATTCTTTATAACATTCTTCTTTAAATGAAGTCTGAATTGAGGCAGAATTTCCTTTCTCCTCGTTCATCGTTTCATTTATTCATCATTCATTTTCTTTGCTTGTTTGAGTATGATTTCAAAGAACGTATGTACGTAATTCCATTGACGCTTTTGTCAATTTGAAGTTCCTTTCTGGAAACTGTCCATACGAACACAGTTCTTGTGAGTATGCATTCATGCTGCTCTTGAGAGTATCTGAGCACAGTTCGGGTCCTATCACAGTTCGGGTCCTGTCACAGTTCGGGTCCTGTCACAGTTCGGGTCCTGTCCTCTTTTTCTTTGGATGTGTGTATATTATCACAATTTTCATAAATTTATTTTGGCAGAGTTTCCGCTTATGCGGAATGCCCTCACGGAGATATATGCATATAAACATGTACTTATATCCATGTGTCCCCAAAGAACCTTTGTCCGGAGGGATTTTGCCCTTAAGAAAGTATGTGTATATACGATCATAAATTTGCAGTTACGCATATTTTCTCACCGGTATTCCCTTGAGTGGAGTGTCCGGCAAAAAGGACCATCTGCATATGCAGAATCCTTTTTGAGAGGCATACGCATATAATGCGGATTTATGATTATATAAACATGTCGTAGTCGGAGACTCCATTTGGGCAGAGTTTCCTCTTGGGAACACATGTATATAAATACAAAGTTTGTGATTATATTGATATGTTTTAGAGGGAAAACTCTGACATAGGCAGGGCTCCTTCCAAGAAAACATATGTGTATAGGCACAAATTTGAGTTTTATAGGTATGTTCTTAGGCGGAATCTCCACTTGGGCAGAGTTCCCTCTAGGAAACATGCATATAAAAATACCAATTTGTGAATATACAAACATGTTCTTGGGCAGAATCTTCCCTTGGGCAGAATCTCCTTAAGAAACATATAAATATAAACACAGATTTGAAATTATAGATATGTTCTTAGGTTAAATCTCTGCTTGGGCAGAGTTTCCTCTAAGAAACACATATATAAAAAGACGAATCTGTGAATATATGAATATGTTCTCGAGTAGAATCTCCACTTGGGCAGAGTCTCCTCTAAGAAACATATGCATATAGCACAAACACACCATCCCGGAGAGTTTAAAACTCGATGGGAGGTGGCATAAATAACAAAGGTATCTAAAATACCATATGTCGGAACGGACGGTATTTAGAACTATAGCCCGTGAGGGCCAGTGCCGCTATTGCGGACTTTTAGCCGATGAAGTTTGCCGATGCCGCATACGGACAACCTCTCAACACTCAGGGGAAGAAGATTGGCACCTTCACTCACACAAGAAATGAGGTTGAGAGAGAGGGGGACTTTGGAAATCAGAATTTCTATTGTTTGGGATTTCACGGGAAGGGGGACAACAATTTCTCAAAGGGGCTGTGGCATCTCCCGGGAGCCAGCCCTTGAAATGGGGGATGGGGTGCCTTTTATAGGGGAAGGCACCCTTACATGGGTGGGGGGTTTAAACGATGGGAGTTCCATCGGTTAGAGGGAAAATTCCCTCTAACCGATGAGACTCTCATCGGTTAAAGAAAAAAACTCTCTAACGATGAGACTCCCATCGGTTAGAGGGTTAAAGGCCCTCTAACCGATGGGGGTTCCATCGGTTAGGCCCTTTTTTCATTTTCTGTTTTTTTTTATTTTCTATTATATTTTCTTTTGTTTTTCTTGTTTTCGTCTTTCTGTGTTTTTTTTCTGTTTTTCTTTATTTTCTGTTTTCTGTTTTTTTTTTTAAAGGGGATTCCCTTAACCGATGGAGGTTCATCGGTTAGAGGGGAATTCCCCTTAACCGATGGAACTCCCATCGGTTAGAGGGGAAGACTCCTCTAACCGATGGCACTTTCATCGGTTGAAGGGGAATTTCCCCTCAACGATGGAACTCCCATCGGTTGAAGGGAAAAATCCCCTTAACCGATGGTAGTCCCATCGGTTAGGGGATTTAAAGGGGGATTTCCCTCAACCGATGGTGCTTCCATCGGTTTGGGGAAATAATCCCCTTAAACGATGGTAGCCCCATCGGTTAAGGGGTTAAAAATTTTTTGTGTCCACAAGGGGTCAAACCCTACCAACTCAAATTCGGAGTTACTCGGTTCAGGTAATCTCCGAAGTTGTAGGCTTGTAGCTACTGTCCCCACAACAACGGGGGCAAAATAAAAGTCACAAAAACAAAAGGTCGTCTGCTGCTACCTCAAGATCCAGCAAATCCATTATGGTCGGAAGCCTGCGGGTGCGGCTCGACGGAAGCCAGCCTATCATCTCTCGTGATAGGTATATTCCAACAATTTCTACCTCGAACTGCTTCTCAGTCTTGCGGTGTTCCGAGGAAAACAAGAAGACTCCAAGGTGGAAGCCGACGTCAGGCAAAAGATGCGGCGGTCCACCAAGCTCAAACAAATCTGGGTTCCCAAAAAGGAGGCCTAGAAACTCAAGAAAACTCAAACAAATGGATCAAAGGTGGTCGGAAGGAGAAGCAATGCCAAATGTTAGGCATAGTTCAAAAATAGACCCCTCATTTGGACATGCCTAATACACCCCTCATTTGAACATATTATTTAAAATATCCTCTAAATATCTTTATATGTTGTGGTTATACCCTTGTAGTTCCCTGTCATCAAAGAGAAGTGAATATTCGAAAGTATATGCAGTGGAAATCGTTAAACAACCTAAAATACCCTCCAAAGTCACCTGGGAAGATATAGGGAGTGACAACAGGGGTATAACCATAACCTATAAAGGTATTTAGAGGATATGTTTGATAATATCCTCAAATCAGGGGTATATTTGGCAACCCATATTTACAAGGGTATTTATGCAAAAAGTTCTTTTATTTATTGGGGGTAGGCTAGTAATTCATCCACGTAACCCGAGCTTAACTCGAGTCAAACCTAGGGAGTGACGGCAGGGGTATAGCCGCAACCTATAAAGGTATTTAGCAACCTTTACTGTGCCGCTGCAACACGGCCGTATCGTACCGTGCCAGGGGTTTGGCGAGCCCCTCGGTCGATTCAATCCGACCTACTTTGTTCTTTATTTATTATTTTATTTTATTTTTTATAATGGGATCATCTGGATTTGTACCGTGCTAGGGCAAATTCGGCATGACCGAGTCCCCCGGCACGACAAACCTTGGTATTTAGAGGATATTTTTGATAATGTGCTCAAGTGAGGGGTCTATTTGGCATAACCCATATGTACAAGGTATTTATCCAAAAACCTTTAAATTTTTTTGCGAATTAAAATTTTTAAAAAATGGAGAGAATGGAAGGAATTGCAGCTTCTGTAGCGGGTTCTCGCTGGATTCCTTCTTCCTCTCCCGAATTAAACCCCCACGCTTCCCCGGTGGTTTCCTTCTTCTTCCTCTCCTTCCCGGCTCCTCACTTTCCCTAAGTTGACCCCCACCACTAGATGGAATAAAACTTGATGTGTTCTAGGGGAGAAGTGGATGACGCAGTTTTTTAGGAAGTTTTTTTTTTGTTTCATTATGATTAGAACTGATTTGTGAATTTCTGTTTGATTGTGTATCTTGTCCCATTGATTCCAAGGGTTTAGAATGAATCAGTGGGTAGCAAATCATTGCGGGACATGTGTATTGGATCAAGTAGAGGATTGCAGATCTGTGTCTTTCACCTTTCTCCACCAACCTCGGTCCTCGGTTGGTGTTAATTTCATTGGTTAACGAACTGAGAACCCTTGATTAACGGCCACAAGATGTCTGAAATGCCTGTTGAAAAGGACAGCACTTGAATGACTATAATCACACCGATTCATATGGTATTCCTTTTTGGAATGCCATGCCTATTTAATAAATTCTGAAATTATGGACGCATCCAAATCAAACAATCAAATGCTTTTTTACTGTAGCTCTGATTTCCATTGACTTTAGGTGTCTTTTTCCCCTTGCCTAGTGCAGTGTGCTTTGCATTGGTTTCCCTGCCTTTTCATTAGAGCTTCCTCACTTGATTTCTGTGTGTTTTGTAGGGAGAGGAGGCCCTCTTTATATAGAGGTGGAGGAGCAGCCATAGGCAGCCTGACTCCCTTTTATACCCCACCGGTTAGATGCATTGGTGGAGTTTTATTCCCTCTTAAGCCCCTTTTTGTTCCTTAGAATCTCACTGGTGTCATGCATTGGTGAGGATTTTTTTTCTATTTTCATTTTTTGTAATTAAGTACACATGTTGTGTAGTAATTCTGGTTTATAAGTACTTGAATAAATAGAAACTCTATGATTTCATGTGGAAAAATTGAAGAATGTCAACCAGGAATGGAAATAACTAGGAAAGAATTTGAGCCAAGAATCGATTCCCAAATGATTGATTTAATCGACCCCTAGACCACAAGTCACCTAGAATCAACTCTTACATGTAAGTAAGCCTTCGACTCTTAGATAGTTAAAGAATCGAGTCTTACATCATGGAAATCGACTCCCAGACCAAGTTCAAGAATTGGCTCTTAACTGTTAGAATCGACTCTCATCTATGAGAATCAATTCTCCATATTTCCCAAGTTAAAATCAACTCTTGGCCAGTTATAATAAATTGACTTCTGTTGATAGGATCGATTCTCAACTATAGAGTCGACTTCCTGAATAGGTTGAGAATTGACTCCCCAAAAGAAGTTATAAGAATCGACTCATGGAATCGACTCTCATTACAATCGACTCCCAATTGTGAGAATTGATTCTCCGTTAAGAGTATCTACTCTAAGTGAGAATTTACTCTTCGTTGAGAGAATCGACTCTTAGTATTAATCGAGAGAGTCGACTATCAATGTTAATTAACTCTCTGTTGAGAGAATTGACTCTCAGTGTTAATCGACTCTCCATTGAGAGAATCGACTCTTAGTAATAATCGACTCTTAAATAGATATACAACGTCTCTCATATATGAATTGGCTCCTTTAATAAAATTGATTGGTTAGTTATGGGAATCGACTTCCTGAGTGAAGAATTGACTCCATGTTGAAAGAATTGACTCCCGACTATAAATCAACCCTCAGTAAAGAATCGACTCCCTGTGTACATAATCGACTCTTTATGTTTCTTAGTAAATTGGCTCCTAGATAAACGAATCGATTCTTATTGATCATCGTTAAATCAACCCGTTGTAAAGGGTCAACTCTCGGTGTTTCCTAATAAATATTGAGAGGTAATTGCCTTCTAGGTAATCTCAGAATTGAAATGGGTTAATGAAAACCCTGATAGGGCTTAAAGAGATGGAAATAGTCAAGAATCGTAACTTTTGAAGTTTGAATCCAAGTGGGACTCCTAGGAAACCCTAACCCTATAAATAATCTTGATAGCCCTATCTTGGCCGACCCTAACTTCTGTTGGTAAGTTTCCTGGACACGAGTGGTGACGGCTGGGGGGAGAGGATCGTAGAGACCGTAGAGGGCTTCATTGTTCCCTGAAGATCTTGCCCTAGCTTCTCATCGATCGAAAGGTAGGTTTTCTCTCAGGCTAAACCTTTAATAGCTTTGCACATCGGTATTCAACATGTTAGACCGTTAGAAAGTAGTTTCCTCCAAAATGTTTAGCACTTGTTCTATGGGTATTTCATGCCTTAAGATCTGTATTCTTTTTCTTGTGTTTCCCTCATCGTCCTTCTAGATTGAAAGATCTAGAGATTGGGCTTTTTCCTTCAACCAAACCCTATTTAGCCTTGTATTTTGTTGTCCTGCCTATTGGGTTGGATTTGCATATGTTTTCCCTAATTTATAATGAGTAAAAGGCAATTACCCCATGACCTATTAAACTAGTACCATAGTGATCATGTGCATGGTTTGCCGAATCAGGGAGAATCGAATCGATTCCCCCGAATCGGTGCGTAAAAGGGAAGATCTGATCCCTGATTTGCCCGATTCCCTTTATGTATATAATATATATATTATATGACATTCAAGTATATATACATATATAATTGTATTATAACATACAAATATATATATATATATATATATATATATATCTGCCTAGCAATATTTTAGGTTAAGTAAAACTTTGACTTGTTGATGCTTGACAGGTATATGCTTAGATTCCGATTGATTGTCTTATTATTATTAATTATTTTGTGAACATTTTTTATTTATTTTATTATCTGACTGTGAGATTGTTCTATATCAGCTAATTTGACAATGGGTTTGTTCTTATATAGTGTTGCCTATGTCCCCTCAATGCCTAGGTTTTGCGGGTGACTTTATATTTGGGCCTGGACCCAGCCCCACTCCTTTCTACATCAACCCAATTAATCTCCATGGTGCATCTTGGCCATGAGGGGGAGTGTTACAACATAGGCATTTAGTCCCATATTAGTTTTTGGGTTGAGGTTCTTGTTGCTTATGACCCTAGACATGTGAATCTCAACACTGTGATTTTGTGATTTCAACATGGTATCAGAGTGGGTTTTCATTCTTCCGGTTATGGGCCCCACAACCTTTGCCCTATGTTGGGCCGGCACATGTAGAGGCATGTGAGATTGTCCCGTATTTGCTAATTTGAGAATGGACTTGTCCTTTTATAGTGTTGCCTTTGTCCCCTCAATGCCTAGGTTTTGGGGGTGACTTATGTCCAACAACGACACACTTATGTGCTAAATATTTGTGGGTAGCACTTTTGCATTAATAAATAATGTATATGGTATGAAATATAGAGTTCTGGATACTTTGTTACATAAACTAGGCTTCTCCTAGGCACCTCGCTTTGGTGCCTAAGCAGTAAGGTGGTGGGCCACCGCCTTAGTCACCTTGGTTGCCTTAACAACCATGATTTTGAGTCATGCATTTGGAACTTAGCTGTTCTGGCCCTTCTGTGCAAATGGCTGTGGAGGCTTGGGTCAGAGGAAGAGGGGTTATGGCGGCACAATATTAAACACATATAATACTTATCTGCTAGGGTATGGGATCTTTGGCCTCCTCGCATGAGCATTGTGTCTCCTTTATGGAGGGGAATCCTTCAATCTGCAGGTTTTCTTAAAGTGAGCTTGGGATTAGGCTGGGTGATGGGCATTCTGCTCTATTTTGGCAGGACAGATGGTGTGGGGATCTTCTGCTGGAGGAGGCCTTTCCCTCCTTGGCCACTATATCCATGGCTCCACGCTCCCTTCCCCTTCTGTGGAACAGATGTTCGACTTTGTTATCTCCGGTGGTTCTTGGGCGCAACCTTCAGAAGAAATCTTTCATATGAGGAGGCGAACTATCTTGAGCAGCTGCTTACTATCCTTTTGGACTTTCGGTCAATCCGAGGTAGGAGGGATGCGTGGGTCTGGAGATGGGAGAAAGACAGCAGACTCACAGTCAGTTCAGCATATGCTTATATTTCAGATGGAGGATATCAACATGCTCCCTCTAATGCCATTTGGGCAACAAGGAGCCCTCTCAAAGTCAAGGTGCTAGTGTGGAGGATCTCGCATGGTAGGCTGCCTGCATGGGATAAATTGCATCCTTTTCTTCATCACATCTCTGTGATCTGTTCCTTGTGTGGAGAAGAAGAAGAAGACATGGACCACATTTTTGTTGCTTGCTCTTTTGCAAAAGGCATATGGGAGAAGGTTGGCCGATGCATGCAGCAGGTGATCCCTCATTGTGAAAGGGTTCAGGAATTTTTAACTAGATGGCGGAGGTCATGGGCTAACAAGGAAGGCAAAGTTATGTGGTGGCTTATTTTGCATGGCACATTGTGGGCTTTGTGGTCAGAGACTCAGAAAGGAACAATAGGATTTTTAGGAGGGAAGCATGATCGGAAGAAGTCTGTTTTCTTTTGTTAGATGAAAGGTGCTTTTCTGGGCTAAACATCTTTGTACAAGGATGTTTCAATCTCCTCTCTCTTTTTGCTTTTGAGGAGATAAGGGGGGTGCACCGTCTTGGTGTGGAGTTTCTTTTTGTGAAGGGGGTTGTGGAGAGTTTCTGCCTATACTTGTTCATCCCTTTCTTTTTTAATAAATTTCAGTGGTACCACCCACTTTTCAAAAAAAATCTGTTCTGGCCTTGTTCTTTTCCATAGGCCGCCAGACTTTGGTACTTTCTTTAATTTCTGGACTTTGACTTACTGCCTAGCATGGTTTGCCAAATCGGGGCTAATCGGACAGATTCCCCTGAATCGGTGTGTATCAAGGAAGATCTGATCCCTGATACACCCGATCCACCCCCATTTCCTTTATATATAATATATGTATATATATTATATGACATACAAATATATATACATATATAATTATATTATAACATACAAATATATATATATTATATATATATATATATATATATATATATTATATATATATATATTGTATATACTATATATACATGTGAATCTGTCCGATTCAAGGCCGATATGGGCTAATCGGATCGAATCAGGAAATTTCCAATTTGATTCCCAATTTCGATCTGGCCAACCTTGCTGCTAGAAATTGTTTTTCTTCATTTACTGTGAAATATTTACTTATTAACTCAATTTCGTTCGCAGGAATGTCCTGTTGGCACATATAAAGACGTTATTGGCTCTGATCCCTCTCTTTGTGTCCTTGTCGGATAACTTTTCATCCCAATCGTGCAGATTTCATATATGTACGAGGTAATTATCTCAATATTAAAAGCTTCCTGATTAGTTTTAGTTAATTTCTTCCATACAGATCTCTAAAGTGCTCATGATACTGGTTCTACTGTTTTACTTTCATAAAGTTTGTTCTCTCTTCATTTACCTTATATGACTAAAGCTAACTTGATGCAGGAGGGGTCACCCAGCCATCCTGTCCATACAAATGTTTCTCTGAGAAATACAAGATGCCAAAATGCTATACACCTTTCGAGGAACTAATATATGCTTTTGGAGGTCCTTGGCCTTTTGCATTCATCCTGTTATTCACTTTGCTATTGTTGGCTGTGCTACTGAGTGTTTTAAGGACAAAACTTATTGGACCTGATTTTCCATATCAAGCATCTAGTTCCCTTCAAGTCCATGGTCCTGATCCTTTTCCATATCTTTTATCTTTGGCAGAGGTAATGCTCAAGAAATTTGTGGGAACTGTATGTTTTTTGTCTGAGGTGTGATTTAGTTTTTGACGTAGCAGGTAGAGGAAACAATTTTTAATTATTGGATACAGAAAACAAAGCAGCCGATCCAGTGGTATCCAATGTGATAATGGCACAAAGTCATAATTCTCTGTCCTATTGGTTTCCTAAGTAGGTCAACAGTACCAAAATTCTTGATGAAACAAATTAATTTACCAAGAATTATGTATATTCCCTATGCCCTAGAGGGAAAACATTATTGTTGTAATAGGCGGATTCTACTTTTGAATCACTTACACTGACAAACTCCAACAGGTGCCAGGTACCAGCAGGGCTGAAGAGACACAAAGCCATGTTCACAGAATGTATTTTATGGGTCCGAATACATTTAGGGAACCATGGCATCTTCCTTATTCACCACCTGATGCAATTATCAAGATTGTGTAAGAAGCCTTTCCATCTTCCTGGAGGAAGTTCCATGCTAGGCATTTCAAAGATATTCTTTTTGTCTCCTAGTTGTACATACATCTCGTGCATGCAACAGTTCTTCATGCTATATTATATTTCATATGCGCATGATCTATGTTTGTTTGGAATTGTAATAGGTTGTTTTCCTTAAACAAAATATGATGTTGGTGCTTGTTTTGTTTCTTTTTCCTGCGAACAATTAATTATGATGAGTGGAACATTTGAGACATTGTTACTAGGTATTCACAGAGATATGGGCATTTAGTGATTCTACTTATCTGGCAATTGAAAATCCTCATGATGTGCTTGGTTGTATAGGGGTATGGGGGGTGATCTTTTTGGGCTCTTTTTTGGGACTCCTATACATGTACATTCTCCTTTAATATATTCATGGTACTACCCACTTTTTTAAAAAAATTGAAAATCCTCATGACTGCCATATTTTATGCACATCAAAATTGATCTGCCACCCTCTTCTTTTGGACTATGGGGGTCTCAAAACAATTGTAAATGGCCATTTCTGCTTAACATGGATCCATAGTTTGTAGGAATCTAGCATACTTGATTCCTTTTTGAATACTTCACTTTTTTCTTGGATTCTGGTTCTCTGACATCCGATGATCAATCAGTGATGAAACTTATTTATAGGCTATTTGGGAGCACCTTTTTTTAAATCTATTTCTTAACAGAGCGAACATATGGAAGAAACAATTCCCCAGAACCGAGCTTCTCTCTATGAGATGATGATCAAGTTCTATATATTAAATATGGTCATGCTGAACAGGGTTATTTGCGATATTAATTGCTGCCGTTCTGTCACAGTAAAGTTTCATTGGTAGCTGCATCTGCACACCAATGCTCTGTAGCAAGATCTTAGCCACAATAGCTCAGCAACCGTTTGAGCCATGGTTCTATATTCTGCCTCTGCACTGGATCTTGGATGTAGCCTGTTTTTTACTTCTCCAAGTAACAGGGTTTCGTTGAAGGTTGGTATCATACCTGGAGGTGGACTGGCAATCATCTTGTGAACCTGCTCAATCTACATCACAAAAGGCTTCTAAGCTGAAGTCGCCCTTCTTCTGACATAATAAACCTTTGCCTGGACATGTTTTAATGTATGGCAAGATTCTATCAACTGCTTGCATGTGGGCTGTTATCATAGTTGTCAAGGTGTCTAGGCGACGCAAGGCGTTCTTGAGGTCATTTGGTGTAACGACCCCAAGAACTCGATCCTCGGCCCACGCCGAGGACCTGATTTTCGCGGTCGTCGCCCATGGATCCGGAGACCCGGAAGGACTATAATATAAATCTAACAGGATATGTAACGAAAGTAAACGTCAACTGCTAAACTAGAAGACGACACAGACCTTGACGGTACACACAGTACCGGGACAAACCCCGAGCACTAACGTGCCTGGCTCACACAAAACTTGGGGTACCCGACTAGAGAGGTATTCCGGAATAGGCACCGGACCACCACACTCGGCGAAGCACAAACTATAGTACATGCTTATATCATCTTTATTACAAACCACGGTACACATGTGAGGAGTAGCTTGTCTCGGTTACCATGTGACCTACAAGCTAGCCTACACAGACATATATATAAATTACGTTAACCAATAACAACTTGGCGTGTCATTGGTCACCTCGTGGCCTCTATTGCCACATTAAACTCAACATACGATGACTACTTAATAACTATACTTATGCCTTACTAATCAACCATCTTAAACAATCTATAACAAATAGTAAAGGACCAAGGCTAGGTTCACGCTGGAACCTCACTGCCCAGTCACCACAAACCAACCATTTATACACCGCTCAAACCATGCAAACCGTATGTCAACCACGTAGACAACACGTTCGCCATATGGGCGACATGCTCAACGAGCGCTATAGGTGCCAATGCACCACTCACACCAACCATGCACATAAGACATCGATAGTCGGATAATTGTACTGTTTAAAACATGCACAACAGGACCTCTCGGCTGACGTCGCGACATGGGGTAATGTCGCCTTAAGAACGCGACACCCCGATATGTCGCGTTCACAAGCTGAACACGACGGGTCGGCCTGTCGCGTTCAGAACGCGACACAGGGCTCCGTCGCCTTCATAGGCAGGAACCCTAATCCGGAAACCCTTCTCCGGATCCTCCACGCAAACCACCCTAAACAGCATTCTAACCCGTTTTTCATGCTCATTTCATTGCCCTAACATGATATCCATCGTTTATAGAGCGTTAAACAAACCAAACATGCACCGCACACGTTCTACACAATGAAACAGGGTGGAATCTCCCTACCTTCATAAAGAACGCGCAAACCAACCACGATACGACATCTCTCCCGCTCCATGCGACGTCCTCGCGGCGAGACCACACCGAAAACTGCTCCAAAACACCGAATCGCTCGAAATCCCCCGCAGCAGCTCCTCCCCTGGCCGAGCAGAGCTTGTGAAAGCTCTGTTTGGCCAAGCCTGCTTAAAAATGCACTGCGGTTGAGAACGCGACGTAGTCCTGCGTCGGGACCTGAACGTGACGTAGGGGGCCGTCACCTTCTCAAGGTCGACGTCAGCATGCCGCCCAGCGCGCGACACGCGGCGCGCATGTAGACGAAGACCGCATCTCGGCGGCAACTGGAACGCGAACGCGACGTACACCCCTGTCGCGTTCACAACCAGTGAACCAACGGGTGCTATGGGCCCAAACTGCCGGCCCACTAAACTCCACACAACGCACGGAAACCACGATTAAGGTTCAATGACCCCACATTGGTCATGAGCACCACACCAGAGCCAGTAAACACGGATCTAAACAACCACTAAGCGAGGATCCACGAAGATCCGAAAAATGCGTTACGTTACACAAACGACATCACGACAAACTCAAAGTGACCGTATCTCGAACGGAAAGCTGTCAGGCCAACATCTGACTCTCTGATCCTCAACTGATAGTAACCGGATCTCAAGTCAATCTTCGAGAACACTCTGGCTGACTGCAACTGGTCAAACAAATCATCGATCCTCGGCAACGGATACTTGTTCTTCACTGTTACCTATTTTAGCTACCGGTAATCGATGCACAACCTCAAACTGCCATCTTTCTTCCTCACGAACAGCACTGGTGCTCCCCACGGCGAACGACTCGGACGGATGAAGCCCAGCTCAAGCAACTCCTGCAACTGGCGCTTCAGCTCGCGCAACTCAACCGGAGCCATCCGGTAAGGTGCCTTAGACAAAGGCATCGTACCAGGCAAAAGCTCAATGGAGAACTCTATCTCCCGCTCAGGCGGCAAACCAGGTAGATCCTCTGGGAAAACATCAGAGAACTCACAAACAATAGGCACATCAAAAACCGATGACCCGCTAGGCTCCAAGGATCAAACGACGAGCTCTACAGAAGGAAATAAAATGTCGACGGGTAGACTGAATACCTCGGAAGCAGAGAACAGGCGCTCCAGGTATCTCAAACCGAACGGTCTTCCGCTGACAATCAACCACAGCTGAGTGAGCCTCCAACCAGTCCATGCCCAGGATGACGTCAAAGTCACGAAGCTGCAACGCGTACAACCTGGCCGGCAACTGGTGTCCCTGGACCTCAACTATGATGCCCTCCAGGTAACCGAAAGAACACATATAATCGTCGGATGGGAGATCGACCATCATATCACACTGCCTCTCAGGCGTGTGACGAACCAGAGACTCGTAAAACTCCTCGGAAGCAAAACAAAGAGAAGCACCGGGGTCAACCAAAACACGAGCAGCTCTACCAAGGATAGGCAAGGTACCTATAACCAGGTTCGACGCCTCGGCCTGCTCCCTGGTAAGAGCCATCACACGACCGCGTCCACGCCCACGCTGCGGCGTCTGCTGGGGCTGCTGCTGCTGCGGCGGCTGCTGGTGCTGCTGGTACGACGAGAACTGCTGGGGCTACTGAAACTGCTAGAACCGCTGAGGCTGCTGCTGCTGGGGAGGGTACTGGTACTGCGGTAGCTGCTATGCGTACTGTACTGGCTGCTGCGGCTGCTGGACTTGCCCCATCGGGCAATCCCTCCTGAAGTGGCCCGACAAACCACAAGTGTAGCAAACTGCCTCCTGTTTGCCCTACTGAGCTCCCTGCTGGACTGACTGCTCCGCAAACCTCGACTGCCGCCTCTACTGTCGGCTCTGTCCACCCCTGCGAGTAGACAACTGCCTGAACTTCGTGCGTATCCCGGAACTGCTTGAACTGCCTGAGCCCGAAGAAGAAGAAGTCGCGCTACTGCGACTACCTGCGGGACGCTGGTACGGCAAGGACCTGGAAGGGGCTCCTCCCTGCTGCTGCTGCTGGGGCTGCCACGTCTCTCTCTCCAAGGCGGTGGCCTTAGCCACGACCTCTCCTAAGGTGGTACACATGTGAGCTGTCACGCCCCACCTCAAATCTGGCCTCAAACCTGTAATGAACCTCTCTGCACAAGCTTGCTCACTACTTGCTATATGAGGAACATACCTCAACAACCGAACGAACCTCTGGTGGTACTGAGTAACTGCGAGATCGCCCTGAATCAACTCGTGGAACTGGTCTCGTCTCTCACGTTGAGCGTAGTCGGGGAAGTACTCGCCGTGAAAGACCTCTAAAAACCGCTTCCAAGTGATCTGATCCAAACGCTGCCCTGGGAAGTGGGTCTGCTGTTAAACCCTCCACCACTCATGGGTTGCTCCCTTGAGCTGGTACACCGCCAGTCTGACCTGGTCCTCATCGGCGCACTCCATAGTCTCGAACGTGCGCTCCATCTCGTGCGTCCAACTCTCTGCCTCTGCCTTGTCTGGATCATACTCACCGAAAAACATCGGTGGTCGGAGACGCAAGAACCTCTCCAAGAGGACGGTCCTGTCCTCTGTGACAGCCGTCCTCCTCCGACTGGCCCGGGTACTCCCAGCACCTGACAGCTG
Organism: Colocasia esculenta; assembly: GCA_014218235.1. Taxonomy (NCBI): domain Eukaryota; kingdom Viridiplantae; phylum Streptophyta; class Magnoliopsida; order Alismatales; family Araceae; genus Colocasia; species Colocasia esculenta. Next base: position 119,624,994 of record CM024755.1, on the reverse strand, counting down.
TTGAACTGCTGGCTGCTCCACCTCTGGATCTGCCTACTGCTCCGGTATCGCTGGGGGAGGTACTGGGGGCTGACCTCCCGCTGCCGCCTGCCCAGGCTGCCACGCTCCCTGGTATAGATTCTTAAAGAACTGCTCAGCCAGGGGAAACCAATCTGCGTACTGCTGCGGCTGAGTCTGGTACTTCTGCTGCTGCTGCCCTCCTGCTGCTGCTGCTGCTGGTGCGCCCTGAGGCTGTGCCACTGACTCCTCTGCTGACATCTCCTCCTGGACCTGCCCCTGCGCGGACATATCTGACTCATCCTGCTGCTCAACCAACTCTCTGACCTGCCTGCGCCTGTGCGGAGCCATATCCTGCACGGTACACAACCAACAAGGTTAACCATACCACTCGGGCGGCTAGCAGTGTACTTGTACTACTATTGGGAGTTCCGGTCGCAGTTTAAATCCACTACAAGTCCTATCAGACTATCGCTCTGATACGAACTGTGACGACCCCGAGAACACGACCCTCGGCCCACGCCGAGGACCCAATTTTCTCGGTCGTCGCCCATGGATCCGGAGACCCGGAAGGGCTATAATATAAATCTAACAGGATATGTAACGGAAGTAAACGTCAACTGCTAAACTAGAAGCACACATGTGGAAACAGAAAGAAGAGCGAGACCGCTATGTACCGCTCTAAGTACAGTCCCAACACACACAACTAGTACAAGTAAAGGCAGGGAATAACAAGTCCCTTAGGGGCATACCCCGAGGGTGATGTACACTGAAAGGGGGGAACCACTGCTAGCTACGGGGATCACGACTACCTCCCCGTCTCCTCCGCCTGGCGTGCGCCCTGCCGCTGCTGAGAAGTCTAACCTGGGAAAGAAAGGGATGAGCTTCACAACAGAAGCTCAGTAGGGACTACCAATCTCCTACTGGCTCTAACAGGTAGTCAAAACTATGTACTTCGTTAAATAACAACAGTTTATCTTCTACCTACAAATGGAAGTGCGGAAGCAAGCTACCACTAGAAACAGTACGGAAGTATAGCACGGTCGGAAACTTCGTACGACTGCTCGTCGTGACCACCACACGGCTAGCAACACAGACTGGGGGAAACCCCGCTTGGACAAGAAACACTAGCTACGGAAACTAAAGCACTACCACTAGTCAACCTGTCAGGTGCGTCCACTGACGTCTTACCCTCGACCCAGGTCCAAACCCCCACGTCTCGTCAGAGTGAGGCAGGACACAAAGTACGCAATAGTAACTGCCGTAGTTTGGCCGGATTACGGTCCCACGCTTAGCCTCTCTAGGTGGTTCCAGGGCCGTAAAGAGCGAGGCAGTGAGAAAAGGACTAGCTGGACTGTGCCGGGAAGAACTCCTCAAAACGACCTCGGTGTCCCAGATCAACTATGAGAGCTCTGCAAACGACTCAACGCCGCTGTCCTAACCACCGTTTTCCCCTCCACTCCAAAGTCCGTGACTCGAACACGCCCGCCGCCCGGAGTACTCCCTCAACAGGTGCGCGGGGACGGGGGTCTCAGGCAACGGTAACAACCTCTCTCACGGGACAAGACCTCAAGTGTCGAGCACCGGGCGAACGACTAGTGTAGGACCGTACTAGGAGACTAGCACAGGTGCCACGGGTACAGTAAGAAGCGGAAAATGACGAAGACTCTAGAAAAACACGGAACTTCTCAAGATCTACCTGTCTCTGCTGGAGTCGCGACGCATCGGGCCGTCGCGACACGCGACCTTGTCGCGACGCCCAAGAGCGTCGCAATGATGTCGCGGTCGCCATGCCGGTCGCGACATCATCGCGGCCTCCATAGCGGTCGCGTCTTCAGCTGAGGGGGGTTCCGGTGCAGTCCTCCCGGAGACCACCCCAAAACACGATACAAACATACCACAGGGGGGGGGAGTATGCTCAACATATAGGAAAGCCATTAAACCATGCAAACCACCCTCAAACCCCCACAAACATGGATTTGCAAGAATCTACGCTCGATGGAGAATCTCACTCAACCACGAGCATGGTTCTCACACCCCCACAACTCAAACCACGGGGAAAAGCATGATCTCAAGGGGGAGGGGAGCATGCTAGGGTGAGAGGATCAAGGGTCCCTACCTCCAAGAGTAGAGTTGACCCGTTGAGGCCTTCACGTCGGAATGACCACCTCCTCCTCGCTCCAAGCACCACAAGCATGTCCCCTGCACGAACTGGGCGACACCATCTCAGCACGATCACCACGATCACCACGAGCACTAAGAACTGCCGAAGAAACGCAAGGGAGCTCGAGAGGGGAAGAAGGGAGAAGAAGAAGAGAAAGGGCGAGAGGGGGAAATAGGCACAACCTCGATTTTAAACCAAGACGGCCACCCCCGGCGCAACCCCAAAAAGGCGGTCAAACCTTGAAGACCGAGAAACCAGAACGCGACGGCCTGACAGGTCGTGTCAACGCTGTACGCACCTGCCACTTGACACGACCGTTCGGACAGAAAGGACACCGTTCAAGTATGTCAGAAAAGTAGTCACGACGCCTCCAGACGCCGCGACAAGAACGTGACGCCCACCCCCGTCGCGACCATGTCGCGGCAGCTAGGTGTGTCGCCACACAAACCATGTCGCGACGGGCTCCCTTGGCGCGACCATGTCGCGACCAGGGTGCCTGTCGCGACCCTGAGGACAGGGCCAAGGGCCTAGGAGGGTCGGGTCTTACATTTGGTGCCTAAGCGCTTAGTCGCTTGCCTAAGTGGTGCTTAGACGCCCAAGATGGTGTCCAATGTGGACCATTTCAAGTATATTTTTTAGTTCTCTAAAGACATACAGTTATGTTAGAAATTCAATAAAAAAGGTCATAATATGATACATTACAATTAAAATAACAAAATCAAAAGGAATGTTCCATTGCAAATTTGCAACAACATATGACATCATAAAATTTGAAGAGGAAACTAATATCAATGAATGAAATACCAAATGTTATTAACCTTTTCATTTGTAAAATTTTTCTTCTAAAATCTGCAAATAGGACTATGAAATAATATGAGAATATCAAATATTAACTCTCAGATAACACATAAACACATCAACTCATCACATAACATAGATAAACTATCAAAGAAAATACATCCACAACAACAAAGAAAGTACTAAATACTCATAAAAAGGAAGTTCACAAATGTCTGAAAAGTAAAGAGAATAAACTCATAAAGTGATAACATGACATCTAAATCTTAAAACCAAACATGGCATTCTCAAGAGCCATGTTGCCCATGTTACATGCTTGCTCCTCTCCACCATGGTCTTCATTTTCTTCTCCATTTGACTCCTCCCAATTGCCGCCATCATCATCATTTGTGTCTTCATCCTCCTCATCCGGCCACTCTTCATCTTCATCGTCATCTCCCATGGCCATGGATTGTGAAGATGTTGTTCTTATAAGCATTTTCCCTCTTCTAATTCTCTCTAATGATGCTCCCATAGCTTGATCCACAACTTCTTAAGTGAGGTCATTCCTATCATGAACTAAGTCTTCACCATCTTTTGTTATCCATGCGCTTCCTCAATCCAACTCTTCTAAGTAAATAGGATCATATCTTTCTGGATGGTTCTTCCTTCCATTGAATCTCTCACGAAGCTATCGTTTTGTTTCATCGGGAACTTTGCGACGGAAGCTACTTCTCTAGAGCAATACAAGCAATTGAAATCGAAGATCCGACAACGCGAGCGCTACTTTTATGCTCCAGAAAATGAGGGGTGCAACCTCGCAATTTACCAGATCACACTTGTCTCGCTGCGTATTTGGTTTATTGGCTGGCCACTTTTGATATGCCTGTTGAACTCTGAAAAGTTCATGGTTTTCGTGCCAAAAATAATTTATTTATCCAACAGTTACTTAGGTAACATTGGGTCCAAATCCCTTCCAAATTAAGAGAGGGACTTTATTTATCAAATTGGCATCAAGTCTCTCCAGGGAAGCAAAAGTTCAGAAAAGAACAGTGCTTCGAGGAGGATACGTCGCGGAAGAAATTCGGCAGCACAAGGTCAATAAGACTAAATGTGAAGAACAAGTACAAAGAACACGTGCAGCAGAAGCTCCAAGCACTTGCAAATTCAACCCTTCGCCGAGAAATCTCCAAGGAAAAGGGGCAAAGCTTCAGCAGCACCAACATTTCCCTAAGGAGACATGGAGGGCCTATTTATAGGCAAAAATCCCCCATGTAAAACCGATGGGCCTTACCATCGGTTAAGGGGTTTAAACCCCTAATCGATGGTACCTCCCATCGGTTAAGGGGAGTCCCCTTAACCGATGGGACCTTCCATCGGTTGGGGAAGCCCCCCCCCCCCCCCGATGAAACACTTTCATCGATTGGGGGGGATTCCTCCCCCAACCGATGGAGCCTTCCATCAGTTGGGGGAGGTGTCCCTTAACCGATGGAAGGTACCATTGGTTAAGCCCAACCGATGGTACCTCCTGTCGGTCATCCCCCCTCCTCCCTCAAATCTAAAGGGGCTAAAACCCCTATAAATACTTGTGCAGCCCTCAGAGGCTGTGGAACGCGGAAGAGACTCTCTTAAAAGAAAGAATTTGACGATGTGATGCGTGGGCGTGCCAGACTGTTTAAAATAAACAGACAAAAAGATTTTTATATGTACGAGGTGCAATGGGTATAAACCCTAAGCCCTCAAATATTTCATATATTTGTTCCACGCGCGTCCGTTTATCAGGCGACTGGGGTGGTCGTGTACTGGACCATTCCCCACCGACCGGAGTCAGTGTTTCATTTACATCAGGTGAAAACTCGAATACCTTTGATACAATACGTTTGTTAAAAGACCTTACCGAATTTAGGAAATTTAGATGACATTTTAGAATCCACAAATATCCTCTAACATATTTATATTTATGACATTTGCATATACGTCCTCAATGGGGTGTATGTGCCTCCATTGGGCAAGGAAGGAAGAATCGCCGGGATCGAGCCAGAATCGCTCGATCCCGGATCGGATCGACCCCCTAAGGGTCGATTCCCCCTTGAAGAACCCCAAAACCCCAGATTTCCGGCTGGATCGACCCAACTCAGTAGGATCTGAGTTGGATCGCTCGAGTCGAACCGGGATCGATCGATCCCGGCTCGATTCAGTCGATCCGGCCCTGTTCAGTTCAAATTTGAACTTAAGGCGCCGGATCGACCCTTATCGGGTCGAATCGATCGATCCGGCGTCGATCCGACCCGATAAGGGTTGATCCCGATCGATCCGAGGTCGATCCCCTTATTTCGGCCCCTTCCCACCCGAGGACACCAAAAGTTGCAGGTTTTGGTGTCCTAGGAAGGAAGGAAGGTGCTCCCCCTCCCCCCCTCAAATGGGTATAAACCCTAAGCCCTCAAATGTTTCATATATTTGTTCCACGCGCGTCCGTTTATCAGGCGACTGGGGTGGTCGTGTACTGGACCATTCCCCACCGACCGGAGTCAGTGTTTCATTTACATCAGGTGAAAACTCGAATACCTTTGATACAATACGTTTGTTAAAAGACCTTGCCGAATTTAGGAAATTTAGATGACATTTTAGAATCCACAAATATCCTCTAACATATTTATATTTATGACATTGCATATACGTCCTCAATGGGGTGTATGTGCCTCCATTGGGCAAGGAAGGAAGAATCGCCGGGATCGAGCCAGAATCGCTCGATCCCGGATCGGATCGACCCCCAAGGGTCGATTCCCCCTTGAAGAACCCCAAAACCCCACATTTCCGGCTGGATCGACCCAACTCAGTAGGATCTGAGTTGGATCGCTCGAGTCGAACCGGGATCGATCGATCCCGGCTCGATTCAGTCGATCCGGCCTGTTCAGTTCAAATTTGAACTTAAGGCGCCGGATCGACCCTTATCGGGTCGAATCGATCGATCCGGCGTCGATCCGACCCGATAAGGGTCGATCCCGATCGATCCGAGGTCGATCCCCTTATTTCGGCCCCTTCCCACCCGAGGACACCAAAAGATGCAGGTTTTGGTGTCCTAGGAAGGAAGGAAGGTGCTCCCCCTCCCCCCCCCAGCTCGGGCTGCCTCCTCCACCGCCGCCGCCGGCCTCCTCCACCGCCGCCGCCTCCTCCCCAGCCGGCCTCCTCCTCCTCCTCTTCTTCTTCTTGTTCTTGTTCTTCTTCTTCTTCTTCCTCTTCTCCTTCCTCTTCTACTTTTTCTTCTAAACCCTATCTTCTCTTTCAAGTTTGAAAGAGGTTAGAAGGAGCACATCCAAGGGAGATCTTCTTGAGTAGATCTCAAGAGATCTTACTCAAGCAAGGAAGAAGTTGTTCTTCTTAAGGTATATTTCATTTTTTAATTTCAAATTCAGTTATAAATTCTGAAAAAAATGAAAACACATGTACACATGTTTAATCTTCTTATATCTTCTTATTCTTCCCTTACATTTTGTCAATTAGACAAAATCTCCAAATTTCACCCTAATTGGCTAATTAGGGTTTGATATTTGGGGCTTATGTTGTATTAGCACAATTAGAGATCAATTAAGTGTTCCAATCACTTAATTGACTTAATCATGCCTTTCTATGATAATGGAACTATTTCATTTCGGGAATTAGAGAAAATCTCTAAATTTCACCCTAATTAGGGTTAATATTAGATGTAATTATGTTTATAATTGTATACTTACACATGAATGTGTTTGTATTCTTAATTTGTTATAGGATTAGCAAGTATGGCTGATGAGGGACACGAGGAAGAGCAACCACAAGTAGACATTGGATGGAAACACGGTGTCCTTATTGATGCTGCCTCTAAGAGAGTGCGGTGTAACCACTGTGGTAAGGAAATGAATGGAGGTGTATACCGCCTAAAACAACACATTGCAGGCATTGGAACAAATGTAGTAAAATGCAAGCATTGTCCACGGGAGTTAGTGAATGAGATGAAAGACTACATGGCTGGAAGACAACAACAAAGAGGCATACGTATTCAACATCAACAAGAACTGCATGAAGAGATTTCTGGGAAGGGAAAAAGTAAGGCAGCTACAAGAACTGTTGATGTTGAGGACTCAGATGATACAGATTATGAGGATCTCTCACCTAATGAGAGAGAATGGCGAGAAGGACTACGGCAGAGTCGGCGTGCTGCCATGTTGGAAAGTGACATGCGGAGGTTCCATAGTACAAGAGAAGGATCATCATCAGGGGCTAGTGTCACACGGCCACCGGCACCACCTATCAAGAGAGGTGGTTCAATGAGGGGAACGGGACCAACTAGTGGGGTTGACACAATTTTGGGAAGGAAATCTTCATCAAAACAGCCTGGCATAAAGCATGCAATGAAAGGGGTAAAGGCCACAGCTGCTTCCGCTAAACATGCAGTTAAAAACATTGTAAAATGGTTTTTGCATGCAGGGGTCCCAGCCCATACAGCATCTAGTCCTTATTTCCAAACGATGATAGATTCAGTTGGTGAGGCAGGCCCAGGTTTGAAAGCTCCTACACCAAAGGAGATTTATGGCAAATATCTTGAAGAGGAATTGACTGAGATAAAGGATTGGGTGGCGTCATTCAAAGATATATGGATGGCAAGAGGTTGTACTCTTATGTGTGATGGATGGACGGGAACAACAAGAAGGTCCATGATTAACTTTCTTGTATATTGCAGTGAGGGTACAGTGTTCATGAAATCTATAGATGCAAGTGGGCAAATAAAAAATGCAGATTACTTGTTTAGGCTCATGGATGAGATGATTGATGAAATTGGCGAGGAACATGTAGTCCAAGTTGTCACTGATAATGAAGCTAGTTACAAGGCAGCTGGAAGAAAATTGATGGCAAAACGACATCATCTTTATTGGGTCCCTTGTGCAGCCCACTCCTTAGACTTGATGATGGAGGATATTGGCAAAGACAAACATGTGCATGACTTGGTGTCCAAGTCGCAAATGATTACTACTTTTATTTATGGACACAATAGAATCTTACATATGATGAGAGAGTGCACAGATGGACATGACATAATTCGTCCTGGCCCAACAAGATTTGCCTCACAATTTATTGCATTGGAGAGTCTGCATCAGTTTAGACATGAGTTGGGCACTCTTATGCACAGTTCTGAGTACTTGGCACATGTGGCTACATTGAGAGAGGAATCCAGAGATGTCGCACATGAGATTTCTTGCTTGGTCAGTGACCATCGTTTTTGGGAGAAAATCCACTATTATTTGAAGCTAATAGAGCCTCTAGTACAGGTGCTGAGGATGGTTGATGGAGAGGACAAGAATGACATGGGTTACTTATATGAGGCTATGGATAAAGCCAAGGAAAGGTTGAGAGAGAAGCATCCGCAAGCATATAAAAAATGGTGGAAGATTATTGATGCAAGATGGGAGTCAACACTCCACCATGATTTACATGCAGCAGGTAAATGTATTATATCTTATTGTGCATATTTCTTATTAGCATGAGTTGAATTTCTAACTTACTACACATGTTTTGTACATATAGGGTATTTCTTTAACCCTAGGCATCAATATAGTGATTCCCCTCACAATGATGGTGAGGTGCTCCAGGGGACAATCAATGTCATCGGGAGATTATCTAGGAGCATGGACGAAAGAATAGATGCTATGATAGAGGTACGGCCAAGTTAAAAACTTCATTCCATTTTCATGTATTCAATATACTTTTGGAGTTACACTTAGCAACTGTATTATACTGTAGATGGACAGATTTAAACTGAAGTTGGACATCTACAGAGATTATGATGTTAAAGAAGCAGTGACCAGAATGGGTCCGGGTAAGAACCTTCAGACTTAAGCTCATGCTTACTTCATAACAAAATGACAAATCACTTGTATTATGTGCTAATTCATTGTATGTTTTTTTTTTGTAGGTGAGTGGTGGGTTATGTTAGACTACAAGACTGGTCAAAGAAGTCCACTTGCAAGGATTGCTATTAGAGTACTCAGTCAGACCACTTCATCTAGCCAGTGTGAGAGAAATTGGAGCACTTTCTCACTTATTCACACAAAAGTGAGGAACAGGTTGAGTGCAACTAGGCTAGAGAAGTTGGTCTATTGCCACTACAATATGAGGTTGAAGCTGAAATGCATTAAAGATAGACAAAAGAAGAGCGAGGCAAGGCTAATGACTTTTGCAGGTAGTCATTGGGAGCAACGTTTTGCAGAGAGGGAAGCATTATCATCTCAAATTGATGTTGATGAGTTATTTGATGAGGAACACCCACTAAATGCATGGGTGGAAACAAGACAGGAAAGGGATGTTCCAGAATTTGACCCTCGTGATTGCTCATGGGCGGAAGGAGAATTGGATGGAGTAGAGGCTGAGATCCAGAGCTTAGGGTAAGTGAGGACCAACCTCTCACCCTCGGTCCTCTCTTCTCTTTGCCACGACACTCAGCTATCTTGCCAGAGACATCTAGAGTGCCTCCCACTCAGCCTGCATTAAGAAGAGCTGCAACACAAAAAGAGAAGAGTTCAAAAGCCTTAGAGTTAGAAAAAATAACATATGCCAGGCAAAAAAAGAGGAAAGTGCAGCAACCAATTCGTAGTGATGACACCACACAAGATCCAATGATGATGATGATGATGATGATGATGATGATGATGATGATGATGATGATGGGGCTGCCACTGGGGCCACAGGAGCTGGCCAGGGATATGCAGGAGCAGGATATACTGGGGCCACAGGTGTAGGGCTTACTGAAAGTTATGTACCAGAAACAGAACATCAGGGAGGCGGAGGAGAAGGACAAGGGCATGGACAAGGGGGATATGAAGGACAACAACATCATGCAGCCTATGAGTGGCCACCTTGGGAGCCAAACTATAGTTCAGGGTCTACTCATATACCTGCATTTCAGCCTCCCATTTTACCGTACTCAGATATTAGTAGCTCACCTTATGGAGTACAAGGAGGATGGGGACCTTGGCCTTCACAAGAACAAGAGCCTAGTGGCCCTAGTGAAGCAACAAGTACATACAAACCGCTTGGTATATGGTGTCCAGCTCCATCACAATCTGGAGAAAGCTCAAGTCAACAATTTACACCAAGAGGGATTCAAATGGGTATGCATGATTTAGCAAATTCCCTCTTTGGTCATAGCTACCAAAACCCAAATGATGGTGGCTCATCTATGTCTGGAAGTGGATGGAAAGATTATTAGTCTTCTATCAAATGTAAGTTACATGTACAATGTCTTAAATTTCATGTTTTATGTACTATGAATGCATGTATAATTGATTTTTGATGCAAATCTTAGTTCTTTCAGGAGTTCAGATTTTTCTGTTTTTTCCTGAATTTTTTCTGAATTTTCCTGAATTTTCCTGATTTTTTTCTGAATTTTCCTACATTTTTTCCAAAAAAATAAACATTTTATAGTCTGGCCGATCCAGGATCGGCCAGACTTCCCTGGGATCCAGAGGATCTTCGATCCGATCCGATCCAGGATCGGATCGACCAGGGTCGATCCCGATCCCGATCCTGCCTTCCATGGCCGGGACACCCCCGCAGGGGGTGTTCCGCACCGAACCACCCCGCGGAGGATGGCTTCTCCGCACATCCACTCCCGTGGGGGGTGTCCCAGTCATACAGGCTATAAAGTGGGTCCCCTGGGGTCTTCTCAGCCCATTTGACCGCCCGTTGACGCGTGTTTGACGTGCGTTTGTAGCCGTTTGACGTGTGTTTGCAGCCGTTTGACGTGCGTTTGCTTCCGTTCTCGAACGTCGAGGCCATTTTGTTCGCCCGAACAGGTGCACAACGTGCGCACGTTTGAACGCATTGCTGGACAATGACGTTGCCCGACAGAGGGTATATATCCCGCCCTAACGAACCCTTGAACGTTACATTTAACACGTCGTCCGAATTAAATTGGACTAAAATATGAACTCGATCCCGTTTATCGTAAGTGTTCGACACGAGGAGATCAGGGCTTTTCCCAAAACTTCGTACTTTTTCGGGCGGATTTATTACCCGGGTTTTATTTAAATCCCAGTATTTTTTCGGGTTCAACAGGGGCAAAGGATTCTTTTTTTTGGGCCTGGCTCCGCTCCGATCTCCCTTTAGAATCTCTTTTGGATCCCTCCTTTTTGGATTCCAAATTGGAAGAAAATCTGAAAAAGTAAAAGGCTCTTTCCAAAACAGTTCTAGCTTGCTCTCTCAAAGGCTCCTCCATCAGTGAAGGTATCCGCCCTCCCTCCGCTCGGTGTAAAGGTATCCACCCTCGTCAAGTGCAAAAGGAAGAGAGGTCGTCTCCATCCGGCTACGAAATCTTCTTAATCCCCCTCCATGTCGAGCTAATCTCCATGGAGGGTTTCAAAAGACATCATAATGAAACCCATACCTCCACATCGAGCAAGTATCTGTGGGGGTAAAAATTAAATCGTGTGCTTTGGTGTTTAAATACCTTCCATGTTGGGCAAGTCTCCATGGGTATAAGGTATTTAAACATCTTTGTTCTTGTGTTCTAAATATTTCCATGTCGAGCAAGTCTCCATGGGCGTAAACATTTAGACACATATGTTCTTCCCTCTCGTCGATCAAGTCTCTAGGAATGGTGAATGTTTGTGCTCATATGTATATGTTTTCTAAGGAAACTCTGCCCAAGTGGAGGTTTTGCTCAAAAACATATTCATATGTTCACAAATATTGTGCTCATATGTATATGTTTTCTAAAGGAAACTCTGCCCAAGCGGAGGTTCTGCCCGAAAACATACTCATATGTTCACAAATATTGTGCTCATATGTATATATTTTCTAAAGGAAACTTTGCCCAAGCGGAGGTTCTGCCCGAAAACATACTCATATGTTCATAAATATATGTGCTCATATGTATATGTTTTCTAAAGGAAACTCTGCCCAAGCGGAGGTTCTGTCCGAAAATATATTCATATGTTCACAAATAATATGTTCATATGTATATGTTTCTGAAGGAAACTTTGCCCAAGCGGAGGTTCCTCTTAAAAACATACTCATATGTTCACAAACTATATGTGCATATGTGCGTATTTTATGGGGAAACTTTGTCCGCATAGAGACCCTCCCCCAAAATAATACGACCATATGCCCATCAAATATATGTTCATATATTTATACGGTAACTCTGCCTATGCGGGAGCTCTGTCCAAATTCACAATATATTCAAATACCAAATAAATTCACGGGTATACACCCGCTCATTTCTCAAATTATATGTCAAACCCTCAAAAGGAATTCATACTCTTTTCAAAATGAAATCCTTTCCTAAGGCAAATACTCTTTTCAAAAACAAAATACTTTCTTCAAGAAACAATTCTCTTTTCCAAATCAAAGTCCATTTTGTTCGATAAAAAAATAAAAATAAAATACCGCATTATTCTTTTCTAGAAAATACAAAATCTCTCGACTTTGCTATCAATGGTATTCGGATTAAAACCGATGTAAAATAACATCAAAAATTTTTAATCCGATGTAAACAAAATATCGATTCCGATCGATTGAGACAGGGGTCCAGCACACGCTACCCTAATCGCCTGATAAAATAAAATCGCGGGACCAATAAGTTCAAAGTAAAACTGGCGCACATGTCCATTACTTGGACATAAAATTTTCTCTCCGCATTGCTCGGATTCTAATTTCTGTCTGCTAGACAGGTTGGCACGCCCCCGCAAGGCAAAATAAATAAATAAAAATCAAATCAAACTCAAATACTAAATAAAATACATACACGAAACTTTTCGCGTCTGACAATGTCCCATGGGGAAGAATAATTGATAAGCCGTGGTTGATATACCCTGCCTGTTGTTGACTGAAAGTTATAAGCTTGCTATAGCTCCAGTTGTGTTGGCCAATATATTTCATGGCCTGGGAAACTTGACTTCACGTCCCTCTCCTCGAGATCGGAAGGTGTTGATGGCTACCCATGGTTTGTCCTGGCGGATCGAATCGGTCTGATTCGGCTGAATCGGATCCCATTAGGAGAAACCTGATTCGCCCGATTCTCATGGAATCAGACCGATTCCCATGCGAATTGGCCTGATTCGGGCGAATCGTGGCGGATTAAGAAAAATCCGATTCGCCCCGATTCCCCGATGCGGCAAACCTTGTGGCTACCCACTATTTGAGTGCTTGGACAGGTCTTCTACTGTCGAGCTTATGCCAAAGTGTGGACTCATCTAGTCCAATGGCTCCCTTGATTCTATCATTCATAAATCGGCCCTCGGGAGATTCACTGGACCAACTTATTGGATCCCGCCGAGCCTTATGTTTTCTCCTGGCAGGGGAACGAGGGTTCTTGCAATTTGACTAATTTTCTCGTGGCTCTAGACCATATAGTGCCATTGAATCGACTGGGATGACATATCATCTACCCAAGGTTTGCCTTATCGGATCTCGACTTCGTCTCGGGAGGGTCAAAGAGAAGAGATCTCGGAGAGATCTCGGGAGATCAGGATAACATAAAAGTGTGGATCACATAGGTTCACATGGATAATTCCTTAAGGAACATAGATAATTACATACATTCTCAAGCCTCAACCATGGATGACATAGGTTCACATATATCATACAACAAGAGTGTGAGAATTGGACTTCGAGATGTGCATTTTGATTTTTCTCTCCTTAGGATTCTAGTTTATTTTCAATTAGAAAGTGAAAAATCTCATGAGTTTAGGTGATGATAGCTTAGGTTTGACCAAATCCTGAGAGGTCTCAAGCAGACTAAGTGCTGTCAGTAGGAGAGTGGCTCCCTTGGAGAAGTCATATGCACGTTTGACTTTTTTTACCGGACTTTAGATTTTTAGTATTCTATTAGGTTATTTGGATTATGAAATTTTTAGATATGCCAAATTATAACAAATTATGAAAGATTAGAAAGTCACTATTTTGATTGGAACCATCGAAATCACGATTTTCTTCTTGGATGGGAGAGTTGACTTTTTATTGTAAGAGATATGCTTTTTTTGATATTTTTATTGGATTCAAATGGGGGGTACTTCCTTATTTACATGTAATATCTTAAGTAAATGAAACAATAAATTATAACATTTACTTAAATGATATTCAGGTAGGTAAATAAGGTCCTGACAACCCTGTCTGAAGAGGATCCTAACTGACAACCCTGCCTGAACCCTGAAGACATATCTCGGCCATCTCGTTTCTCGGGGAGGGGCCGAGACCGAAAATCTCGCGAGATCTCGCGAGATTCTCGCGAGATTGCATACCATGCATCTACCACACTACGGAGGCTCCGACCAGTCCCTTCATGAAGACTGGCTATATTGCATTAGGCCAAATATATTGGCGTTTCGTAAAGGCAACATACTTCTTTTGGAGCCATATTATCTCTCTCATTTTGCCAAAAAATTTGGCTATGATCAGTCGGTTCCACCAAATGCAGATTTCTCGTTGAAGGAACACGTTTGTCGCGTTCATAACGTTCATTTGGTTGCTGCTTATTGGTGGGATTATTTTCGCAGACAGAAACCAGAACTCGGTTGCATTCTACCTACCCTAGATGCAGTGGGGCAGATTGACATTTATTATGCACGATAGTGGTTCAAACATAGTAATATTTTCGGCAACCTCTTCAATGGCTGAGAAGCTGAGGAGGCTCGCCTCAAGAGAAGGGACTTGACTCCAATCATCATTGAAGATTCTTTTCTTCGCCGCCATTTTTCAGGCAGGGTTTAGGGTTTAGGGAGGGCCATGCTTCGCCACCCAGGAATCAATGAAGCCATTGGAACCTTTGCAAGTTCTTTCGGTGAAAGCTCCAACCGTTGATGATGACTTCAACTTATTGTTGGTGGAGTCACTTTTTATCTGATTGTGGCTATGCTCCCGCCGTCTCTTTGTCAACAGAACTGCCTCCGAAGAGCTTTTACCAACGAGGCATGGGAGTGTTGGGAAAAACATTTAATCAACGCCCTTAGGTGTGTAGGACCATTAGAATGCCTGCCTTTAATTAAGAATGCGCCCACCCTTCAAGACATTTGGGATGCGGTGGAGAAGGCGAGCAAGGCTTGCAGAGTTGAATTCGATCAACTAGTGTCGGTGTCTTCTTTTTATTCCAGGCCTGTAGGTGTTGAGCAGCCTGACTTTTTTCTTCTATTTCTATTTCTTTCTTTCTAGACATCTTTCTCATCTACCTCTTTTCGGATTTCAGCAATTCCTATTTCTAGAATTGTCAAAGGTAGGAGCGCCAGTTCTCCTTCAGGCATTCCTTCTTCTTCAAGGACGAGAAGAACCAAGGAGGTGGAGTGGAGTGTAGATTCTACTCCCCCCTGCGGTAATTGTTTCCCCTTTTCTTTCATCATTATTATTTTTTATCATCATTCATTCCTTTCTTTTCTTTTTTTGATACAATCCTCCATCTTTCCTCTTCGTTTTTTTTTTCTCTTAGGCCCTTCTACTTTAGATACTGCCGCCACTTCTTGTAGTGGGATGGTGGAAGATACAACCACATATGATTCAGAGACTTCGGATTATTATAATCCCCTATTTGGCAGTTCTCCGTCCTCTCCTGTTAGAGAATATGAGACTTCTTCCCAGGCAACTGGAATGCTTTCATCTGAGGCCATGGGGGAAGTTAGAGACCCTCAGGCGTTGGATAGGAGTGATGACTCGCCAATTCATGGTGCTTCATTTGGAGCAGCGGCAATAGGTGACCATACTGCCTTTTCATTTGATGATTTGGGATTTTCAGTAGGGCAATATCCTCCTCCTGCCACAATTGAGAAGTATATACCATTGGTGGTAGGGGAATTCCCTGTTGGAGATTCAGTTTCCGAAAGTACTTTATTTTGAGCCAAAATGTGGCTCATTTGACATCCTTTGTACATGTTACCTGACATTTGTGCATCATGTTGACGTTCTTTTCGCTCAGGTGCCTTGGATTTCTTCATGTCAATTTTTTTCAGAAGAGCAGGTCGTTCCATATTCTGCGCCTGCTGCAGATATCTTTTCCCCAACTGGGGAGGATATGCAGAACCCCACCCCTAGGACAGAGGATGCCTTTTTTGATGAGGGAAATTTCTAGGGTTCTGTACCCGAGGTTGGACCATCTTTCCTGTTTCTGGAAGACACCAGAGATTCCCTTCAAGAGATGTGGGTCCATTCTACCTACAAGTAGGTGACACCAGTGGATTTGATCATGCTTCCCAAGATAGGGAATGTTATTTATGGAGGTCTGCCTTATCGGGAGATGTAGGGGACTTTTATCCTTATTCGACGAATTTACCATCTTCGTCTCATGGTGTTTATACTGAGGATTCAAGCCTCTCTCGGCCCTTAGGTCTCGAAATTGAAGAAATGAACTGTTCACTGGGTAAAGAGGAGGAGCAAACTTTTTTGATATCGGCCCCCCTTTTTTTTCTTCTCTTCTTTTTGGATGCTTGCATTTCATTTGCCTATTTTCCCTCGCTGATTGCTTTCCTTTCACTGCTTGTTTGTATATTCAACAGATACTTCATCGCATCAACTAATAGAGGGTTGTGGACACGAGATTTTTTCCATCATTTGAATATTCATTCATTTCGCATATTTTGACTTTGTATTGCGGGGCGTGTCAGACTGTCTACCAGACAGAAGTAAAGGTCTGCGTGATGCAGAGAAAAGATTTTGATGTCCGTGGAACGGACGAGTGCACCGGTTTTTAATCTGAACTTCTTTGATTCCGTGCCTTTAATCATCAAGTGATTAGGGTACCGTGTGTTGGACCCCTGTCTCCATCGATCGGAATTGATGTTACATTTACATCGAGCTAAAAGCCTTAGATGTCATATTAACATCAGTTTTAACTCGAATACCATTTCATAGCAAGGACGAGAATATATGCATTTTATAGAAAATCCCAATACAATATTTTCTCTTTTTATTTATCATGAATAGAATGAGTTTATATTTTGAAAAGGGATTTGAGTATGAGCTCCCTTTTTGAGGATTTGGTATATATTCGTATGGACAAAGTTATCTTATGAATTTTTGAGTATATCTTTTGGGCGGGACTTCCATTTATACAGAGTTCCTTTAAAAAGACATATTCAAATGGGTATATATTTGTGAACATATAGATATGTTTTAACGGGATCTCCGTCGAAACCAAGTTTCTCCCAGGAATATATGTATATGAACATAACTTTAGTGTGTATATGGATATTTTCCGGGATGGAACCCTCACTTGGAGGGAGTTTCCTTTAGGAAATATATGCATATAAGCATATAGTTATGAACATATGAATACGCCCTCGGGCAGAATCTCTGTTTAAACGGAATATCCTCAAGAAAACATAAACGTATGAACACGAGATTGTGATTACATGGATATGTTATCGGGTAGAACCCCCACTTGGGTAGAGTTCACCCTAAGAATCATATACATATAAACATAAAATCGTGATTATGTGGGTATGTATCTGAGCAGAACCTCTACTTGGGCAGAGTTCTCTCAAGGAAACATATACATATAAGCACGAAATTATGGTTATATGAATATGTTCTTGGGTAGAACCTCTGCTTGGGCAGAGTCTCCTCAAAGAAACATATACATATAAACACAATAACAAACGACATCTAAATGCGCATACCCATAGAGTCTTGCTCGATATGGAGGCATTTAGAGCACAAACATACAAGGGTATTTAAATATCGGGCGTCCATGTAGTCATTTTCAATATGGACGATATTTAAATCCCGTAAGGTCCCCACAGAGTCTTGCTCGATGTGGGGATATGAACTATGCTATGAAATTTTTGAGAAACCCTTCATGAAGGGGGATGAAGGAGATGCCGAAGCCGTATATAAGGGCGATCTCCCGCTTTCTTATGCGCTATCGAACGCTCCTCACTCCGCGCCGAGCAAGGAATGGGCCAATACCTTTACACCAAGCCAGAAACTTGAAGAACAATTGAAGGGGATTTGGAAGAATGAGGCTTTTGCTATTTCTGAATTTTTTCAGAATGAGTGGACTGGTTTTACAAGGTTTGGGGACTGGTTTTTCCAGCATTTGGGGGCTTTGAGGCTTGGTGCCCGGCCTCTACAACATGGGGACTCGTTTTTCCAGAAATTTGGGGGGGGGGGGGTGGGCTTGGAGGCTTGAAAACCGGCCTCTCCCAATGGAGGGGGTGCCTCCCCTTTTATAGGGGACGGCTCCCCCCCTCCTTACATGCGCAAGAGAGGGAGAGGGGGGAGATCCCCATCCGGTTGGAGGGGGAAACCCTTCCAACCGTTTTCATGTGAAAACGGTTGGAGGGGGAGGAAACCACCAACCATTTTCATGTGAAAACGGTTGGAGAGGAACCCCTCCAACCGTTTTCATGAAAACGGTTGGAGGGGAGCCCCTCCAACCAGTTTTACATAAAACCGGTTGGAGCCTCCAATCGTTTTGTGTGAAAACGTTGTAGGGCTCCCCCCTCCCCTTAAACCAAGGGATGGTTCAGATAGGAGGGGGAAAAATGTCTATAAATAGACCATTACATGCCCCATTTTAGGGGTACTCGAGTTGTTGAAGTTCTGCTTCCTTACTCGGAGTTTGCTTGGCGGAGATTTGAACTTGCGCACCCGTGGAGCTTCCATTGCGGGCTTGTTCTTGTGCTTGTACTTGTACTTGTACTTCACACTTGGTCTTTATGGACCTCGTGCCATCGGATTTCTTCCGCGCTGTATTTTGTACGAGGCATCGTTCTTCTTTGAACTTTGATTTGTTCGGAGAGCTTGACGCCACTTGAAGACTTCCTTGTTTAACTTTGGAGGAAAATCCCCGAATTATCTTGGCATTTAAGTAACCGTGGGTTACTTTAACCATAATTAACTTGACCTCTTGGATCCGTAACCTAACTAATTTGTTAGGTTGAACATTTCTCCAGGTAGCTATCAACCAGCTTTGAGGTTCAGCAACCCCTTTGAATGAACTACTTAATTAGTTGGTTGGATCACTATATAATGATCCATCATCATCTCTTCTGGCCGGCAGCCACCACAGCTCTTATTGTTCAATAGCCTCCCACAGACTTTTCAGTTTTAAGGACTCCCTTTAGCAGACATCCCTCGCATTTTGTACTTTTCGGTTCCGGGAACTTCTTCTGGTAGATATTCATCGTACCTTTTTAGGGTTCAACAAGGGTCTCAACCAGTGGAATTAGCCACCTTTCCAGAACATGGTGTGGATTGGCCAACCAGAATTCAGCTCACTTCCCTCTCTTTAATAAAGGGTCTTCTTGAGTCTTTAGTAGGGAGAGTGAGATCCGTAGTGCGGGCAGAAGATCCCTCATCAATTGGGGTTGTAAAGTATGCCCTTGAGCAGAACATCGTTGCTGCTTTTTATATGGGGCTTCTCAGAGATTCCTAGATGATTGTTGTTGAAGAAATTTCGGATGAGGTACGTCGTCTTCATGCAACGACTGTATGGGAACCATATAATCGAGAGATTCAGGCTTTAGAGATTGAGGTGTGTTCTTTGACTAGTGAGGCTAATGAATTAGGCCCCTGCGTAGACGAGACGCAAAAGCGTCGGAAGACATAAGAGTCAGAGACAACTGAAGAGGAAAATAAGGTTGCAATATTGCAACGTCAACTTGATGATTTGAGATCTTCTACAGACAAAAAGGCCAAGCAGGCTGAAGATGCATTGTCATAGGAGGTTGCCCTTTTTAAACAACGATCTAAGCTTCGTAGATCTATTTCTTCTAAACCTGATCGGATTGCAAAGCTGAAGAGAAAGAAGCCTCGCTGTCTTTGCTTCCCAGTATGGTATCTATAGGATATGGACAATAGTTGGATAATATGTTTGGCAGAGCAGGGAAATCCAACAATCCGGCTTGCAGGTAGTGCCGAAAAAGTGTTAATGTTTTATGCTGAGGGAAGGAGTACAACTTCTCCGTTTCGACAAAGCTTAAAGACCCTCAGATAGCCACTCTATTGACTCCGGGTATGGTTGTATTGTTGGTGGCTCCTGTACCATCTGTGTATGTATATGGGCAGTCTGTGGAACATAGACTTCACGAGGGGAAGTATCCTTGTGCCCTTCTACACTTTTTAAAATTTGTCGGAGCTCTTGTTGGCCTTGTTGTAGCCTTTTGATTTGCTTTTTAACTCCCCGGATGACTTTCCGTATCGTCTGACGCCTAGACGTTGGCGGAGAACGGGCCCCAGAATTGTCCTATGGCGGGTCATTTAGGGGACCAACCTTCGGACCATTTGAATTTGTGGTAGATTCTGCCACATGTATCACATTGACTGACTGCTCTGGCCGATCCCAAGTATGAGGCTCACCTTGCATGGCTATGAGGCCACTTTGAATCATCTTTTGAGCCTCATTCTTAAAGATGTAACAGTCTTCAATTGTGTGCCCCAACACACGGTGATTAGGGCAGTAATTAGGCTTGTTGATCTTACTAACATCTGCCTGCTTCTTTGGTTATGGTAGTGATATTAATTTGTTATTTAAGCAGAGATCAAAGAGCTTATTGGTATGCTTGTTCTTGAAAGAATAAGGAGCTTTAATGCGATTTGCCAATGTTGGCATTGGTACTTTTGATTCTGACTTTTATTCATTGGCATGCGAGAGCATCTCAATTTTTGCCACAACAGAATTGAGCTGGTCGAAACTCTTAATATTTGCCCCTAAGAGTTTCTCACTGATCACCGTTACCAGCCCTCTTCGGCCGATAGTGATTGCATCTTCTTGAAGAGGAGGGTTGTCGCATTTCATGCTAAACTCTCTCCACCTTTTGATGAAGTCGAGTGCCAATTCTCTTTTCTTTTACTTGAGGGAGCGTAACTCGACAAGAGATACTTTCCTTTCGGCTGTTTGGAAACGGTTGATGAACTTCTTTTGTAGATCAATCCAATCAATAACCGAATTAGGCTTCAATTTTGAATACCATTGAAATGCAACACCTATCAAGGTAGTTGCAAAATATCGAAGAAGATAGGATTCCTCGAGGGAGAGATCACCCATGGTAGTTATATAATATGTCTGATCTTCTTGAGGTAACCCATGTCTATCAAACTTTTTTAGGTTTGGGACTTTAGGGCACTAAGGTGATAGCTTCTTGTATTGATGGTGTATAGGAGCACACTGTATAGGTTCATAACATGAATCCCTTCACCTCGTGAAGCAAATTTGTCTTTAACAATCTTTTCAATCATGTCTTTGTAAGACCATATTTTGTATTGCCCCTATTTAAGGGGATATGATGTTGGATGGACCAGTCATCACCTGACCTGCGGCTCCAGAAAGAGGGCCACTTATGGAAGCCATTGGGCGACTTGCTGAGGCAGACCCATCCGAATGATGGTTTTGTTGTTGATTTTAAATAGAGACCGGCTCCACAGATTGTCGAAGACTTGTGGTAGCCAATCGCTCCATTTCACGCAGAAGAGTGGTCATTTCTGAGTGCCACTACTGCATGACTTGATATTTGTCATCATCTGACATTGCTTGGAAATCCACGCTTGTACATGGATGGCATAGTCGGTCGGGTGGCTAGGTCCAGGATCGGCTAGGTTAAAAAATGTTAAAAAATTGTAAAAAATGAGGAAAAATCAGAAAATTGTAAAAAAATCAGTAAAAATTGCAGAAAATTATGAAAACACATACAACATTCATTGAACACAAACATAATGAAATTCAAATCTTATCATGTTCATGTATCATAAAGAACAATAACAATGATAAAAGACATAATGATTATGTTCATACATTGGAAAAATAGATATATGTACAAGTTGATAACATGAAATAAATAAAAATACCTTGTCAATTTGACATTTCTGAACCCTCATCCTCTACCTCATGCGACTGAACAGGTGGCCCATACTCATGTCCTCCATACTGGGTATATCCAAAGCCAAACAAAGAATTGGCAATGTCTTGGAATCCTCTTTGGATGCCTCGCGGTGTCGTTGCTTGTTGGCTTGAACTTCCTCCTGATTGTCCTGGAGTGAAGAAACTACCATACCCAGTAGTTTGAATATTGCCCAAGTAACTTGTCCCACTATTAGAGCTGATATTTGAATATGACAATTTTGGGGGACTAAAAAAGGGTGGATAAGAAGGCCCATATCCCCAATCATGCCCTGCTTGCCTTTATTGGCCTTCATATCCCCCATGTTATTTTTGTGCTTCCCCTTGGCTTCATTGTTGTTGATGGGGTGGTACTGAATAATCCTCATATCCTAAAAGGATCCTGTTGACACGAGAAAGAAAAAAAAATAAATGTTGTTTTATCCCTCTTTTTTTTTTCTTTGATTTTGGATTGTTCATTTCATTTTTATTTTCATCATTCATTTCACATGATTTGATTTTTGTATTTGCGGGGCGTGCCAGTCTGTCTAACAGACAGAAGAAAGAGTCCGCGCAGTGCGGAGAAAGGAATTTGGTGTCCGTGCAACGGATGGATATGGTGTCCGCGGAACGGACGGGTATGGTGTCCGTGGAACGGACGGGTATGATGTTCGTGGAACGGACGTGTATGATGTCCGTGGAACGGACGGGTGCACCGTTTTTAACCTGAACTCCTCGAGTCCTGTGTCTATACTCATCAGGCAATTGAGGTAGCATGTGCTGGACCTCTGTCTCCATCGACCGGAATCGATGTTACATTTACATCGAGTTAAAACTCTTGATATTATTTAACACCAGTTTTAACCCGAATACCATTCATAGTGAAGATGAGAAAAATATGCACGCTTTTAGAAAATCCTGATCATGACATGTTTTTTCCTTTCTTTTGATCATTTTGTAATGCTTTTGCTTTGAGTATTTCATTTTTGAAATGACTGCCTTTTTTGAGTCCAAAGTGTGATTTTGAGAGGGGAACGGGTATATACCTGTGGACCTATTTGAGGTCTTTCTTCTTTTTTGCAAAAGGTTGATTAGAAATTTTTATTTGGGAAAACATGAAGATTGTTATTGTGAACGGGTATATACCCGTGGATTTTGATTCTGAACTTGGGGGTATTAAGGCCCGGAGTAACACTTCCGTATTAGAAGGATTACTGTATCAAAATTTTTTTATATGAGGTTCTTTTACAGTGCCCTTTTGAGCAAAGTCCGAATTTGAGGCAGAGTTTCTTTTCTCCTCATTTCTTGCTCACGCGGGTATGATTTCTGGAGAACATATGAATATATCTCCATGGAAGTCTTTGTCATATTGCACTTTCTTTCTGAAAATTGTCCACACGGACGCAATACATATGTGCTTCCATTGGATGGTTTGAGCACAATCCTTATCTTATTTCTTTTTCTTTGGATGTGTGTATATCAACACAATATTCATGAGTATGTCGATGTATTCTGGCAGGTCTCTGCTTAAGCAGAGTGCCCTCATAGAAATGTATTCATGTGAATTTATGATTATATCCACGTGTCCTCGGGGAACCCTTGCCTGGAGGGAATTTGCCCTAAGGAGATATATGTGTATGCACACAAATTTGCAATTTATGAATATATTCTCAAACGATATCTCTGTTAGAGCAGAGTATCCGGTAAAAGGTACCTCCGTTTGGACGGAATCCCTTTTGAGAGATATATGCATATAAATGCAAATTTATGATTATACAAATATGTCCTTGGCGGAAACTCCATTTGGGCAGAGTTTCTACTAAGAAACACATGTATATAAACATGGATTTGTGATTATATGGATATGAACTTGGAGGGAACTTCTGTCCGAGCAACGTTTCCCCCAAGAAACATATATGTATAAGCACAAATTTGTGATTTTATGGATATATTCTTAGGGGAGTCTCTTTTTGGGCAGAGTTTCCTCTAAGGAACATATACATAAGAACACAGATTTGTGAATATACGAATATGTTCTTGGGCAGAATCTCCGCTTGGGCAGAGTTTCCTCTAAGAAACATATACATATAAACACAGATTTGTAGTTATATGGATACGTCCCCGGAGAGAGATTCTGCATAGGCGGGATTCTCCTCAAGGAACATATATGTATAAATACAAATTTGCGATCTATATATGTATGTTCTTGGACAGAACCTCTGCTTGGGCAGAGTTTCGTCTAAGAAACATATATATAAGAACACAAATTTGTGAATGTACAAATATGTTCTTGGGCAGAATCTCCGCTTGGGCAGAGTCTCCTCAAGAAAACATATACATATAAGCACAAAATCCACCATCCCAGAGACTTGCTCGATGGGCGGGGAGAACAAGGGTATTTAAATACCGTACACCCATAGAGACTTGCTCGATATGGATGGTATTTAAACCCCGGGGAATATCTCCCCACAGAGACTTGCTCGATGTGGGGGATGATGGGAAAGAAGGAATGTCGATGACGATTTGCGCCGACTCTCCTCTCCGCGCCTGGCTTATCGGGCCAAAGAAGGGGATTTGTACCTTCACACACGAAGCAGGGGGATTGGAGAATGAGAGAGGGAATGAGCAAAGGCTCTTTTCTATTTTTTCTGGATTTTTTCCGACAGGGCTTTGCCGGGGAGAATGGATTTTCCGAGCTCAGGGAAATCTCGGGCCAACCTCTTTCCGGAACCCCCTTTTTGAAGGGAACGGGGGGGGGGGGGGTTTATATAGGGGATGAAACCCCTTACATTGCGCTGGGGGATAACCCCAACCGATGGTGACATATGATTATGTCACCATCGGTTGGAGCCTTAACCGATGGTGACCTCATATGAGGTCACCATCGATTAGGGTCTCCTGACCGATGATGACCTAGGTCCCCTCAACCGATGGTGACCTCATGATGAGGTCACCATCGGTTGGGGTTTCCCCAACTGATGGTGAATCACCATCGTTAAGGGGATACCCCTTAACTGATGGTGACCTCAATGATGAGTCACCATCGGTTAGGGGTCCCTAACCGATGGTGACTCACCATCGGTTAAGGGGAGAACCCCTTAACCGATGGTGACCTCATCTTGAGGTCACCATCGGTTAGGAGTTTCCTAACCGATGGAGAGAGAGGGGGAGGTTTATAAATACCCCCCCACACCCTCATTTACATCTGTGTTGTTTTGGTGAAGGTGCTGCTGGAATTCTGCTTCTCTTCTTGGAGTTCTGCCCGACTGAAGACTGCTTTTGCAAGCTTTGGAGTTCTTCTTCGAGCTAGTTCTTTGTACTTGTTCTTGTACTTGGTCCTAAGACTTTGTGCTGTCGGATTTTTTCCGTGCTTGTACTTTGAACGGAGACATGTTCTCCTTGTACTTTAATTTAACCGGGAGACCGGGCGCCATTTTAAGGGCCTGAATTTGCTTGCTGAACTTGAAGAAGCACCTTCGCATAAGTTTATAATTTAAGCAACCTTGGGGTCACTTTAAATCACAATTTGCTTGGCCTCTGAGTAGGCTATTTGATAATATAATTTGAAATTAGGTGCGTTGATAACCAGCATTTTGATATTCGAGGCTCAACGACCTTCTTTCACATAAGTCACTTGAATGGTTACCCGCCAAAATAGGCTTCAGCTAACCAATCCATCGGAGCATTATCTGACGGGTCATCGTGATTTTCTGTTGGTATACACTTGTCACAATTTTACCGTTCAACAGATCCCCAAGCCCATAACCCTCCTGTGGCTCCAGTACCTGCAGTAGCACCATCATCATCATCACCATCATCATCATCTTGTGATTGAGTGGAGTCATCACTCCCAATTGTTTTTCCTTTCTTAAGCAATTTTTTTCGACGTTGATAATGCTTTTGCTTTGCTCATATAATCTAGCCAAGTGAGGTGGTAGGGGTGGAGCCTCAGAAAATGGCTCCCCAATATGTGTCTCCCGACTCCTCAGGAGAGTCCTTTGTACGATCTTGTGATTTTCTTCTTGGTTCTTCTGTTCTTCTTTCCTTGTTGGACTTTTTTTTTCTTGCCTTTATCTTTCTTTCTTTCTTTTTGGGTCCAATTGAGTGGTAGATCTTCTGAATTTTGGCTGAGATGAAGAAAGTCTAGTAGTCTCCTGTACAGTGGCAGATCTTCTTAATTCGGGCCTTTGATCTCTCTCGGGAACATACGTATATCCAGGTACATGTTCTTCTAATTCTTTATCCTCTGCACATGCCTGAACCAGGCGATTATCAAGATGAAACTTAGGTATCTCTCCCTCAGCTCTCGTCTCCACCCAAGCATGTAAATGGTGTTCTTCATTTAGCCACATCTATCTCAGGAACTATCTCCTCAAATGTTCTACTAGCTAGTTGTATGAATCTCTGCCTTTCTAACTTTTACCTTTCTTCTTTTTGCTTCACCCTTAAACACATATTATAGTGGCAATAAACCAACTTCTCTAGCCTATCCACACCCAGCCTATTGCGGATTTTCGTGTGAATGAGGCTGAATGTCCTCCAATTTCTTTCACATTGGCTAGAAGAAGTGGTTTGACTAAACACTCTCACTGCAACATACGTTTAAGGATTTGTGTCAGCTTGCTGGTAATTTACTTGAATCCACCATTCAGCTATTGCAATAAAAGACGTCAACATTAATCAGTTTATAATGGTGAATTCTTAAATGTGATAAATTTACGATTTTTTGCAAACAATTCACATGTAAAATAACCTGGAGTGAGTCTTTGAGCTGCACATCTCATGTCATATCCTCCATATATCCCAAGTTTCATTCTATACCTCTTCACCTACAAAATGGAAGATATAACATATGTCAAATGACCCTTGCAAAATGAAACATGCATACATATGCAAAAGAAAACATTCTATCCTACCTCTGCCATTGCATTTAATCTCTCATTCATTGTCCTTGCAAGGCGAGTGATGACATTCATGGTGCCTCTCATCACTTCTCCATCATTATGCACATTATCTTTATATTGAAATCTAGGGTTGAAAAAATACCCTGCATATGATAAGAATTTTCAGCATGGTATGATAAAAATTTAGGAATTAATTAGATTCAATAAATTACCTGCAACATGAAGATCATGGTGGAGAGCCATCTCCCATCTCTTGTCTATGATGACCCACCATTTTCTGTATGCTTTGGGAATCCTTTCCCTCAATTTTTCTTTTGCTCTATCCCTTGCCTCGTACAAATATCCCATATCATTTTTATCATCACCATCAACCATTTTTAGAATAAGTACTAGAGGCTCTATTACTTCGAGGTAGTAGGAAATCCTCTCTCAAAATCGTACATTGCTAATCAAATCTTGTACTTGGAGAGCAACATCTTTACTTTCAGCCCTAAGAGTGTTTAGATGTTGCAAAAATTGCTTGGAATTAATCAATTGGCCCAATTGATGCCTATATTTCT
Source organism: Colocasia esculenta (assembly GCA_014218235.1). Classification (NCBI taxonomy): domain Eukaryota; kingdom Viridiplantae; phylum Streptophyta; class Magnoliopsida; order Alismatales; family Araceae; genus Colocasia; species Colocasia esculenta. The sequence goes on along the minus strand of CM024755.1, from coordinate 119,597,763 downwards.
AGAGGCTCTCCAAAGAAATAAAATTTGATACAAATCGAGTGGGACCAACATCTGTGTATTGTCTCATCATATTCAAAATCCTATTGTGACTATAAATAAATGAAGTGATCATTTGAGCATCATCAATGAGGCTATGAATATGTGGATCTTTGCTTATGTTCTCCATTATCAAAACAATATAATGTGCTGCATAAGGAACTCAATAGAGATGTTCTCTTTTTTCCATCAACAATCTACCAGTAGCCTTGTAGCTCACTTCATTGTTAGTCTCAACCTGTACAACATTTTCTTCACCCACTTCCTCCACAACTTCATCCATTAGTCTAAACAAGTAATCTGCATTCTTGTTATTGTCAGAAGCATCAACAGATTTAAGAAAAATAGTACGCTCACAGCAATAAACTAGGAAATTAATCTTAGATTTTCTTGTGGTCCCCGTCCAACCATCGCACATAATGGTGCAACCGCGTTCTTTCCAAACAGTTTTGAAGCCATTCACCTATCCTTTCAACTCATCATACTCCTCATCAAGCCCAACATCATAAATGTACTTCTGTGTGGGAGCCTTAAGACTACGCCCAACTTTTGCAATTGCATCCAACATACTTTGGAAATATGGGCTCTCTGTCGTATGTGCCGGCACACCTGCATGTAAAAACCATTTCACAATACCTTTGATTGCTCCCTTTGCTGCCTTTGCAGTGGCTTTCACTCCTTTCAATGCCTGCTTGATTCCTGGTTGCTTTACAGACCTTGATCTATACAAATATGTATCCATAGGACCCTGTGTAGGAGCATGAACATCTGAAAGTCTTACCTCCACACCCTAATGCACCGGCAGCCCTACGAACTGATGTGCTCCTAGGAAGAGATCTCCTAGAGTCTTCTCCAGACAAATGTGACCCCGATGTCCCCAAGCCCCTTCGTCTATCATCTTCCTTCGCATAAGAACGCCGACTAGCAAGTGTAGCTGCAGTGAACTCAGGATCAGGATCATCATCATTATCATCATCTTCATCATCATCCACATTGATTGGTAAACTATAATCTCTACGAATATGCCGCCCAGAAATCTCATCTTGAAGTTGTTGTTGCTGTTGAGTTGTCAATAATTTTTCAATTTTTTTCCCCTTCATGTATGCTTTCATTTCATTCCTAACTTCAAGTGGACATGATGTGCATTTTGCTACATTTCCTGAAATCCCATCAATATGTTGTTTAAGGCGATATATGTCTCCAAACATCTCTTTTGAACACCAATTACATTTCACTTTTTTCTGTTGTGCATCAAGGAGAGTACCATGAGCCCAACCAGGATCAATGGCCTGCTCTACCTCTTGCTCTTCATGTTCTTGATGTGCCATATTTCTATGTAAGAATGCAATTGAATTGCACGTTAATTACACAAAAACCCTAATTTTTAAACCCTAATTAGGGTTCATATTGAGAATTTTGGGGAAAATGGGTCATGCAATGTAATTGAATCTACAAACATTCTCTAATCAACTCAAATGACTACATTGGACACTCAATTGCATATTAATTATATTAATGACCCAAAATTTCTAATTTTATAACCTAATTAGGTCATTTGGGATTTTAGGGAAAATAGACCATGCAATGCAATTGAGTCAACTAAAATGATTGTATTGGACACTCAATTGCACATTAGTTGCATTCATGGACACAAAATCCCTAATTTTTAAATCCTAATTAGGGTTCAATTTTGAGATTTTGGAGAATGAGGGTCATAAACATCTTATCAATGCTATTTATCTATAGATCTATAGCATATTCAACATTTCCTATTTTTTTTCTGATTTTTTTAATAAAATAAAAAAACCCACCTTGCATAGAAGGAAGAGAGAGAAGAGAACAGAAAGAGAGAGGAAGAAGGAAGCAGCAGCGGCGGAGGCGGCGGCGAGCCTCCTCGGAGCTCCGGCGGCGGCGGCGGCGAGGGAGGAGACCTCCGGAAGGGGGGGGCAGGAGGCTGGGACTGGGAGGGGGGGAGTTCGGGACTGCGCAGACAGCTCTGTTTGCGCAGTCCCGTGACTCCTGATCCCTCCTTAAGGAGGGATTCCGCTTGGAGTCGAACGACTCCAGGCGGATCCGGCCCGACTAGGGCCGACTCCATTCGACATGGCCCCGCTTCCCGTGGAAGTTGCCAAGAGTGAGTGGAGTCGGCGTGGATCTGCCGGAGTCGGGCCGACTCTACCCGATTCTGTTCGATCCACCCCCGATTCTACCTAGTCCCGTGGGTGGGTCCCCCCCCCCCCCTAAGTCGGGTCGCCATGGGCCGATTCTGCTCCGAGTCGGCCGATTTTGCCATCCTTGTGCTTGTAGGCAAGTCGATGACGAGATTAGTAATTGACGCAGAAAGTCCGCCCTCCCCATCTTAAGCAATTTCTTCTTCTGGTGGCTCGAAGAAGGGAGTTTGAATTCCTTCATGTTGTTTCTCCAATCTGATATTTTGGAGCCTTCTATGAGGAGGAGCTTGATCAAACGTCCCTGCTTGTCCGCCTGAGGATGCCTGGCGATACCTTCTGGCGAATTGTCTGGTATTGCGACAAGTACCTCAGTAGGAATATTTTGATTGGCCTCTGCAGTTTGTTCTACTAGTTCGCTGGAGTCCTTCCCAGAAGCATAACATGAGAAGATCTTGAGCTTGGTTTTCTCTCCCGTTGCCCAGGCGATTTGCCGCCTTTTTGATGAGTGGGTATTGGCTTTAAGAGTTGCCCTTAGCCTGTCAAAGATTGAGATTTGCGTTATACGATCAAAGACTGATATGCAAGATTTGAATTCTTGAGAAGAGTTTGCTTTGACTACCCGGATAGCCTCTAGGTCTTAACGGGTATAATTTGATTTTCTGTACACCCTTTTCTTTTTTGTCTTTTAGGGTATTTGATTTCAGTAAGTTGAGGGAGGGTGCATTTGGTGCCACTCTTCCTCTCAACCAACCTGGATGCATTTGCTTGAGTTTTCTAGATCCTTTGGGCCTTCTCTTTGGTGACTTAAATTTGCTTGACCTTGGTAGGCTGCCGTATCTTTTATTCATGGATGGTAAAAACGGGCGGGTCGGGTCGGGGTCGGGCGGGTCGGGGTCGGGTCGGCGCCCGGCGACCCGAGTTGGCGCGGGAAGTGGCCGGGATCGCGGATTCCCGGTAGGCGGGCCGGATCCGCCGGGGTCGGGCGACTCCGCATCCCGACTACCCCGACCCGCCCGACCCCGCGGATCCCCCTTTAAGGAGGGATCCCGTCCCGGGACTGCGCAGTCTGCGCAGTCCCGGGACCTCCCTTCCCAGCCCCCTTCCCAGCCCCCTGCCCCCCCTCCCCCCGCCGGAGCGCCTCCCTCGCCGCCGCCGCCGTCGCCGGAGCTCCGGGAGGCTCGCCGTCGGCCGCCGCCGCCGGCGCCACTGCAAGCAGCCGCCGGCGCCCTTCCTCTCTCTCTGTTCTCTTCTCTCTCTTCTGTGAGGTGAGATTTTTTTTTTTTTTTTTAAAATCTGAAAAAATAGGAAATGGTAAATAGGCTATAGATCTGTAGATCTATAGCATATTTAACATGTTTATGACTTCATTCTCTTAAATCTCCAAATTTAGCCCTAATTAGGGTATAAAAATTAGGGATTTGTGTCATGAATGAAATTAATGTGCAATTGAGTGATTAATAGAACTATTTTAGTTGATTAGAGTTTGTTGGTAGACTTAATTGCATTACATTAACTGTTTTTCCTGAAAATCCCCAAATGACCCTAATTAGGGTTTAAAATTTAGGGATTTTAGGTCTTTAATGTAATTATTATGTAATTGAGTGTCCAATATAGTTATTTTACTTGATTAGAGTTTTGTATGAACATTGCATGATCTGTTTTTTTTTAATTCTCAACTTAAATAATTAGGGGTTTAAAAAATAAGAATTGTAGGTCATTAATATAATAAATGTGTAATTGAGTGTTCAATGTGGTCATTTGAGTTGATTAGAGTTTTGTATGTACAATATTTATAGTCTATGATATTTTTTTCCATAAATTCCCAAATTAAACCCTAAATAGGGTTTAAAAATTAGGGATTATGTGTAATTAACGTGCAATTTAATTGCATTCTTACACAGGAATATGGCACATCATGAACATGAAGAGCAAGAGGTGGAGCAGGCCATTGATCCTGGTTGGGCTCATGGTACTCTCCTTGATGCATCTAAGAGAAAAGTGAAATGTAATTGGTGTAGAAAGGAGATGTTTGGAGGCATTTATCGCCTTAAACAACATCTTGCTGGGATTGCTGGGAATGTTTCAAAATGTCCGAATTGTCCAATGGAAGTGAGAAATGAAATAATAGCATATCTGAAGGGGAAGAAAGCAGAAAAAATATTGACAACTCAGCAGCAACAAGAACTTCAAGATGAGCTTTCTGGGAGACAGATTCGTAGAGATTATGATCTACCAATTCCTGTGGATGATGATGATGATGATGATGATGATCCTGATCCTGAGTTTACTGCAGCGGCACGTGCTAGTCGCCGTTCTTATGCGGAGGAAGATGAGAGACGAAGGGGTTTAGGCACATCAGGTGCACATGTGTCTAGAGATGACTCTAGGACATCTCTTCCTAGGAGTACACAGGGTCCTATGGATGCATATTTGTATAGATCAAGGTCTGTAAAACAACCAGGAATCAAGCAGGCATTGAAAGGAGTGAAATCCACTGCAAAGGCAGCGAAGGGTGCAATCAAAGGCATTGTCAAATGGTTTTTACATGCAGGTGTCCCAGCACATACGGCAGAGAGCCCATATTTTCAGAGTATGTTGGATGCAATTGCGGAAGCTGGGCCTGGTATTAAGGCTCCTACAAGGAAGTATATTTATGATGCTGGGCTTGATGATGAATATGAGGAGTTGAAAACATGGGTGAGTAGCTTCAAAAATATTTGGAAAGAACGTGGTTGCACCATTATGTGTGATGGTTGGACAGGGACCACAAGAAAATCCATGATAAATTTTCTTGTGTATTGCTGCGAAGGGTCTATTTTCTTTAAATCTGTTGATGCATCTAACAAAATCAAGAATGCAGAATATTTGTTTAAACTTATGGATGCAGTTGTGGAGGAAGTGGGTGAAGAGCACGTTGTACAGGTTGTGACTGATAATGAACCGAGCTACAAGGCTGCAGGTAGGTTGTTAATGGAAAAGAGACACCATCTCTATTGGGTTCCATGTGCAGCACATTGCATTGATTTAATGATGGAGGACATAGGCAAAGATTCTCATATTCATGGTATCATTGATGATGCTCAGATGATAACTTCCTTTATTTATAGTCACAACAGGATTTTGAATATGATGAGGAAGTACACAGATGGGAGAGATCTCCTTCGTGCTGGTCCCACCAGATTTGCATCCAATTTTATTTCTTTGGAGAGCCTAATGAAATATAGGCATCAATTGGCCCAATTGATTAATTCTGCAGAATTTTTGCAGCATGTAGACACTCTACGGCCTGATAGTAAAGATGTTGCACTCATGGTCCAAGACTTGATTAGCAATGCACGGTTTTGGGAGAAGGTTTCCTACTACCTCAAAGTAATAGAGCCTTTGGTACTTATCCTTAGAATGGTTGATGGTGACGACAAAAATGATATGGGATATTTGTACGAGGCAATGGACAAGGCAAAGGAAAAGTTGAGGGAAAGGAATCCTAAAGCATACAGAAAATGGTGGGCCATCATAGACAAGCGATGGGAGATGACTCTCCACCATGATCTTCATGCAGCAGGTAATTTATTTATTGTAATTACTTGCTGAATTATTTTATGATACCATACTTAAACCTCTTTTATCATATGCAGGGTATTTTTTCAACCCTAAGATTCAATATAAAGATGATGTGCACAATGACGGAGAAGTGATGAGAGGCACCATGAATGTCATCACTCGCATTGCAAGGAGCATGAATGAGAGATTAGACGCAGTGGCAGAGGTAGGATAGTATATTTTACTTTGCATATGTATGTATTTTATCATTTGACATGACATATGTCATGTGACTCATGTCTTCCATTTTCTAGGTGGAGAGATATAAGATGAAAGTTGGCATATACGGAGCATATGACATGAAATATGCAGCTGGAAGACTCAGTCCAGGTGGTTTTACATGTTTGGGTGTTTGCCTAAAATCATAAATATATTCTTTCACCATCCTTATAATGATTAATGTTCGGTTATTTTATTGTAACAGCTGAATGGTGGATCCAAGTCAATTATCACCAAGCTGGGACAAATCCCTTAGCGTATGTTGCAGTGAGAGTATTAAGTCAAACCACTTCTTCTAGCCCATGTGAAAGGAATTGGAGTACATTCAGCCTTATTCACACAAAAATCCGCAATAGGCTGGGTGTGGATAGGCTAGAGAAGTTGGTTTACTGTCATTATAATATGCGTTTAAGGGTGAAGCAAAAAGAAGAAAGGCAAAAGATAGAAAGACAGAGATTCATGCAGCTAGCTGGTAGACCATTTGAGGAGGTGGTTCCTGAGATAGATGTTGATGAGTTGCTAAATGAGGAACACCCTTTACATGCTTGGGTGGAGACGAGAGCTGAGGGAGAGCTAGCTGATTTTCATCCTGATGATCGGCTAGTTCAAGCATGTGAAGGAGATGTTTTATTAGAAGAGCATGTACCTGAGAGAGCTGAGAGGCCAGAATTGAGAAGATCTTCCACCGTACATGATACTAGTATTTCTTCATCTCAGCCAGAATTGAGAAGATCTACCTCCCAGTTAGAGCCCAAAAGAAAGAAAGACAAAGGCAAGAAGAAAGCAAAGCCAAACAAAGAAAGAAGAACAGAAGAACCAAGAAGAAAATCACAAGAAGGTGAAGAGGACTCTCCTGAGGCAGAGACACATATTGGGCAGCCATTTTCTGAGGCTCCACCCCTGCCATCTCATTTGGCTAGATTATATGAGGCAGAGAAATTACATTATGAACGTCGCAAAAAGAAGAGTACAAAAGAAAAAGAAAAACAGTGGGGAGTGATGACTCCACCCAATCACCTGATGATGATGATGGTGCTGCTGCAGGTATTGGAGCCACGGGAGGTTATGGGCTTGGGGGTATTATGTCAGGATATGAAGATTATTCACAACCACCCCAACAACAACAAGGAAGCCAAGGGGAAGCACAACAGCAGCACGGGGGATATGAAGGCCAACAAAGGCAAGCAGGGCATGATTGGGGATACGGGGCTTCATATCCACCCTTTTTTAGTCCCCCAAAATTGCCATATTCAGACATCAGCTCTAGTAGTGGGCCTAGTTATTTGGGCAATATTCAAACTACTGGATATGGTAGTTTTTTCCCTCCGGGACACTCAGGAGAAAGTTCAAGTCAACAAGCAACAACACCGCGAGGCATCCAAAGAGGATTCCAAGATATTGCAAATTCTTTGTTTGGCTTTGGATATACACAGTATGGAGGACATGAGTATGTGCCACCTATTCAATCTCATGAGGTAGAGGATGAGGGTTCAGAAATGTCAAATTGAGAAGGTATTTTTATTTATTTCATGTTATCAACTTGTACATATTTTAATTTTTGCAATGTATGAACATTAATGATTATGTCTTTAGTCATTGTTATTGTTCTTCATGGTACATGAACATGATAAGATTTAAATTTCAATGTGTTTGATTTCAATGAATGTTGTATGTGTCTAGGTAATTTTCTGTAAATTTTAAGGATTTTTCCTGATTTTTTTCTGATTTTTTTCTGATTTTTTCTGATTTTTTTCATTTTTAAATAATTTTTTACTCTGGCCGACCCAGGGTCGGCCAGACTCCATTGGAGTCGGCCGGCTCCACCGACCCGACCCGACCCGAGTCGGGGTCGGCTGGGTCCGACTCACCCAGCCGACCCGACCCTGCCATCCATGCTTTTATTTGATCCTAGGTTCCACCTTAGTGTCTTCTTGCTTTTCTCGAAGCCACCGTAGGAGTGAGAAGCGGTTCGAGGTTGGGATAGTAGGAGCATGCTTGTCACAAGGGTGACAGGCTGACTACCATTAAGCCGCACCCGTAGGCTCTCGATCATAAATGATTTGCCTGATCTGGAAGTGGTGGCGGATGGCCTTACTTTTGTGATTTTTATATTGCCCCCGTTGTGAGGGGACAACAACTACGACTTCAGAGGGGATCACTCGAACATAGTAATTTTGAACGTGAGTTGGGCGGGTTTATCCCCTTTGGCAGCAACATTTTTTGAGGGGGCTTTGATGCCCCCAGTGACAACATCAGGAGGAGTTTTGAGATGCCCGAAACTCCTGCTAGCCTTCTTTGTTGATTTGTTGGTAGGCAGACTTCGAGTAGCATTGTCTTGGACTGTTAGGGTTACCCCCAAAAAGAAAGGAGACCTGACAATGGCTGAAAAATCTTCGAACACGATTGGGGTTGCCAAGTAGCCGAACCTAACATGGTTGTTGATGCGAGTGGTTCATAAGTGACCGTCATCTCCTTCCGACGCCTTTTGTAGATGGAATCTTGAACTTTTGTTTTCATCCGAGTTCACCTTGAAGGAAAACATTGTAGTTAGAATTTCTTCAGAAAATGTTTAGACCTCAACTCTTACTATGAAACGACAAGAAAAGGGTCCCACCGGGCGTGCCAATTGTTGGACGTGGAAATAAATAAAATTGCTCTTTTTTATTTGTTTTGGGTTTGTGGGCGTGCTAGTCTGTCAAATAGACATAATTTGAAATCCATTTGATGCGGGAAATTTTGATGTCTTTTTATTGGACGAGAGCGCATATATATTTTTTAATATATTTGTTCCGCGTATTTATTTTATCAGGCGATTTGTGTTTCATGTACTAGACCCTCTTCTCTATTGACTGGGGTCAATGTTAATTTACATCGAATTGAATCCGAACACTCTTGATGGTAAAGTCGAGGTTTACATTTTACAAAAACAAGGAGATGGATAAATTTGTTTTAACGGATGAAAATAAATATTTAAAATAAGGGGCGTGGTCCCTATTTGTGAGTTTAACATGCATTTTTGACAGGAGCAAATGGGGACGAACCCGGGAATTCATTAATATTTGAACGAGTCGTGTCTCGAGTAGAGCTCCCGCATAGGGGAGTTTCCGCAATAGACACACACACGAACATATATGATGATTGTATGGTCGTATTTCGGGCATAGCCTCCATATGGACAGAGTCTCTGCATGGAGGTATGCACACATGAACATATATTGTGAACATATGAGTATGTCTCGGGCATAGTCTCTGCTTGGAGAGAGTCTCCCCATAGAGGTATGCACATATGAATATACAAATATTTTATCCTCATGGACTCCAGCTCGACATGAGGGAAATGAACACGTGAATGTTTAAATATTTATATCCATGAAGTCTCGCTCAACATGAAAAATATTTAAACATTTGATCACATGATATTTTTATCTCCATGGAGTCCTGCTCAACATAGAGATATGAACATAAACTTTTAAATTTCAATCCCCTATGGAGTTTAGCTCGATATGGGGATATAAACATGAACATTTTCAATCCCCCATGGAGTCTAGCTCGACATGGGGGGGTGTATACACGGATATTTTTAGTCGGAGACGACCCTGGCTTGTCGCGCACGAGTACCTTCACGCCGAGCACGAGCAAAAGCTTCGACCCTCTTTTTTTTCTCTCTCTTTCTTTTCAGAATTTTTCTCCAAAATCTCCGACCCGCAGGCCTCCGTTGATCGGGGTATTTTTAGGGGTTTACCCCCATTTGAGAGAGGGGGAGGAGAGAGATCTACTTGGAGGGGGGTCTCTCTGAGTAGACTACACAGAGAGACTTCCCTCCGAGTAGGAAATCTCCTACTCGGAGGGGGAGTCCCTCCGGGTATGGGATTTCCCTACCCGAAGGGATCGGGATAAGAGATTTCCCTACCCGGAGGGAGGTCCCTCCGGGTAGCAAGGATGGCAGAGTCGGGTCGGCTGGGTGAGTCGGACCCAGCCGACCCCGACCCGGGTCGGATCCATGGATCCGGCCGACTCCAATGGAGTCTGGCCGACCCTAGATCGGCCATACTTAAAAAATGTTAAAAAATTGAAAACAAATCAGGAAAAATTCGAAAAAATCATAGAAAATCAGGAAAAATCACAGAAAAATTATTTAAAAATATATAATAATATAACATATTGAGTATATACATAGTTTAGTTACACATATGTTCATATTACAATACAGAGCAGTGGTAACTATGATACCTTATTTACCTGAATATCATTTAAGTAAATGAAACTATTTGTAGTTTCATTTACTTAAGATATTACATGTAAATAAGGAAGTACCCCCCATTTAAATCTAATACAAATGTCAAAAAAATCATATCCCTTACCAATAAAAAGTCAACTCTTCCATTGAAGAAGAAAATCACGATTTCGATGATTTTAGCGAAATGCTAACTTTCTAATCTCTTATAATTTGGCATATCTAAAAATTTGATAATTCAAATAAACCATATGGAACATTAAAATTCAAAGTCCGGTAAAAAAGTCAAACGTGCATATGACTTCTCCAAGGGAGCCACTCTCTTACTGACAGCACTTAGTCTGCTTGAGACCTCTCAGGATTTGGTCAAACCTAAGCTATAATTAAAAGTGAAAAATCTCATGAGTTTAGGTGATGATAGCTTAGGTTTGACCAAATCCTGAGAGGTCACAAGCAGACTAAGTGCTGTCAGTAGGAGAGTGGCTCCCTTGGAGAAGTCATATGCACGTTTGACTTTTTTTACCGGACTTTGGATTTTTAGTGTTCCATATGGTTTATTTGAATTATCAAATTTTTAGATAGGCTAAATTATGAGAGATTAGAAAGTTAGCATTTCGCTAAAATCACCGAAATCGTGATTTTCTTCTTCGATGGGAGAGTTGACTTTTTATTGGTAAGAAATATGATTTTTTTAATATTTTTATTGGATTCAAATGGGGGGTACTTCCTTATTTACATGTAATATCTTAAGTAAATGAAACTATTTACTTAAATGATATTCAGGTAAATAAGGGGATCTTGGCAACCCTGCCTGAAGGTAACCTGAGGGAATCGGCTACACCAGATGGAATTGGGATGGAGTCAGGCAGAGTCGGCCCGACTCCACCTGATTTCGGTCGACTCACCCCGATTCCACCTAGCCCCATGGGTGGGTCGTTGTTCACCCCCCCCCCCCGTCAAGTCAGGTCGCCAAGGGCCGACCCGACTCAGAGTCGGCCGACTTTGCCATCCATGCCGGGTAGGGGGAACCCTCCTACCTGGAGGGAGGGTCCCCCTGGGTTGGGGCTTCCCTACCCCTAGGGGCCTTCCCCTCCTCGGCTTCCCTATAAATATAACCCTCGGGCCTCACTGGGGGTTGTTTGGTACTCTTTGTGCTTCTTGTGACGAGAGGGCCTAGACTTCATTCCTCGGTGTTCTTCCGACTAAGAGTTGCTTGTATTTTGCCTTTGCAAGTGCTTGGTGTTTCCCCTTGCAAGTGGATTTGAAGTTGTAATCTTCTTCGAACCCTTGGTCTTGTTGACCTCGTATCGTTGAAGATCTTTGAAATTATCTTTGTAACAACCCAAAAATTTTAAAGTCTTGAACAAATACGATAAACGGATGGAAATAATTATGTGAGGGTTTAAGTTGGAATTTTAAGGAGAAAAGATCCAACAAGAAAATGTCTCATTAGTATGTGCTGGAAAATTTATAAGGAAAGACGAAAAAAGAGAGGATCAATCGTTAGATTGATCACCAATCGAAGGAACCTTTAGATTTGGTCATCAATCGATGGTTTTAATGACCAAATCAATGTTTTTCTTCACCAATCGATTGCATTGGTCATCAATCGATGGTCTTGGTCATTAGTTTTTAATGACCAAATCAATATTTTTCCTTCGCCAATCGATTACCTTTCATGCCAATCTATTGCCATGTTGTTCCAATCAATTGCCTTCTTGTGCCAATCTATTGTCTTGTTAGTTAACCAATCGATTGCCTTTTTCTGACAATCGATTGCATTGTTAGTTCACCTATCAATTTCCCTCTTATGCCAATCGATTGCCATATTGTTCAATAATAGATTGTCTTTTTCTATGCCAGTCGATGTGAGGTTCTTCTCCAATCGATGCGACCCCTAAAGCTTAAAAATAATTGGTCTGATGGGAGTCAAACCTCGCCAAAAATGGTCCCCACTGTGACTGTCCTTTTTCTAGGGCAGTAGTCAACCTTCTGTACTATTAGAAACATGGGCCGCATGGCCTAAGGTATGGTGGGTCTCTGACAAATCTCACCTACTGTCCTGTGAGTATGGGAGCCCATAAGTCCTAGTCTGATGAAGACCCTTAAAACCAACCCTAAACTCCCTTCTAATGCTACTAGTCTTGGGAAGAGAAGCTTGGAGCACGGGCGAAGGAAGCACTCAGGACCACTGGGCGGTGATCCTGAAGCTTGGGGATCCCGAAGCTTCATCCGTCGTCTCTGCCTTGGTTTGAAGACAGAGCAGGAATTCATAAGTGATTAAGGTAGGTTTTCTCGGACACAAATTAAATGTCTTGCACTATCTGGAATCTTGTGATCACATCTTGATTGCCTTTGATTTGCCTAACCTCTGTCCAGTAAAGTAGTTAGGATTCTCTAATCCTCATACTATCGTAAGACCCTTTTGTTTGTCCCATTTCTGACTAGTGAGTGTAATGTTTCTTTAATCATTCCTTGAGGAAGACCCTTTGGTACTTTCTTGATCCTAGATATGTTGTTCTTGAGTAGTATGACCCTCATTTTCAAATAGATTGCTTGAGTTCCCTGATCTTTCCAATATAGGAACCCATGTGATTTGCCCCTTGATCCCTGCATTTCTAGAACCATTAGACTGGAAATGCAACCTTCTAGTTTTTTCATGTGACGGTTGAAACTTTATCTAGTCCTTCTAAATCATGGAGTTTTTTGTTCATCATTAAACCTTTGCTATTGGCATGCTTGGGTCTGATGCATACTTGAGCTATCCATAGACCATTTTTTCCTTCCTGTTTCGAGTACACTTCGACTAGCCCTTTGTGGCTCTCTTCAACATAACTTCGACTATCCCTTCTGACCACTTTGACTACCAACTTCGACTGGCCCTTTGTGGCACTTCGACCCCAACTTCGACTGGCCCTTCTGACCACTTGACTGCCAACTTCTATTGGCTCTTTGTGGCACTTCGACTCCAACTTTGACTGGCCCTTTTGACCACTTTGACTGCTCTTTCTCTAGTACACTTCGACTGCCAACCTCGACTGGCCCTTTGTGGCACTTTGACTCCAACTTCGACTGGCCCTTCTGGCCACTCTGACTGCCAACTTCGATTGGCCCTTTGTGTCACTTCGACTCCAACTTCGACTGGCCCTTCTGGCCATTTGGACTGCTCTTTCTCTGGTACACTTCGACTACCAACCTCGATTGGTCCTTTGTGGCACTTTGACTCCAACTTCGATCGGCCTTTCTGGCCACTTCGACTGCCAACTTCGATTGGCCCTTTGTGGCACTCCGGCTGGCCTGTCTGGCCACTTCGAGTGCTCTTTCTTTGGTACATTTCGACTACCTGTGATCTGCTCTGTAGAAGAGCAACCAGTATGATATTAGCTTGAGCATCTTATATATTTAAAAGCGATCATAATGTGAAGATCATTCTAAAAATTGCTCTTCATTATCTTGATTTTTGTTCCTCTGTGATTCAACTGAAATTTCAACCTTGAGTTTGCTTGCTCTTGAATATGAAATCAAGTAAAATGTATAGGGAACCCATTTGACCCTTCTGCATGATTTGATCTATCAAGCTCTCTTTCACTTTCATTCACTAACTCTTTGACACTCTTATAATTGGTACTCTTGCCATTCTTGTTTCATCAAGAGTGCTTTTAAACTGAGCCCACTACTTGTTCATTTGAAATTCTCTTGGCCATAATGTGTTTTGACACTACATAGGACTTCGGTCCAACTGACCCATGCTTGTGCATATATAGGGCTCTGTCTAGTCTTGGGGAGGAGCACCCCAACGTACTTGTTAATCGTGGGAGTATAGACTTGTGGTGTTGGCATGACACTGATATGTTTGCAAGATTTGAAAGTGCCTTCTTGATATGTTATGATATAATTGTTCATTACACACGTGTTCGTTTAAATGGCCATTTTGTTATCTGTTCAATTGATCTATATGTATATTCTTAAAAAAAAAACCCAATCTTGGTACTGATCAATTGATCCATATATGTTCTGAAGAACTTTGGAATTTGTATAATTCTGTCATTGTGCAACTGATAGGCATCTCCTTTGAAATTCTGCAAATTGCAACTCTTGGTCTGTTATAATTATACTTCCTATTTATACATGAGATGATGCTTGTTATCCTTGGAATTCTACTTGTTTAAAATGTAATTACTTATACTTTGCCTGCACCTTGAGATGTAAATCCTATTGGGCGCAAGCTTGTTAAATTTCTTTATGTTTTCAGGTAGTGAAAGTGAGTCTGTGGAGACAAATGGGACTGGGCAAGAGTGAAGAGAGCATCCCAGTGTAATCTTTTGTAGAGATGGTTATAGATGATTCCTTTTTGTTTCAGAACCACCCTTATGTTGTAAATATGAAGGATCTTGAATGGAACTCTAGAAATCTGTAAATACACTATTTTAGTGTCTTGAAAGGGTTTATCGGGTATGTTTAAGCTGTTGACACATACTCAAATCTATCGACAACCATGGGGCTGTGTGTCGACACCCGCCTTGGTCTATCGACACCTAGAAAATTTCTGTCGACCAATATCGCCAAAAATTTTAGTGCTTTTCCTTGCCGAATCTAGATTAAATGACTTGTACGCCTGATTGATTTGAATGTCACGCCCCGATTATTCCCACAAGTCATATGATGGAAATTTGGGGGCGTGAAAATCTTCTTCTTCGAAGCATTGTTCTTCTTGAACTTGTACTTCGTCGAAGGATTTGAAGTCGACCTTCATAATAAGTCTTTTATTGACTTAATAAAGATCGAGACCCAATATTACTTAAGTAAATATTGGATCAATATGAGTACTTTCTGGCATTCCTATATAGATGCCCATTGTAAATTTTCGGTGTCCCAACACCCTTTCCCAAGCATCTAATCGAATTCCTCCTCACCTAAAATAGACGTAGCAACTATGTGAACGAATGCTCAGTAAGATTTAAATCTTTGGAACCGAGCATGCTTTATATGAATTATTATTTTATAGGGTGTTTGGTTGCACTTTTTTAACAGTTTTCTCTCTTAAATTTAAAAAAGAAAGAGGAGAAACATCTGAACATGTTTGGTAAGCAATTTTGTTTTTTAAAGTGAAAATTCTACCCTGTACAAATCTCTCTCAAATAAAAACAAGTCATAACCTGTTTTTTTAAAAAAATTACACTCACAGCTCTCTCCTTCCCCCTCCTTCCCGTCTCTCTCCCCCCCTCCCGTCTCCCCCCCCTTCTTGTCTCCCCCCACCCGCCGGCATCCCCCCCCCCCCCCACCGGCGTCACCCCCCCTTCCTGTCTCCCCCCCCTTCCTGTCTCCCCCCACCCGCCACATCTCCCCCCCCCCCCCACCCACCGGCGTCACCCCCCCCCCTTCCCGTCTCTCCCCCCCTTCCTGTCTCCCCCCCACCCCCGCCGCGCACCCCCCCCCCCCCACCGGCGTCACCCCCCCCTTCCTGTCTCCCCCACCCGCCGGCATCTCCCCCCCCCCCACCCACCGGCGTCACCCCCCCCCTTCCCGTCTCTCCCCCCCTTCCTGTCTCCCCCCCCCCCCGCCGGCATCCCCCCCCCCCCCCCCCCCCCCACCCACCGGCGTCACCCCCCCTTCCCGTCTCCCCCCACCCTCCGCCCAGCCACCCCCCCCCCCCCCCACCCGCCCAGCCCCACCCGCCCTCCCCTGCGCCCCCAGCCCCCCCGCCCCGGAACCACCCGCCCTCTGCCCAGCCCCCCCCCCCCCCCCCCCCCCCCCCCCCCCCCCCGCCCTCACCCCAGCCCTCCGCCCAGCCCCACCCGCCCTCCCCTGTGCCCCCAGCCCCCCCGGAACCGCCGCCCCCCTCCGCCCTGCGCCCCCAGGCCCCTCGCCCCAGAACCCCCACCAACCCCCCCACCAGCGGGAACACCCGCCCCCTCCCGTCCTTCGCCCCCCAAACACATCAATATTAATTTTAAAAGTTTTGATATTTTTGCCAAACAGATAACGTCACATTTTTATAATTTTAATTTTAAAATTAAAAATAAATACAACATAAATTTTTAAGTAGAAATAGTTCTATTTTTTAAATTGTTCCCAAATACCCTATTAAAGTAAGCAGGATATCTAGAGGAACATCATGATAACAAGTGTTCAAGCAACAGTAACAAGAGCAAGAGTACCTCATAAGAATCAATATAGGATATTCTCAAGAGTCTACATGAACGAACAGTCTAGAACATGTCAAGACTCATGAATAAAAGTGCACGATTTGGCCATATCATGATTACAATACAATGAGCATGATATACAAGTATACGATTTAATTGTCATAGACCAATTTAACACGATTAACACGATTTTGGTGCAATGCCAACACCATGGTCAAACAACCCTTGTAGGTACACGATATTCGGGTGCTCCTCCCAGGACTTGACCGGGCCCCATTAATGCCTAGCATTGTTGGTCCAACAGATTCGAAGATCCATATGATTTTTGTCTAAACAATCATTGAATGGCCGTGAGAAAGTTATGGAGTAAAATGAGATTTCAATAAGAGAATGAGATGAGAACTTGTAATCCAAGAACCATTCCGGATTCTGGCTTACCAACGCACGAGAAATGACTTCCGCCTGACTCGTAAACGCATTAGCGGTACTCGGTTAAGACAAGATGAGAATAGTAAGAACAATCGGCGCACAGTTAGTTGATATATGCTGTATAGTTCTCTGACATAATCAAAAGGGTTTAATGGGTTTTCATAGTACAACAGGTTTGGTGAGTTTGTGGGAATCTAAGGTCAGTAGAGGCTAATAGAGGTCTCACAAGAAGACGTTCTGGTTCAATATGGGTGTCGTCCGACACGTGTCGATTTCGGACGACACGTGTCGGTTTCGGACGACAAGTATCGATTTTAGGCATGGCCGATCCGAAACTGGATCGCAAGACTGTTTCGGTCCGATAACTAGAAAATAGTTTTTTAATGGTTTCAAGCGACACTCGAAACCATTTCACCCGGTGTCGGCCCGAACGGCCGAAACTAGCCGAAACTGACAGATTCATGTTCTGATGGACTTCATATATATAATGTGTTATGGAATCCCTTCAATCTCCTCATACATACATAATGCCTTTTTTACTTAAGATATTATATGTAAATAAGAAACTACCCCCCATTTGAATCTAATAAAAATATCAAAAAAATCATCTCTCTTACCAATAAAAAGTCAACTCTCCCATCTAAGAAGAAAATCACGATTTTGGTGATTCCATCAAAATAACGTCTTTCTAATCCCTAATAATTTGGTTTATCTAAAAATTTTATAATTCAAATAAACCCAATAGAATACTAAAAATCAAACATTTAAGCAAATCTAACATTTAAGGTGCCCAATGGAATATAACAAATGTAGAGACGACACCAATGACACCGGTGTGTTCTACGTACGTAGAATGGAGATAGATGAGAATGATTAAACAACAAGACACGACGGATTTTAGAGTGATTCGGCCACACATCGCGTGCGCCTACATTCATTACCTCATACCTCGTGAGGATTTTCCACTAACTTGTTTAGCTTGGTACAAGTTACAAACCCCTCACCACACACACAGTTGTTTTCGAGCACAACACCAAACCCACCTCGTGTCCAGGAGATGAGACAACCCATACAGTGTATAGTGCACAACCCGCACCACACACCCAAACTTGTTCTTAGATATTTTGTGAACACACAAATATAGCTTGTGACAGGAAGGGAACAATTGCAACAACTAGTGTAAAGAATCCTCCCGTCTGAGACATGCAGAGCCGGCGTAAAAGTCTGAGTCTATGATAGAGAACTCGCAGCCATGCTCCACAAACGCTCTTCCCAGAATCGTGCCTGATGTAGACCACAATTCACGAACTCTTAAGATTGCAGCATTGCTCTTGGTCGCCTGAAAAACTTGTCAATTGAAGCCTCACGTTAGGAAGATGTGCATAGCCTCTCTAAAACCGTTGTTGTTGCCAAAACCTTGTTGTATAGATGGGAGCACGTGACTCTCTTCAAGAAGGTTGCTTTTATACTGGGAGACCCTTAAGAGACCTCTGAGAGTCGTCCCTACGCAACTCAAAGCAAGAGTCCCACTTAAGGAAAGAGTCCGTCCAGATTTAGAAATTGCGTGACGGAATTGGTCGACCGATTTCAGTGGTTCTGTCGACCCTTCTTCAAAACGGTCCTGCAGTCGAAATCAGTTTTGCATATCGGTCGACTGATTATTGGAGTTCAGTCGACCGTTCTCTTTAGCTCCTAGAATTTGGACTCAATGGAAGGTTTGGTCAACCGAAACACAGAGTTCGGTCAACCGTTCTTGCTCCTGTCCTCAGAAGCAGTTCTCTGGAAGGATCGGTCGATTGAAACTCAGAATTCGGTTGACTATTTTGACCTGGAGTTCTGGATAGATTGACTGGGATGTTTGGTTGACCGAAACACAGAGTTCGATCGACTGACTTTTAGTTCTTCACTTTCCAAGTCGATCTTCTACTTTTGTTCTTTCCAAGTCTTGGCCTTTGTATGACCCATTTACAAGAGCGAATTGGACCTACTTTGCTGCACACTTAACACATAAATTAGACCCACAAAGTAAATAGAACAAATCAAATTACTTGGGTCATTAACATGGACAAAAGTTAGTGTATTTATGATCTTATCGAACAAGAACAAGAACAATAATTAGTGTGTTGTGATTATGAAAATCTACAAAGTATAATATCCTCCTTCCTTCAACCTATCTACACATCCAAAGCCTCCACAACAACGAGCAAGGACAGCCATGGGAGGGATTTGGGTTGTATTTAAAGGGATAGGTCATTAGGAGTCTTAAAGAGACTCAAACTTCTAAGTTACGAGTTTTCTTGTTTCTTTCCTCTATTTGAACCTCCATCCATGAATTTCCATAGGATTATGGTTAAGAATTCATCATCCTATGCCGGGCTAGGGTTTTCTTTAGTTTTGGTTCAAGCTCATGGCCTAATTAGACAAATAATCCATTAATTAACTATTTAATTGGGTATCTCGAATTAAATACTTATTTTTACCATTTTAGGGTCATTTAATCCTTACTCCTGGCCCAATAAACTCTCATGGGTCTAATTATCATACTTGAGTTGATGGTCTTTGGGGTTATATACATACGATAATGATTTATGGACATTATTGGGTTTTTCGGCTTTTATAGTTTCGTCATACCAATCGTGCACCACTCACCACAATTTCTTTATCCATTGTTGTAATATATTATTTAGTCTACTGTGGAACGCGGAATTTTCTTTCTTTTTTCGTATATATATTTTCTCTGTCGACGCATGGACGTGCGTCTTTTGAGTTTTGCATTTCAGGCGTGCCAGACTGCTTACAGGAAACAGATAAATATATTTTGTTTTATGAGGGACATTGGGTATAAACTCTGAGCCCTCGAGCATTTCATTTCATTTATTTTCCGCGTGCGTTCGTATTTTCAGGCGATTGGAGTGGTCGTGTACTGGACTGTTCCCTACCGACCGGAGTCGGTGTTTCATTTACATCGAGTGAAAACTCGAATACCTTCGATGCGATATGTTTGTTAAAAGACCTCATGTCGAAATTTAAGGAAATTAGACAACAAATGAAATTTCCATAAATATCCTCAAATTCATTTATGATATTTGTATTTTCGTCCTCAACGGGGTGTTTGTGCCTCCGTTGGGCGTTTGTACAAAGTTTGCATTTACGCCCTCGACGGGGTGTTTGTGCCTCCGTCGTGCGTTTTACATAATAACATGATTTGCATTGACGTCCTCGACGGGGTGTTTGTGCCTCCGTCGGGGGTTTACATTACATGACATTTGTAGTTATGTCCGCAACGGGGTGTTTATGCCTCCGTCGGGCGTTTGTACAAGGTGCCTCTACGTGTGTTATTTTAAAACACCGGAGGACTTATGTGCAAAGTCTCGGGTCTTATATATTGTCCTGCGGTGTCTTGTCTTCACACGGACGTCGCAGAGCACTGACGGAGGTGAGCCTCTCTCCCAACAACGCGAGAGGGCGCCGGGGCGAGAGCTCGGAGAACTTTCGGGGAGCCTGGCGATCCGAGCCTGGAAGCGGGAAGAACCTCGGACAGCGGAAAGCGGACAACCTTCTGCGTTCGAGGATCCGGGCGTTTTTCTACTCAGGTTCCGGGGGGGGGGGATGATCTGTATGCGTCCTGTCCCGGGGGGAATGATCTGTGTGCGTCCGGTTTACGCGAGCTTCCGAGTCCTCTTTGGCGTGTGTTGTTTCATTGTTTCTTTCGAACCCGTTTATCTCAGGTGTTCGAAATTAGCAAATCCTGAGGCTATTCACGGGGCTTTACGGTCATTTCTCGACCTTTCCGGGGATTTTCGGTCGTATCTTGACCTCTCGGAGTTTTCGGCCATGTCTCGACATGTACAAGGGTTCTTGCCGTTATTTGGCAATCCCAAGACTTGGAGCGGCATGCCGTAAGCTGGGTCCAGGAGAGCGCACGTCGTTTCATAGAAACGGCGTGGATCCCGCTCCACCGGGCTGTGCGAACAGCATGAGCCAGGCCTCTTGGTCATTTCTTGACTTTTTCGAGTGGCTTCGGGTATTTCCGTCATTGGTTGATTTTTTCGGATGCTCGTGCCACTTATCGGTTTGCTTGGACATCCTCGCCATTTCTTGGCTTACTCGGACATCCCTGTCATTCCCTGACTTTCTGGGACATTCCTGACAGATCCTGGCTTTCTGGGACATCCTGGCCATTTTCTGGCTTTCTGGGACATCCCTGCCATTTCCTGGCTTTCCCGGACGTTTCTGCCATTTCCTGGCTTTCTTGGACATCCCTGCCGTTTTCTTGCTTTCTGGGACATTCCTGCCATTTCTTGGCTTTCCCAGACATCCCGGTTGTTTTCTGACTTTCTGGGACATCCTGGCCAGTTCTTGGCTTTCCCGAGCAACTTTGGCAAGTGGGGTTAACCCAAGCCCGACCCAGGAGAGCGCACGCCGCTTCAGAGAAGTGACGTGGGTACCGCTCCACCGAGTCGTGCCAACGGTATTCCCGCCTTGAGCTCTGTCGTCTTTGGAATTTGCCAGGGGCTTCGTGCCATTTTCTGGACCGACCAAGGACTTCCATGTAATCTTCGAACTCCGTGAGGGTTTACATGTGGCTTTCCCCTAAACCGGAGTATTTCTGCTATTTTTCAATGGCAGGGGCGTTCCTGCAAATTTCCCCACAATCGGGACATTTATGCAATTTCTGCACCTTTTTGGGGTCTTTCTGCAATTTTCTGGGCAGCAGAGGGACTTCCTTGCAACTTTACACACTTCGGGGACTTTTTTGCAATTTCCAACCCTCCAGGGGCGTTTCTACACTTTTCCCCATAAACTGGGATATTTCTTCAAATTTCTGCTCTTCCCGGGGGCCTTTATGACATTTACCACAAATCGGGGACTTCTGTGCAATTTCCCAGACAACAGGGACATTTCTGTCATTTTCTCAGAAACAGGGGTATCCCTGCAAGTTTTCGAACATTTCTGCCATTTTCTCCTTCACTGGGATATTTTTGTAATTTTCTGGGCATATCCGTAATTTTCCGGGCAGCAAGGCATTTCTGCAATTTTTGGAGAACGGGGGCGTATGTGCACTTTTATATACACATACACAAACTTTATATTCCCCGGAGGTCTTTGTGTAATTTTTCACAAACTTGGGCCCATGGATGGGGCGTATGTGTAATTTTATGCACATACACAAACCTTTTTCTCCCCAGGGTCCTTTGTGTAATTTTACACAAATTGGGGCCCACATGGGGGCTTCATACGAGGAACAAACATGTCCCCCCTTTCAAAGGAGGGGACCTCTCCTCAGCCCCAGGAGAGTCTGCCCGTCGTCTTGCCAGAGCAAGAGCTCTAGGGACGAGCGTCGGGGGGGGGGGTTGGGGGGTTACTCGAGAGAGTTCTCGAGCGCCAGGTAGCTTGGTTTCTTCATGCCCCTCCCTCTGTATTTATAGGGGTTTGGAAGGGAGACCCGGCGGACCCGCGTGCTGGCCTGGGCCGGCCAGACCCGCGCGCTGGCCTGGCGCGGGTGGCCGCGCGGTGGGCCCCACGCGTGGGCCTGGCACGGGTGGCCGCGTGCTGGTCCGATGCGGGTGGCCGCGTGGGCCGGCCAGACCCGCGCGCTGGCCTGGCGCGGGTGGCCGCACGGTGGGCCCCGCGCGCGGGCCTGGCGCGGGTGGCCCGCGCACCAGGCCTGGCCTGGCGGGGGTGGCCACCGGGCTTTTGGGTATTTTTTTATATTATTATTTTTTTGTTTAAAAAAATGTGTCAACATCTACCCATATAAATTTTCCTTTAGTTCCGATGTAATTTTCCACATGTGATAATAACATTTTTATTTATCGACATTTTGTAAAAATCCTTGTTACTATAGACAAAACATCTCGGGCAGAACAAAAATTATTAACAATTAAAAGTACAAATCACTCGTTGTCACCCCTTGGCTCTAACGAACATTCTGTGGTGGCATTTGTTGAAACAAAAATTTATCAAGTTAATTTTATTTATTCTGGATATTTTGGAATGAATAAATGATGGATAATTCTATTTAAGAATGGCATTAAAAGGTACAAAACCTTGGTAGCATAATATGATATATTTACAAGTTTTCCCGGAATCCCTGTGGGTGGCTGTCTACAAAGGCACAACAATTATTTATTTTAGTTGGCCTAAAGCTACATACCGACACGCAGTAAGTCAATATCCAATGAGGCGTCAACAAGATAACTCGGGTTTGACGAAGGTCAATGCAACGACCGCTCAGGTTTTACTAAGGTCAACACAACAATTTGTTTTTAATTAAAATGGTCACAGGGTTAGAAACCAGCTAAGTGCACTACCTCCCAGAAGGAGATAATGTTCTCACCCCCTGGTGCGAACCCCGTGCCAATTTTATTAATAGAATATTGAGTACAATGTCTACGGGGCATACCCCTGCAAGAAAACCAGTTAAACTAGTCTAATAGATGGAAGGCCGGACTTATCAATAATGACCGGGCCTTTACAAACAGATGGGAGAGTCAAAAGAATGAAACCCTACATTAGTGCCACCCTCACTGCCTCACATGCACAAGAAGCCAGCACATCAGCCACCTTGTTGGTTTCCCTGTACACATGTACAACCCGCGTCTCAACCCTCTCCAGGTAATCTCTGATCAACACAACAGTAAGACTCCAAAAAGGAGTAAACTAAATCGTGTAAATGAAACAAGAAAAACACTGGACTGGCCCACCCTTCTATAGGGATAAACTTCCTCCGATCAAAAAACCAAGGAAGAGACTCACCCGGTAGCAAGGCTCGGGGAGAGCACTCTCCCAGTCATGCAAACCGGGATAATATGCTTCTGATGGCCAACTGGGAGAGCACTCTCCTGGTCAGCGTGACCGAGAGAGTGCTCTCCCGGTGCGTGTACCACTGGGAAAGTCTGACTGGGAGTGCTCTCCTAGTCGCATTGACTGGGAGAGCACTCTCCCAGTTGTGAACATGCACCGGGAATCCTTCCTCTACCCAAACAAAAAAATAATGAATAATAAATATTAACAGAAACAAAGTAGACAGCAAAAAAAATAATGAATAATAAATATTAACGAAGAGTTCTTGACATGATATCAAAGGTATTTGAGTTTATCTCGATATAAATTAACCTCCAATCAGTGGGGAAGGGTCCAGTACTCGAATCCTAAATCATTTGATAAAAATAATGCAGAACGAAATGATATGCCAAATTATGTGTATTAAAAATCAATGAAATTCCGCAAGTTAAACAACACTATTGGCAGACATCTCTGTTTTTCAGCTTCTCAGCGAGCGCCATCTTTTACACCGTCTATGATTCACCTCAATCCCTAAAACATACTTTAAGAGACTGAGGTTTTTTTTTTCTTTTTATCTCGAACTCTCTTGCTGGATTTTCTTTCAGATTTTGAATCTCCAGAAAGTTGTCCCCAGTAACTATGTCATCAACATGAACCAGAAGAATGGTAAGTTTGGTAACTCAACCAGACATTAACCGGGTTGCAGTTCTTTACCTTTTTATCTGAAAAAAAAATCAGAACAGGAACCCAACTCAAAGACATTTTGAAAAATGTGTCTAATGTTTAGGAAAGAACTGCATTCTTTGCTAACTTTCCCAAAACTGGGAAAATTCTTTTATAAGTGGAACACTGAACATTCTACCTCCCCCTCCATGAACATTTTTCTGTCTTTCTTCCATGGGTGTGTCTTCCTCTCCTTCCTGTCCCTCATCTCTTTCCTCTCTTCCCTAGAGATCGGTATCTCACCTCCTCCATCCCAGTGCTGTACCAATCAGTCAGCCACAAGTGCACCCGAGCCTGCCCCTTTTCAGCACACCCCACCTGCACCTAGGTTAGAACTTCACCTTCCCCAATTTGATGCTTAAAGGCAGCCCGTCCAAAGAAAGCTCCCCCTCTCCAATGCTGCAAAGACATGCTGACTCTGATCTCCAGATCTAAGGCATATACCAGCTGTTGGCTAGGAACTATGTGCTGTTAACCTCCTATTCTTCTAGGCATTCTGCTACTGCAACCCCTTGTTGATGTCAGAATGGCAGGTAAGCTTATCACTATACTTCATAGATGTTGCACTTGGTGAGGAGGTCCTCACCAACATTCCTCAAACTTATCCATTCTGAAGAAACTGTTACTTTCAGAGGTTTAGTATAGCAAGAAATTCAGAATGGCCACTATCAATGGTTGACTGGTTTAAGTATCTAATAAAGCATTTAACAGCCTTGTTTCAAATTTACTGGTTTGGAGACAATATGAGTTTTTAATATTGGTTCACTTTTCTGGCTTTTTTTTTTTGAAATTGGCCAAAGGCCATGTTTCATTAGCCAAAAGGCAAAGGAAAAGCAAAAAGCATACAAAATGAAAGAGAAAACCAGAAAAAACCAGAAGAAAGGTAAAGGAAGAGGGATGACTACCAAGTTGGTAGAAGCCCCAACCCCAAACCCTAAAAAAACCACCCAATTACAAGGTAAATTTCCTCCACCCCTTCAGCTGATGTAAAAGGGCAGAAAACTTGACTGGCTCACCAGAGACACTAAGATGCCACTGATACACAAAAGAGATACAATCATTTAGAATAAGGAACAAGTTTCTGAACTCCAGGTTAAACAACCTCTTATTCCTTTCCTTCCAGATAGACCAGAGCATCACTGGCTTTAACCACACATCTTTTGCAATTTTTGGATGGGAGGGTTACAATCTATGCAAGGGTCCCTATTCATAAAGATTATTTGAATCAAGATGGTCTAAATTTAAATAACAGTTTAGGTTCATGATGCCTTTACCACAAACTTTAATATGAAATTTTTTGTCAGATTTAAAATGTTATACTGTGTTTACGTTTAGAAATTGAAATTGTTATGAAAGTTGGTTTGTCCATAAGGATTGACCAAACCTAACTTGTTTTTGCGAAGCTTCATTTTCTTTAATTCTTATGTTGGTGATAGACTTAAATAGGTCAGCCATTGGTATACTGGAAACTGATTCCTATTAACTGTACCTTTTACAAGTGCTCTTCCCCAAGATCTGGAGATTTTTGAATCTCTGAACATACAAAAGATGGGTCTTTATCTGTGGTTGTATAACACCAGTCTCTGTGTTTATCGTGTAGTTATGTTTCCATATTCTTTTGTGGTTATTGAAATTTAGTTACATTGACAGATATGAAGATGCTTTCAATAGATTCATTGATGAGATAAATTCAGTTGCTGCCTATGAATGGTGGGAAGGGTCAGTACATAGTATTCTTGCAGTGCTTGCATATCCCTGTGCCTGGTCCTGGAAGCAGTGGCGTAGGAGGAAGAAGATTCATCGCCTTCAGGAGTATGTTAAGTCAGAGTATGATCATGCATGTCTACGCTCATGCAGATCTCGAGCACTTTACAAGGGGATGAAGGTACGGTTTTCATACATCACACTTTTCCTCTTCCTATTGTACTGACCATAGAAGCTTCCTGCCATGTTCCATCTATTCTGTTATGAGATTCTTCATTGAATATTTCTACTGTGCACTCATTTGAATACTGCTAAAAGTGAGACATCTGTTTTCTCTACAGCTGCAGACATTATCACCTCCTCCTAACATTAATAGGTCTGATGTTTCACAAAAGCCTCTGCATGTTGTTTGTCTTTAAGCTACATTTCCCAGCTACCTTCAGGGATATTTCAGAGGATGTTATGCTTCTGAGTAAAGAGGATGGAAGTTTGTACCTTCAGAGGAGTATTTTTTCTGCTCGTTGTCCAGCATCTCATTGGGATGTTGGCAGGGAGAATGTCAATGTAGTTCCTTGCTTATTGTGGCAGAAACAGAAGTAATATGGAACTTATTGGCCAACAAAAGCATGGATGGCAGAGTCGGGTCGGGTGGCTGGGTCGGCCCCAGCCGATCCCGACCCTGAGTCGGGCCAGAGTCGGCCTGAGTCGGGCCGAGTCGGCCTGAGTCGGGGCAGTGGACTTTGTAAACCGGTCCTGTGGGTGGGTCGGTGTTCCCCCCCCCCCCCAGAGTCGGGTCACCAGGGGCCGACCCGACTCAGAGTCGGCCGACTCCGCTCCGAGTCGGCCGACTTTGCCATCCATGAACAAAAGTGTCGTTCTGAAGTTATTGACATTTACTTGGAGGGACCATGAGCACCTGACATTTGTCAAGAGATTAACAATTGAGCATTGGCAAAAGGGCTGATGAAAGGAAGTGGAAGTATGTAACAGTAAACACCATACATCTGTGGCTTGCATGGTTATCCAAATGATAGGATCTGAGTGGGATAGATGTGGAATCACTGTATTAAACATAACCTTCACAGTTCACACGTTTAATGTTTAAAAACCTTGTAACACATTTCTATATCCTTCTGGTATGCAGGGCATTTTTCCCAAATATTGTCGTTCAAAATTTTGGTGATGTAAAAGTCATCTTAGACTTCATAGTCAAGAATGGTTGCATTTATGTGGAAAGCTGAGAAACCTTGAAGTTTAGTTATGACAGTCCAACTTGGATTCTCTCCCTTTCTTTCACTCCTTGCCATCCATTTCTCTCTTTTTTCGCAGTCTCACTGCTCATCCTTCTCTCTCCAACCCTAGCACTGTTCCACCATGTATTATGTACGGATATCATTCTAAGTATTTCCTTAACCAAAAAAACTCGCAAATAAAACCTTTTGAAGCACACAGTATTGTTGATTGCAAGAACTGCATGACATGGATAACTGTGAATAAGATGTTTTAAACTCTTTCTTGCTGTGTGGTATTCAAATCTAAGTAGGTGAAAAAGGAACGCCTAGAGTGAATTTGTTTCTCATATTCTTCTTTAGATCTAAACTATGTCTCATTATCAATTAACAATGGTATCATATGGACATGAGGAACTTGATGAATTTTGTAGCTTAATATGTTGCCACTCTTATCCTGTATTCAACCCATCATTGGTTCATCTCAAGCAGTGTTGTGCAGGTTGGCTCAACGCCTGATTTGATGGTTGCCTACATTGATTTCTTTCTGGGTGGTGATGAGAGGCGACTGGATGTAGCTTCCACCATTCAGCAAAGGTTTCCAATGTGCATCATTTTTGGTGGTGATGGAAGTTACATGTCCCCTTACTGTGTTCATAATGATATATTGTTGAGCAATCTTGTTGGAGAGGTAATTGTTATGATCCAAGATAGTTTTGTTCGTCGCTTTTCATTCATATGATCATATCCTTTCTAACTTTTCTTTTGTTTCCAGTATGTGCCTACTACGATCTGGAACAGATTTATCGCTGGACTTAATGCTCAGCTAAGGACAGTTAGGCAAGAAAACATTCGATCTGGATTAAATCCTGTCATTACATGGTTAATAGTCATGCAAATCCACAGCTTGAGTGTCATGGTGTTAAGATTTTAGTGGGTTGGTTCCAGGCTACTGCATCTGGTTACTACCACTAGGTATCTTGGTATCAGTGAATAATTATTTTTCTCCAAAATATGCACCAGCAAATTCTTTACGCAAGCAGTCCTGAACGTCCCAGGTATGTTAAATGAAGCTATTGAATGTGCATAAGTTTTAACAAGGAAAGGACTTTGCAGAGTCTCTGAATCTCTTTTCCTTCTTGTCCTGCATTCACTGGCCCGAAGGAGAAGAAATTTTCAATTGTGTTCTTCCTTCTTTTTTTTTTGCCAGGAAAACTACAGCAGTTTCACATAAGACTCTCATGCAGCTTCAGCAAAATAATGCATCCATAAGCCATGCAAGTTCTCGTAAACGGATAACTGGGGGTGTAAATGGTGGAATCATAAATGAAGCGACCTTACGATCATTGCATTACAAAAGAGATTTTTTTTTTCCATTTTCTTTGCTACTTCAAAATACCCGACCAATAGGTCTTGAGGTAACTAGATGAGTCTTCCTGACTAACCTATCATTTGCCGTATCCTCCTATTGACAAGAGTTTTTTTTTTTTTTTAGGACATATTGCAGTTGCTCATATCTGTTGTGATCTTGGGTGATCTTGTGATCAGTCTTCTTATGTTGCTTCAGTTCTACTGGATTTATCTGGGGGCTTTTCTCGCTGTGTTGTTGATTCTTCCTTTATCTATGATCTCTCCATTCCCTGCTGGTCTGAATGCTCTTTTCAGTCGGGGGCCTAGAAGATCATCACTTGCTCGTATCTATGCACTATGGAATGCTTCATCTCTTTCAAACATTGTAAGTCCTTTTATGCATATTGATCCTCTTTCTTTATGTCAGATCAGCATTTTTCATGGATTTAATTTAAAATGTTGTTATCATATACATAATCAGATGTTCTTTTGGAATGTGGATAGTGTCCAGATTAATGTTAAACCTGTTGTCATTATCGATATTCAGATTCTCTTGTGAATTGTGTCTACCCCACTTCCCTCCCCTCTCATTGTAATGTATTTGGTATGCAGCCAGCCATGACTGGGGAAAGACGAAACAAGGTAAAAACTGATGAAGAGAGAAAAGGAAGTGGAGAGTTAAGTAAGAGAGGGCTGTTGACTAACTGCATGCCATTCACATCTGGGTGGACAGAACCAGTTTGAACCACTTCCATTAATGACTCGGCTGATCCAAAGGAAGTCAGGTTGATCCTGGGGTGGCTTGATTAAAAAGTAGTTTAAATTGTTTAGAAATTAAAGAAAATCATAAAATCAGGAAACATAAGAGAAAATGGAAAAAAAAAATCCATAAAAAATTTTAGATATAAGTAGGACCATTGAGATTCAATGATCCATAAAAATATTTTAGATATAAGTAGGCACCATCAAGGTTTGCTATATCGGATCTCGGCTTCGTCTCGGGATGGTCAAAGAGAAGAGATCTCGGTAAGATCTCGGGAGATCAAGATAACATAAAAATGTGTATCACATAGGTTCACATAGATAATTCCTTAAGGAACATAGATAATCGCATACATTCCCAAGTCTCAACTATGGATGACATAGGTTGACATCATGGTTTGCTGGAGCGACAATTCGGACCGAATCGGGTTCGCCTTGATTCGATCCAATTCGTATGGAATCGGTCTGATTCGCATAGGATTATTGTATATATATTTAATATAACACAGATCAATAAATAAAAAACTAGAAAGTGAATTCTCATGAGTTTGGGTGATGATAGTTTATGTTTGATTGACCAAATCTTGAGAGGTCTCAAACAGACTGTGTTGTCAGTAGGAGAGTGGCTCCCTTGGAGAAGTCACATGTACGTTTGACTTTTTTTACCGGACTTTAGATTTTTAGTGTTTCATGTGGTTTATTTAAATTATCAAATTTTTAGATAGACTAAATTATGAGAGATTAGAAAGTTAGAATTTCGCTAAAATCACATAAATCACGATTTTCTTCTTCGATGGGAGAGTTGACTTTTTATTTGCAAGAGATATGATTTTTTTGATATTTTTATTGGATTCAAATGGGGGATACTTCCTTATTTACATGTAATATCTTAAGTAAATGAAACTATAAATACTAACATTTAATTCAGGTAAATAAGGGGATCTTGACAACCCTGCCTGAAGAGATCCTGACCATGGTTCAAAAACTCGGTCGGATCGGGATCAGATCGGCCGAGTCGGCTCGGTTTTGGGCCTCCCGATCCGAGCCGGGGTAACCTAGCCGGTCCTTGCACGCGGATCGGACCGGCTCGACTGGGCTCGGCCAGCTCGCCGAGCCCGGCCCGATCTTATTTACCTGAATATCATTTAAGTAAATGTTATTATTTGTAGTTTCATTTACTTAAGATATTACATGTAAATAAGGAAGTATCCCCTATTTGAATCTAATAAAAATATCAAAAAAATCATATCTCTTACCAATAAAAAGTCAACTCTCCCACCGAAGAAGAAAATCGCAATTTCGTTGATTTTAGCGAAATGCTAACTTTCTAATCTCTCCTAATTTAGCCTATCTAAAAATTTGATAATTCAAATAAACCATATGGAACACTAAAAATCTAAAGTCCGGTAAAAAAAGTCAAACGTGCATATGACTTCTCCAAGGGAGCCACTCTCCTACTGACAGCACTTAGTCTGCTTGAGACCTCTCAGGATTTGGTCAAACCTAAGCTATCATCATCTAAACTCATGAGATTTTTCACTTTTTAATTGAAAAGAAATTAGAAAGTGACAATTCTCATGACTTTGAGTGATGATAGTTTAAGTTTGACCAAATCCTGAGAGGTCTCAAGCAGACTAAGTGCTGTCAGTAGGAGAGTGGCTCCCTTGGAGAAGTCCGATGCATGTTTGACTTTTTTTACCGGACTTTGAATTTTTAGTGTTCCATATGGTTTATTTGAATTATCAAATTTTTAGATAGGCTAAATTATGAGAGATTAGAAAGTTAGCATTTCGCTAAAATCAACGAAATTGCGATTTTCTTCTTCAGTGGGAGAGTTGACTTTTTATTGGTAAGAGATATGATTTTTGTGATATTTTTATTAGATTCAAATGGGGGGTACTTCCTTATTTACATGTACATTTACTTAAATGATATTCAGGTAAATAAGGCCTGAACTCAGCCTGTATAAGATATACATCTGTATAATGGGCCGATCCAGCCACCCCTGCCTCAGCCGGGCTCGGCCCGGCTCGGCCGAGCCGGGGTCGGGATCGCCGGGTCGGATCGGTTTTGGGCCGACCGATCCGATCCCGATCTCCGGGTTTTTGAACCTTGATCCTGACAACCCTACCTAACTCATCTCGGCCTTCTCGTTTCTCGGGAAGGGGCCGAGACCGATATTCTCGCGAGAATCTCACGAGATTGCTTACCATACCATTGAGATTCAATGATAAGTTACAATGAGGAACAAAAAGTATAAGAATTATAGGATAAGTTAAAGACAAGATCATCATCATCATCAGAGCCTTATCCCATTATCTGTGGTCGGCTACATGAATGCTTTTCCGCCAAAGATTTCTATCAAGTGCTATAGTCGTGTTTAAACTCAAGAAGTCTAAGTCGAATAATATCACATCATCTCATTTTACGCCTTCCCCTAGCTCTTTTTCTGACATCCACTAAGATTCGACCACATCTTTAACCGGTGCCGAGTTAGGGCGACGGTGCACATGTTTGTTGAACCAAAAAAAATAGCAGCATGCAAATCCTAAACCAAGGCTATGGCCACTGGATAAAGGTTTCAGAAATTGGTGTATTCAAGAAAAGGAAAATAGAGAAAAGGGATGGACGGGGTCGATGGCCTTCCATTT
Organism: Colocasia esculenta; assembly: GCA_014218235.1. Lineage (NCBI taxonomy): Eukaryota > Viridiplantae > Streptophyta > Magnoliopsida > Alismatales > Araceae > Colocasia > Colocasia esculenta. The sequence goes on along the minus strand of CM024755.1, from coordinate 119,565,721 downwards.
GGTGTTTTGGACAAAAAGATGAAGAAGGGGGGAGGGGATACCTGTAGAAGTCCGGTCACCCCTCTCTTCCTCAGCCGCCGCTTGCAGAAGACAGGGAGAGAAGGTTGGGGTCCCTGCTGAGGGTCCCCTTGCCCGCGGCTGCCGCCTGGGCCCAGCGCCGCCGCCGCTGCCTCCTCCCTTCGCCGGCGCCGCTGCCTCACGCCGCCGCTCCTGCCTGCATCCAGCGCCGGCGCCGCCGGCCACCCCCGCTCGCCCGCGCCACTGCTGCTCAAGGCCGCCGCTGGCCTCCCTTCGCCGCCCCTGCTGCCCGGCGCCGCCGCGCTACCTCCGCCCTTCGCCACCGCCGCTGCCGGTTCCTGGCGCCGCCCCTCCCTAGCTGCGCCGCCGTCGGGAAGGAAGGAGGAGGAGGGCCGCGAAGGTTTCCCCTCTCCCTGCTCTGTTTCGCAGAGCTAAACTGGGAAAGGGCCAAAGAAAGAATGGCAAGGGGAAATTAGACAAAAATGAAAGAAGCAGGGGTTAAACTGCAAATACGCAACTTAAAAATTGCGCAAAACCCCCTGGACAAACGCGCAGACCTCCGGGGAGGGTGCGTAAACCTTCCGGCCGGGCGTCTTTTGCCCAACCACTATAAAAGGAGAGGGGGGCACTCCAAGGAGGAGGAGAATTTTCTGAGTTAGAAAAACCCGAGCAAGGCTTCGGGGAAAAAAAACTGCAAGGCAGTCTGGAAAAAGGGTCTGCAAGGCAGCCCTAAAGATCATCGTGCAAGGCACGATTCTTTTCTCTCAAGTTTATAAAAAAGTGTTCTTTTTTTAAGGGTTTGTCTGATGGTTAATCAAGGGTATTCAGCCATTTGCGCTGATATAATTAACACTAACCACGGTTAGTGAGGGAGGTCAATGAACTAAGCAAGACCATGTGCTTGTAAATAAATAAAAATCCAAATAAATCAAACTCAAATATAAATTTAAAAATTTTTAAAGTTAAAAAAAAATAATTCTCACAAAGATGGTGGAGTCGCCATCTTTTTGGGCGTGATACCAGCCGTGCTACCTGCCGCCAAGGCCCATGAAACAAACAAGTCAAAGGAAGATCCTCAAGCTCAGGAGGCTAATTTGGTGCAGATGTTCACTACCTATGCCATCAACTTCACCAACACTCCAACCACGAAAAAGAATAGAAAGCACAAGTCTGACAAGAAGCCCACGACTCGTGGCATGTCAAGCTCTGGAAAGACTGTCCGCATTGGCGAGCTCTGGATCCGCCTGGACGGTAGTGAAACTATGATGATACCGGAACGACATGTGGCTACCGTTCCGGTAAGGAACAAATTCAGCATACTGCCTAAAGTGCAGTAGGATAAGTCGAGCTTTAAAGTGAAGGAGATGAAAAAACAGTGGGTGAAAGCTGAAACCCAGAACCCTAAACCTGACAAATTTGGCTTTAGGAAATACAAAGCTAATGTTGAAAAAGAAGAAGTGTATAACCCATCTCGGGTTAAACAAATGTGGGTTACTGTTGACACGGGGAAAATATATGGTGTATGATGGGAACATAATGGTTACGTGTATATGCAGTTATGTATATACATGTGCGTGGAGTTACACATGGTTATCGGGACATAGAAGCACATATCATTTGATTTTGTTTATTCATTTCATTTTATGTGGTTCATGTATGCTTTTGAATTTTGTGGGGCGTGCCAGTCTGTCTAACAGACAGAAGAAAGAGTCCACACAATGCGGAGAGAGTATTTTTGGGTGTCCTTGGAACGGACGGTATGATGTCCGTGGAACGGACGATTGGATTGTCCATGAAATGGACGGGGATGCCCGTGTGACGGGCGACTAGGGTGCGCCGTTTTTTATCTGAACTCCTTGAGTCCCGTATCCATACTCATCAGGTGATTGGAGTAGCATGTGCTGGACCTCTGTCTCCATCGACCGGAGTCGATGTTACATTTACATCGAGTTAAGATTCCTGGTGTTATTTAACATCAGTTTTAACCCGAATACCATTCATAGCAAAGGATGAGAAAAATATACACACTTTTAGAAAATCCTGATCATAACATGTTTTTTTCTTTCTTTCAATGCTTTTACTTTGGGTATTTCATTTTTGAAATGACTGCCTTTTTGGAGTCCAAAGTGTGATTTTGAGAGGGGAACGGTTGCATACCCGTGGACCTATTTGAGGTTTTTTTTTTCTTCTATTTGCAAAAGGTTAATTAGAAATTTCTATTTGGGAAAACATGAGGATTGTTATTGTGAACGGGTATATACCCGTGCATTTTGATTCTGAACTTGGGGGTATTATGACCCGGAGCAGCACTTCCGTATTAGAAGGATTACTGTATCAATTTTCTCATATGAAGTTCTTTTATAGTGCCATTTTGGAGCAAAGTCCGAGTTTGAGGCAAAGTTTCTTTTCTCCTCATTTCGCACTTGTGCGGGTACAATTTCCGGAGATCATATGGATGTATCTCCATGGAAGTCCTTGTCATATTGTGATTTTTGTCTGAAGTCCATTTCCACGGATATGGTTTCTTGTGGAAGTGCATATGTGCTCCCATTCGGAGTATCTGAACACAGTTCGGGTCCCCATGGACGTTCTTGTCAATTTAAAGTTCCTTTATGGAAACTGTCCATATGAACACAGTTCTCGTGAGTATGCTTTTGTGCTGCTCTTTGGAGTATCTGAGCATAGTTCGGTTCTTGTTTCCTTTTTCTTTGGATGTGTGTATATCAATACAATTTCCATTTATTTTGGCAGAGTTTCTGCCTATACGGAGTGCCCTCACGGAGGTATATTCATGTGAATATGTATTATATCCATGTGTCCTCGGAGAATCTTTGTCCGGAGGAATTTTGCCCTTAAGGAGGTATGTGTGTATGATCATAAATTTGCAGTTTATGCATATTTTCTCACCGGTATCCCTATTTGAATGGAGTATCCGGCAAAGAGGTACTATCTGCATGTGCAGAATCCCTTTTCGAGAGGCATATGCATGTAATTACAAACTTGTGATTATAGACGTATTTACGGGCGGAGACTCCATTTGGGCAGAGTTTCCTCTTGGGAAGACATGTATATGAATACAAAGTTCGTGATCATATTGATACGTTTTTAGAGGGAGAAATCCGGACATGGGCAGAGCTTCCTTTCAAGAACACATGTGTATAGGCACAAATTTGAATTTTATAGATATGTTTAGGCGGAATCTCCACTCGGGCAGAGTTTCCTCTAAGAAACATATATATGAAAATAAGAATTTGTGAATATATAAACATGTTCTTGGGCAGAACCTATCCTCGGGCAGAATCTCCTCTAAGAAACATATCAATATAAACACAGATTTGAAGTTTATAGATATGTTCTTAGGTGGAATCTCCATTTGAGCAGAGTTTCCTCTAAGAAGCATATATATAAAAATACGAATCTGTGAATATATGAATACGTTCTTGAGCAGAATCTCCACTTGGGCAGAGTCTCCTCTAAGAAACATATGCATATAGCACAAACACACCGTCCCGGAGAGTTTAAAACTCGATGGGAGGTGGCATAAATTACCAAGGTATCTAAAATACCATATGTCCGGGGTGGACGGTATTTAGAACCTATAACCCGTGAGGGCCGGTGCCGCTATTGCGGACTTTTAGCCGATGGAGTTTGTCGATGCCGTGTATGGACGACTTCTCAATGCTCGGAGAAAATTTGATACCTTGACTCACAAGGGAATGAGATTGAGAACGAAGAGGAGAGCTTTGGGGATTTGGAAATTCTATCTCCTTCAACTTTCAAAGAAGGGACAATAAGAAAGGAGGGCTATAACACTTTTTCTGACCAAAGGGGAGGGAGAGCTAGAGAGAGGGAGCCCAAGCCCAAGAGCCAGCCAGCCGAACCCCTTTTCCATGGGGAATGGGGGTGCCTTTTATAGGGGAAGGCACCCCCTTACATGCGTGGGATGGGGGGAGTCTAACCGATGGGGGTTCCATCGGTTAGAGGGAAAATTCCCTCTAACCGATGGGGGTTCCATCGGTTAGAGGGTTTTAAAACCCCTCTAACCGATGGGGGTACCATCGGTTAGGGGGAGGGGCACTCCTCTAACCGATGGGGGTACCATCGGTTAGGGGATGTGCCCATTTCCTGTTTTTTTTTTATTTTCTGTTTCTGTTGTTTTTTTTTTTTGAAAGGGGAACCCCTAACCGATGGAAGTTCCATCGGTTTAAGGGGAATCCCCCCCTAACCGATGGAACACCCATCGGTTAGAGGGGGAGACTCCCCTAACCGATGGTGCTACCATCGGTTAGGGGACTCCCCTTAACCGATGGAAGTTCCATCGGTTAGAGGGGATTTCCCCTCTAACCGATGGAAGTGCCATCGGTTGGAGGGGATTCCCCTTCCAACCGATGGGAGCTCCATCGGTTAAGGGGGAAAGACCCCTTTAACCGATGGAGCTACCATCGGTTAAGGGGAAAAAACCCCCTAACCGATGGTATCTTCATCGGTTTAGGGGAGGGGCAGAAAAAACCTATAAATAGGCCGGCCTCCCCTTCATTTGAAGGGGTCTTGCCCTTTGGAGCATCCCGTGCCATTCTGGACATTTTGTCAGTCGTCCCGGACGGAGAATCAATTGCAAGTCTTTGGAGCCTTCGTGGCGGACTTGTTCTCGTACTCATCTTTCACATGTGGTCTTGTAGACCTTGTAATGCCGGAATTCTTCCGTGCCGTATTTTATTCGGAGATTTATTCTCCTCGGCATCTCCCACTTGCTTGGGATGCTTGACAATACTTGAGAGCTTGAACGGCTTTCAACCAGAAACTTGGATTAAGTCATGACTTTAAGTAACCTTGGGGTTACCGTAATCATAATCACCTTGTCCCCCTAATCAGGCCGTTAAACCGGTTAGGTGAAGTCAACATTTTACCGGTAGTTACCGACTCCTGGTTAGGTAGCCATCCTTCTTGCCTCAAGCTAACTAACTGGTTAGTTACCCGCATGTGACTGCCACCTACTTGGCTTGTTGGACCACTATATAAGGGAGCATTGGTACTCCTCTTAACAAGCATCCAACATATACACATATAAATATTTTCTGTCCCAACAAATGCCCCCCACGGGGTACGTGTCGGAGTTGAAGTGACGGCGCGTAGGCCGTGTGAATTCCATATAGCAGCCTCTTTCATAGCTTGGGCTGCCCTTCAGTTGTCAATTTCTGATTCTGTTGTTGTACTAGGTCAATGTTTTTTTTTTTTTCTGTCTTCTTTCTCTCTCTTCTTTTTTTGAGGGGAAATGACATATGACCCATAGCAATCTGTCTTTTATTCCGGACTAGCTTTTAATAGTCCCTTTCTGATTTCGTTTTGTAGATAGGTTGTATTTCAACACTTTCTCTTTGGTCCTCATCCTCCTTCCTTTTATATCCGTTTTTCAGGTCTTCAAAAATGCCTCAAGGACAAGGATACTTGAGCCGTAGCGACTACGCCCAGCGAACCCGGGACAAAGTGATTCTTCTTGATGATATGATGCCGAGGTTTGGAGCACCTCGCACTACAAGCCACAACTCATCGTCCCTGGATAGCGGAAATGATATTGTAGCACAAGTAAACTCCGGCGGCCTTGCCATCAACGGCGGGGTGGATGTGTCCCGTATTAGTCGTCGGAAAGGAGTCTATCATTACTCACGGGAGGAGGACTACCCGGAGTATCTCCCATCAGATCCGGAGCTATTTACTTTTATCCAAAATTTTATTCCTTCACACATGACTGCAGGTGACCTTTGCTTGAGTATAGAAAGACGGTATTTAGAATCAGCTATTTTGAAGTCCCGGGACAGTCTTCTCGGTACCTGTGCTTTCTCATATCCCAGCTTCCCCTTGGGATTTGCTATTCAGCACCGACTCCCCCGGGCCGTCGACCTGGGCTCATTTAGCCATGATCTGGAGAGTTATACCCGATCGAGGAAGATTTCTCCTGCAGTTTGGAATCTGATGAATCGTCATCAGGCGAGGCCGGAGACTAATGGCCTACAACTACTGCCTTGCCATACCAGGTATGTATCTGGAGACTATGACAATCGATGCTTACTGAATCGAATTGTCGATTTGACTAGTCCCAGCTGGTATGGGAACTGGTCAGTTTTATCTTCCCACATTTTTCACTTTGGCGCCACTGAGTGGCTGATGGGGGTCCTCCACCATTACGGGGAGATTCTGAAATCGGCGGGTATTTATGAGGCCGTTGAGGCGGCGCTGTATGATTACCCATGCCATACGGGGCTTCTCCAAGCACTAGTGGAGAGATTCAATCCCCGATGGAACACCTTTGGAACGGCCGAAGGTGAAACTTCCATTGATTTATGGAGCTTCCACCGAATCTCCGGGTTGCCAATATCTGGGCACTTTTATGAGGAGATTGTTCTGGATGATTTACATACCTATCGCAGCAATGGCGCTGGCCAATATATTCTTCCATACAGCCTCCGTTTTCTGACAAAAGTGTGGAGAGACTTAGTCCTGGTTGAGAGGACGGATGATCCGGAGTCTCCCGTGGCAAATCCAAGGGTAAGCCAGAATGCTTGGCTTCGTTACTTCTATAACGGGCCATTCTGCTTTTTTGATAATTTTGCGACGGAAGGCCGCCGCCTGGAGGAGTATAACCAGCTCAGTGTAGGGAAGCCTCATCATGGGAGATTTATCTTTGCCCCTGAGAACAGAGGGTGGAATCCTCGCCGGTTACCAGACCGCACCTATTTGGCTGCGTATCTAGTATATTGGCTATCTTCCTTTGTTATTCCCCATGGTGAGGAGGAGCAAATTCGGCCGGGTTTAATTTATCCGGCCTGTCTTTTGGCGGAAGGCCTGAAGCTTGCCATAGCCCCTGCTGCCCTTGCCAATATCTTCCACGGGTTGGGCTCATTGAGTTCACATTCGAGCCCCCGGGACAGGAAAACATTACTCCCCACTCATTACTTGAGTGCCTGGGCGGGCCTTCTGCTTCCTGGGCTTTGTCAAACTGTTGATCTGCCCCGGCCGATGGCTCCTTTGATCTTGCTGTTCAGAAATAGGCCTTGTGAGGATTTAATAAACCAGCTGACAGGAGCTCGTTATAGTTTGTCTTTCCTTCCAAATGGCGAGCAATTTCTCCTTCAATTTGGCGCTGTATCCCGAGGAATCCGGCCTTATAGTGTCCGCACATCAAGTGGGATCACCTATCATCTGCCTCATAGTGGGGGTTCTGGTGTGTCTTTATATAAAGACTGGTTATTTTGCATTCGGCCAGGCGTACTGGTATGTCGCCGGGGATCCAGCCTTGTATTGGAGCCTTATTATCCTTCAAGGTTTGCCAGAAACTTTGGATATGACCAATCGGTTCCGCCAAATGCAGAGTTTCCATTGGATGTCCGCCTATACCGCGATCATTGTCTCCATATGAATGCGGCGAGTTGGTGGAACTATTTCTGCCGGGAAGAGGTAAATTCAACATGTATTCTTCCCGCTCTTGAGGCAACTGGGCGCATAGATCTTTTCTACGCCCGATGGTGGTTCGATAGAAGCAACATCTTCCGGCTTGCCCCCAAGAAATTGAAGAAATTTGAAGAGACCCGTTTAAAGAACAAGGGTCTACCTTTGATCTTGATGAACGTAGCATTCCTCAAAGCCCACTTTAGAGGAGTAATGCGTTCATACCTCAGGCGCTATAATTCCAAGACGTCCAAGAAGGGGAAGCCTGATTCTGGCAAACAATATTACTATGGGGAGATGCTGCCTTTGGATCCCATTGAGCTTCTTGACAGGAAGGCCACAGATATTCATGGTGATCTTCCGGAATATGATTGGTGGAGCCACCTATTACTTGATCTTGGGCATTCTGCCAATGTTGCCTTATCGACCAAACTTCCGCCCGAGTGTATCAACGATCCGGGCTGGGTGCGCTGGGAGAAGCACCTTATGATCGCCATCGGCCATGCTGGGCCTCTGGAGTTTTTATCAAATCTAGAAAATGCCAGGACACTTTATGATATCCGAAGCCTTATGCAGAGGGTGGGCAAAATCTGCAAGGCTAATTTTCAGTGGCTAGTACCAGGTCCTCCACTTGACTTGACAGGTACTTCTTAGCTGCTTGAGTTCATCATCATTTTTTTTTTAGGCATTTCCTTCCTGATCCTGCTCCCTTTTATTCTCATATATACTTTTTTTTTGTTTTTCTTCCCTTTTTTTTATTTCAGCTCCAGTAGTTGGAGGTGGAAGGAACGATGAGATTCGCTCTCTTCCTTCCCGAGGAGGTAGGATTGATAAGGGTAAAGCGGTGGAAGAGGCCCACTTGAGTGGTATGTCTTTCCCTTTTTCTTTTCTTCTCTCATCATCATCATTCATAACTTCTCTCTTCTTTTTCTTTTTTTTTTTTGATTCATCATTTTTTGTTTCTTCTTTTTTTTTGTTGCTCTGTCTCAGAGAATGAAATAGATGAAGAGGAGAAGACTCCTGCCCTTTCGGATGAAGAAGGCTTCTTGCCAGAAGGGTCTCCCTCTATTCGTGAGGAGGAGTACGGGAGTACTTCGCAAGCTGCCGTCGGTCTATCTCCGGAGAATGCGTGTCACGAGATGCCCTCTCACTTTGAGCTTTCCGGAACTGCGACAGCAGGTGGCTATAACCCGGGGTTCACATTTACTGAACTGGGGGTTTCGTCGGGGCAGTGTTCTTCCGCCCCGACAGAGGTTTATATTCCCGTACCTGTTGAGGAATCCATGGCTGCGGCAGGGGTTCCTTTTGGTGAGTATACTTTCTCGAACCACTGTGCACTTTCTTTACTCTTCTTTCTCTTCTTTTATTCTTCAGTATCCACATCTTCCTCTATCTTGACTGTTTTTTTTTTATATATAAGGACAAGAGCTTTATGAGCAACTTTTCATGTCGGGTACAATAGACATGTACCCCACACTAGCTGCTGATCCCTTCTTCTCGCCCTGGGGTAATGCCGGGAACTCATACTTGGCAGAGCAAGTTCATTCCGCTTTTCAAGTGGATGGAGTAAGGGGCTATGGCGGCGGGTATCAAGAGGCGGACGCCCCCATGGATCATAATGTTAATCCACCAGTTCTTCCACCAAGCGATTTTGGTTCCCATCCGGTTGACCATCCCTCCAGATCCCAAGGATTTTATTCGGGGGAGCCGGCTTTTGTTCAGCCACCAAATCCTGAGGCGGCGGTTAGGGAGAGGATCCCCTCGCCAGGTGAGGTGTGATGAGGGTTCAAATGCTTTGTTGGATTTCTTCTTGATTTATCTTCATGGAATGCCTGTTGATATCTTGACAGATTTCGCAAATTCCCCGACATCGGAGATTGGTGCTCCACCCGAGCACAACATAACCTGGCCCACCGGAGATCGGCCAGATTTGAGTTCTGACGATGAAGATAGCGGCATCTGGAACTGTCTTACTGCTAAAGTCCAGGCAATGGTGACCTCAGCAAATCCTCCACCAGCGGAAGTTATGAGGCGGATATTGGCGAAATACACCATCAGGGCTTTTAACATGGGTATCTGCCGCGACCGCTGGATGGGCTTCGTCAAGGATACTTGGGACAAAGTGTATTGCCCTCATGACAATGCGACTCAGGTCCCTTACAGCCAGCGGCTTCAGATTTTGGAGAGCGATATCTGCTCGCTGTCCGGTGACATTGACGAGAGTGATTCCCGAGCTGCTGATGTGCGCAAACGTCGGAAGATGCGGGAGCTGAGGATGGCCACAAGAGGCGAGAATATTGCTCGTCTGGAACTCGAGCTCGGCAAAGAAAGATCCTCCCAAGCTCAAGATGCCAGAGATGAGGCTAGAGATTCTGAGGAAGAAGCCGTCTTTATCAGGGACGGGGACGGTTCTCGCCGAGTTAGATCTTTCAAGATCAAAGAAGCTGAACGGCTGAAGAGGAAGGAGCCTTCCTGCCTCTGCTTTTCATCGTAGTGCTTGTATTTTGAGCTTGTAGTCTCGGTTTCCTTTTCATCCTGTATATAGTATCTGTCACCTTCTTTGGACTTGCAATGGTGACCTAAACTTGTAGTTTTCATGAATGTACAAATGAAGGATACAGAAATCCTCCTTTTCACTTTCGTTTCCTTACCTCTCTTTTCTCTTTTCTTTTTCTTCTTTTCCTTTTTTTTACCAGCCCCAGTGCCCTTTCGGGTTTTCACCGAAGCTGGCCCCCTTTAGCTTTTTCCAACGTGCCCTTTCGGGTTTTCACGTTGAGGGGTTACCCATTTTTGCCTGAAGCGCCCTTTCAGGTTTTCACCTCAGCCGGATTTTTTGATCTTTTTACCCTCAAGCATACAGTGAGCCGTATACTTAAGTCCATCGGGGTATCTCTATTTTTTAACCCCTTTTCTTTTTTTTTTTTTTTTGACTTGACTGTTGAGGACTCGACTGACTTGGATAATTGATGGCTAAGGGTTTGGTTGTAGAATGAGTGGTATATTCGGATGTGGTTTGAGATTTGAATTTGGCCAATGATTGGAAATTCAGATTTGGAATTTGGATCTGGATGTGGATTTGGGTTTGAACATGAGTATGTTGGCTTGCCTTTGTGGTATTTTGAATTTGGGTTTGGATATGGATATGAGATTTGGGTATGATTTAGCCCTGGACTTGGTTTGAATGGGCTCTGAATGGTGTTTATTGTTTGGCTTTGGGATTTGAATTTCGCCCCTCCTTGATGGCTTGGTGCCGGGATGAGGGGTTTGCACTTGGATTTGAATGGCTGGAGAGGAAGAAGCCTTCCTGCCTTTGTTTCAAAGCATAAACACTTGCATATTGGGCTTGTTGCCTTAATCTCATTTCTATTTTGCATGTGGTATCTGTCACCCTTTGTAAGTTTGTGATGGGGTGACTTATAGCTTTGTGATGTATGAATGAAGGACTGAGGAATCCTCCTTTTCATTTTTTTTTTTTTTTTTTTTTTTTTTTTCACATTACCAGCCTTAGCGCCCTTTCGGGTTTTCACCAAGACTGGCCCCCTTTAGCTTTTTCCAACGCGCCCTTTCGGGTTTTCACGTTGAGGGGTTATCTATTTTTGCCTGAAGCGCCCTTTTTTCGGGTTTTCGCCTCAGCCAGATTTTTTGATCTTTTTACCCTCAAGTATATAGTGAATTATATACTTGAGTCCATCGGGGTATCTCTATTTTTTAACCCCTTTCTTTTTTTTTTCTCTTCTTTTTTTTTTAGTATTCAAGTAGTTTGAATAATTGAATGGACAAGAGTCTAGCTCTGGAATGGATGAATAGACTCTGATGTAATTTGGAATTTAAGTTTGGGTGATGATTGTATATTCAGGCCTAATTTCAGATTTGGATTTTGGTCTTGATTTTGGTTTTGATTCTGGTTTTAGATCAAATCTGGATATGATGTGCCTTGATGGCCTGTTGAATATGAATTTGGAATTGTATTTAGATATGACTTGTCTTGACGGCTTTTGGGATTTTCTTGACATCATCTACTATGGTGGTTTGCTGGTGGGATTTCAGGGTTTTGAATTGGCTTTGATACGTTCTGTCTTGGTGGCTTACTGACTATGACTGGGATTTGGATTTGATATAGCCTACTTTTTGTGGTTTACTGGCTATAGGTTTCGGCATTTTGGATTTGACATAGCCTACCTTTTTGGTTTGCTGGCTATGGTTTTGGTATTTTGGATTTGACATTACCTACCTTTTTGGTTTGCTGGCTATGGTTTTGGTATTTTGGATTTGACATAACCTACCTTTTTGGTTTGCTGGCTATGGTTTTGGTATTTTGGATTTGACATAACCTACCTTTTGGTTTGCTGGCTATGGTTTTGAAATTTGATTTTGATGATGAGAGAGATACGAGACAATCTCCTGACTTTCCTTTTCCCATTTATTTCTTGGGTCTATACACAGAGCATCCCTAGCTTTATGCTTCTACGGGAATTTGAGGGGTGTTGAGGGTTTGGTTGACATGATGAGCAAATGGAAGTTTGATTCCTTTGTCCCCATCTATGGCAACATTCTGGTTACATATGATTTTTTTTGATTTCTCGTCCCTTTTGGGTGACTAGGTCTTGGTTGAGGTGGTTGGCCAGGAACTCACCTTCTGGAGCATAATACAGCTTCAAGTGCTTCCCATTGAGTGGAGGAAAAGGCACATCACCTTTGTGGTCGACGAGTCTGTATGCTCCTCCCTCGTATGCTAGAGTGACGATATATGGACCGAGCCAGGTGGGTTGAAGTTTACCACATGATTTTCCGGCCATTGCTTCTCTGCATTTGACCATGACGAGATCCCCTTGTTTAAAAGCTCTGGGTCTTGCTAATTTGTCGAATGCTCGAACCATTCTAGCTTGATATACTTGGAGGAATTTGTAGGCTTCAAGGCGCCTTCCTTCTAAATTAGAGAGCTCCTCAAGTCTCCTTTCCATTTGATCTTGATCTTGGCTTTGAAATTCATTTTGAATTGCCACCCGATAGGATGCCATTTCAATTTCTATGGGAATCATGGCTTCAGCTCCATAGACTAAGGAGAAGGGTGAACACCCTGTAGGGGTTTTATAGGTAGTTCTGTAAGCCCATAAAGCTTCATGAACCTTTTCTCCCCACTCTCGTTTTCTGTTGCCAACTATCTTGGCAAGTAACTTGCAGAGAGTTTTGTTAAAGGCTTCTGCCAACCCATTAGCTTGTGGGTTATATATTGAAGATGTCCTCCAGTCAATATGGAATTTTGCCGCCAAAGAATATATTGTTTTGTTTCTAAACTGCGACCCATTATCAGATATAATTCTGTGAGGAGTACCAAATCTGTATATTATGTTTTGCTTGACAAATTTGGCGACTGATTCTCCGGTTACCTCTCTTAATGGGATAGCTTCAGCCCATCGAGAGAAATAATCTGTGGCAGCCAATATAAACTTATGGCCTTGGGAGGAAGGCGGGAATGGTCCCACAATATCCATACCCCATTCAGCAAAGGGCCATGTTGGCGCTGTGGGATGTAACATATTTGGTGATTTCCTTGGCACATGACCAAATGCTTGACATTGATGACATGTACGGGCATATTGGATACAGTCCGCGTACATGGTAGGCCAATAAAAGCCTTTTAGCTTGATATTGATCTTCATCTTTTCCCCTGCTTGGTGTGCACCGCACAGCCCGGAGTGAACTTCTTTCATGATGATTTTGGCCTCCTTGAGAGATAAACATCTGAGAAGGACTGACCCTTTCTTTTCATGGACCAGCCTATATAGTTGATCTGCTATTATTTGATATGATGCAGCCCTTCGTAAGAGCTGAATTCTTTGTGCTCGATCAGGAGGTAGCCAACCTTTCTTGATTTTGATAAGTGGCTCGCGCCAATCTTCAGATTCATTTGTTGTATCTAGCTCTGTATTATATATTCTTCGATTGCGACATCAGACTCATCGTCGAGGATACTCGGCATGAGTCTTCTGTGGCGGACCATTATGTCCACTTCTCCTTCAGGAGGCAATTTTATGGCGGAGGCCAATTTGGCCAGAGCATCTGCCTGGGAATTTTCACTTCTTGGTATATGGGATATATCGAAAAAGCTGAATTGCTCTTTGAGCTTCATGGCTGTATTGTAATATGGAAGTAGTTGTGGTTTACGGACTTCATACTGGCCCAATATTTGTCGGATGACCAGTTGTGAGTCTCCGTAAACTTGTATACCTTTGATCCCCATTTCGAGAGCTAATCGAAGTCCAATAATTAAGGCTTCATATTCTGCTTCGTTATTTGTAAGTTGCTTCATGAGAGCACATGAATTGTATAAGATTCCTCCATATGGGGTGACAAAGACAATTCCAGCCCCAGTAGAGATAGAGGTGGAACCATCTGTATAATGGAGAGTTCGGGAAGCTCCATCAAAATATAATTCCCAAGAGGGCAGCTCAATTGTGGCAATTCTTCGGAATTTGGAGTTTCCTTATCTTGATGTTCTCTCTCATTTATAGGGGAGAGAGTTTCTTCTTCCGGAAGATCTATAGACAGAAGGGAATCTTCTGTTATTGGATGAGCGGCTAAAAATTCAGCCAGACCCTGCCCTTTGATGGCTTTTTGTGGAATATATGTAATATCAAATTCCATAAGGAGCAGGGCCCATTTCCCGAGCCGTCCTGATAATACGGGTTGTCTCAACAGGTATTTGAGTGGATCATACTTGGAGATGAGTTTAACCTCATGGGCCAGCAGATAATGCCTTAATTTCTTAACGGCAAATACCAGTGCTAGACACACTTCTCCATTGGAGCATATCGGAGTTCTGGCCCGATTAGCTTTCTGCTGAGATAATACAAAGGTTGTTCTTTGTCTTCTTCATTTGCTTGTGCCAATAGAGCCCCGAGGGAGACATCCATAGCTGCAATATAGAGTATAAGATGCTTTCCAGCGATAGGTGCCCCCAGCACTGGTGGAGTGAGGAGATATTCCTTGATTTGTTCAAAGGCAATTTGGCATTCTTGATCCCAGACGAAGGGTGCATCCTTCTTCATTAATTTGCCGAACGGCAAACATTTCCTGAGAGATTGGATATGAATCGCCTGATATAGGCCAATCTTCCTTGAAATGACCTTAGCTCTGTTAATTTTGAGGAGGTGGCAATTGCTGGATTGCCTTGATTTTATCGGGGTCTATTTCTATGCCCCGATATTTGACGATGAATCCCAGAAATTTGCCGCTTGAAACCCCAAATGCACATTTCATAGGGTTCATTTTCAGTTTGAATTGACGAAGTCTTCCAAAAACACGGCGGAGATCACATAGATGATCCTCCTGTTTTTTGGTTTTGACGACTAAGTCATCAACATAGCATTCAACTACATCATGAATCATTTCATTGAATATCTTGGTCATGGCCCTTTGATATGTGGCTCCTGCATTTTTCAAGCCAAAGGGCATCCTTTTATAGTTGAAGATACCTTTGGGTGACCTGAAGGCAGTATGACCTTTGTCTTTAATTGCCATCCGGATTTGATTGTAGCCCGAAGACCCGTCCATAAATGACAAAGCTTCATGGCCGGTGGTCATATCCACCATTGTTTCAGTAATAGGAACTGGGAAATCATCTTTGGGACATGCTTTATTCAAGTCCCTGTAGTCGATACATATCCGGATTTGACCATTCTTCTTCTTCACAGGAACAATATTGGCGAGCCAGACTGGATATATGCAGGGCTCGATGAAGTCTACTTCAGAGAGCTTGTCGACTTCAGTATTTATTTTCAATTCCAATTCATACCGCATACGCCTTTGAGCTTGTTTGATAGGCTTGGCTGTATGATGTATGGATATTTATGCTCGGCAACTGATGGCTCCAGTCCCGGCATTTCTTTATAATTCCATGCGAAGCAATCTTGGAATTCCAGCAGGAGAGCTCGATAAGCCTGCCTTTCTTGTTTACTAAGAAGGGCACTAATAAAAATAGGCCGGGGATCTTCTTGACTCCCGAGATTAAGTTCAATCAATTGATCAATAGTGGCTTGTCCGCCATCTTCAATTTCTTGAGGAGCTGGTTGCAGATCTATGAAATCTCCTTCGTCGTCAGAGTTGGTGACGTAGACTTCATAGAGATTCCCATCTTGAGAATTTATGGATGAAGATTGCTTGCAGAATTCTTCTGGCAGCTCTTCATTTGATAATTCATTTGGTAGAGCTAAGGCAATATCTTGAGAGTTGGAGTTGGAACACTCCTGATTATTCTTGGTGCTGCAGATTTCTGATGATGATCCAACAACATTGACTGTATAGGAGGATTCGGTATCATAACCTAATCCTCTGGTATCTTTTCCAGAGGATGGAGGTTGCCCTCGGACTTGCGAAGGTTCCCATAATTGCTTGAAGAAATTTCTTCGGGAGATATCTTGTTCCTGAGGGATTTTCTGCTTTTTGCACATCTCTTAATTTTTCTGGCATATCAGCCATTTCTTGTATCAGTTCAAGCTTGTTGTCGGGTCTGTCTTCCCAACCAAAATCATCCTTTGGACATATTTGAGGGATTGATTCTCCTTTATAGAAGAGAATTGGCTTTGCTGCCTTTCTTGCATTCCTTCTTGCTTCTTTTCCTTGATAAGTGACAACGAATGTTTTTAATCGCCGAACACTTTGTTCTTGCTTCAAAGAGTGGGTTTGCATGCAGCTGGGTGGTAAAGGAATACCCCCGCTAATAACTTGACCTACATGATCAGCTTCATAATTGATATTTCGCCGTTCTGGGCGAGTTTCTTTGCTTGAGATTCTCTGCAGATGATTTGGCAAAGCTTTTGTTTATCACAAAAAGTTCACCAGTTTCACTGTCTTCACTTGAATATTTAATCTGCTTACCCTTCTCTTTAGACAGGGAGAGGGGTTGAGGATTTGGTCCTCCAAGATATAAGAGGGCATCAGTCAAGTTGCATTCATCTCCCGAAAGGGGGCTTGATCAGCAAAAACTGTATGCTGCTTCCCTTCTTTTGCATATTAATACATTGATGGAGAGTTGATGGTATGACCCAATTTTCATGCAGCCAAGGCCTCCCAAGCAGAACTTTGTATGTTGTATTTGCATCAATAATGAAGAAGGTCACCCTGGTGACGAAATCCCCTAGAGCCAATTTGACGGTGACTCTTCCCACTGCTTTTTCTGAGTTTTGATTGAACCCGGTGATCTTCACATCTTCTACCTTTTGCCTAAGGCATGAGATAAAGAGATTGAAAAGTTTTATAGGGCATTAGATTGATGGATGCCCCGGATCGATCAAGATCCGGTTTAATTGAATGCCATTGATCTTCCCTTCATGTATAGAGGACGATTATGATATGGGGAAGATAATAATAGATCTTCATCAGTGAAAGTAACATTTGCTGCCAGTGCTTCATATGCTTGTTCTTGAAAATTTGCCATATGAGCCTTATAAGCTTTGGTTCTTGGAGTATTTTGACGAGAGTTTCTCTCAGGTCTTTGCTCCAAGCAATTGCTTCCCAGACCGTAATGTTGACGGGAAGTGACTGTAATTGCTGAAGAATCCTGTCATCAGCTTCAGAGCGTATCTGGTCCAAATGGGAAGATTCCCTGATGAGGATCCAGAAAGCTCTTTCGGCTTAACAGGTTCTTTTGAGAGATAGGAGTCAATAGCTTCTCGTTAGGAAGAGGAGGAAGATTGTCTGGCTCATTTGACCAAGCATAAGGACTTGAGTTTTATCTTCAGATTGAGAAACCATGTCGGGTAGTCCCTCTTCTTCATTTACTGAATATCATTAAGTAAATGTTATAATTTGTTGTTTCATTTACTTAAGATATTACATGTAAATAAGAAAGTACCCCCATTTGAATCCAATAAAAATATCAAAAAAAAATATCTCTACCAATAAAAAGTCAACTCTCCCATCGAAGAACAAAATCGCGATTGTGGTGATTTTAGCGAAAGGCTAACTTTTTAATCTCTATAATTTGGTCTATCTAAAAATTTGATATTCAAATAAACCATATGGACACTAAAAATCTAAAGTCCGGTAAAAAAAGTCAAATGTGCATGTGACTTCTCCAAGGGAGCCCTCTCCTACTGACAGCACTTAGTCTGCTCGTGCATCAGGATTTGGTCAAACTAAGTTATCATCACCTAAAACTCATGAGAATTTTCACTTTCTAATTGAAAAGAAACTAGAAAGTGACAATTCTTATGAGTTTGAATGATGATAAATTAAGTTTGACCAATCTTGAGATGCCTCGAGCAGACAAGTGCTGTCAGTAGGAGAGCGGCTCCCTTGGAGAGTCACATACACGTTTGACTTTTTTACGGACTTTAAATTTTAGTGTCCATATGGTTTATTTGAATTATCAAATTTTAGATAGACCAAATTATGAGAGATTAAAAAGTTAGCATTTCGCTAAATCACCACAATCGCGATTTGTTCTTCGATGGAGAGAGTCTATTTTATTGGTAAGAGATATGATTTTTTGATATTTTATTGGATTCAAATGGGGGGGGTCCTTAGTTACATGTAATATCTTAAGTAAATGAAACAACAAATTATAACATTTACTTAAATGATATCAGGTAAATAAGCAGATCCTGAACCCTGCCCGAAGAGGATCCTGAGTCCAAAGAACCTGGCTGAACAGAACCAGGCGAAATCGGACCGAATCGCGAATCGGACTTCCCCTGATCCGCACCGATTCGCCCGAATCGGTCCGATCGATCGGCACGCCAAACCTGATTTGAAGGATCAAAATTTAGGAATCTGCCCGAATTTGAGGCTCGGGCCGGCAAAGGCTTGCTTCTTCACCAATGAAAGAGTATGATTTTATCTGGATACTTGGTAGTGGAGATGCGGTTTTTGATGCTTACCACGACCCTTCTTAAGATGATGATTTGAATTACCTGGAGGTCGACGCTGGTATACAAGCGTCGTTGGCTTGCCTTTTGCTTGTGCAGCAGTATCAATTGTAGAGGTTTGCATTCTTTTGGAGGAGGGATGAACACCATGTAGCAAGAGAATGAGCTGAACATGGAGTCCAACTGTTCCATAGTAATTTCAGCGCCTTCATTAAAGAGGCTCAAGCTATGGTGAGGGAGGAAGATCCCCTCTTGTAATGCTTCTGTTGGAAATGCAATAACCAATTCCGAAGCCGCCTCTTCGCTAATTTCTTCCCAAGGGATATATTGGTCGAGCGTTGGTTTATCAGAGGGCTCGGAGGCTCATATCTTCCAGCTCATTATTCAACAGCTGGAGTCTTTGGAGAGCCGTCAGCTGCTGAGGAGCCTCTGCAGCCACAGCTCCTCCATTTGTTTCTTCATTTTTTCTTTTTCATTCTTTTTCTGTTTTTTCTCTCTATTTTCATTTGTAGGCCTTTAGTGAATTCATCACTTCTTGTTTGGAAAATGGCTCAGGAATATTCTTTCTGCTAGAAGACCTTTGACGATATTTACGGGTCTTCTAGAATTTCTTGATTTTCGAGGGCCAACAGTGACCCATTCAGCCTCGGAGGGTTGTACTTGAAAGGTTGAGTTGATGCTTCTTCAACAATTCCAGGAGGGAGTTGGTAATATAACCTAAACTCCTCAGCTTGCTGTGAGATTGGTTTCGCGGCAGCTTCTCCTGATATTCCGTTTCTATATTGAAACAG
Organism: Colocasia esculenta; assembly: GCA_014218235.1. Taxonomy (NCBI): domain Eukaryota; kingdom Viridiplantae; phylum Streptophyta; class Magnoliopsida; order Alismatales; family Araceae; genus Colocasia; species Colocasia esculenta. Next base: position 119,546,601 of record CM024755.1, on the reverse strand, counting down.
GCCAATTCTGAATTGCTCAATGTCAGCCTTGCTTCTATGTCGCCCATAGCCGAGCTGACGATGATAATATTCACATAGATCTTGATATTGTGCTTGCTTGGAATTCTGGACTCGGTCATATGTTTGTGATGAGGGGGTCAGGAGATTCCTTCCTGATCAATTACTCCCTCGCGGATCTTTGTTTCGATCCAATCATGGAGATCGGGAAATCTTTAGTAGAGTATGACTTTGGCATGATATTCACAGTAGAGATGTGACGTCTTTCTTTTTCAGAGTATATGGCTCGGGATCAAATACTTTATCAACTCTTTGATCTTAGGCTGGTTGAATATGGATTGAGTATCTTTAGATCAAATGAGCGTTGATGTAGAGGATGCCAATCATCATACCCGGCTAGATAAATAGGGTTTGCAATAGGTGACTGCCCTTATGATTCAGGAAGACCAGAGGATGATGCATTGATGACATTCACCGAATGAGATCCTGGATTGCTGGCCATTTGGTGGAGACTGAATATGCGGTTGTGGAGGATTCACAGGAAGTTAACCATATTGATTAGTCCTGCTGGATCATTTCTTCCACTTCTGCTTTGAAGTTGGACAATCTTCAATGACGTGGCCAATGTTGATGATATGGGCAAAGTGGGCCTTAATTTTCTGGGACTAGATAATCCTATTATCCGCTCGTAGGCAGAGCCGGGAAGAGGCAATGTATGCTGCCGACGGAAAGAATATGACCTCATTGCTCAACAGGATTTGGAAGATTTTCAAGAAGCCAGTCGATTGGGTCTTGAAGTGGCGACATAGGAGGGAGGCCGGATATATCGGGGAGTAAGCATAACCAGTTTGTGGAGGGTAGGGTCCCTGAATAGGAACATCCTGGTGCCCCCCATATTTTGCACAATTGGATCAATTTGCTGTCCTTGTTGTAGTTGATGGAGTTGCCTTTGTACTCTTTGCATTGCCGTGTTCGTACCTCGACGTTTGGATCCTGGCGGAGAATGGGCTCCAAATGTATCTTGAGGTGGATTGCATGAAGGTCCTACCTCAGGATTATTTGAGCTTGTGGCGGGCTCAGCCGCATGTATAACATTGACCGATTGCTCTGGCCAATCCCAAGTAAAGGTTTGCGGGGGATCAACCAGACCATTCGCATAGATATGCGGCCTTCTTGAATTATTTTCTGAGCTTCATTTTTTGAAGACATAACAATCTTTAATTGCATGCCCCACTATACGGTGATATGGCCAATAATTGGTTGATTGATCTTTGATATCTGCTGGCTTCTTCGGTGTTGGTAATGATATCAACTGGTTATCCAGACAGAGATCAAATAGCTTTCTGGTATGCTCCTTTCTGAAAGAATAGGGAGCCTTCATACGCTCAGCGAGTGTAGGCAGAGGCACTTTTGGCTCTGCCTTTTCTTTGAGGAGGTGGGGATTACTGCCCCTTTTGCTTCACTGCGCAGGCAGGAAGTCAACAGCATTAACCTCTTTTGCCGACGGATTGCGCTCCTTAGGGAGCTTACCTTATAAGGCGCATGAGCCGTTTGTTCGGCCAAAAATCCTCGATCTCCGCAACGGCCAGAATTCAAGATCAAAGCTTTTATATTTGCTGCCAAGAGTTTCTCTTTAATGATGCAATGGAGCCTCTTCGGCAGATGGTTAATGCATCTGTTGCACGGGAGGATATCACACCCCATGCTGAGCTCTCCATCTTCGGATGAAGTCAATTGCCGATTCCTCTTGCTGCCAAGAGTTTCTCTTTAATTGATGCAATGAGGCCTCTTCGGCAGATGGTTACTGCATCTTGTTGCACGGGAGGATTATCACACCCCATGCTGAGCTCTCTCCATCTTCGGATGAAGTCAATTGCCGATTCTCCTTCTTTTGCTTAAGATCTCAAGAAAGTCAAAATGGCTGAAATGTATTGCAAAATCAATGAAATGGATCCTCTGAAGGGCAATATATGCTAAAATTCACACGAGACAGACGCCCTATGTTCACTCGGACGCCCAGTCTCGTGGGGGGCATTTGTTGAACCAAAAAAAAATAGCAGCATGCAAATCCTAAACCAAGGCTATGGCCACTGGATAAAGGTTTCAGAAATTGTGTATTCAAGAAAAGAAAATAGAGAAAAGGGATGGACGCGGTCGATGGCCTTCCATTGGTGTTTGGACAAAAAAGATGAAGAAGGGGGTAGAGGGATACCTCTAGAAGTCCGGTCACCCTCTCTTCCTCAGCCGCCGCTTGCAGAAGACAGGGAGAGAAGGTTGGGGTCCCTGCCGAGGTCCGCCCGCGGCTGCCGCCTGGGCCCACGCCGCTGCCGCTGCCTCACGCCGCCGCCTCCTGCCTGCATCCAGCGCAGGCCACCCCCGCTCGCCTTGCCGTTGCTGCTCAAGGCCGCCGCAGCCTCCCTTCGCCGCCGATGCTGCCCGGCGCCGCTGCCGCTACATCCACCCTCGCCACCGCCGCTGCCGGTTCCCCTCTCCCCTGCTCTGTTCGCAGAGCTAAACCGGGAGGGGGAAGGGCCAAAGAAAGAATGGCAAGGGGAAATTAGACAAAAATGAAAGAAGCAGGGGTTAAACTGCAAATATGCAACTTAAAAATTGCGTAAAACCCCCTGGACAAATGCGCAGACCTCCGGGGAGGGTGCGTAAACCTTCCGGCCGGGCGTCTTTTGCCCAACCACTATAAAAGGAGAGGGGGGCGCTCCAAGGAGGAGAAGAATTTTCTGAGTTAGAAAAACCCGAGCAAGGCTTCGGGGAAAAAAGACTGCAAGGCAGTCTGAAAAAAGGGTCTGCAAGGCAGCCCTAAAGATCATCGTGCAAGGTACGATTCTTTCTCAAGTTTATAAAAAAGGTCTATTGGGTTACCTTATTGGGCCAATTTTTTATTGGGTCTGAGACTGCTTATTGGGCCAGACTTGTATATCCATACAATCATTGAGATATTGTGTGCTATTGGGCCGACATTTGACAAATTCTCATGTGTGATTTAATGGGCCTATTGGCTATTTTTAATCATTCCATCATACGTCATACGAATTATTTCACGTAGTGTCACGTTATTTACAATACTGCACTACTTAATTTCTTAACCAAAATCAGCCAAGTTTTCGACAAAACGTTAACGAAATATTTTTCAAAAATATTATTAATTTTCAATAACATAAAATCAACAAACAAATTATATTTCACATCAATTTTAATCCACCTTAAGTTAAAACCCTTGTAAATCAAGTAAATAATGAAAATGTTAATTTAATTCACATAATCATAACGAAAATACTTAAATAATGAAATCAATAATTCTAAATATCAAAAAAATGAGAAAAATACATTTAAAAATCAAAAAATTGAAATAATATCAAAAAATTCAAAAAAAAAATAGATTGCATGTCTGCAACTGTGTTTCCCTTCACGCACAATTCATTTCATGCAAAGTGAGTTAGTTTTTTTCTAAGGGTTAGTCTGATGGTTAATCAAGGGTATTCAGTCATTTGCGCTGATATAATTAACACTAACCACGGTTAGTGAGGGAGGTCAATGAACTAAACAAGACCATGTCCATGTAAATAAATAAAAATCCAAATAAATCAAACCCAAATATAAATTTAAAATTTTTTAAAGTTTAAAGAAAATAATTCTCACAATGTCCAAACTACTTAAGTCTATTTTCTCTCATTTTTCTATCAATTGGAACTATCCCCAAATCTTGTAGAAGCACTCATTCTTAATCTTATCTTTTTTAATCTTACCACATCCATCTCAACATCCTCATCTCTGTCACACACATTTTGTTAATTTATTCATTTTGCTCTGTGCAACACTCGATACCATATAATAAAGCAGGTCTCATTGCCGTTCTATAAAATTTTTCTTCAAGTTTCACTGGTATACAACGATCGCAGAGGACTCTTGATGCACTGTTGCACCGGATCTTACCCGACTCCGAAAGAAGAGAGGAAGAAAAGAAGATGGAAAATAAAAAAGGAAAAAAAGGGACGGACATTCCAGTTGTTGTTGCCTCCGCCGCCGGGCACGGCGCCGCCGCCTTGGAAGACCGCCGCCGCCGTCGCTGATGTTTCCTGCTGCTACCGGCCAAATAGGGAGAGAGGGAGAGAGAGGGGTCTCTCCTAGCCACCTCTCCCTTTCTTTCTTCTCTTTCTCTCTCTCTTGATACCTTAAGCCCCAAAATGCAAAAGAAAGAAAGAAAACAGGGGATAAGAAAGAAAGAAAGAAAGCAAGGGGAGAAAGAAAAGAGGGGATAAGAAAGAAAGAAAGAAAGTGAGGGGGGAAAGTGAAAAATGCCGAATGAAACTTGTCGGAACAAGTCTTCTAAACTTGTTGGAATAAGTACTCAAACTTGCCGGAACGAGATCTCTCCTCCTTCCCCTATAAAAGGGAGGAGGCGGCCAAAGCTACGAGGAGGATTTCTGAAGTTTGAAAAGAGCAAAGCTCTGAAAGGGATTGCAAGACGGCCCAGAAGAAGGATCTGCAAGGCAACCCTAAGTAAAATTGTGCAAAGAACAATATTATTTTCTCAAGTCTTAAAAGGTCTATTGGGTTTGCTTTTTGGGTCGGACTTATACTCATTATGCAAAGACTTGTTAAATGGACATATCCATTGTCTAAAGGCTTAATGGGCCTAATGGACTTAAGGGGCTGACTTTTGATGTATCTTTACATGTGATCATATGCTTGACATGTTATTGGGCCTATTGGGCTAACTTTATTGCTTCCATGTTATGTGATGTGTGTAATTATACGTATGTGTAACGTTTATCCATCAATTAGGTTCTTAATAAAAATCAAATAATTCACAATAAATTTAGTAAAATATTTTATAATAATTGTCATTTCATTCATAATAAATCCAAAGTAACAAACAAGTCATGAATCATATCATTTTTGATCCACTTAAGTTAATCAACTCTTAAAATAAATAAATAAATAAAAATATTCATTTAATCTATATAATTATAATTTTGATTAATAATGACGAAAATAATTAAATAAATGAAATAATTGATTAAAATAAATATAAAAATGAGAAAAATGGATAAAAAAAACAAATAAAATGAAACAAATAACAAAAATTCCAAAAAATAGATTTTGTGCTTGCAACCTTATTTTCTTCATGTGCAATTCATTCTCTTTAATTGTGAGTTACTTTCTTTTGTTTTAAAAGGGTTGTCTGATAGTTAATCAGGGGTATTTAGTCTTTGTACTGATGTTATTAACACTAGTCTCAGCCAGTGGGGAGAGGTCGAACGAACTTATAAAACCATGTCAATATAAATAAATAAATAAACAACCCACAACCCAAAAGATATTTCAAAATTTTAAAATATGTTGAAAAATGTTCTCACAGAGATGTCGACTCCATTGGGGACCTCCCTTCGCTCATCTCTCCATCAGATAACACCCTAACAATAAGATGTACTCACATTATAACTGTTTTGTGATGGTCAAAGTTCTGCAATGGCGAATGCAATTTACACTCTTGGTGTGTTCTTCGGCCCACTCGTGGTCCAAGACCACATGAAGCATGGCTACTTGACTACGCAGACTGCATTTGGGGATTTCCCCCCAGTAGTGGGATCTTCGTACTTCCTCGGCGTGGTACTGGCTGTGCAGACCACTATTGTCAAGACATATCAAGCAAAGGCAGGAAAGAGGCTCAGGCTCGTGCGGCCAATTTGCCTTAAACTGTTAGTGCCTGTGCTATCAACTTCACCAACATCTCTGCAAAGGAAAAGAAAGGAAGAAGCAAGCGCAGGGGAAGGTCCACTACACGTAGCATCTCAAGCTCAGGTAAAACTATCTTGATTGGCAATCTCCGCATTCGTCTGGATGGGAGTGAAACCTTAATACTCCTGGAGCGGTAGCTATTCCACTTCAGAACCAATTTGCCATACTCCCTAAAGTGCGGCAGGATAGGCCGAACTTTAAAGTAAAAAATTTGAAGAGCAAATGGATGAAGATTGAAACAAGGCAACAAATTTGACAAAAATGACTTCAAGAAAAGCAAAGCCCCTTTTGAGAGGAATGAAAAATATAACTCACCTCGGGTTAAGCGGGTGTGGGTCACTAAAGAAGAGGCCCAGGAACTTCGAAGGATCAGGGTTATTGAATTCTTGGTGGGAAGAGAGAATTCACAGGCTTTCAGAAGACAAGCTCCAGCAATATGGCAAGTCCCCCTAAGAAGCCAAGTTCCAGAAAGACAAAGGGAACCTTCACGAGAATCCAGAACCAATCAATGCGCTCCTTCCTCATCTGCTGCCCCACAAAGGGGGCATAAGAGGAAATGGGTATACCAACAAAGAAGAATAGCCAGCCCAGAAGTTGGGCAAAACTTTGCTCCTAAACCCGAAGAATATAGGAGGTAAGAACATACCCCTAGGAGATCGGTCTTCCAATGCTTGGGGGTGACTATCCGTCCTAGGCAAAAGAAAAGAAGGACAGTGCAGATCACTGAGGAAGGTATGCGAGTGTTTACTTACTATGCTTCCAACATCAACAATCTACCCTTGGCGGATGACATACCTAAAAATCTAAATATTGGGATCCATCATGGAATAACAACCAGGGATCAGACACGTGGTCTGTTGGAATGAATCAATATCGAGGTAGATTCCCTACCCCTTGATGATGATGTGACAATAATAGATGTCGCTGGCACCTCCAACCCCACTACATGGTCAGAACAAAGACAAGTTCTTGAAGTGGCAACTTCATCTCAACCTTGGAATGGTGATGCAAGAAAATCAAAACAATTGCTGCAATCTCAACCTACATTACCCACAACGGCATACCCCGGGGAAATGTGCCGCCAAATACTCCCCGCATAGAACCTATGGTCAAACAGTCGCTGGAAAATCTAAATTCAAGCCATGAAGAAACCCAAGAGGTGAACGTGGCAGAATGGAGGCGTGATGCACCATAGATGAATACCTTGTTTGAGGAGACAATGGTCTCTCAAAGGGCATTGATTGAACAAATCATTGAGGCAAAAAATGGCCGAACATGGTGAAGGACTTGCCAGTTTCGATCTATACAGGGGTACCTAGTCTACACACCACCTCTTTAAGAAACTCCTCACAAATCACCCAAAGGTCCCCAAATTTACCAAATTCAATGGGGATGGGTCCCCTCATGAACATATGGCCTACTATAGAGCATGATAGGGGAATTAGTAATGAAGAGTCATACTTGCTGAGATATTTCTCGACTTCCTGTTGACACGGGGGAAAGATATCATTTTACATATCATTTGATTTTGGATGGCTCATTCCTTTTATCTGGTTCATGTATTCATTTCACATGCTTTGATTTGTGTATTGTGATTTGCGGGGCGTGCCGTCTGTCTAACAGACGAAACAAGGGAATCCGCGCAATGCGGAGAGAAATATGGGTGTCCTGAAAGGAACAAAGGTGCCCGTGTGACGGACGACTGGGTTGTCCATGAAAGGACGGGGATGCCCGTGGGACGGGCGACTAGGGTGCGCCGTTTTTTATCTGAACTCCTTGAGTCCCGTATCTATACTCATCAGGTGATTGAGGTAGCATGTGCTGGACCTCTGTCTCCATCGACCGGGTCGATGTTACATTTACATCGAAGTTAAGACTCTTGGTGTTATTTAACACCAGTTTTAACCCGAATACCATTCATAGCAAAGGGGATAAGAAAATACACACTTTTTTAGAAAATCCTGGTCATGATGTATCATTTTTTTTCTTTGGTGTTTGAAATACTTTTGCACTGAGTGTTTATTTTGAAAAGACTGCCCTTTGTGGAGCTCGAATATGACTTTAAGAAGGGACAGATATATTTCCGTGAACCCATTTGGGGTCTCCCTCCTCTCCTTTTTTGAGAAAGATGTGTTTGAAGGTTTTATTTTGGAAAACCTGAGGATTATTATTGCGACGGGCATATAACGTGCATTTGATTCTGAACTTGAGGAAAGTCGTGATTAGAAGTAGCATTTAGAAGAGTTGCTACATCAATCCCCTTTTCTTTTATGACATGATATTTTCTTACAAAACATCCTTCTTTTAAATGAAGTCTGAATTGAGGCAGAATTTCATTTCTCCTCGTTCATCTTTCATTCGTTCATCATTCATTTTTTTTACTTGTATGAGTATGATTTTTGGAGAATGTATGCACATATCTCGTGGACGTTCTTGTCAACTGAAGTTCTTTCGAGAAAATGTCCATATGACACAATTCTTGTGAGTATGCATCATGCTGCTCTTTGGAGTAACTGAGCGCAGTTCGGGTATCACAGTTCGGGTCCTGTCACAGTTCAGGTCCTGTCCCCTTTTCTTTGGATGTGTGTATATCATCACAATTTTTATAATTTTATTTTAGCAGAGTTCCGCTTATGCGGAATGCTCTCACGGAGATATTCATATGAACATGTACTTATATCCATGTGTCCCCAGAGAATCTTTGTCCGGAGGGATTTGCCCTCAAGAAAGTATGTGGTGTATGATCATAAATTTGCAGTTTACGCATATTTCTCACCGGTATTCCTATTTGAATGGAGTATCCGGAAAAAGTATCATCTGCATATGCAGAATCCTTTTGAGAGGCATATGCATATAATTGCGGATTTATGATTATATAGACATGTCGTAGTCGGAGACTCCATTTGGGCAGGTTTCCTCTTGGGAACACATGTATATAAATACAAAGTTTGTGTATATTGATATGTTTTTTTTTTTAGAGGGAAAACTCTGACATAGGCAGGGTTTCCTTCCAAGAAACATATGTGCATAGGCACAAATTGGAGTTTATAAATATGTTCTTAGACGGAATCTCCACTTGGGCAGAGTTTCCTCTAAGAAACATGCATATAAAAATACAAATTTGTGAATATACAAACATGTTCTCGGGCAGAATCTCCACTTGGGTAGAATCTCCTCTAAGAAACATATAATATACAAACATATTTGAAACTTTATAGATATGTCTTAGGAAGAATCTCCACTTGGGCAGAGTTTCCCCTAGGAAGCACATATATAAAAATACGAATCTGTGAATATATGAATACGTTCTCGAGCAGAATCTCCATTTGGGCAGAGTCTCCTCTAAGAAACATATGCATATAGCACAACAACACCATCCCGGAGAGTTTAAAACTCGATGGGAGGTGGCATAAATAACAAAGGTATCTAAAATACCATATGTCCGTAATGGACGGTATTTAGAACCTATAGCCTGTGAGGGCCAGTGCCGCTATTGCGGATTTAGCCGATGAAGTTTGCCGATGCCGCATACGGACAACCTCTCAACACTCGGGGGAAGAAGATTTGGTACCTTCACTCACACAAGAAATGAGGTTTGAGAGAGGGGGACTTTGGAAATCAGAATTTTCTTGTTTGGGATTTCACGGGAAGGGGGACAGCAATTTCTCAAGGGGCTGTGGCCTCTCCCGGAGCCGACCCTTTGAAATTGGGGGATGGGGTGCCTTTTATAGGGGAGGCACCCCTTACATTGCATGGGATGGGGGGTTTCTAACCGATGGGGGTTCCATCGGTTAGAGGGAAAATTCCTCTAACCGATGGGGGTCCATCGGTTAGAGGATTTTAAAATCCCTCTAACCGATGGGGGTACCATCGGTTAGGGGGAGGGGCACTCCTCTAACCGATGGGGGTACCATCGGTTAGGGGATGTGCCTATTCCCTGTTTTTTTTTTTCTGTTTTTTTTTTTTTAAAGGGGATTCCCCTTAACCGATGGAGGTTCCATCGGTTAGAGGGGATTTCCCTTAACCGATGGAACTCCCATCGGTTAGAGGGGAAGACTCCCCTAACGATGGCACTCCATCGGTTGAAGGGGAATTTCCCTCAACCGATGGAACTCCATCGGTTGAAGGGAAAAATCCCCTTAACCGATGGTAGTCCCATCGGTAGGGGATTAAAGGGGGATTTCCCCTCAACGATGGTGCTTCCATCGGTTTGGGGAAATAATCCCTTAACCGATGGTAGCCCCATCGGTTAAGGGGTTAAAAATTTTTTTGTGTCCACAAATGCCCCCCACGGGAAGTGCGCCGACGCGAGAGGTGGAGGGGGACGTCCCGTGCGTTCTTCGAGCCGTGCTTCTGATCTTCATGACTTGACAATAAACTTGAATCGGAAAGTTGTAGCCACAGTTGACCACTTCAACACTTGCACTGTGAAGTCGACAAACTCGGGCAACGATCGACTTGTCATGTTGTTCTGAGCGATCAGCTCCGCTTCCTTGGATTACTTAAAACTGACTTTGGGCTTTCTTGGCCTGGGTCTTTGCCTTCTGGATTTTATCTCAGAGATTTTTTCTTTCTGGCTTGAGGATTCAATTGGTGAGACTCGTCTTTCTGACTTTGCTCAACAACTTGATTTGAGAGATTTTTTTTTTTTTTTTGACTTGTGACCCTTACTTGATGATTCGCAGTTGGATCTGATAGCACTTTCCTGAGCTTCGCAATTTGCTTGAATTGGATTTGACATCTTTTTCTTGAATCTTGTCATCTCGGCTTTGTCTGAGATTTGACATGGTATTCGGCTACTGAGGCTGACCTTCTTGGTTTTGCGGCTATCTTTCTTCTTCCTTTTTTGTATCTGTTTTGAATTCTCAACCATCCTTGCTCCGGAAGTTGTTGGAGACAGGAAATGGTGAAACTCATTTGAATATTCCCTCTTCTTCCAGACCCAGAGAGCTGGAAAAAAGGGGGGTGGCGGATTCCGCCTTATCTGGCGGTGGCTTCTTTTCTTTTCTTTTCTTCTCTCATCATGTCATTCATGATTCTTCTTCTGATTTGTCACTTATCCTTTCTTCCCTTTTGACTTATCTACCTCAGATGACGAGACAGATGAGGAAAAGTGCTGGTCCGATTGCTTCGGGCGGCAATGCCTCTTTTGCCTAGAGGTTCTCCTCTCCTTTGTGAAGTGGAGCATGAGAATTCCTCACGGGCAGTTATCAACTTTATGCCGGAGATTGATGATAATAAACCATCACTGACTGTCTGTTCTTGAGATAGCTGTGACGGATGACGGTGCCTCTGCATTTGCTGAGCTGAGGGTCTCGACGGAACAGTATCTTCTGCTCCTGTCGGGGCTTATATCCCAATGCCTGCCAAGGAATATTCTGCCATGGAATCAACTCCTGCAGGTGACTTCCTTTACTGAGCTCATATACAATCTTTAAAGATGATGTTTTCTTTTCTGATATTGACTTTCCTTCCTGTATTCAGGTGACTAGATCTTCTGTGATCAACTCTTCTTTGGGGGATGATGGATTCATATTCTGTATTTGTGGCTAATCCTCTCTTTCCACTTTTGGGGATGCAGGGAGCCCTTTTTTTGGAGTTTCAGGCTTATCTGCCTTTCAAGTAGGCGCTGCTGCGAGTGACGATGGTGTTGAGCATGGTTGTCGGGAAGGAGAACATTGCCCGGTGGTACGCGAGCTCTTTGAATCAGGAGGCTAGAGATGAGGCCATAGATTCGAAGAAGAAACTGCTATGTAAGAAACGGAAGGAACTTCCGCCAGTCGACAGCCTCCAAAGTTAAGGAAGTTGAACAGCCGAAGAGAAAAAAGCCTTCCTGCCTCTGCTTTTCAGTATGACATTTACATGCTGAGCTCATTATCTTGCCCCCCCTTTTTTTTTGACTTTCATGTAGCGATCACCACTCTTTGTATGTTTGTACAAAAAGTGACTTGTGACTTTGTAAAATACAAGGTGAAGGACAATGGCGGTCCTCCTTTTCATTTTCCTCCTTTCTTGTTCTTTTTTTTCTTTCTTTTTTCATCTCCTTTTTTTTTTTTTACATTACCAATCCCAGTGCCCTCTCGGGTTTTCACTAAGACTGGCCCCCTTTAGCTTTTTCCAACGTGCCCTTTCGGGTTTTCACGTTGAGGAGTTACCCATTTTTGCCTGAAGCGCCTTTTCAGGTTTTCACCTCAGCCGGATTTTTTGATCTTTTTACCTCAAGCATACAATGAGCCGTATACTTAAGTCCATCGGGGTATCTCTATTTTTTACCCTTTTTTTCTTTCTTTTTCTCTCTTTTTTTTTTTGACTTGACTGTTGAGGACTTGACTGACTTGGATAGTTGAATGGCTAAGGGTTTGGTTGTGGAATGAGTGATGTATTCGGATGTGGTTTGAGATTTGAATTTGGCCAATGACTGGAAATTCGGATTTGGATTGAATTTGGAATTTGGATTGGATGCGGATTTGGGTTTGGGGAGGAGTAAGTGGGTGACTTGAGTCACCTTTGTGGTATTTTGGATTTGGATTTGAATATGGATATGAGATTCGGGTATGATTTGGCCCTGGACTTGGTTTTGAATGGGCTCTGGAGCGGTGTTTATCATTGGCTTTGAGATTTGAATTTCGCCCATCCTTGATGGCTTAGTGCCGGGATAAGGGATCTGGATTTGAACGGCTGGAGAGGAAGGAGCCTTTCTGCCTTTGTTTCACAGCATAAACACTTGTATATTGGGCTTGTTGCCTTGATCTCCTTTTTATTTGGATGTGGTATATGTCACCCTCTGCAAGTTTATAATGTGGTGACTTATAACTTGTGGATGTATGAATGAAGGACTGAGAAATCCTCTTTTTCATTTCATTCATGTTTTTTCATTTTTTTTTTTTTTACATTACCAGCCTTAGCGCCCTTTCGGGTTTCCAAAGACTGGCCCCTTTAGCTTTTTCCAACGCGCCCTTTCGGGTTTCACGTTGAGGGGTTGCCCATTTTGCCTGAAGGCCCTTTCGGTTTTCGCCTCAGCCGGATTCTTTTGATCTTTTTACCCTTAAGAGTACAAGGGTTGTACTCTCAAGTCCATCGGGGTATCTCTATTTTCAACCCTTTTTTTTCCAACGCGCCCTTTCGGGTTTTCACGTTGAGGGGTTGCCCATTTTTGCCTGAAGCGCCCTTTTCGGTTTTCGCCTCAGCCGGATTTTTTTGATCTTTTTACCCTTAAGAGTACAAGGATTGTACTCTCAAGTCCATCGGGGTATCTCTATTTTCAACCCTTTTCTTTTTTTTTTTTGACCTGACTGGTGAGTGCTCGACTGTTTGGGTAGTTGAATATGGTGGTCTGATTGTTGGATGGTTGGTGACGTGGGATGTGGATGGATGATGGTTAATTGTGGAAGGGGTGGTGGTCTGGGATGTGGAATGGATGATGGTCTGATTGTGGAAGGGGTGTAGTCTGGGATGTGGAATGGATGATGGCTGATCGTGGAATGGGTGGTGGTGGATTTGGTTGAGCGTGAATACATTGCTTACCTTTGTGGTATTTTGATTTGAATTTGGATATGGTATGAGATTTGAGTTTATTTGTTTCAAGTTTTTAGTTTGGGTATTGGTATGACTTTGGCATGAGTTTGGGTTTGGGTTTGGGGTTTTAGGTTTGAATTTCGCCCACCCTGATGGCTTAGGGCAGAGATAAGGGATTTGCATTTGGATTTGTATTGAGTTGAGATTGGGTTTGTTTTTAGATTTGGATATGGACATGTCAGTTATCTTTGTGATATTCTGGATGGAATATGAGATTTTGATTTTGCTTTTGATGTAGGATTTAGGTTGATTTGGTTCTGGACTTAGTTTTGGTTTTTTATTTTGATTGGTTGGTTTTGATTTTGATTTTGGTTTGGTTTTGGTTTTGGTTTTGATTTTGATTTTGTTTTGGTTTTGATTTGTTTTGGTTTTTGTTTTGGTTTTGTTTTGGTTTTGGTTTTATTTTTGGTTTTGTTTTGGTTTTGTTTTGTTGTTTTGTTTTGTGTTTTTTTTTTGTTTTTTTTTGTTGTTTGTTTTGTTTTTTGTTTTCGTTTGTTTTGTTTTGTTTGTTTTGTTTTTTTTTTTTTTTGTTTTTGGTTATGGAATTTCGGACTTCTATTTGGTTCAGCCTACCTTGATGGTTTGTGGCTATATTTGAATTGTATTTGAATATGAGTTGCCTTGATGGCCTTGGGATATGAACTGGAACTTGATGTCACCTACCATAATGGTTTGCTGGTGGGACTTTGGTTTTAGGGTAGCCTACCTTTATGGTTTGCTGGCTATGAGTTTGGAACTTTGATTTGGCATAGCCTACCTTGATGGTTTGTTGGCTATGGATTTGGTATTTGGATTTGACATAGCCTACCTTTTTGGTTTGCTGGCTATGGTTTTGGTGTTTTGGATTTGACATAGCCTACCTTTTTGGTTTGCTGGCTATGGTTTTGGATATGGATTTGGCATAGCCTACCTTTTTGGTTTGTTGGCTATGGTTTTGGTATTTTGGATTTGACATAGCCTACCTTTTTGGTTTGTGGCTATGGTTTTGGATATTTTGGATTTGACATAGCCTACCTTTTTGGTTTGCTGGCTATGGTTTTGGTATTTTGGATTTGACATAGCCTACCTTTTTGGTTTGCTGGCTATGGTTTTGGTATTTGGATTTGATATAGCCTACCTTTGTGGTTTGTTGGCTATGGTTTTGGTATTTTGGATTTTGACATAGCCTACCTTTTTGGTTTGCTGGCTATGGTTTGGTATTTGGATTGGCATAGCCTACCTTTTTGGTTTGCTGGCTATGGTTTGGTATTTGGATTTGATATAGCCTACCTTTTTGTTTGTTGGCTATGGTTTTGGTATTTGGATTTGATATAGCCTACCTTTGTGGTTTGTTGGCTATGGTTTTGGTATTTTGGCATAGCCTACCTTTTTGGTTTGTTGGCTATGGTTTTGGTATTTTGGATTTGCATAGCCTACCTTTTTGGTTTGCTGGCTATGGTTTTGGTATTTTGATTTGACATAGCCTACCTTTTTGGTTTGTTGGCTATGGTTTTGGATATGGATTTGGCATAGCCTACCTTTTTGGTTTGTTGGCTATGGTCAAGATTTGATTTGGGTTTGTACATGGAATGCCCTTGGCTTCACGCTTGGTAAGGACTGACAAGTTTGGGGTATATGACGGACAGGTGGAAGTTTTGATTCCTTTGCCCCCATCTATGGCAAACTTCATTTCATCATTTTTTTTTATTTTCTTTGGGCTTCATGCCTTTTGGGTGATTGGTTTGGTTTTTTTTTTTTTCTTTGTCTGGTGCACCAGAGAATTCATGTTCTGGCGCGTGGTACAATTTCAGGTGTTTCCCGTTGAGTGGGGGAAGGGCACATTACCTTTATAGTCCACCAACATGTATGCACCCCTTTCATATGCCGAGGTGACGATGTATGGCCGAGCCAAATGGGTTGCAATTTGCTGCTTGGCTTTCCCGTCGTTACTTCTCTACATTTGACCATACGAGGTTTCCTTGCTTGAATGCTCTTGGTCTTTGCCAATTTTGTCAAAAGCGCAGACCATTCTGACTTGATATACTTGGAGGGATTTATATGCTTCGAGTCGCCTTCCTTCCAGGTTGGAGAGCTCCTCAAGTCTTCTTTCTATCTGACTTTGATCTTGGCTTTGAGATTCATTTTGGATTGCCACTCAAGGATGCCATTCAAATTTCGATGGGTATCATGGCTTTAGCTCCAAAGAGAAGGCCAACATCCGGTAGGGGTATTATGTACATTTAGTAAGCCCATAAACTTCATGGATTTTCTCTCCTCATTCCCGCTTTCTATTGCCGACTATTTTGGCAAGCAGCTTGCAGAGGGTTTTGTTGAAGGCTTCTGCCAATCCATTTGTTTGTGGATTATATACTGAGGATGTTCTCCAATCAATATGAAATTTCGCCGCCAAGGCATATATTGTTTTATTTCTGAATTGCGACCTATTGTCAGATATGATCCTGTGAGGAGTCCCAAATCTGTATATTATGTTTTGCTTGACAAATTTGGCGACTGATTCTCCGGTTACCTCCCTTAATGGGATAGCTTCAGCCCACGAGAGAAGTAATTTGTAGCAGCCAGTATGAACTTATGGCCTTGAGATGAGGGTGGGAATGGTCCCACAATATCCATACCCCATTCGGCAAACGGCCAAGTTGGTGCTGTGGGATGTAATATTTTGGGGATTTTCTCGGCACGGGCCAATGCTTGGCATTGATGACATGTACGGGCATATTGGATGCAATCCGCGTACATGGTAGGCCAGTAGAAGCCTTTTCTTTGATATTGATTTTCATCTTCTTCTCCCCTGCCTGGTGTGCACCACACAGCCCGGAGTGAACTTCTTTCATGATGATTTTGGTTTCTTTGAGGGATAGCATCTGAGGAGGACTGGTCCTTTCTTTTCATGGACCAGCTTATATAGTTGTTCTGCTATTATTTGATATGATGTAGCCCTACGTAAGAGCTGAATTCTTTGTACTCGATCAGGAGGTAGCCAACCTTTCTTGATTTTGATAAGCGGCTCGCGCCAATCTTCAGATTCATTTGTTGTATCTTGCTCTATAGTATGTGCTTCTTCAATCGTAACATTAGACTCAGCGTCGAGAATACTCGGCATGAGCCTTCTGTGACGGACACTTATGTCCAATTCCCCTTCAGGAGGCAATTTTATAGCAGAGCCAGTTTGGCTAGAACATCAGCCTGAGAATTTTCACTTCTCGCCCATGGGATATGTCGAAGAAGTTGAATTTTTCTTTGAGCTTCATGACTATGGTATAGTATGGAAGTGATTGTGGCTTTCGGACTTTATACTGGCCCAATACCTGCTCCAGTAGAGGGGCTGGTAGAGCCATCTGTATAGTGGAGAGTTCGGAAGCTCCATCAGAATATAATTCCCAAGAGGGTAGCTCAATTGTGGCAACCTCTTTGAGCATTGAATTTTCACTTGCAAAGAAAGAGTTTCTTCTTCTGGGAGGTTTATAGATAAAGGGGAATCCTCTGGCACTGGATATGCGGTCAAAAATTCGGCCAAGCCTTGCCCTTTGATTGCCCTTTGTGGGATATATGTGATATCAAACTCCATAAGGAGCAGAGCCCATTTCGCTAGTCTTCCTGACAATATGGGTTGCCGTAGCAGATATTTGATTGGATCATGCTTGGAGATGAGCTTAATTTCATGAGCCAGAAGATAATGTCTCAATTTCTTTGCAGCAAATACCAGTGCTAGGCATACTTTTTCTATTGGAGCATATCGGAGTTCTGGACCAATTAGCTTTCTGCTAAGATAATATAAAGCTTGCTCTTTATCCTTTTCATTTGTTTGTGCCAGTAGAGCTCCCAGAGAAGCATCCATAGCTGAAATATAGAGTATAAGATGCTTTCCAGCGATAGGTGCCCCCAGCACTGGTGGAGCGAGAAGGTATTCCTTGACCTGCTTGAAGGCAGTTTGGCATTCTTGATCCCAGATGAAGGGAGCATTCTTCTTCATTAGTTTGCCGAACGGCATGCACTTCCTGAAAGATTTGAGATAAAATGTCTAATATAGGCTAGCTTCCCTTGAAATGACCTTAAATCGGTCAGATTTTGAGGAGGTGGCGATTGCTAGATCGCCTTGATTTTGTCGGGGTCTATTTCCATTCCCCGATATTTGACGACGAATGTTTTTTCAATCGTCGAACACTTTGATCTTGCCTTGGAGAGTAAATTTGCATGCAACTGGGAGGTGGAGAAGTACTCCCTTATGTGGTTAGCTTCATAGTTGACACTCTGCCGCTCTGGGCGAATTTTTGCTTTGAGAATTCTTTGCAGATGATTTGGCAAAGCCTTTGTTTACCACAAAAGGCTTGCCAGCCTCACTGTCTTCATCTGAGCATTTAATTTGCTTACCCTTCCCTTTAGACCGGGCAAGGGGTTGAGGAATTGGCCCTCCAAGATATAAAATAGCAGCAGTCAAGTTGCATTCATTTCCCGAACGGGGTTTAACAGCAAAGACTGTATTTGCTTTCCTTCTCTTGCATACTTGATGCGTTGATGGGGTTCGATGGGATGACCCAATTTTTTATAGCCAAGGTCTTTAAGTAATATTCTGTATGTTGTATCAGCATCAATAATAGAAGGCTACCTTGGTGGTGAAGCTTCGCAAAATTAAGTTGACAGTGATCTTCCAATGGCTTCTCCTGAATTTTGGTTTTAAACCAGTGATTTGTACATCTTTTACCTGTTGCACATGAGGCATGAGATGTAGAGATTCAAGGGCTTTTATAGGGCATTATATTGATAGATGCCCCCAGATCGGCCAGGATCTGACTAATTTGTTGCCATTTGACTTGTCCCTTCAGGACGATTGTGACATAGTAGCATTCTTTATCTGTGAAGGTGACATCTGCTGCCAGTGCTTCATATATTTGAGCTTGGAAATCAGCCATATGAGCTTCATATATTTTTGTTTCTTGGAGTATTTTGACAGAGTTTCTCCCAGGTCCTCACTCCAAGCAATTGCCTTCCAGACAGTAAGGTTGACGGGGAGTGATTTGAGTTGCTGAAAGATTTTGTCATCAGCCTTGATGCGTATCTGGTCCGATGAGGGAGATCCCTTTATCGAGGACTCAGATGGCTTCTTTGGCTTGACAGATTTCTTTTGAGAGAGAGGAATCAACATCCTTCCATTTAAAAGAGAGGAGCGTTGTCCGGCTCATTTGATGAGGCATGGGGACTTTCTGAAGGGTTGAAGACATAAGAATCCGCCCGTATTTCGGCTTCAGGCAGAGGCTTTGACTCCTTGCCTTAAATGAGAATGACTCTGCTTGATTTTGTGATATCAGCTTCTTGAAAATAGTAGATGCAACTTTTGCTCTTTACCATGCCCTTTCTTGCGACGGCGATTTGAATTATTTGTTGGCCGACGCTGATATGTCAGCATTGTTGGCTTACCTTCAGCCTGTTTTTATTACCACTTGGAGAGATTTATAGCTTCTTTGGTTGAGGTTTGGACACCCATATTGTAAATTGATGAGTTAAATATGTAATTTGATTTCTTCAATTTTGGATTGTTTTTTTTTAAAATTGATATTTGAGGTACCTCAGCAGCAGCATCACGCTACATTTGTTTTTCTTTTTTTCATTCTTCTTTTATTATTTTATTCTTTGTTGTTTGTTGTTTGTTTTTTTTTTTTTTTGTTTGTTTGTTGTTTGTTGTTTGTTTTTTTTTTTTTTTTTTTTTGTTTTTGTTCTGGTTATATATATATATATGTATATATTTTTATTTCATACCTGAAGAGCTTTAAGTAAGCTTATGACTTTCTGCTCTGAAGATGATTTGGAGATGCTTCTCTTGTTGGAGCCACCTCTTAGTTGTAGAGTTGTTGACTCTTTTGGAACTGGCTGATTTTGAGGGCCGACAGTGACCCATTCTCAAAGGTTGCATTAATTGCTTCTTGAATAATTGAAGATGGGAGTTGGTGATAATGATCCACGAACTCCTCTGCTTGCTGGGAGATTGGCTTTGTCGCAACTTCTTCGATATTCTCATTCTGTATTGAAAAAGATCAATTTTAAATTGCTCCATTCAGCTTTGACTTTGTATCGTCCATAGCCCAGGGGATGATGATAATATTCACATATCTTTGGATATAGAGCTTGGAATTCTGGACTTGAACCATAGGCTCGTTGTGACACCTTATTTGCTGGCGCCAAAGAATTCCCATATTGATCAAATTTTCCTTCCCAGATATGAGTTTCGACCAAATCATGGAGATCCAAACAATAGTCATACATCTCCTTTCACTCTGAATGATATATGATGCTGGTTTAAGTATGGAAACCAGACTTTGTCTTCTGAGATTGTCAAGTATAAACTTGGTGCTCTTTGTTGCAATGAGAGAGCTTATTATAGAAGATGCAGATTTGTATACGATTGACTGGATAAATATGGATTTGAATGCTCCCCCATTGATAACCGAGGAAGACCAAAGGATGATGATGCCCTAATGACTTTCACCACATAGGATCCAGGATTGGCCGGTCCATTTGGGTTGTTGAGTATGAGGCTGGTTGACCCGATGAATACTCAGGTCAATTAGCTTTTGAATATCATTTTTGAATCTTATGCAATCTTTGATACTATGACCCATCACTTGATGATATGGGCAGTAATTGGCTAATATTTCTGCCGGAGCTCGGTAATCCATCAATCCGGATTGAAGGCATAGCCGGAAAAGTGAGTAAGTGAGATGTCGAGGGAAAGAATATAACCTTGCCGGCTCGACAGGAGTTGAAGGATCTTCGGATAGCCACCCAATTGAGTCTGCATATGGCGGCATAGGAGGCGGCTCTGAATATATTTGAGTATGCATAAGAGTATATTTGCCTTGGCCTTTCCTCATTATTCTATGTGGATCATGCCTTGATCTTGATAGAGAATGAGCTCCTGAATTATCTTGAGGAGGACATATGAATGACCGTTCTCGGGATGATTTGAATTTGTTGGAAGTCTCGTCATATAAATGACATTGACAGATTGCTCTGGTCGATCCCAAGCATGAAGTTGAAGAGGGTCAGCCAGAGCATTTTGCATAGATATGAGGCCATTTGAATGATCTTCTGGGCCTCATTTTTGAAGACGTAGTAATCTTCAATTCATGCCCCACCATACGGTGATACGGGCAAATTGAGCTGATTGATTTGGCTGACACCTGCCTGCCTCTTTGGTTCTGCAGTGATATTAACTGATTATCGAGGCAGAGATCAAAGAGCCTCTATGATTCTTGTTTTTTGAAAGAATAAGGAGTCTTCATGCGCCCCTTAATGATGGCAGTGGAGCTTTAGCTTCTGATTTCTTCTTTGGGGCAGGAGAGATTGTTGCCCCCTTTGCTTCATCATCAGGTGAGGAGTCAATGATGTTGACTTTTTTTTTTGCTAATTATTGCGCTCTTTGGGAGTTGCCTTTATGAGATGTCTGTGTCATTTGCTCGGCTAGAAACATCTCATGTCTGCCACTATGGAATTCAATTGATCGAAGCTCTTGATATTTGCTCCAAGAGTTTCTCCTTGACTGTTGATATGAGGCCTTTTTGGCAGATAGGGATTGTATCTTCTTGAACAGGAGGGTTATTGCATTTCATGCTAAACTCTCTCCACCCCTTGATGAAGTAGATTGCCGACTCCCCTTTCTGTTGTTTGAGGGAACATAATTTGGCGAGAGAGATACCTTCCCTTTAGCCGTTTAGAGATGGTCTAGAAATTCTTTTGCAGATCCGCCCAATCAGCAACTGAGTCAGGCTTGAGTTCTGAATACCTTTGAAATGCAACTTTAATCAAGGAAGTTGCAAAATATCTGAGGATATAAGATTTGCCGATGGCGAGCTTGCCCAAGGCAATAACATAATGTGCCATATATTCCAGTGGTGACCCATGTCCATTAAACTTGATAGTTTTTGGACTTTAGGGCATGTTTCTGGCAGCTTCTTGAATTGATGATATACTGGATATGAACAGATTATGATCTGTCTCTGCATGCCTTCGCTCTGCTGAGCGAACATATTTGAATAATTTTCTATATCTCATGCCTTTGAATGGGAATACCTTGAATTGTTTCTGTTTGAGGATGCATAACATTGACGGATCAATGATATCCTGACCCCGTAGTTTGAGGAAGAAGACCATTTTGTGGATTTTCAGTAGAGACTGGCTCTGTAGAATGCTGAAGGCTTGAAGTTGCCAATCACCTCATTTCATTTAGAAGCACAACCATTTGAGGTTGATATGCTGCATCATCGTTTGGCATTTACCCTCGCCTGACATTACTTGGAATTTTCCTTTGTAGGTAAATCAATGACGGCGTTGATATTTGAAGTAGGGAGCCGATCTTCTTTGATCTGAACATTTGTCTCTTTGACGAAGGGGATTTGAATTCCTTAATATTGAAAGCCAACACGAGGGGGAGTTTGACTAGATGTTCCGGCTTGTCAGTCGGGCTGGCGGTTTCTTGTGGCAAATTGCTTGATGGCCTCAGTAGGAATATTTGGATTGGCTTCTGCGATTTGTTCTGCCATTTCGCTAGAGTCATTCCCAGAGGCATATTATGAGGAGATTATAAGCTTGGGTTTTTCCTCAGCTGCCCAAGTAACACGTCGTCTTATTGACGGACGGGTACTGGCATTAGGAATTGCCCCCCCTATCAAGTACTGAGATTCGCTGTATACGATCAGGATCGATACGCGAGATTTGAATTACTGATTTGGATTTTCTTTGACTACTCGATATTCTCCGAGCCTTGAAGAGTATACCTTGATTTCTTGTATATTCCTTTTCTCTTTTTTGTCCATGATAGTGTTTGGATTCAGCATGTTGGAAGGGAGCATTTTTGATGTTGCCTCTCTTGCTGAACATTGTTGGTGTATTTGCTTGGATCTCTTTTGAGCTTCTGAGCTTCCTTTATGGGATCCCAGATTTGTTTGAACTCAGCAGAGTGCCGAGTCTTTTGCTTGACATCGGCTTCCTTCTTGGAATCTCTTGATTCCCCTTGAAACCACCGCAAAACTGAAGAAGCGGTTTGAGGTTGGGATTGTAGGAACATACCTATCCCGCAGGGTGATAGGTTGGCTTCCGTCAAGCCTACCTGCAGACCTTTGATCATGATGGATTTGTCGGATCTTGAGGTGGCAGCTGATGGCCCTTTTACTTTTATGATTTATTTTGTCCTTGTTGTAGAGATGGAAAAATGATTTTTGAAGAGTTCACCCGGATTGAACAAGTCTAGATTTGGCAGACTTAGTTTTTTTTTAATGGCTTTTTTTTGGGTTAAAGATATGGTATGGAATTTGGTGGAGCCTACCATTGAGGTTTGGTGGCTACGATTTTGGAATTTCAATTTGGATTTTGTTTTGGATTCAGCCTACCTTGATGGTTTGTGGCTATATTGATGCTTGTTTTGATGTATTTTGGGATTGCATATGTTTGGAATTGAAATTGAGATTGGACATGACCTGCCTTGATGGCTTGCTGGTCATGAACTTGAGTTTGGATTGGTTTTTGAATTTGTATTGACATGACCTGCCTTGATGGCTTGCTGGTCATGAGCTTGAGTTTGGATATGGTTTTGAATTTGGATTGGACATGACCTGCCTTGATGGCTTGCTGGTCATGAGCTTGAGTTTGGATATGGTTTTGAATTTGGATTGGACATGACCTGCCTTGATGGCTTGCTGGTCATGAGCTTGAGTTTGGATATGGTTTTGATTTTGATTGGGCAGACCTGCCTTGATGGCTTGCTGGTCATGAGCTTGAGTTGGATATGGTTTTGAATTTGGATTGGGCATGACCAGCCTTGATGGCTCATAGCCAATAATGTTGTTGGCCAGAGTTAGGCTGATCCCCTTATTAGTATTACCTTGGAGAGCATTCGGATGCCCCCTGCTGATAATAACAGGATGAGCTTTGGCTTGCCCACATCTCGTGGATCTTCCTTGTTAACTTGTTGGAGAGAGGCTTTTGAGCAGCATCTCTTCTTCATAGGCCGAAGGGATCCGACAATTGTTGGAAAAATCCCCAAATATGATCGGAGTCGCCTGGTAACCGACCTGGCATGATTGTTGATGGCGAGTGGTCCATAAGTGACGGCGCCATCTTCAACAGCTTATGATTTGCCTTTTTGTTTGTACCTTCAAGGGAAATATCAGTATTAGGACTTTCATGAAAAATGTACGTATGTCTCATCCTTTGCTATGAATGGTGAGAAAGGTCCCACCGGGCGTGCCAGTTGTTGACACGGGAAAGATATCATTTTGACATATCATTTTTTTGGATGGCTCATTTCATTTTATCTGGTTCATGTATTCATGTTCACATGCTTTGATTTGTGTATTGTGATTTGCGGGGCGTGCCAGTCTGTCTAACAGACAAAAAAAGGGATCCGCGCAATGCGGGAAGAGAAATTTGGGTGTCCATGAAATGAACAAAGGTGCCCGTGTGACGGACGACTGGGTTGTCCATGAAAGGACGGGATGCCCGTGTGACGGGCGACTAGGGTGCGCCGTTTTTTATCTGAACTCCTTGAGTCCCGTATCTATACTCATCAGGTGATTGAGGTAGCATGTGCTGGACCTCTGTCTCCATCGACCGGAGTCGATGTTACATTTACATCGAGTTAAGACTCTTGGTGTTATTAACACCAGTTTTAACCCGAATACCATTCATAGCAAAGGGGATAAGAAATACACACTTTTTTTAGAAAATCCTGGTCATGATGTATCATTTTTCTTTTGGTTATTTTTGAAATACTTTTGTTTGAGTGTTTCATTTTTGAAAAGACTGCCCTTGTGGAGCCGAGATATGACTTTTAAGAAGGGAACAGATATATTTCCGTGAACCCATTTGGGGTCTCCCTCCTCTCCCTTTTTTTGAGAAAGATGTTGTTTGAAGGTTTATTTTGGAAAACCTGAGGATTATTATTGCAGACGGGCATATACCCGTGCATTTGATTCTGAACTTGAGGGAAGTCGTGATTAGAAGTAGCATTTAGAAGAGTTGCTACATCAATCCCCTTTTCTTTTATGACATGATATTCTTTTACAACATCCTTCTTTTAAATGAAGTCTGAATTGAGGCAGAATTTCATTTCTCCTCGTTCATCGTTTCATTCGTTCATCATTCATTTTTTTTTACTTGTATGAGTATGATTTTTGGAGAATGTATGCACATATCTCCGTGGACGTTCTTGTCAACTTGAAGTTCCTTTCGAGAAACTGTCCATATGAACACATTCTTGTGAGTATGCATCATGCTGCTCTTTGGAGTAACTGAGCGCAGTTCGGGTCCTATCACAGTTCGGGTCCTGTCACAGTTCAGGTCCTGTCCCCTTTTTCTTTGGATGTGTGTATATCATCACAATTTTATAATTTTATTTTAGCAGAGTTTCCGCTTATGCGGAATGCTCTCACGGAGATATATTCATATGAACATGTACTTATATCCATGTGTCTCCAGAGAATCTTTGTCCGGAGGGATTTTGCCCTCAAGAAAGTATGTGTGTATATCATAAATTTGCAGTTTACGCATATTTTCTCACCGGTATTCCTATTTGATGGAGTATCCGGAAAAAGGTATCATCTGCATATGCAGAATCCTTTTGAGAGGCATATGCATATAATTGCGGATTTATGATTATATAGACATGTCCGTAGTCGGAGACTCCATTTGGGCAGAGTTTCCTCTTGGGAACACATGTATATAAATACAAAGTTTGTGCTTATATTGATATTTTTTTTTTTTAGAGGGAAAACTCTGACATAGGCAGGGTTTCCTTCCAAGAAACATATGTGCATAGGCACAAATTTGAGTTTTATAAATATGTTCTTAGACGGAATCTCCACTTGGGCAGAGTTTCCTCTAGAAACATGCATATAAAAATACAAATTTGTGAATATACAAACATGTTCTCGGGCAGAATCTCCTTGGGTAGAATCTCCTCTAAGAAACATATAATATACACACATATTTGAACTTTATAGATATGTTCTTAGGCAGAATCTCCACTTGGGCAGAGTTTCCCCTAGGAAGCATATATATAAAAACGAATCTGTGAATATATGAATATCGTTCTCGAGCAGAATCTCCATTGGGGCAGAGTCTCCTCTAAGAAACATATGCATATAGCACAAACACACCATCCCGGAGAGTTTAAAACTCGATGGGAGGTGGCATAAATAACAAAGGTATCTAAAATACCATATGTCCGTAATGGACGGTATTTAGAACCTATAGCCTGTGAGGGCCAGTGCCGCTATGCGGACTTTTAGCCGATGAAGTTTGCCGATGCCGCATACGGACAACCTCTCAACACTCGGGGGAAGAAGATTTGGTACCTTCACTCACACAAGAAATGAGGTTGAGAGAGAGGGGGACTTTGGAAATCAGAATTTTCTATTGTTTGGGATTTCACGGGAAGGGGGACAGCAATTTCTCAAAGGGGCTGTGGCCTCTCCCGGGAGCCGACCCTTTGAAATGGGGGGATGGGGTGCCTTTTATAGGGGAAGGCACCCCTTACATTGCATGGGATGGGGGGTTTCTAACCGATGGGGGTTCCATCGGTTAGAGGGAAAATTCCCTCTAACCGATGGGGGTTCCATCGGTTAGAGGATTTTAAAATCCCTCTAACCGATGGGGGTACCATCGGTTAGGGGAGGGGCACTCCTCTAACCGATGGGGGTACCATCGGTAGGGGATGTGCCTATTCCCTGTTTTTTTTTTTCTGTTTTTTTTTTTAAAGGGGATTCCCCTTAACCGATGGAGGTTCCATCGGTTAGAGGGGAATTTCCCCTAACCGATGGAACTCCCATCGGTTAGAGGGGAAGACTCCCCTAACCGATGGCACTTCCATCGGTTGAAGGGGAATTCCCCTCAACCGATGGAACTCCCATCGGTTGAAGGAAAAATCCCCTTAACGATGGTAGTCCCATCGGTTAGGGGATTTAAAGGGGGATTTCCCCTCAACCGATGGTGCTTCCATCGTTTGGGGAAATAATCCCTTAACCGATGGTAGCCCCATCGGTTAAGGGGTTAAAAATTTTTTTGTGTCCACATTCCCTCACGAGACCGGCTTTCAATAGTATGCTAAATTGAAAACTCAACTCCATAACTGGTTGGGAAGACGTGCAAAGGATGTTTTTAGAACGCTTTCGTATGGCCGAAAGAAAGGTTACCCTAGCGGAACTCATTTCCCTAAAGCAAAATAAAGGTGAATCTGCCATGGATTTCATCAAAAGGTAGCGAGATATGTGCATGAAATGTGATTATCCGCCAGCACATAAAGATGCAGTAAAGCTATGCCAAAGGAGTTTGAAAACCGAAATGAAAGAGAGGCTAATAGGGTTCAACATCTAAACCTTTGATCACCTCAACAACACAGTGGCAGAGATCGAAATCTTCTTTGCAGAAAATCTAGCTGCAATGTTTGGAAGAGGCAAGCCACCCAAAGATCAAAGCACGGGAACACGAGAGGTGAATGCTATGAACTTCTCGGCGGCCCTTGATAAAATAGGGGACAAGAGTGATGAACCCCCTTCTTCAAACACCAAGAAAGAAGAAAGAAGATCAACACCTTCATTAAATGAGAGACTCAATGCTTCCTATTCATTTACCAGGGAGCTCACCAAGGAGTTATTGGTTATATGTCTCCAGAAAATCTCATTACTCTCCCAGAGCCTAAACACCCAAAAGAAGCGGGAATGATAGACAAACCCAATTATTGCTCGTACGATCGTGTGTTGGGCCATTCTTTGGAAACATGTTACCTATTCAAGAATCGGGCAGAAAAGTTGATTCAAGCAGGGATTATTGTCATGGGTGAGCATTTGGTGAATCCACCTCAACCACATCAACAATCAAAACTCACATTCACCACAAATGTAATCCATGCCACAATTCAAGCAGAAGTGTCACAAGTAGGGCAACCGACCGAGCTTTTCGGATTTGCCGCATATTAACCGCTCCCAAATAATATTGTGGAAGAGGCCATTAATGCAACATTCCATAGCAAACAAGAAGAAGTCGGTTGGACTCTTATGAATGTGAGGAAAGAGCCAACCCATAAGAAGTCTCAAAAGAAAGCACAACAAGAAAGGCCACATCCTGACAATATAGGCCTACATAAAGAAGCAACACAAGAGATGACCCTACAAGAACGAGCAGTCTTGAAGAAGAAAGCAAAGAACAAGAGAAAGAATGATAAAAGAAAATGAATAAGAAAGTGGTAGTTGAGGCGGCTCCTGCAACAACCAGTGAGGTCAAGGGTCCTCTACAAAAACACCAAAGGTTGATTGATGAGCTCGAGGAGTACCAACAGACATTGTTGACCCAGACAGTCCCATTGGGAAAGTATATCCCCTGGGAGGAATTGGAGAGGCAAATATGCATGAAGAGGTGGCTCATGGAGTTGCAAGAGCATATGCAAAAAGACGAGGATGTTCTTTTCTCTGTCAGTGAAACTGAGATGTTCTGGGAAACTGACTACACCGTTGAAAACTTAATCAACAAAATGCAAGCATTCTCATGCTATATGACCTATGTGTTTACCTCTCAAGCCGGAGGACAGCCCAAATCGGGGATCAACTGTGTACCCCCCGAAGCTAAAAAATCGTTGAAAACTTATCAAAGGGGTATGCCATCCCAGAAGGTCATATATTGTAGATGAAAAATCCAAGACTTGTCCTTGCACCCCAGACAAGAGGTGATGATTATGTCTTCACGCCGTTCGACGAGGAAGAGGAAGAGTCTGTTGTTGAGGCGAATAAGCCAATGCCCTCAATGGCGACAAATGAAGGACCATCTCAAGCACCAATTGAGGAAAGGGTAGAAGGTTTGGTACCCCTCGTAGCTAAAAAGCTTCATTTAGAAAAAGAACGAGAAGTGGAGATGGGCGGCAATGTCGCAATTGCCCTTCCACCACAGGCATGCAAGGGTTTAGTAGGCATGATGCCCCCCTTCGAGAAGGCCAAAGAAAGAGCTAATCATAAAGTTCTTCAAACATTGAAGAGGTTCCCGACCAACCTTAGTCTTTGGGACGCTGTAGAACGCGGAGAATTTTAAGACCCGGCTCTTGCGGTGGATATATGCAATATTTATCCATTTTATGTAGGAAAAATATGTGCATGCATGTATATCTATGCATGGGCGTGCTAGACTGTTTAAAATGAACAGACAAAAAGATTTGATATTTATGAGGTGCATCGGGTATAGACCCTAAGCCCTCGAGTGTTTTGTATATTTATTCTGCGCGCGTCCGTTTTATCAAGCGATTGGGATGGTCGTGTACTGGACCATTCCCCACTGACCGGAGTCGGTATTTCATTTACATCGGGTGAAAACCCGAATACCTTTGATACGATACGTTTATTAAAAGACCTTGCCGAAATTAGGAAATTATAGATGGCATTTAGGGAATCCACAATTATCCTCAAACATATTTTTATCACATTTGCATATATGTCCTTAATTGGGTGTATGCCTTCATTAAGCGTTTACATAAGTCGTGCCTTCACATACGTGTTATTTTAAGACACGGAAGGACTTATTTACAAAATGTCATGGTCATATATGTAGACCTGCAGTGTGTCTCCTCCTTCCCATGTCACAGTCTTCCAGAGAACAAAGCACGGACGGAGCATGGGCCGGAAGAGGAGATCAGAGAGGTATTCTCCCCAAAGCTCCCCCAAGTACAAACTCATTAGGGCCTTCTCCTTTTTTTTTTATAACTCTTCTTCAGCTCTCAAGGGTTGGATCCTTTTTTCAAGGCCCCCTACCCCATATTTATATAGGGGTTTGAGGGGCCAAAAGAGGGGGGGGGGGGTGCGGAGGACCCCTAGGGGTGTCCAGGCGCATAAACACCCCCGCGGGGGGTGTCTGCGCACGGGACACCCCCGCGGGGGGTGTCTTCTGTGGTGTCTGTGCGCAGAACACCCCTGCTGGGGGTGTCCGTGCAGGGAACACACCCTGGGGGTGTCCGGCACAGGAACCCCCCCGTTAGGGGTGCCCGCGCAGCACACACCCCCATGCATGGATAGCAGAGTCGGGTCTGGTGGCTGGGTCGGACCCAGCCGATCCCGACTCGAGTCGGGTCGGATCCAAAAATAGGAATAACAAGAGGTGCGCGTCTCTGCTGGTCCGGTGCGGGTGGCCGCCCGCACTGGTCCCCCCCTGGCCCGAGTGGGCCTTGGCCATTTCCCACAGGCAGCGGCGGTTTTCTCTGGGGCTGTTCTTCGCCAGCCCACGGCCGTCCAGCGCGCGTGCTCGCGCGTTCCACGTGCGTTTGTGCGCATTTGACATGCGTTTTTGGCCGTTTTACGTGCGTTTGTCCCCGTTTTTGGAGACCAAGGGCGTTTGGATTGCCTGAACACGCGCACGCCGTGCACGGGCTTGGACGCTTCTTCGGACGTTGACTTTTGCCCGTCCGGGGTATATGTTCTGCCCTTAACGAACCATTGAGCGTCACGTTTAACATATAACCCGAATTGAATCGGATTAAAGCACGGACTCGGACCCGTTTATCTCAGGTGTTCGAGTGGGGGAGTTTGGGGTTTTTTTTTCTAGCCTCCGTGGCTTTCCGGGCGAATTTTGCTGCTCGGACTTTGTTTACGTCCCAGTATTTTTCCGGGTTCAACAAATGCCCCCCACGGGATATCCGTCGGAGATGAGAGCGACGACGGACGACGGATATCCTGTGGCCGTCTTTTTAGATGTATTTTTTGTTCTTCCTTGTAATTGTCTGCCTTGTTGCAACGTCTTTATTTCTGACGGTTGAATTTTTTGTTTGGCAGGATTGACGATGTCCCGTTCGACGAGGCACCGTGGGGAGAGCAGAGGGGCGTCTCATCCGTCGGAGAGCACTGTCCAGCGTACGGATGATCTGATGCCCTCTTTTGTTCTTGGCGCCATCAGGAAGGAGGATCTGCCCAGACTTGACCATGGTATCAGGACGTGTGCCCAGGGACCTTTGGAGGGCCGCTGATGACTCTCTTTGGAGCGAGGTGAAGCAGCGGTTCCAGGAGGCGGCCTTGGCGGCTAATCGCCTCAAGATCCAGGAGCTTACAGCGGAGATCGCCTTAGTGGAGCAGGAGTCCGAGAACCTTCGCTCACGGAAGGGCGACCTGACCAGGCGTGTGGAAACTTTGAGGGCCGGTTATGCCCGTTGCAATGATGATATCGCTGCTTTGCAACGAACGATCGAAGACGCCTCAAAGCGCCTTGCTGAGCGCAAGGAAGCCTCTACTGCCTTGGCCGAGGGAGTGGCTGATGCTGAGGCGGAGATGGCCGATCTGGAGCGAGGGTATTTGGATTCCCAGGCCAGGCTCTCCGCTCCCCCCCCCCCCCCTTTTTGTGTTTTCCTCTAACATTCATATTTTGCCAGCTACCCCGAGGGCTTGTCTCGGGCTCCTGTATATTTGAGGAATGACAAATTTCATATTGTCGACCACGTTTTCTTCTGGCGCCGATGCAATTCTGTCTGCACCTTTTTCTTTGTCATTTGCCGTTGTCGTCGTCTTTCTGGTTCGGTCGTCCCATTTCTTCTTGGTTTCCGGACCAGCGAGTTTGAGTGGCGCTTCCTTCCCGTCAAGTTTTGCATTTTTGGCATTTTTCCAGATCTGATGCAAACTTTCGCTGTCGAGGCTGGCCTTATTGGCTTTTGCTCGAGAACTTGATTTGGTTGGAGATTTGATTTAACATCTCCCTCTTGAATTTTGCCTTTTCTGGCTTTCTTCATGATCTAACGTAAGAATACTGCTGCTAAGGCTGCCTTTTTTGGCTTTGCTTAACAACCCGACTTTGATGTTTGGTCGATAAAGCTTGTCTTTTCTGACTTTGCTCTTCGGCCTGATTTGGTAGTTTTATTTCTGAGACTTGCCTTACTGCCTTTTCCCAGGCTTTTACTTGGCATCTTCTTCTTGAATTTTGCATTTCTCGCATTCTTCAAGATCTGATGCAACATTCTGGTACTGGGGCTGGCCCCTTCGGCTTTGCTCAGCAGCTGTTTCGGGTTGCTTGACGGGTACGACCTATTTTCTCGAGCAACACCTCCCTCCCCTTTAGGGAAGTTCGTCATCGTTCATTCATTTCATTTTTTCATCAATTTTTTTTTACATTACCATCCCAAGTGCCCTTTCGGGTTTTCACCGGGGATGGCCCCCTCTAGTTTTTTCCGGTGCGCCCTTTCGGATTTTCACACCGAGGGGTTACCCATTTTTGCCTGAGGCGCCCTTTCGGGTTTTCACTTTAGCCGGGTTTGGGGCCTTTTTACCCTCGAACATCCCCCTTTTTTTTGGGGGGTGGGGGGAATGGTCAAGTCCGCCGGGATATTTCTATTTTTAGCCCCTTTTCTTTTATTTATTTATTTATACATATATTTTTGGGTCTGGGGTCGGACCCTGGGACATTTGATTATGGGATTTGCAACTTGGACTTAGCCTATCATTGTGATTTGTTAGCTAAGAAGATTTCGGTCAGCCTACCATTTGGTTTACCGACTAAGGGATTTGGGTTAGCCTACCATTTTGGTTTGCTGGCAAAGGGGTTGGATTCGGCCTACCATTGAGGTTTGTTGGCCGAAAGGGGCATTCGTTCTGGTCTACCAAGATGGTTTGTTGACCAAGGAATTTAGGTTAGCCTACCATTTTTGGTTTGCTGGCTGAGGGGTATAAGTTAGCCTACCATTTTGGTTTGCTGGCTAAGGGTTTGGGTTAGCCTACCATTCTGGTTTACTGGCTAAGGGTTTGGGTTAGCCTACTACTTTGGTTTGCTAGCTAAAGGATAATCTGGCCTACCATGGTGGTTTGTTGACCAGGGGGAATATGGCCCAGCCTACCGTTTTTGGTTTGCTGGCTGAGCGGGCCATGACTTGATAAGTAATGACGATGATGATTGATTTTGATTGTTTTTTTTTTTTTCACATTACCAACTCCCACGCTCTTTCGGGTTTTCATGGAAGCCGGCCCCCTCTAGCTTTTTCCAACGTGCCCTTTCGGGTTTTCACGTTGAGGGTTATCCATTTTTGCCTGAGGCGCCCTTTCGGATTTTCACCTCAGCCGGATTTTAGCCCTTTTTGCCCTTGGGTACTCCTTTTGGGGAGTAACCAAGTCTGCCGGGACATTTCTATTTTTAGTCCACCTTTTTTTTTTGAAGCTTGGGATCCGGCGCGAGGCTACGAAACCTTGGGATATAGAATTTACTATTTGAACTTAGCCTACCATCGTAGTTTGTTTGCTAAGGAAAGGATGTAGGTTAGCCTACCATTTTGGTTTGCTGGCTAAAGGATTTAATCAGGCCTGTCATTGTGACTTATTGGCCAGAGGGGGCATATGGGTTAGCCTACCATTTTGGTTTGCTGGCTAAATGATTGGGTTAGCCTACTATTTTGGTTTGCTGGCTAAGGATACTACAACCTACCGTGGAGGTTTATTGGCTGAAAGGAGCATGGCTTAGCCGACCTTATCGGTTTGTTGGCTAAGAGGGATATAATTTGGCCGACCTTCGTGGTTTGTTGGCCAAAGAGGTATGGGATAGCCTACCATTTTTGGTTTGCCGGCTAAAGTTTAACTGGGTTGACAAAACAAGGTTTAGCCTACCGTTTTGGTTTGCTGGCTAAGGGATTTGACTTGACCTACCATGGCGGTTTGTTGGCCAAGAGGGGGATAGCCTACCATTTTGGTTAGCTGGCTAAAAGTTTTGACTCGGTCGACCACCATGGTTTGTAGACCGAGAAAAGGGTTTTAGCCTACCATTTTGGTTTGTTGGCTAAGGATTTGACTCGGTCGACCACCATGGTTTGTTGACCGAAAAGAGGCATAGCCTACCATTTTGGTTTGCTGGCTAAGGGTTTGACTCGGTCGACCACCATGGTTTGCTGACTAAGGAGTTTTAGCCTACCATTTTGGTTTGCTGGCTAAGGGTTTGACTCGGTCGACCACCATGGTCTGCTGACCAGGAAGGAGTTTTAGCCTACCATTTTGGTTTGCTGGCTAAAGGTTTGACTCGGTCGACCACCATGGTTTATTGACCAAGAAGGAGTTTTATCCTACCATTTTGGTTTACTGGCTAAGGGTTTGACTCGGTCGACCACCATGGTTTATTGACTAAGGAGTTTTAGCCTACCATTTTGGTTTGCTGGCTAAGGGTTTTGACTCGGTCGACCACCATGGTTTGTTGACCAAGAAGGAGTTTTAGCCTACCATTTTGGTTTGTTGGCTAAAGGTTTTGACTCAGTCGACCACCATGGTTTGCTGACCAAGAAGGAGTTTTAGCCTACCATTTTGGTTTGTTGGCTAAGAGTTTTGACTTGGTCGACCACCATGGTTTGCTGACCAAGGAGTTTTAGCCTACCATTTTGGTTTGCTGGCTAAGGATTTTGACTCGGTCGACCACCATGGTTTGCTGACCGGGAAAATATAATTCATAAAGGAGAAAATTCTTCTTTCTTTTTCTTCCCTCTTCTTTTTTACCGACCCTGGCGCCCTTTCGAGTTTTCACCAAGGTTGGCCCCCTCTTGACTTTTTCCAACGCGTCCTCTCGAGTTTTCACGTTGAGGGGTTATCTATTTTTGCTTGGGGCGCCCTCTCGGGTTTTCACCCCAACTGGATTTTTCAGGCTTTTTTTTGCCCTTGGACACTCCTTTTGGGGAGTGGCCAAGTCTGCCGGGACATCTCTATTTTTAGTCCCCTTTTCTCTTTTTTTTTTTCTTTTGACATGGGCGCATGTGCCCAGTTTTAGCCTGATTCGGACATGGGGGAATCAGAGGGCGGTTGCCCCCGGAATTCATATTCTAGGGCACAATACATTTTCAAGTGCTTGCCATTTAGTGGCGGGAAAGGGCGGTCGCCAGTATGTGTCGCCAACATATATCCCCCGCCTTCATACACTCCAGTGACCACATATGGCCCATGCCAGTTTGGCTGGAGTTTGCCGATTGATTTGCCCGCCATGACTTCTCTTTGCTTCACCATGACGAGGTCGCCTTCCTTGAAGGCACGAGGCCTGACTAGCTTGTCATAGGCTCGAGTCATGCGGGCTTGGTAGGATCGGAGGTGTTTGTACGCTTCCAACCTTTTGCCTTCTAGGTCGGATAGTTCTTCCAACCTTCTTTCTATTTCTTGTCGTTCCTCGGGTTGGAGATCGGTATGGACGGCTACCCTATAGGAGGACATTTCAACTTCAATGGGGAGCATGGCTTCAGCTCTGTACACCAAAGAGAAGGGGGAGCGCCCAGTGGGGGTTCTATAGACCGTTCGGTATGCCCAGAGTGCTTCACGTATTTTCTCCCCCCAGTCGCGTTTGCGGTTGCCGACCATCTTGGTAAACACCTTGCAGAGGGTCTTGTTGAAGGCTTCCGCCAGACCGTTGGCTTGAGGGTTATAGACCGTTGACGTCCTCCAATCTATATGGAATTTGGCCGCCAACGCATATATTGTCTTGTTCTTGAACGACGTACCGTTATCTGACACGATCCGGTGAGGGGTGCTAATCCTATAAATTAGGTGTTGCTTGACAAATTTGGCAACGACTACCCCGGTCACCTCTCGGAGGGGGATTGCTTCTGCCCATCGGGAGAAATAGTCGGTGGCTGCTAGGATGAACTTGTGGCCGCCGGAGGACGGTGGGAAGGGTCCCACGATATTCATTCCCCATTATGTGAAGGGCCATGTGGGGGCAGTTGGATGCAATTCATTCGGTGGCTTTCTTGGCACCGAACTGAAGACCTGGCATTGATGACACATGCGAGCGTACTGGACACAATCCGTGTACATAGTTGGCCAAAAGAAGCCTTTTAGCTTGATGCTGTGTTGAACCAAAAAATAAATGTTAAATAATGATAATAATATATGCAAACCTTAAGTCAAAGGCATGGCCACTGAACAGAGGTGCAGAAATTGACAAGTTCAGGAAAAGAAGACAGAGAAAAATACCTATGGTTCGGCGGTGATGGTTGATCATCCCATGCCTTGGGTGAAAAGGAAAAAAATGAAAAATATATATATCTGTCAATCCTTTGCCCGCTGACACTGCTGCTAGCAGAAGAAGCCAAGGAGAGGTCCCTGCGCAGGGGACTCTCATGCCTGCTTCCGGCCCCCCCTGTTTTGGTCGCTGCAGAAGAGAGGAAGAGGAGGACGGGGTCCTCCATGCGGGAAGGGTCCCTCGCCGCCGCCGCCGCTGCCACTGGGCTCCTCCCTCGCCGCCGCCGCTGCCGCTGGGACTCCCCTTCGCCGTCGCCGCCGCGAGCACCCTGGGCCACCGCCGCCTGGGCGGCCCGCTGCTGCTTCCCCCCGGCCCGCACCACCGCAGCCGCTGGACCTCCCCTTCGCCGCTGCCGCTGCTACTAATAGGAGGAGGGAGGAGAAGGCCCGCCGCTCCTTTCCCTGTCCCAGTCGCAGAAGGAAAGGAGCAGAAGGTCGCCGCTCCCCCTTCTTCCCAGTCCTGATCGGAGGAGGGAGACGGCGGTCTCCTCTCCTCTCTCGTCCCTGCCTCTCCCGATGCCCTAAAGGGGCATAAACGCAAAAGGAAAAGAAAAAGGAGAAAAGTAAAAAAAAAAAGGAAACAAGGGTAAAGATGAAAAAGAGCCACGCAAATGACCGGGACGGGCACGCAAATGACCGGGACGAGGTCTGAAAATGACCGGGACGGGTCTGAAAATGACCGGGACAGGGTCTTCCCCCCACTCCCTATAAAAGGAGGGGGGCGGCCAAGCTAGAAGGGAGGGGATTTGGAAGATTTTGAACACAGAGCAAGGCTCTGAGAAAGACAGCAAGGCGGTCTGGGAAGAGGGTCTGCAAGGCAGCCCTAAAGAATATTGTGCGAGGCACAATTAAAATTTTCTCAAATATTAAAGGTCCATTGGGCTTCCTTATTGGGCCTCAAATTCCTTATTGGGCCTAAATTTCTTATTGGGCCTGAATTGTTTATTGGGCCAAGCTTGTACAACATGACTTAATGGATGACCATCTTGTTCACGATGTTTAATGGGCCCATTGGGCTAATTTTGTCCATTTAATTGTGTTTTATATGGATAATTATAAGTAGTGTCACGTTTATTTAAAACACTGTACTACTTAATTTCTTAATCAAAATCAACCAAATTTTCGGCAAACTTTAACGAAATACTTCACAAACATTATTAATTAAATTTTAATAACATAAAATCAACAAACAAATTATGTTTCACATCAATTTTAATCCACCTTAAGTTAAACACCTTTTAAATCAAATAAATAAATGAAAATATTAATTTAATTCACATAATCTTAATTTAAATAAATAAATAACGAAAATGATTAAATAAATAAAATCAATAATTGTAAAAATACCAAAGAAATGGGAAAATGAATTGAAAAATCAATAAAAAATGAAACAAATATCAAAAAATTCCAAAAAAATAGATTGCATGTTTGCAACTTTATTTTCTTTCATGTATCGTTCACTTCATTTAAATGTGAGTCATATTCTCTTGTTTCTAAGGGTTTGTCTGATGGTTAATCAAGGGTATTCAGCCTTTGTGCTGATATAATTAACACTAACCGCAGTTAGTGGGGGAGGTCAAATGAACTAAATAAGACCATGTCCTTATAAATAAATAAAAGAACCAAATAAATCAAATCCAAAGATAAAATTTAAAAATTTTAAAATGTTAAAAAATAATTCTCACAAAGATGGCCACCCTACTAGGGACCTCCCTTCCCTTCATCTCTCCATCAGACAACACTCTAATAATAAGATTTACTCACACTATAATTTTTGTGCAGGTCATAACTCTGCAATGGCGGCTCTCGCTCATACTCCGGGCATGGTCTT
This sequence comes from Colocasia esculenta, assembly GCA_014218235.1. Lineage (NCBI taxonomy): Eukaryota > Viridiplantae > Streptophyta > Magnoliopsida > Alismatales > Araceae > Colocasia > Colocasia esculenta. The sequence continues at coordinate 119,509,470 of CM024755.1, read as the reverse complement.
CGGCCTACTTGTGGTCCAGGACCACATAAGGAATGGCTACCTCACTACGCCAACCAGGTTTGGAGCCTTTCCCCCGGTGGTGGAGTCTCCATACTTCTTGGGCGTGATACCGGCTGTGCTACCTGCTGCTAAGGCCCATGAAACAAGCAAAACAAAGGAAGAGCCTCAAGCTCAGGAGGCTAACTTGATGCAGATGTTCACCACTTATGCTATCAACTTCACCAACACTCCAACAACTAGAAAGAACAGAAAGCGCAAGTCTGGCAAGAAGCCCACAACTTGTGGCATTTCAAGTTCTGGAAAGACTGTTCGCATTGGCGAGCTCCAGATCCGCCTAGACGGCAATGAAACCATGATGATACCGGAGCGGCATGTGGCTACCATTCTGGTAAGGAACAAATTCGGCATACTGCCTAAAGTGCGGCAGGACAAGCCAAGCCTTAAAATAAAAGAAGTGAAGAAACAACGGGTGAGAGAAAAAGCTAAGAACCACCAGACTAACAATTTTGGCTTCAAGAAATACAAAGCCAATGTTGGGAAGGATGAGATGTATATTCCACCTTGTGTCAAACAGATGTGGGTAACTAAAGAAGAAGCTCAAGAACTTCGAAGAACAAGGGCCCTAGAGTCTCTAATAGGGCGAAACAATGCAAGAATGGTCATGAAGCAAGACCCGACAAATTGGCAAACCTTTGGGAGAAGAAATTTCCAAGAAAGACAAAGGGAGCCTTCCCAGGAGTCTCGGACTAAAGGAAGCACCCCTCCTTTACCAGCTGATCTGCAAAGAGGATCTAAAAGAAAAGGGGTATATAAAGAAAGAAGACAAGCAAGCCCGGAGACAGGACAAAACTTCAAGTCTGAAGAACATAAAGGGGATGATGGTATCCCCAGAAGATCAGTTTTCGAACGCCTGAGTACCACTGTACGCCCTAGGCAGAAGAAGAGAAGAACAGTACAAATCACTAAAGAAGGCATGTGGATATACACATGCTATGCCTCTAACATCAATTTGCATGTAACAGCTGACCAGGCAGAAACTTCAAATATGGAGCAGCATCCGGCAATATCTAGCCGCAGAAGGGAGCAAGCTCGAGCCTGGTTTGACCGGGTAAATGGGAAAGTGGATTTATCACCTCAAAATGAAGAAGGCATGGGGGCTACCGACATAGCTACCACATCAAACTACCCTCTGGGTCAGAGTCAATCTGCTGAAAACCCTAATGTCAGGGTGCCCTCATTGCCAAATTTAGAAATGGTAATGCAAGAAAATCAAAAGCTAAAGGCTATGCTGGAAAGCCTCATGCAACAATTGGGAATGGCGGCACCATTGCCACCACAACAATCACCATCAATACAGTCTCCACAGCAGGCACAACAACTATTGCAGCCTCAGCAAGTTCAACAAATAAGCCAGCCAACATTGCCTACAGTGGCACCCCAGCTTGGGAACATGCCACCAAGCACACCCCGGGCAGAATTCATGAATCCAAATTCATGCCATGAAGAAACTCAAGAGGTGCATGTTGCAGAACAAAGGCATGATGCGCCGCAATTGAATACTACATTTGAAAGAACAATGGTCTCTCAGAGGGCCATGATTGAACAAATGATTGAAGCAAAGATAGCTGAGCAGAATGAGGGGCTAGCCACCTATGACCTATATAGGGTACCATATCCTGTACACCATCTCTTCAAAAAGCTCCCAACAGAACACCCAAAGGTCCCTAAATTTTCAAAATTCAATGGGGATGGGTCACCTCATGAACATATAGCTCATTACATGAGCAGCATGGCAGAACTGGCAACTGAAGAGTCATACCTTTTAAGGTACTTTTCAAACTCACTTACTGGGCCAGCTTTTCAATGGTATGCCCGATTGAAGCCCGACTCAATAGTTGGTTGGGAAGATATGCAAAGAAAATTCTATGAACGCTTCAAAGTGACAGAAAGAAGAGTCACTTTAGCAGAACATATATCCTTAAAGCAAAACAAAAATGAGTCTGCTCTGGATTTCATCAAAAGATGGCGTGACATGAGCATGAAATGTGAGCAACCACCAGCACGTGAAGATGCGGTGAAATTATGTCAAAGAAGTTTTAAGCCAGAAATCAAGGAAAAGCTCGTAGGGGCCAATATTCTGACATTTGAACATCTCAACAGCACAGTGGCAGAGATAGAAATCTTCTTTGCCGAAAACCCCACTGCTTTATATGGAAGGGGTAAATCTCCTAAAGACGAAAACACCAGGTCACGAGAAGTAAATACCGTGGACTTTTCGGTAGCCCTGGGGAAAACTGGGGGCAAGGGAGATACCTCTGCCTCTTCAAATTCAAAGAAAGAAGAAAGGAGATCTGCCCCCACCCTAAGTGAGAGGCTCAACACTCATTCATTTACCAGGGAGCATATAAGAGAATTGTTGGACATATGTCTCCAAGAGAATCTCATGACACTCCCAGAGCCCAAGCGTCCAGAAGAAGCAGTAATGGTGGACAAGCCCAATTATTGCCTATATCATCGCGTGCTGGGTCACGCTCTAGAAAATTGCTATCTGTTCAAAAATCGGGCAGAAAAGCTAATTCAAGCAGGAATTATTGACATGGTTGAGCACTTGGTAAATCCACCGCAGCCACACCAACAACCAAAACTCACGTTCTCTGCCAACGTGATCCTTGTTATGGCCCAGGCTAGGTCCCAATGAAAACCAAGCACAAATGGCGCAGACAGGATAGCTAGATGAGCTGTCCAAAGTCGTTGCATATCACTCCCGAGGGAGGTAGTGGAAGGTGCTATTCAGGCAACATTCCACCATAAGCAAGAAGAAGCTAGCTGGACCCTGGTGAATACAAATAAGAGGTCAGTCCCTAAGAAACTCCAAAAGAAAGAGCAACCTAGAAAGTCATACCTCGGTGGCGTCACCCCACTTAAGGAAACAGTAAAAGAAACAATCCTCCAAGAATTGGCAGTCTTGAGAAGAAAAAATCAAAAAAAAAAAAAATCAAAAGAAGAATGAGAAGTCTGCTGTTGAAATAAATAAGTCAATGCCCTTAGTGGCAATAAATGAGAAATCATCTCAAACACCAATTAAGGAGGGGGCAAAAGGTTTGGTACCCCTCGGAGCGGAATAACTTCCTCTAGAAAAAAATTGATGATGAATGAGAGCAGGAAATGGGCGACAATGCCACAATCCTCCCTCCACCACAGCCATGCAAGGGTTTACCAAAATGATGCCCCCTTAACAAGACAAACAAAGACAAAGAAATAATGGGGGCATCTCCAAAAAGAAAAGGAAAAATCACCGTCAACAAAGAAACAACAACAACATTAAAGCTCAGTATGCAGTTGGAGGATCCTGAGCGAAGGCCATTATAGCCGCATAGGCCCATTGTCAAGCTTGGAACTAATGTCATCAGCCAAATGATAGAAGCTGGCATACCACTGCCATTGAATCATATACAAATGACAATCCCTCAGGAGGTCCACACACTGAAGCCTCTGAAATTCTTTTTGGCTTACCATGCTGAAGGTCAGCCAATGGTGTTCTATAAAGGGAAGCATGCACCCAAACAACCTTAAGATGATTTTGGCTAAAAGATGCCACTTTTAAATTGAATGAAATGGTCAAAGATCTGAAAGACATGCCAGAGCAAATAAAGGTAATATGCCAAAAACAAAATATTCAAGTTCAAAGTCGAATGAAAGCCAAGCTACATCAAGCAATGTGGTACCCCTACCAATGTCAGGGGGCAACTGCCATTCCCCCGCAATGACACAAGAGGTCCCAGATGGGAGACACGGGAAGGTCCCGCAGTCTGCTATGTTGCAAATATTGTCAACATAAAGCTTTCAATAATTGAAACAAGGATGGATGAGAATGATGCCCAGATGGACGAGGATCTCTCCACAAATGAAATCAGGGTTGTTCAAAACCTCAAAGAAAATTCAAGAAAAGGTTTATCCTTTTGAGAACAAGAATGGAAGGTATCAACTTTTACATAAACTGACAAAGAAAGAGCCCCATTCATATGGGACGACTGATGTCAGAAAGTCCTTGACAAAATCAATGTTTGCTCAATCCTCCTATACTGGGGGCACCTATCAAGGGCAAGCCTTTAATTGCGGCCATGGGTGCATCACTGGGGGTATTACTAGCTTTAAAATGAAAAAAAAAGAAAAAAATAGAAAAGAAAAAAATATAAAAAAAGAAGGAAAAAAAAAGGCAGCGCATGGCAGAGTCCTTAACAACTCATCCAGTGCCAGAAGACTCCCCTCTGAATACAGAATTGATTGATGAGGAGGCGCTCCCCGCTCAAGAAACTTATGAAGCACAAGAAACTCAACCTGAATATTGACAATTACATTTTGATTGGGCTGCATGGGCTTCCTTGAAGGCCGATGGCACATCAACAAATATGGCAGGGGTAGGAATTGTCTCCGTAACCCCAGAAAAGGGGATATTGCATCATTCATGTGCTCTCATGGAATCCCACACAAATAATGAAGCGGAATATGAAGCCCTCATAGTTGGCTTGGAAATCACCCTAGAAATGGGCATAAAATGTATTGAAGTATTTGGCGACTCATTGCTGGTCGTCAGATAAATATTGGGCATTGTTGAAGTCTGAAAAAGAAGAATTGAAAACCTATTTTGAGGCAGCCACAAGACTCTGCGACAAGCTCTACCACTTCAAAATAGAACATGTCAGAAGAAGTCAAAACTCTCAGGCTGATGCATTGGCTGAACTCGCATCTGCCCTTAAACTTTCCTGGAAAGGTGAACTGGGAATTACCATAAAAAAATAGAAGATTGCTTCTGAGCACTCTAAATCGCCATGATGGTTTGACAACCTTTGACGCAAATGCACTGGAAGAAAATGAAAGTCAAGAAAAAGATGATTGGCATATTCCTATCATCAAAATAAAAATGGTTGGCTACCAGACAAAAGAGGGGAGCGAGTGCAATTGCTGCGAAGAGCTGCTTCCTACAAATTTATAAATGACACATTATATAAGTTCACACCTGAAAAGGACAAGTCGGTACTGCTGAGATGTCTCTCTCTGAAAGAAGCCAAAATGGTCATGCGGGAGGTACATGCAGGATTGTGTGGAGCCCACCAATCTGGCTCAAAAAATGAAAAGCAACATAAAAAGCAAAGGCTTCTATTGGCCAACCATGTTTGTAGATTATGAGCGGTTTGCTCGAATCTGCCCCCAATGCCAGGCCTGTGGGCCCATGCCAAGAAAACCACCAAGTAAACTCCATCCAACAATGCCAACATGGCCATTTGCTGAAGGGGGAATGGACATAGTGGGTCCCCTCCCCACACACTCCAAAGAATACAAATACATACTTGTTGCCACAAATTATTCTCAAGATGGGCTGAGGCCATACCCCTGGAAGAAACTACTGGAGAAGCGTTGGCTCGCTTTGTCCAACATCACATCATATATCGATTCGGTGTTCCAAGTCGGATCATGTCTGATAATGGCACTCTATTAAAAAATCAAACAATACACAAATTGGCAGTAAAATTCCATATTGAGTGGAGGACAATAACGGTTTATTACCCTCAAGCCAACGGGTTAGCCGAAGCCTTCAACGAAACTTTATGCAAGCTCATGGTCAAATTGGTAAATGGCCGAAAGCGCGATTGGGACGAAAAGATGTATGAAGCCCTATGTGCCTATCGCACCATCTACAAAACTCCTACAGGATGCTCGCCATTTTCCCTTGTCTATGGGACCGAAGCAGTCATCCCTGTTGAAATTGAGCTCTCATCTTATAGGTTAGCTCTCCACTACGAGCTTCCTACTGACGAGGGGAGCGAAATTGAAAGACGGCTCGAAGAGTTGTCAAATTTAGAAGAAAAAACGTTTGGTTGCATACCAACGTCTTCGAAATTGTCAAGCACGGATGTCCCGCGCTTTTAACAAGCTAGTGAAGGAAAGAGCATTTAAAAAGGGAGATCTAGTCATGATCAAGCAAAAAGATGTCATGGCCTCTCGACCCAAAAGCAAATTCATAGCCAATTGGCTCGGCCCATTTGTGGTCGACAAAGTGTTTGAAGGTGGCGCCTACATAGTAGTCAACCAAACAAGAAATGTGATGTTTCCGCCTCTAAATGGCAGACACATGAAATTGTACCACACTCCCGAGTGTGAGTACGTTCACATAACACAACAGGTGGAGCCGACTTTGGTACACACTGAAGACATAGAAGTGATCTCGTTGGAAGATCTTATAAATGAATGAAAAAAATAGAAGATAAAAAATAAGGAAAGAAAAAAAGAAAGGGGCTTAAAAACGAGGTGCCCCGGCAGACTTGATTCATCCCTCTGTTAAAATGGATCAAGGGCAAAAAGGCCTAAAACCTAGCTGAGGTGAAAACCCGAAAGGGCGCTTCAGGCAAAAATGAGAAACCCTGCTGCATGAAAACCCAAAAGGACATGCGGGCAAAAGAAAGAGGGGGCTAATTGTGGTGAAAACCCAAAAAAAAAGGCATCACAATTGGTGTATTAAAAAAAAAAAAACAAAAAAAGGGGTACTCTCTCGAACTTTCTTGAGGCGAGATTGAGCTATCCCGCATTCCTTATAAAAGGAAAGACACAAGAGTTGTCAATGACGAAACAACCCCTAAGTTCATTCAAATGACTAACCAAATTCTAGGGCCACAACCGAGACAACGATGATTGTGTCTTTCCGCCCTTATAAGAAGTGTGAGATACTCAAACTCTGCTCGAAGAAAGAGAGAGAAGGAGAACCCAAACAAAAAATAAAACTCTCGTTCCAGAAAAAAAAAAAAGTCAAATTCCGAGCTTCTTTGGCTAACAAGCCGTCAAGGCCAGTCAAAAAGCTCAAAATCCAAACCTCTTGGCTAACAAGCCGTTAAGGCCAGTCAAAGGTCGAAACCCATGTCTTTTGGCTAACAAGCCGTCAAGGCCAGCCAAAAGTCAAATCTTAAGCTTCTTTGGCTAACAAGCCGTCAAGGCCAGTCAAAAAGCTCAAAATCCAGACCTCTTGGCTAACAAGCCGTCAAGGCCAGTCAAAGGTCGAAACCCATGTCTTTTGGCTACCAAGCCGTCAAGGCAAGCCAAAAGTCAAATCTTAAGCTTCTTTGGCTAACAAGCCGTCAAGGCCAGTCCAAAAGCTCAAAATCCAGACCTCTTGGCTAACAAGCCGTCAAGGCCAGTCAAAAGTCAAATCTCAAGCTTTTTTGGCTAACAAGCCGTCAAGGCCAGTCAAACAGCTCAAAATCCAGACCTCTTGGCTAACAAGCCGCCAAGGCCAGTCAAAGGTCGAAATCTATGTCTTTTGGCTAACAAGCCGTCAAGGCCAGCCAAAAGTCAAATCTCAAGCTTCTTTGGCTAACAAGCCGTCAAGGCCTGTCAAAAAGCTCAAAATCCAGACCTTTTGGCTAACAAGTCGCCAAGGCCAGTCAGAAGTCAAATTACGAGCCCTAGAGGAGCCTCAATCCTCTAAACATATTTACGGCTCTCAGGGAAGCCTCTAATTCCCTACCATACATAAATCCAAACCCTCAATCCATGGCTCTCAGGGAAGCCTCTAATTCCCTACCATACATAAATTCAAACTCTCAATCCATGGCTCTCAGGGAAGCCTCTAATTCCCTACCATACATAAATCCAAACCCTCAATCCACGGCTCTCAGGGAAGCCTCTAATTCCCTACCATACACAAATCTAACTTCTCAATTCACGGCTCTCAGGGAAGCCTCTAATTCCCTACCATACACAAATCTAGACTCTCAATCCATGGCTCTCAGGGAAGCCTCTAATTCCCTACCATACATAAATTCAAACTCTCAATCCAGGGCTCTCAAGGAAGCCTCTAATTCCCTACCATATACAAATTCAGATTCTAACGGCTCGTAGGGAAGCCGTTAATTCCCTACCGACTATAAACCTAAGCTTTTGGCCAACACACCGTCAAGGTCGGCCAACGCAATTAAAACCCCAAAAACAAATTCAAATTCCAACGGCTTTCAGGGAAGCCTTTAATTCCCTACCGCACATAAATCCAAACCTTTGGCCAACACACCATCAAGGTCGGCCAAGTCTGCCAAAATCCAAATCCAAATTCTCACGGCTCTCAGGGAAGCCTTTAATTCCCTACCATACACAAATTCAAATTCTTACGGCTCTCAAGGAAGCCTTTAAAAAAAAAGAAAAAAGAGAAAAAAGAAATAGAATAAATAGGGGCTTAAAAAGGAGGTGCCCCGACGGACTTGGTCTACCAGTTCATCATGATGGATCAAGGGTAAAAAAGTCTAAAGCCCGGCTGAGGTGAAAACCCGAAAGGGCGTCTCAGGCAAAAATGGGTAAACCCCTCAACGCGAAAACCTGCAAAGGCGTGTTGGAAAAAGCTAGAGGGGGCCAATCTTGGCGAAAACCCGAAAGGGCACTGAGGTTGGTAATGTGAACAAAAAAGAAGAAGAAGAAGAAGAAGGAAAAAAAGAAGAAAGAGCAAAATCTGCCAGCCGTACTGTGATGGACATTCCCTATCCATGATGGCCGGCCAAGTCAAAATTTACATCTTTTGGCTAACAAGTCGTCAAGACCAGTCAAAAGTCAAATTACGTGCTCGAGAGAGCCTCAATCCTCTCACCCAAATACGTGCCCGAGGGAGTCTCAATCCTCTCACCCAAATGCGTGCCCGAGGGAGCCTCAATCCTCTCAACCAAAATACGAGCCCGAGGGAGCCTCAATCCTCTCACCCAAATAGGTGCCCGAGGGAGCCTCAATCCTCTCACTCAAATCATATGCCTGAGGGAGCCTCAATCCTCTTACCCAAAATACGAGCCCGAAGGAGCCTCAATCCTCTCACTCAAAATCACGTGCCCGAGGGAGCCTCAATCCTCTCACCCAAATCACGTGCTCGAGGGAGCCTTAATCCTCTCACCTAAATACGTGCCCGAGGGAGCCTCAATCCTCTCAATCAAAATACGTGCCCGAGAGAGCCTCAATCCTCTCATTCAAATCATGTGCCCGAGAAAGCCTCAATCCTCTCACCCAAATTACGAGCCTGAGGGAGCCTCAATCCTCTCATCAAAATTATGGCCCTAGAGAAGCCTTATTCTCTAACTCAAGCATGTCATGGCCCCAGAGGAGCCCTAATCCTCTAAGTGAAATACCTCACGGCTTTTGGGGAAGCCTTAAAACCCTTGTTATCAATAAAGATTACATGTTGATGGTGAAACTCAGAAGCACGATGTATATAGCAAATAAGAGTCTAGGTCCCAAGACAAGCCCTTGGGTTAGCCCAAAAGGAGTACTCAAAATGAATGGATAGCATGTACTGATGCTAGAAACAACATCTTTCAAGCAAGTTTATGCCCTGGTGTCGCCTGCCTTCAGAAGGTCAACCCGTGCAAAGAATGGCACGAATAGCTCTGTCATGTATAAGCGAGGTCGTCATTTCACGCCGATTCATGGCTTGCACGATTTTTGTAGAAGTTATAACGGTCTCTGCTTACAAAACAGCCAGCTGGGTCTCCATAAGTTTCAGCTCCAAGTAATCTCCTTCAATGTCAATATGTCATGTACTTGAGCCGACTCTACGAGATCAAAACAACAGAAGATCATATTTTGCCACAAATGAACGAGAAAGGAAAAGGATAAAGCTTCAGAAGATATATTGCAACAAAGTCACGATTCTCAATACATGAAGCAAATTTTGGCATTGTTGTCATGAAAGGGTGGTCATTGGCACTATAAGTCCAAAAGAAAGCGGAAGTTTATTGCAAGTATGTCACAGGCTGTGATATATCAAGTCTACAAAGATAACATCTCGAACATAGACCTCAAGAAAGTCAAAATGATTGAAATGAATTGGCAGAAAGAACGAAATGGACCCTCTGAAGGGCAACATGTGCTGAAATACAACTGGAAAGATTCACACGAGACAGTCGCTCTATGTTTCACTCTCAGACGCCAGTCTCGTGGGGGGCATTTGTTGAACCAAAAAATAAATGTTAAATAATGATAATAATATATGCAAACCTTAAGTCAAAGGCATGGCCACTGAACAGAGGTGCAGAAATTGACAAGTTCAGGAAAAGAAGACAGAGAAAAATACCTATGGTTCGGCGGTGATGGTTGATCATCCCATGCCTTGGGTGAAAAGGAAAAAAATGAAAAATATATATATCTGTCAATCCTTTGCCCGCCGACACTGCTGCTAGTAGAAGAAGCCAAGGAGAGGTCACTGTGCAGGGGACTCTCATGCCTGCTTCCGGCCCCCCTATTTTGATCGCTGCAGAAGAGAGGAAGAGGAGGACGGGGTCCTCCATGTGGGAAGGGTCCCTCGCCGCCGCCGCTGCCACTGGGCTCCTCCCTCGCCGCCGCCGCTGCCGCTGGGACTCCCCTTCGCCGTCGCCGCCGCGAGCACCCTGGGCCACCACCGCCTGGGCGGCCCGCTGCTGCTTCCCCCCGGCCCGCACCACCGCAGCCGCTGGACCTCCCCTTCGCCGCTGCCGCTGCTACTAATAGGAGGAGGGAGGAGAAGGCCCGCCGCTCCTTTCCCTGTCCCAGTCGCAGAAGGAAAGGAGCAGAAGGCCGCCGCCCCCCCTTCTTCCCAGTCCTGATCGGAGGAGGGAGACGGCGGTCTCCTCTCCTCTCTCGTCCTTGCCTCTCTCGATGCCCTAAAGGGGCATAAACGCAAAAGGAAAAGAAAAGGGAGAAAAGTAAAAAAAAAAGGAAACAAGGGTAAAGATGAAAAAGAGCCACGCAAATGACCGGGACGGGCACACAAATGACCGGGACGAGGTCTGAAAATGATCGGGACGGGTCTGAAAATGACCGGGACGGGGTCTTCCCCCCACTCCCTTTAAAAGGAGGGGGGCGGCCAAGCTAGAAGGGACGGGATTTGGAAGATTTTGAACACAGAGCAAGGCTCTGAGAGAGACTGCAAGGTGGTCTGGGAAGAGGGTCTGCAAGGCAGCCCTAAAGAATATTGTGCGAGGCACAATTAAAATTTTCTCAAATATTAAAGGTCCATTGGGCTTCCTTATTGGGCCTAAATTCCTTATTGGGCCTGAATTGTTTATTGGGCCAAGCTTGTACAACATGACTTAATGGATGACCATCTTGTTCACGATGTTTAATGGGCCCATTGGGCTAATTTTGTCCATTTAATTGTGTTTTATATGGATAATTATAAGTAGTGTCACGTTTATTTAAAACACTGTACTACTTAATTTCTTAATCACAATCAACCAAATTTTCGGCAAACTTTAACGAAATACTTCACAAACATTATTAATTAATTTTTAATAACATAAAATCAACAAACAAATTATGTTTCACATCAATTTTAATCCACCTTAAGTTAAACACCTTTTAAATCAAATAAATAAATGAAAATATTAATTTAATTCACATAATCTTAATTTAAATAAATAAATAACGAAAATGATTAAATAAATAAAATCAATAATTGTAAAAATACCAAAAAAATGGGAAAATGAATTGAAAAATCAATAAAAAATGAAACAAATATAAAAAAATTCCAAAAAAATCGATTGCATGTTTGCAACTTTATTTTCTTTCATGTATCGTTCACTTCATTTAAATGTGAGTCATATTCTCTTGTTTCTAAGGGTTTGTCTGATGGTTAATCAAGGGTATTCAGCCTTTGTGCTGATATAATTAACACTAACCGCAGTTAGTGGGGGAGGTCAAATGAACTAAATAAGACTATGTCCTTATAAATAAATAAAAGAACCAAATAAATCAAATCCAAAGATAAAATTTTAAAATTTTAAAATGTTAAAAAATAATTCTCACATGCTGATCTTCATTTTGTCTCCCGCCTGATGGGCCCCGCACAGTCCAGAGTGGACTTCATGCATGATGACTTTGGCTTCCTTGGCGGAGAGACACCTTAGGAGGACAGACTTGTCTTTTTCATAGACAAGTCGGTATAATTTGTCCCCGATCATTTGATAGGACATGGCCCGCCACAGGAGCTGGACCCTTTCGGCCTGATCTGGGGGCAACCAACCGTTCTTTATTTTAATGATCGGCTGGCGCCAGTCTTCTTCTTGGCTGGCTTCTTCTTCAATGGTGTTGACCTCTACAATTTCTAGGTCGGAATCATCCTCGAGGATGCTGGGCATCAACCTCCTATGGCGGACGGTTATACCGTATTCTCCCTCAGGCGGGAGTTTAAAGCAGACACCAATTTGGCTAGTGCGTCGGTGTTGGAACGCGGATATTTTTTCCAGATTTATTTTCTCATCTCTCTTCTGAAATGGCGAATTTTGGGCGTGCCAGACTGTTTACGGGAAACAGACAAAGATTTATTTTACGAGGAGTATTGGGTGCGAACCCTGATACCCTCGAATTTCATTTCATTTATTTTCCGCGTGCGCTCGCGTTCAGGGCGATTGGAGTGGTCGTGTACTGGACCGTTCCCCACCGACCGAAGTCGATGTTTCATTTACATCTAGTGTAACACTCGAATACCTTCGAATGCGTAATGTTTATTAAAAGACCGTATGCCGAACTTTAAAGAAGAAAAGGCAGATGACAAGCAAATTTTCACAATTTTATTCGAGCATGCTCATGTCATTTATATTTATGACATTTACATTTGCGCCTTTAATGGGGTTTTGTACCTCCACTGGGTGTGTATACAACAAGTCATGCTCATGGACGTCGACGACAGGGTGTTTGTGCCTCCGTCGGACGTTTACATGGTAAGGAGTACATTTTTGTTACTAATGGGGTGTTTGTGCCTCCACAAGGTAACATGCCTCTACGTATGTCATTTTGTGACACCGGAGAACTTGAATACTCGCCTCGACGAGTGTCGTTTTATGACACCAGAGGACTTACACATGGGCCCCGACGTGTGTCGTTTAATGACACCGGAGGACTTAAGCATATGGGGCCTCGACTTATGTCATTTTGTGACACTGGAGGACTTAAACATATGGGGCCTCGACGTATGTCATTTTGTGACACCGGAGGACTTAAACATATGGGGCCTCGACGTATGTCGTTTTATGACATCGGAGGACTTAAACATGGCCAACGGGGGTCTCGTAACAACCTGTGGCGTCTCTATGAGGCGAGCGCAGGAGGGCCCGGCCACGGAGACAAAGCACCAAAGGGTGTCGAAGACCTTTCCCGACACGTGCGGCCTATATAAGCTCACGCACGGACCAGCTGAAGCGGTTTGAAGGCGCGATGTGTGGGCGCGGCGTTTTTCTGGCCGAGAGTCGCCTGCCGTAGAATCGCCGTCCTCCCTTTCAAATGGGGGTATGCCCCTGGCGGGGTGTTTGTGCCTCCACCGAGCAGCATTGCCTCTACGTACGTCGTTTGATGACGACGGAGGACTTAAACATGTACCTCAACGAGTGTCGTTTTATAACACCGGAGGACTTAAACATGGCCTCGACGTGTGTCGTTTTATGACACCGGAGGACTTAAATAGGGGCCTCGACGTGTGTCGTTTTATGACACCGGAGGACTTAAATGAAAACGCCGGGGTCATATGACAACCTGTGGTGTCTTCTCACGAACGAGCGCAGGAGGACCCGATCGTGGAGGACAGAACACCGACAGACGTCAAGGACTTTCTCCCCAGCCCGTGCGGCCTATTTAAGCTCGCGCACGGAAGACTCTCGGTGAGACCTTGAGGGGCATGCGATTTGTTCGCTCTGGTGCCCCGGCCTCGTTCTTGGCTGGTTTGGTGGTGTGTCGTTGCAATGGGGGTATGCCCCCCTATTTATAGGTTTTGTGGGGGGGCATACCGGCGGGGGTACCCTCCCCGGCGGAGGTGTCGCTGGCTCGAGCGTCGAGGCAGAGCGCGAGCGTCGAGGCCGATGGCGAACCGGCGGGGGTGCCCACGCGAGAGGGCTGACTGGCGGAGGGGGCCGCCAGTCAGGTACCCTGACCGGCGCCCTCCTGGCTGGCGGAGGGGGCCGCCGGTCAGGGGCCTGACCGGCGCCCCTCCTGACTGGCGGAGGGGGTCCGCCGGTCAGGGGCCCCTGACCGGCGCCCCTCCAACTGGCAGAGGGGGCCAACCGGCGCCCTCCCTGGCGGGGGGGGCAGACCGGCGCCCCTCCCTGCCTGGCGGGGGGGGCAGACCGACGCCCCTCCCTGCTTGGCGGGGGGGCAGATCGGCGCCCCTCCCTGCCTGGCGGAGGTACAGACCGGCGCCCCTCTTCGTCCTTGGTCGTTTCCAAGAGGATTTTTGAGAGTTTTGCTGGTTTGTCATGGCACGTGCGGCACACGTGCACACACATGCCTGCATGTATTTTACGTGCCTTCGACGTGCGTTCTTGCCCGTTTCACGTGCGTTTGACCCAATTTTCGGAGGGCATGTGCATTTCACCTTTTCGGACCCATCCGAGTCGTACGCGATCTTTAGCGCGAGTCCGGACATTGAGTCTTGACTGTCCGGGGCGCGCATTTCCGCTATTGACGGGTTTTTTAAGCGTCATCCTTCGGCTCATTCTGGGTGGACATCCGAACTCAAACCCGTTTATCTCAGGTGTTCGAGTGAGGGAGGCCGGGGTTTCTTCTCAGCCTTTCGTGGATTTCCGGACGAGTTGGCCACCCGGGACTTGTTTAAATCCCGATATTTTTCGGGTTCAACAGTCGGCTTGCGAGTTTTGGCTTTTGGGGACGTGCCCAATTTCGAACAGATAGAACCTTTCACAGAGCTTCACTAGTTTGGCATGATAGGGGATCAGTTCTTGTTTCCGAACATCATAATCCCCTAGCACTTGACGATGACCAGTTGTGAGTATCCGTAGACTTTTATACATTTAACGCCCATTTCGACGGCCAGTTGAAGCCCCACGATCAATGCTTCATATTCAATTTGATTGTTGGTCAATGGCTTCATGAGGTCGCATAAGTTGTGAATGATTCCCCCTTGTGGAGTCACCAGGACAATGCCCTCTCCGGAGATATAAGTTGTGGTGCCGTCAGCTTGCTTGAGCACCCAGGAAGCGCCGTCAAAGTAGAGCTCCCAACGTGGTAGCTCTATGGCAAGCGTATTTCCGCTTTCTTGGACGGGGGATTCTTCTTGTTGACTCCCCTCCTCTTGAGGGAGCGAGAGCGTTTCCTCCTCGGGAAGCTTGAACTCGAGAGAGCCCGCTGGGAGCGGATGTGCCGCTAGGAATTCAGCCATTCCTTGTCCTTTGATTGCTTTCTTTGGGACGAAGGTAATATCAAACTTCATGAGTAGGGCCCACTTTCCCATCCTCCCTGACAACACAGGTTGGGTGAGGAGTGCTTTCAGCAGGTCCATCCTCGAGATGAAGCTGACTTGATGGGCCAGTAAATAATGCCGTAATTTCTTGACGGCGAATATCAACGCCAGGCATACTTTCTCTACCGGGGAGTAGCGGTGCTCTGGGCCCACCAGTATTCGGCTGAGGTAGTATAGCGGTTGCTCTTTGCCTTCCTCATTTGTCTGCGCCAAGAGCGCTCCCAGCGATGTTTCCATGGCCGCAATGTAGAGGATGAGCGGCTTTCCCTTCACCGGGGCTCCCAACATGGGAGGGGTAAGGAGATACTCTTTAATTTCTTCGAAAGTATCTTGGCACTCTCGGTCCCATATGAATGGGGCTCCTTTCTTCATCAATTTGTTGAAGGGAGCGCATCTGCCCGAGAGATTGGAGATGAACCGCCTTATATAGGCCAGCTTTTCTTGGAGTGACTTCAGCTCCGTCAGGGTCTTTGGTGGTGGCAGTTCTCTGATGGCTTTGATTTTGACGGGATCAATTTCTATCTCGCAGTATTTGACAATGAAGCCGAGGAATTTGCCGCTCGAAATGCCGAAGGCGCACTTCATTGGGTTCATCTCCATTTAGCGCTGGCGAAGCCTTTCAAAGACCTGGCGTAAATCGCCCAGATGGTCTTCCCGCCTCTTGGTCTTGACGACCAAATCATCAACGTAGCACTCGACCAAGCTGTGGAGCATTTCGCCAAAGATCTTGGTCATGGCCCTTTGATAGGTGGCTCCAACATTTTTTAGGCCGAAGGACATTCTTTTGTAGTTGAAGATCTCTTTGGGGGACCTAAATGCAATATGGTCCTTATCTTTGGGAGCCATACGGATTTGATTGTAGCCCGACAGCCCGTCCATAAAGGACAATGCTTCGTGTCCCGTGGTCATATCGACCATTGTTTCAGTGATCGGGACTGGGAAGTCGTCCTTCGGGCAGGCTTTATTCAAGTCCCTGTAATCGATATAGATCCGGACTTGCCCATTCTTTTTCTTCATCGGCACTATGTTAGCCAGCCAAGTTGGGTAGATGTAAGGCTCGGTGAAGCTGACTTTAAGGAGTCTGTCCACCTCGACATTTACTTTCAACTCCAGCTCATGGCGTATACGCCTTTGGGCCTGTTTGACCGGCTTTGCCGTGGGGAGTATAGACAATTCGTGCTCAGCCATAGAAGGGTCTAGACCTGGCATTTCTTTGTATGTCCACGCGAAACAGTCTTTGAACTCGAGTAGGAGTTGTCGATTTGACTATCTCTCTTCTTCATTGAGGTGGGCGCTGAAGAAGATTGGGCGGAGTTCTTCTGGTCCCCCAAGGTTGAGTTCAATCAGCTCGTCCACGACATGGTTTGGCAGATCGGATCGAATCGGTCCGATTCGGGTTTGAATCGGAGTGTATCACGGGATTCCCGATTCGCCCGATTCCCATACGAATCGGACCAATTCTCCCGTATCGGATCGAATCAGAAAAAAATCGATTCGGGGCGAATCGGCGATGCGGCAAACCTTGGTCTACGGTAGCCTGCCCCCGTCTTCAAGTTCACGGGGTGCCGGCTGTAATTCGATGAAATCTTTTTCTTCATCGGAGTCGGCGACGTGGACATCATAATATTTGAAGCTTTCCTCGGCAACCGGCCAAAATAGTTGTTCCTTGTTTTGAGGTGCTTCTTGGCGCGGTGCCTCATTTGTGAGTACAAGAGTTGCTTCTCCTTCCTGCGGCTTTGTCACGGAGGCAGGAGGTTGTCCGTCGGCATGGCAGTGATCGGACGAGGGACAAGCCCAACAATATTTACCGCGTAATAGGCTTTGAAGTCTGTCCTCTGATCAAACCCAACCCCCTTGTGTCTTTTGCACAATATGGGGGTTGCCCTCAGAGTTGCTTCGGGTACCAGAGCTGGTGGAAGTATTCTCGCCGAGAGGTATCTTGCATTTGCATGATCTTTTGCTTTTGGCATAACTTCTTGATATGCCCAGACTTGTCGCCCATTTCTTGGACGGGCTCGAGGGCGATTTAAGTTATTTGACTCCAGCCAAAGTCGTCTTCGAGGGGCCTATATGGGAGCGCATCCCCCTTGTAGGAGATGATTGGCTTCAGCGTCTCGCCTTTCTCGAGACTATCACTTCTGTAATGGGTGACTATGAACGTTTTTAGTCATTCCACCCTGTGCTCCTCCCTATGGAAGGGCAGCTGCGTGTATGCCTGGGGCAAGGAGATGCTTTGGTTGATGGCCTCGCCGATGGCATTTGCTTCATAGTTGACTTTCCGCCTTTCCGGATAACTAGGCCCTATGGAAGGGCAGCTGCGTGTATGCCTGGGGTAAGGAGATGCTTTGGTTGATGGCCTCGCCGATGGCATTTGCTTCATAGTTGACATTCCGCCTTTCCGGGTAACTAGGCCCTGGATCGGTGGACTCGGTGAGGCGACCGACGATGGACTTCGAGGAGATCTTTGTTGACCGTGAAAAGCTCCTCCTCGTCCTGATCTTGCTTTTCTTGAGTTGCACCGGCCTTTGCTTTCCTTTCCTTTGCCTTTGGGTGTGGTCGATGACTCGCCCAAGGGCTCGTCGAAATATAGTTGAGCATCTGCCAAGTTGCATTCATTTGGACGGAAAGGGGCCCGGTCAGCGAAGACTGTATATTGCTCTCTCTCCTTGACATATTTTATGCACTGGTGGAGAGTTGAGGGGATGACCCGATTTTCATGCAGCCAGGGTCTTCCCAGGAGAGCCTTGTAGGACGTGTTTGCATTGATGATATAGAACACGACCTCGGTGGTGAGGCCATCCATGGCCAACTGCACTTCCACCTTTCCCAAGGCGTTTTCGGAGTTCTGATTGAACTCGGCGATTCTAACATCATTTACCCTCTTCAAGTAGGGCATGAGGTATAGAGACTTGAAAGTCTTGAGGGGCATGATATTGATCGATGCCCCAGGGTCAACCAAGATCTGGTTGAGATCGTGCCCATTGACTTTTCCTTGCATGTACAGAGGGCGATTGTGGTACAGTGTGGGCAGCAACATATCTTTGTCGGAGAATGTCA
Source organism: Colocasia esculenta (assembly GCA_014218235.1). Classification (NCBI taxonomy): domain Eukaryota; kingdom Viridiplantae; phylum Streptophyta; class Magnoliopsida; order Alismatales; family Araceae; genus Colocasia; species Colocasia esculenta. The sequence goes on along the minus strand of CM024755.1, from coordinate 119,491,169 downwards.
CCTCCGCCGCCAATGCTTCCAGGGCTTAAGCTTGGAGTTCGGTCACATCAGCTTCATAGACCTTGGGCTCTTGCAATATTTTGATAAGAGTCGCTCTCAACTCTTTGCTCCAAGCGATGTCGTTTCGAAGACTGAGACTCGAGGTGCGGAAACTTCGGTGCCACTCGCGTCCCCCCCTGGGGTGGCTTCTGCCTGGGCAGGGACGAAGTTGGGCTTCCGGTAGATGCCCCTCCTTTTCTGTCCACGAGGACGAGGAGGTTCGGGGTCCCGAGCTTTTTCTTGCTCAGGTACCGCCTTCTTTGGGTCTTCGGCGGGTTGGCCCGCTCTCCTTTGCTTGATTTGGCGAGCCTCCTGCTTGGTGACCCACATCTGCCTCATTTTACGAGGCTACTGAGGTTCCGAGCTGGACGCCTGCCCTGGTCGGGCTCCTTTTGGGGAGTCCCGCTTTTCTTGGCGCATCCCCTAGAGGGGAGCGAATTTGTTGGAGGTTGCCACAGTGGGGACGCTTCTGTCCCGTGGCATGATCGGCTCGCCTCCATCGAGCCTGACGCGAATGTCCCCGACTAGTACGGTCTTGCCGGAGTTAGAGACGATCGCCCGGGGCTTGTTGCCCCTGCGCCCCTGGCGCTGCCCCCGTTTTCTTGGGACTGCGACGCAAGAGACAGTGTTTACCGAGAAGACTCGGCCTTGACTTGAGCGGGGCTTGGTGCCCGTAGCTTTTGGCGCCGCCGTTGGCATTGCTTGGACGGCGGGGACCACCCCTAGGAAGTAAGGGGATCCCACCACAGTAGGGAAGTCGCCGAACACGATTGGCGTAGCGAGGTAGCCACATTTGGTGTGGCTAGCGACGACCAGCGGACCGTAGGTGACTGCGGCCATTGCTTGCTTTGAGATTGCAGGTGGAGACCGGCTTTTGACGCCGGCTTTCGCTCCTTGTACCTACAGTGTGGATATCAGTCATCTTATATCCTATTTCGGCATAAGGTCTTTTTACATATGCATGGAAGGCAGAAATAGTCCCACCAGGCGTGCCAGATTGTGGAACGTGGAATTTTTCTATCTTTTTTTCTTTCTTTTGTTTTTCATTTCGACGCACGGATGTGCGTCTTTTGAGTTTTTGCGTTTCGGGTGTGTCAGACTGTTTACGGTAAGCAAACAAAGAGATTTGATTTATGAGGGACATTAGTTGTAAACCCCGAGCCCTCGAATATTTTATATTTATTTTCTGTGCGCATCCGTATTTTCAGGCGATTGGAGTGATCGTGTACTGGACCGTTCCCCACCGGCCGGAGCCGGTGTTTCATTTACATCAAGTGAAAACTCGAATACCTTCAATGCGATATGTTTGTTAAAAGACCTTATGCCGAGATTTAAAGGAAATAGACGACAAGTAAATTTCCATAAATGCATTTGAATGTAATGATGACATTTACAGCTACGCCTTTAATGGGGTGTTTGTACCTCCACTGGGCGTTTACACAATATGTCATTTACATTTACGTCTGTAATGGGGTGTTTGTGCCTCCGTTGGGCATTTACAAAATGTATCATTTGCACTTACGCTCACAACGGGGTGTTTGTGCCTCCGTTGGGCATTTACAAAATGCGTCATTTGTATTTACATCCTCAATGGGGTGTTTGTACCTCCATTGGGCGTTTACAAAATGCGTCTCGACGTGTGTTGTCTTAAAACACCGGAGGACTTATGCATAAAATGTCGGGTCTTATATAATGACCTGCGGTGTCTTGGCACGGACGGAGCACAGGGAACCCGGCGTACGTGCGGACAGACGGAGGCGTCACGAACGGAACTCAGGCGAGTCTATTCCAAACGCCGGGGAGAACGCGAGAGCTTCCGGGGCTTTGCACGCGTGAGAGCGAGAGAATGCCCAGAGCTTGTAAGCCAGGTGAGCATTCAGCAGAGCGGGGGGGGGGGATATCCTTCTTAGCCCTGCCCCTCTATTTATAGGGTCTTGGGAAGATGGTCTGGCGAGGGTGGAAGGCCCGGCGCGGGTGGAACCCGAGGTGGGTGGTCCGGCGCGGGTGGCAAGTGGGGCCGGCCAGGGCTGCTGGGCTGCGCGGGTGGGTCCCCGCGCGCTGGCCAGGGCCGCCAGGCCACCCGCTGGCCTTGCGCGGGTGGCCCTTGCGCGGTCCGGCGCGGGTGGCCCCCGCGCCTGGTCTGGCGCGGGTGCCCCCACGCCCCACTGCCCCTGGGCCAAACCTATATAAGGTGGACCCCCGAGGCTTTCTTTGGCCATTTCCACCAGCGGGAGAAGCGTTTGTTTTGGGCTGTCCTTTGCCCATTCACGGTCGCGCAACATGCGTTTGTTGACCGTTCCACGTGCGTTCGTCTCCATTTTCGGAGACCAAGGGCATTTGACTTGCCCGGACATGTGCGCGCCGTGCGTGGTCTTAAACGCTTATCTGGACACTGACTTTTGCCTATTTGGGGTATATGTTTCTCCTTTAACGGACCTTTGAGCGCCCTATTTTAAATGCATAATCCGGATCGCTCCTGAGTAAAATGCAGACTCGAACCCGTTTATCTCAGGTGTTCGAGTGGGGGAGGTCGGGGTTTATTCCCGGGCCTTTGTAGCTTTCCAGGCGGATTTACTGCCCGGGGCTTGTTTTAAATCCCGATATTTTTCGGGTTCAACAACCACTTGGATAGTTCACAAGAAAGTTGAATAAACTTCTTATCCTTATATCTATTCATCCATTAATCATCACCTTGCAATCATATATCTTCCATGAACTCTTCTAAGCCTCCAACATTTGAGAAGTCCTTACTCAAAATATATTTAAAATAAAAGTTCATTAACTTGTAAGGGTGGTTAACATAATGTCTAATAAATTAAACAAATATATGCGTTCCTCTTCGTTAAGAATGGGATCCCTCAATTGATAATAAGGAGGTTTAAAGCGAGGTCCGAATTGTCCAAATTCTTCACACCTCTATAAAATTCTTAAATCTAATGGTATTAAGAGTAATCCCAGATTGATAAAACCAACTTCCTATTGCTTCATTCACCCATTTCTTTGCATTGATCTTCACACAATTTCAATTGTACTTTGTTGTGGACTAGTTTGTTGCCTCCTATAAAAAAGAATCAAGCAGGTCAAATGTATGGAGCTTCTTTCTAGGAACAACTTGAGATTCTTGCAGTGGACCACCTGAGGCTCTTTCATCTCTCGGACCTTGAACATTGTCATCATCATTTTCAATTTCAACCTCTACATCCCATTGATTCTGAACCATTTCTCCTTCTAATTGAGCTATTTTTTGTGCCTTGGCCTCTAAGTTAGCCTCCATAAATTCCATAATTTCTTTCTTCACAATCTCATGTACTTTTTTACATGGTGTAGTATTCCCTCTAACACCAACCAAGTGTTGTTTAAATCTGAAAATTCTTCCTCCTTCCACTTTTTGACAAAAATCACATTTAACCTGAGGTAGCCATCTAGAATTAAAAGATCAAATAGCAACTTAAATAAAGTGTTATTGGCTTATTGCAAGGGTCACAAACTAGAAAAATTAAAGAAAGAAATAACATAGAGGTTTTGTAATTGAAGTAGAGACAAGAAAAATGAAAAAGGAGTAAAGTTCATAAAATAAATACTTTTATAGAAATTTCTTACAAGAATATTTTTACTGCTGAATATTGGTTTAAAATTGTACTCTATTAGTGTTATTGGAATTTATTATTTTCAATAGCCTTTCTAGAGTCTGAAATGTATGATGAATATTTTCAGAAACAAGATTATTCTTACAGAAATATTTTTACTTCTCAAATTGTACTCCAATTTCTTCTTTCAGTGTCTAATGTTATTATTCCAAATTAATATACATAAAAATCAGGGCCTTATTATTATAAAAAATTACAGAAAAAATTATTATTCATATTTCATAGAGGAAATAAAAAATAAAAAGAAGACAAGGAGAAACTTTTCTCCAAACTCTGCTTTTGTACACTCTAAATACAAGCAAATCTTTCAGACTGATTTTTTTCTTACAGAAATTTTTTTATTAGTCATATTGTACTCTAATTTCTTCTTCCTATGTTATAATGTTATTCCAAATTAGAAAATGGAAAACAGTGTTATAATGTTAATAATAATTTTATTCCAAATTAATATTATATACATAAAAATCAGCAATAATCATACATATTAATAATTATAAGACATTTATGTTTGTATGTTTGTCTCATGTACTGTATGTTAATTAAGTCAAGTTATTAATTATAGATTTACAGGGGAAAGAAGAAAATAAGAACAGAGCAAAGAGACCTTTGTATTCAGGAAAAAACATTGAAAACCAGATCCGTAAGATTTTGAGGAATCCAAAAGGAAAAGAGTACTGCAGATAGAACCATAGGAGACTAGAAGTTGGAACCAAAAAACAAAAAAAAAGGAAAAAATAGAGTACCATAGATAGAAGACTAGAGTTGCAACCGAGAAACAAAAAAACAGACTACTGTAGACAGAAGACTAGAAGTTGGAACCAAAAAAAAAACAGAGTACCATAGGTGTAGATAGAAGAATAGAAGTTGGAACAAAAAAAAAAAAGAAAATATAGTACAGTAGATAGAGGACTAGAAGTTAGAACAGAAGATGGGGGGTGAGCAAGAAAGAATGTAGGACTGGAGGAGACAAACCAAATAAAAGAAAAAAAGCATAAAAAAAACAAATTGAAATAATGGGATGCACCTCTTTGCCGACATGGCTGGCGTACATCATGGGTTGCTGCTGGCTTCTCCTGTCCTCCTGCACCGGGGCACAACACAGCTTTTCCCATTCTCCTATGTGACCCCAGGCTGCATGCTTCGAGAAGAGGAAGAGAATAGGAGTAGCAAAGAGCCTGCTTGTGGATGGAATCATGGAAGACAACTGGGTCTCCCCTAATATCTCTCTTACATAGCATGGTGCCAATTGGTGGAAAGAGTTGGCAAAAAAGTGGCAATTAACATGGGTACATAAGACTTTTCCACAAAGAAAGCTACTGTTGAATGCGGAAATTTTCTTTTGGGTGGAAAATATGGATTTTGGCCATGGAGGTGTTTTTATATGAGCGTGGGTGTGCCAATCTGTTATACAGACAAAAGATTTGGAATCCGCTTGATGTGGGAAATTTACATGTCCACTTATTGGACGATTGCGCCAATATTTGGGATATTTCTTCCGTGCTTTTATTTGATCAGGCGATCAGGGTTTCGTGTACTGGACCTTTCCCTACTGACCGGAATCAATGTTAATTTACATCAGATTCAATCCGAATACCTTTTATATTAATGTTGAGATTCATCTTTGGCACAAAGTCCAAAGAGCTTGAAAAATGTAATTTGGATTACAATTTGGTCTTTTAAGACCATTATACTTGGTCCCGATTATATAACCGGGTCTTCAAGATTGTATTCCAACGCAATCGAATTCCTTGAATTTGCTTCCGCTTGCATTTGATTTGCTTCATGGTCATAATCACTCTTTTGATTGTGATCAGACCTTTGGAGTTGACTTGATGTCTATAAAGAGCATTTCCGTATAAAGCGGGAGTATTTGCATATCTTCTAACCCTTTCTGGGTTTTGCTACAACTTTTACCCTTTCTGGATATTTCTGCAATTCCATACCCTTTGTGGGCATTTCTTCAATCTGGCACCATTTCTGGACACCCTCGCCATTTTTTGGCATTCCCTGACACTTTTGCCATTTCTTGAGTTCCCCGGGCGTTTCTGCCATTCCTTGGCTTTCTCGGGCTTCTCTGCCATTTCTTGGCATTTTATGACTTTCTGGTTTTTCTGTCCCTTTTTAATGACCTCTGACTTTTTTGCCATTCGCGACTTTTAGTCATAAGCCGAACTCAGGAGAGCGCATGCTACTTCTCGGAAGTGATGTGGGTCCCGCTCCACCGAGTCGTACAAATGACATAAAATCGAGTGGCATACCAGGGGCTCTCCGGTGATATGGCGACTGGAGACTTGGCCAATGTTGTCTTTTGAAGAAGATTTAGACAACATTGTATTTGAGCCTTTTCCAAGACTTCTTCATAATTTCTACCCTTTGGAGGACTTTTTCTATATTTTCTGCCCTTTCAGGGACTTTTTGTAATTTTCCCACCGAACAGGAGCTCTTGTGGAATTTTTCATGAGCATAAACTCCCTCTTTAAAGGGTCTTTCATGATGGCTACGTGAAAAGCTTGACAGCATGCCCGCTTGAGCTTTGAGTATTGAAGTACACATAAACATTTTATCCTCATAGAGTCCAGCTCGACATGGAGGTTTGCACATGAACATTATATGAATATATGATCGCGCCTCGAGCAGAATCTCTGCTTGGGCAGAGTCTCCCCATGGAGGTACGCACATATGCACATATAAACATTTCATCCCCATGGAGTTCAGCTCGACATAGAGGTGAACATATATGATCGTACCTCGGGCAAAGTCTCCGCTTGGGCAGAGTCTCCCCATGTTGGTACGTACATATGAACATATGTTCATATCATCCTCATGGAGTCTAGCTCAACATGAGAAGAAATGAACATGTGAGTGTTTAAATATTTTATCTCCATAGAGTCTTGCTTAACATAGAAAATATTTAAACACATGAACATATAACATTTTTATCTCCATGGAGTCTCTCTTAACATGGAAATATTAATACGAATATTTAGATTTCATCCCCCTATGGAGTCTCGCTCGACATGGGAGGGGATATACACAGGGGTTTCACAGTCGGAGACGACCTTGGCTTGCCGCGCACGAGCACTTTATGCCGAGCACGAACACTTCACGCCTTTGAGGGTCCCCCCCCAAGGGGGGGGGGGGTCTTCAGCCGACTGGGCAGCAGGGGGACGAATCTCTCTTTAAAACTCTGTCCCCTTTCTCCGTTGCTTGGAGGGGATATTTATAGGGGTTTTGCCTGGAGGAGGGGGGTCTCTCCGGGTAGACTATCCGGAGATCCCCCTCTTCGAGTAGGGAGGAGAGAGATTTACTTGGAGAGGGGGGTCTCTCTGGGTAGACTACCCGAAGAGCCCCCTCTCCGAGTAGACTACCCGGAGAGGGGGGTCTCTCCGGGTAGGCTACCCGGAGAGCCCCCTCTCTGAGTAGGGAGGAGAGAGATTTACTTGGAGAGAGGGGGTCTCTCTAGGTAGACTACCCAGAGAGCCCCCTCTCCGAGTAGAGAGGAGAGAGGTTTACCCAGAGAGGGAAGTCTCTCTGGGTAAACTACCCAGAGAGCCCCCACGCCTAGTAGGAAATCCCCTACTCGGAGAGGGAGTCTACCCGGAGAGAGTCCCTCCGGGTAGGGGCTTCTCTACCCGGAGAGACCCCTCTCGGGTAGGGGCTTCCCTCCAGAGGGGCCTTCCCCTCCCTTTTCTTTTATACACACACACACACACACATATATATATATATATATATATATATATGGCCCCACTGGCCAATTTTGGGGTCCAACAACTGGAAAAATGGACAGAATCGGAGGAGTTGGCAAGATCACCTGACTCAACTAGTCGGGGCCATCGGCCTTCTTTTTAAACATTGGTAAATATGAAATGAAAAAAATGCCATACTAAATTGCAAGTACACAATTAAAACAAAGTCATACATGTAAACCCACTAAATGAAAATAAGAAGTGCACTAGGACATTGAAAGTAAGCAATTAAAATAAATTCACACATTCATGTAAATGCACTAAATGAGCATGTAGGCTCCAACCTATTTAATAAAATGTAGAGGGGACATCTTTTAGATACTTGAATATGAGATGATGGATCTAACCTGCTCAAATGAACTCCAATTTACTACAAGTCAAACTCAGTACTTGAATGGCCATCTTTTGTAAATTTGGTGTGGTGCTTCCAAAGTCCAACCACCAATTAACTACACCAAAAACACATCATAATTCACAAGTCACTACATATGAACATATCTAACTTAAGTAATAGAAAGGATCAATTTTGTAAAAGCATTCATATCGAGAGTAGATGTAGTGCATTGCCTAATGGCCATTTCTCTCCCAAACAACCTTTTGGATTCTCGTTAAGCTGATAATTCATGTAAAATCAGATATTGAACACTTCTATCAGGAGCTAGCTTCTCAATGCAGTCAGAAAGCCCTTTCTTAACTTCAGTATCAACCTCAATGTTTAGATTGGAAAGGTCTGGGTTAAATAATGCCAGCTGCATGTAAAGGGCAATGCATTTGAAATTCCCAACCTTGTCAATATGTCCCAAATTGGGCCATATTTCAATGCTTATCATCCAAAGCACTTTTGATGTGTTCCTTAACTCGGTCCATGGCTTCATACCTATAGCCTATGGCTGGTTTTTTCACCATCATCCAAACCTCAAAACAACAACAAGAGGTTTGAATACTTTTGAAGAATAAGCTACAGCTGTCGAAAAGAAGTCTTCAAAATTTTACCTGCCACCTTCTTCCCTTCATTTTTCTTAGCCCGTTGATCGTAGGAGCTAGCCAATATGTAGATATGAACATTCTCCTTAAATCTTCCTTGCAATCTAGCAAACTTTACAAGCTTAAGTAGTTGGTGACAGAACATATCACTGCTGCACGTGCAAGATTTTTATCAATGCTAAACTTCTATGCCCATAAATAAATGCAGCTACCAATTTTACCCTTTGAATGGTAACTTTCATTGGGGACAATTTGAAAATGTCCTCCAATAGAAGATCTACAATGCAGTGCATGATGTCCAAAACAAATGAGGATAGACAGCCATCAACATTCTCCCGCCAGCCATATAACTCAATATCGGTGACAATTTGCATCACATGTTGGGCACCGACCTCTTTCACAATTTTTTCCAACAAATAAGCTAACAATTTGGCATCTTTGGCATGTGATGAAGCATTCACCGATCTCAAGAAAACTGTTCCCCCTTAGAGAATTAATAAGAAAATTAATCAATGTGTACCCTTTTACATCTGCCTGAACATCAAAGCTGATATTGCATCCATATTTCAACCCCATGTTACCTTTTGGGCATCCATCAACTCTTGTGTCTTCTGGGTCTTTATCTGTGAAAGCATCTCCTGAACTTCATGATAGTTAATGTCTTTTAATCGCAAACCGTCCTTCTTCCAACATGGTTTGAAAGCTATGTAGGTTGACAGTATTAAAGAGATTCTGGTTTTACACATCCATCTAGCTATATATTGGATCGCTCTTTCTTGATGCTCATTTTCCCATTTTTTTGTCCTCCACTGTATTCCTCTTTGATTGTTCTATGTTAGGGGTTGCAAACCTATCTATAGAACCCTTCATCTTAGGTGGCTTTGAAAATATATGATCAAGTCAATTACCATCTTGGGTCACCTCCATGGAATCATGGGTGAAGCCCCTAGATGTGGAGTCCTTGTCCTTGAATAGATCATACATGCTTTCAGCTTGCCTAATCAATTACATCTTCTCATTCTTAGCTTGCTAACTCTTTTGCATGTATTCTCGAACTTCATTCTTATCCTCCAATTGGGATCTTTTGACAAGTTGTCACATTTGTAGAAGTCTCAATCCCTGTTGCCAAGTTTCTGACCAAAAGTGCACTTCACTAAGTTTCTATTGTGTGGGTCAACCATGAGCCATACTTCCACCCAATATCTTTAGATCTTTTGTCAGTGGGATTTTGATTGTTCAAATTGGAAGATGCATGTCTATGGGTGTATTTGTAGGCATCTAAAGAAAATGAGAAAATGGCATCACAAATAAATTAGAGGGGTTACTGTATGATAGTATGACAGTGAATATGTAAAAATAAAACTAAAAATCACTGTACACAGTAAGACCGCCGGGGCATGGATGGCAAAAACGGTCGGGTCGGGTCGGGGTCGGGCGGGTCGGGTCGGCGCCCGGCGACCCGAGTTGGCGCGGGAAGTGGCCGGGATCCGCGGATTCCCGGTAGGCGGGCCGGATCCGCCGGGGTCGGGCGACTCCGCGTCCCGACTACCCCGACCCGCCCGACCCCGCGGATCCCCCTTTAAGGAGGGATCCCGTCCCGGGACTGCGCAGTCCCGGGACCTCCCTTCCCAGCCCCCTTCCCAGCCCCCTGCCCCCCCTCCCCCCGCCGGAGCGCCTCCCTCGCCGCCGCCGCCGTCGCCGGAGCTCCGGGAGGCTCGCCGTCGGCCGCCGCCGCCGGCGCCACTGCAAGCAGCCGCCGGCGCCCTTCCTCTCTCTCTGTTCTCTTCTCTCTCTTCTGTGAGGTGAGATTTTTATTTTTTTTTTAAAATCTGAAAAAATAGGAAATGGTAAATAGGCTATAGATCTGTAGATCTATAGCATATTTAACATGTTTATGACTTCATTCTCTTAAATCTCCAAATTTAGCCCTAATTAGGGTATAAAAATTAGGGATTTGTGTCATGAATGAAATTAATGTGCAATTGAGTGATTAATAGAACTATTTTAGTTGATTAGAGTTTGTTGGTAGACTTAATTGCATTACATTAACTGTTTTTCCTGAAAATCCCCAAATGACCCTAATTAGGGTTTAAAATTTAGGGATTTTAGGTCTTTAATGTAATTATTATGTAATTGAGTGTCCAATATAGTTATTTTACTTGATTAGAGTTTTGTATGAACATTGCATGATCTGTTTTTTTTAATTCTCAACTTAAACCTTAATTAGGGGTTTAAAAAATAAGAATTGTAGGTCATTAATATAATAAATGTGTAATTGAGTGTTCAATGTGGTCATTTGAGTTGATTAGAGTTTTGTATGTACAATATTTATAGTCTATGATATTTTTTTCCATAAATTCCCAAATTAAACCCTAAATAGGGTTTAAAAATTAGGGATTATGTGTAATTAACGTGCAATTTAATTGCATTCTTACACAGGAATATGGCACATCATGAACATGAAGAGCAAGAGGTGGAGCAGGCCATTGATCCTGGTTGGGCTCATGGTACTCTCCTTGATGCATCTAAGAGAAAAGTGAAATGTAATTGGTGTAGAAAGGAGATGTTTGGAGGCATTTATCGCCTTAAACAACATCTTGCTGGGATTGCTGGGAATGTTTCAAAATGTCCGAATTGTCCAATGGAAGTGAGAAATGAAATAATAGCATATCTGAAGGGGAAGAAAGCAGAAAAAATATTGACAACTCAGCAGCAACAAGAACTTCAAGATGAGCTTTCTGGGAGACAGATTCGTAGAGATTATGATCTACCAATTCCTGTGGATGATGATGATGATGATGATGATGATCCTGATCCTGAGTTTACTGCAGCGGCACGTGCTAGTCGCCGTTCTTATGCGGAGGAAGATGAGAGACGAAGGGGTTTAGGCACATCAGGTGCACATGTGTCTAGAGATGACTCTAGGACATCTCTTCCTAGGAGTACACAGGGTCCTATGGATGCATATTTGTATAGATCAAGGTCTGTAAAACAACCAGGAATCAAGCAGGCATTGAAAGGAGTGAAATCCACTGCAAAGGCAGCGAAGGGTGCAATCAAAGGCATTGTCAAATGGTTTTTACATGCAGGTGTCCCAGCACATACGGCAGAGAGCCCATATTTTCAGAGTATGTTGGATGCAATTGCGGAAGCTGGGCCTGGTATTAAGGCTCCTACAAGGAAGTATATTTATGATGCTGGGCTTGATGATGAATATGAGGAGTTGAAAACATGGGTGAGTAGCTTCAAAAATATTTGGAAAGAACGTGGTTGCACCATTATGTGTGATGGTTGGACAGGGACCACAAGAAAATCCATGATAAATTTTCTTGTGTATTGCTGCGAAGGGTCTATTTTCTTTAAATCTGTTGATGCATCTAACAAAATCAAGAATGCAGAATATTTGTTTAAACTTATGGATGCAGTTGTGGAGGAAGTGGGTGAAGAGCACGTTGTACAGGTTGTGACTGATAATGAACCGAGCTACAAGGCTGCAGGTAGGTTGTTAATGGAAAAGAGACACCATCTCTATTGGGTTCCATGTGCAGCACATTGCATTGATTTAATGATGGAGGACATAGGCAAAGATTCTCATATTCATGGTATCATTGATGATGCTCAGATGATAACTTCCTTTATTTATAGTCACAACAGGATTTTGAATATGATGAGGAAGTACACAGATGGGAGAGATCTCCTTCGTGCTGGTCCCACCAGATTTGCATCCAATTTTATTTCTTTGGAGAGCCTAATGAAATATAGGCATCAATTGGCCCAATTGATTAATTCTGCAGAATTTTTGCAGCATGTAGACACTCTACGGCCTGATAGTAAAGATGTTGCACTCATGGTCCAAGACTTGATTAGCAATGCACGGTTTTGGGAGAAGGTTTCCTACTACCTCAAAGTAATAGAGCCTTTGGTACTTATCCTTAGAATGGTTGATGGTGACGACAAAAATGATATGGGATATTTGTACGAGGCAATGGACAAGGCAAAGGAAAAGTTGAGGGAAAGGAATCCTAAAGCATACAGAAAATGGTGGGCCATCATAGACAAGCGATGGGAGATGACTCTCCACCATGATCTTCATGCAGCAGGTAATTTATTTATTGTAATTACTTGCTGAATTATTTTATGATACCATACTTAAACCTCTTTTATCATATGCAGGGTATTTTTTCAACCCTAAGATTCAATATAAAGATGATGTGCACAATGACGGAGAAGTGATGAGAGGCACCATGAATGTCATCACTCGCATTGCAAGGAGCATGAATGAGAGATTAGACGCAGTGGCAGAGGTAGGATAGTATATTTTACTTTGCATATGTATGTATTTTATCATTTGACATGACATATGTCATGTGACTCATGTCTTCCATTTTCTAGGTGGAGAGATATAAGATGAAAGTTGGCATATACGGAGCATATGACATGAAATATGCAGCTGGAAGACTCAGTCCAGGTGGTTTTACATGTTTGGGTGTTTGCCTAAAATCATAAATATATTCTTTCACCATCCTTATAATGATTAATGTTCGGTTATTTTATTGTAACAGCTGAATGGTGGATCCAAGTCAATTATCACCAAGCTGGGACAAATCCCTTAGCGTATGTTGCAGTGAGAGTATTAAGTCAAACCACTTCTTCTAGCCCATGTGAAAGGAATTGGAGTACATTCAGCCTTATTCACACAAAAATCCGCAATAGGCTGGGTGTGGATAGGCTAGAGAAGTTGGTTTACTGTCATTATAATATGCGTTTAAGGGTGAAGCAAAAAGAAGAAAGGCAAAAGATAGAAAGACAGAGATTCATGCAGCTAGCTGGTAGACCATTTGAGGAGGTGGTTCCTGAGATAGATGTTGATGAGTTGCTAAATGAGGAACACCCTTTACATGCTTGGGTGGAGACGAGAGCTGAGGGAGAGCTAGCTGATTTTCATCCTGATGATCGGCTAGTTCAAGCATGTGAAGGAGATGTTTTATTAGAAGAGCATGTACCTGAGAGAGCTGAGAGGCCAGAATTGAGAAGATCTTCCACCGTACATGATACTAGTATTTCTTCATCTCAGCCAGAATTGAGAAGATCTACCTCCCAGTTAGAGCCCAAAAGAAAGAAAGACAAAGGCAAGAAGAAAGCAAAGCCAAACAAAGAAAGAAGAACAGAAGAACCAAGAAGAAAATCACAAGAAGGTGAAGAGGACTCTCCTGAGGCAGAGACACATATTGGGCAGCCATTTTCTGAGGCTCCACCCCTGCCATCTCATTTGGCTAGATTATATGAGGCAGAGAAATTACATTATGAACGTCGCAAAAAGAAGAGTACAAAAGAAAAAGAAAAAACAGTGGGGAGTGATGACTCCACCCAATCACCTGATGATGATGATGGTGCTGCTGCAGGTATTGGAGCCACGGGAGGTTATGGGCTTGGGGGTATTATGTCAGGATATGAAGATTATTCACAACCACCCCAACAACAACAAGGAAGCCAAGGGGAAGCACAACAGCAGCACGGGGGATATGAAGGCCAACAAAGGCAAGCAGGGCATGATTGGGGATACGGGGCTTCATATCCACCCTTTTTTAGTCCCCCAAAATTGCCATATTCAGACATCAGCTCTAGTAGTGGGCCTAGTTATTTGGGCAATATTCAAACTACTGGATATGGTAGTTTCTTCCCTCCGGGACACTCAGGAGAAAGTTCAAGTCAACAAGCAACAACACCGCGAGGCATCCAAAGAGGATTCCAAGATATTGCAAATTCTTTGTTTGGCTTTGGATATACACAGTATGGAGGACATGAGTATGTGCCACCTATTCAATCTCATGAGGTAGAGGATGAGGGTTCAGAAATGTCAAATTGAGAAGGTATTTTTATTTATTTCATGTTATCAACTTGTACATATTTTAATTTTTGCAATGTATGAACATTAATGATTATGTCTTTAGTCATTGTTATTGTTCTTCATGGTACATGAACATGATAAGATTTAAATTTCAATGTGTTTGATTTCAATGAATGTTGTATGTGTCTAGGTAATTTTCTGTAAATTTTAGGGATTTTTCCTGATTTTTTCTGATTTTTTTCTGATTTTTTGATTTTTTCATTTTTTAAATAATTTTTTACTCTGGCCGACCCAGGGTCGGCCAGACTCCATTGGAGTCGGCCGGCTCCACCGACCCGACCCGACCCGAGTCGGGGTCGGCTGGGTCCGACTCACCCAGCCGACCCGACCCTGCCATCCATGGCCGGGTGGGGGGGGGGGGGGGGGGGGGGAGGAGCCCCCCCCCCCCCCCCCCCCGTGTGTGACAGAGAGAGGGGAATCGACCTCCCTTTGTGTAAGATAATGAGAGGCCAACCCTTCCTGAATGAGAGAGAGAGAGAGAGAGGGACCAGAGGAGGTGAGACACAGAGGGGGCCCTTTATATGCATGAGAGAAGAGGATAGAGAGAGGGACCATAGGGAGGGTGCGAGAGGGCACCACAGGGTTGGGATTGGGGGTTCTAGGGTTTCAATTGGGGGAGGTGGTCTATAAACCAGGTCTATCAGGCACAGTTCAAGCCTGGTCTAGGGGCCAAAAAGGCACCAGAAGTGTGCCAAGGCACCCGAAGTGCCTCAGAGGTGGCCAAGGTGATTGCCTAGGCACAACTGGCCGGAATGGCATCTTGCTTCGTCACCTTTGTGACTGCCTTGGAAGCTTTTGATAACATAGCATTGATCTTAATCCCATTAGCATGGCGTATTATGTGCCTTAGTGCCACCCAGTTCTAGCATTAACTGGCCATGCCCAAGGGTTATTAGATTTCTTCTTGCGAGTAGATTACTGGTGCATCACACTCATGGAATTCATGTTTAGTAAAGCTATAGAGATTTTTGTATTTCATATGATTATATTGTATCACATTAATCTGGTTCATCTTCATAACATATTAGAGGACATCATCTTATACTCGTACTGTCTACAAACTTGAAGGACTGAATTGGTAAAGAGATTCCACCATTACAGATATCCTAGGGTTCATTTTTGTTGTTTCTTAAGCGGAAGGATGATTTTACGCATGTTTATGCATTGCAGGCTGTGGCATATTTTTGCGGTACTCTGTTCTATGGGTTTTCTGCATCCAAGATGTCCATGAGGGCTAGTACATGGAATATGAGAAGGTATGATTATGCTTTTCCAGACTTTCAAGAGGGTGAACTTCCCATTGTTTTTATCCTGATGTAGATGGGAAAAAAATTCTTAAATTCTTGTACTATTCAATTGATTCGACATATGAAAGAGGACTGACATGAACGTTGGTGGATTCAGTATTTCATAATATTGTTTGGGCCTGGCAAAACAACAAATTAAATAAGCCATACCTCATAAACAATGGTTACAGTCCTCCAGTTGTCTTTACTAACAATTAAGCGCTAACAATGAAATGAGCAAATCATTTAAAGGTGAAAATTATTACTTGTATAGTCTATCAGGTGGCAAGATTCCAACCCAAAATTTTCAATATTTATTCTAATCCTCAATGATTACATGTTGGTTTCGTTGACAATTTTTTCAGTGTTTGTTTTTGCCCTTAGTTCCTAATATTTGGGTATTGACAAAATAGTTTATAGTTGCCAGAAATTGTACATTAGTATCATTCATTGTAGGGTTCAATTCTTAAGTATGATAGATTGTAATCTGTGATTCCTATCAAGCCCTTTCTTAATATGGGGATGAATTCTATGGACGTGTGTATATAATTATTTCGTAGTCATAATTATTGTCAGATGATCCAAAAGACTGATAACGATATGGATGATTTCTTTGGTCAGTAGAATAGGGAAACTGGACTATGTAGCTTGATGAGAAACTTCTGTATTCTAACCTTGTTATTCATCTCGTTTCGATGCTTAGTGGATGCCATCAAACTGATGTTAGTTATTGCATTGTGGCTAGGGAGGACAATGTATGGTGGATTTTGCCAACTATCCTCCTCCTAATCAAATTGTTGCAAGCAAGATTTATCAATTGGCACATAGCAAATCTGGAATTACAGGATCTCTCTTTATTTACTGAAGATCCTGAGGAGTTCTGGGGAGTTTGAGTCTCTCCTGAGAGGAAGCAACACAACTGAGAATATACTTTGGAATGGAGAACATCAAGGACAGAAGCCTTGGTTATGGGGCACTGTAAATATGTTTTTTTCCCTGTAAATTAATTTTCCTCTGAGGTTTGTTTGCATTTTGTTATGGGAAAAAAAAAAGTCTGCAAGAGAACCTTCCGAAGCTCTACTTTGCAAGGTCTGTTGATTCCAAACATTTTTTTTTGATAGATGTTTTTACCTGTTGCTCCACGTGTACAGATGAAATTCGAATATAACTTCTACTGTTTAAGAGGCCAATGGTGTGATAGGAGCGCAGCATTTTGTCACGTTTCAAATTCCTCTTTCCATTGGAACCTCGATTCACCACATGTCTCTTGCTTGAGCAAAATTACTAGTGTTTGTCATATCACCCATGCAAAAGTACTCGTGTCCCCACCCCCACCCCTTTTTTTAGATGATATGGAAACTGTTCGGTAGGTACCTAAAATGTTGGATTTTGAGTGATTATAACTGCTTCCACTCCGTTCTTGAACTCCATGTTCTTCAATCTTAGCAAGCGAAAAGTGTCCGATAAAAAAATCCAATGACCCATTACAAATTGCAATGATATGTGTGGAGATTGCGCCTGGTGTTATTTATTTACTTTCTTGGGCTGATTCCCATTTGCACCGCGTGATGAAACCCCCTATCTCTTCCTTGACAAATATTTTGTTTATTCGCTCACAGTATGAATGTCTACCAAGTGGGGCATCTGTGATCGAGTTTCCGGCGTGTTTTGATCTTGCCATTTGATTTGTTCGTCTGAACTTTGTCGCACAAGGTTTCATAATTTCCGATTTTTTAGGTAAAAGCATCCTGACGCAGTGTTGAATTAGGACTTGAGGAAAAAGATCGAACACCTATATATAGGGCGAGCAGAAGCTTTATTTGCGACGTTGGATTCTTGCCACGTAGGATTCAGGAGATGGCTATAAGAGTAGCTCTGATTCCTATACTCCTTGTTCTTAAGCCCTTCAGCGATGTGCCTTCCAAGCAGCAGTACTAAGAGTCTTTGTGATCTGGTGCATCTAAGAGGTTTTAAGAGAGGGTTTCATGAGGTTTATATAGGGACAATCCCCCACTCACATGGTCATTTGAATTCCTATGGTTATCTCTTTTTAGAACTGCCCATGCCGCCTCATCTCGCTCGGTAGCAAGAGATGGTGATGGCTAATGGCGTATGCAAACCTCTCCCAAGTGGCTGCCAAGTGCCATGGAGGCGTCAATTGGGGTGCCCATCGTGGGCATCCCACTAGTTAACATCACCCAGTTCATGGGTACGTCTTCCAGTTGCCCATGAAGGGTGACACAAAATGGTATCTTTTTTCTATTTTTGCTTCTCCTAGTCATATAAGAAGAGTCCGACCTTCTAAGTACTCATACATAATAGGATTGAATTGCTAAGTTGTGGAGGTCGGAAAGAGGTCGGCAGATTCACTCTCCTTTCTGCACTTTAAATTTTAGAGTTGTAAGTAATGGGTGCGGATCGTGCAAGGAAGAAAAGCATCAGGGAGCCTCAGTATTGGAATCAGAGGAAAATTCTTTGATGCTTGAGTCAGTAAAGTGACTTGTAAGTGTTTGAGGGGTTGTTGTTGTGCAATTATTTTTACAAAAGAATGCTTAATTAGTTTTTATTATGACAAAATCATTTCAGTTATATTAAACTTTTTTCAAGTAAAAAAAAAAAAAAACTTTTTTCAAGTAATAAACAAATTCTTTTGATTATAACATAATGACATTTTACTTAGTATTGTATTTGATGTGTTAAGGCAAAAACATGCATGTATTATATTGTACAGCCATTTATATTCAAAGGTGTCAATACATGATTATTTTCTAATGACACATCTATCTCCAGTAAAAAACTTTCTAAGTTCACAACTAGTATAAATATTATGTTGTTTCTGACTCTTGGAAAGTCGAAGAGAGAAATCGATTGATGAACAAAGGTCATCAATCGAAGTCCAATTCCGACTCTTGGAAAGTCGAAGTGAGAAATCAATTGATGAACATAGGACATCAATTGAAGTCCAACTCCGACTCTTAGACAGTTGAAGTGAGATATTGATTAATGAACGAAGGTCATCAATCGAAGTCTCTTTGCAATTTTCGTGCAGTCAAAATTAGGTATCGATTGGTGAACAAAGGTCATCAGTCGAAGGCTCTCTCTGCAACTTCCGTGCAATCGAAGTTAGACATCGATTGGTGAACAAAGGTCATCAGTCGAAGTCTTACTATGGCTTCTACGCAATCGAAGTCAGATATCGATTGATGAACAAATACGATTAGTCAAAGTTTTCAGTATCGATTGATGTAGTATTATTTCGATTAGCTATTTCTAAACGTCAATTGATGAAGTTCTACATAGCGATTGATGAAGTATTATTTCAATTGGCTTTGTAATCGTTTATGTAATATTTCTGAACATCGATTAGTGAACAAATCATAATATGTTTTAAAGATATGTCCGCACATTTTGATTTAATATTTTTAAGTACATATCTGAAGCACTGTAGTTTAGATTGTTCCGAGGCAGCTATTTGTTCTACAAGATGTCTGCAAGTGTCCTTCAAACTGACATATTTTCTATTTTTAAGGAAAATCTTTTTGCAGGTGTATTGCGTGCCAAGTATGTATCCATACCTCTTTGAATGCTAACCTACCCCAGCACACTTTAAGTACAGGCATTTTCTCTAGAGTAGTTAGATATCCTTTCAAACGACTTGTCTCTTACTTTCACTTAATATTTTATTTCTTTCTGTTGACTACTTTATCTCCATGATTATTGTGGTGGGCATTTCTAGCCACCTAAGCCTGCGAGGCCCATCATGGCCCATTGTCATCCTACGGACGGGCTCGGCCCTTCGACAGGGCGACACGTGTCCTCGAGAGGAGGTTGAAGATCCCGAACACGATCTTTGCTCCTGAGCGCCCCCAGGATCCTAGGGGCAGTCTCCCAACACCCCTCATCCTGTTCGGTTCAGACACTGTCTACCGAATAGGCCCTGTAGGAATCGTGCCATGGACCCACTGGCATAAGCAGCGCCCGGGTACTAGGCACCGAACAGTGGGTCCGGCTACTGAACAACAGGTCTAGCCTACCGAACAGGCAACCTGCTCGGTACCTTTCGCCCAGGAGAATCCAAGTAGCCCTTCGCCTTATCGCAACGGTTACAACGGCTACGACGCACGCGCCCCACGATCAAGTGGTGCGTTAACTATCGAGCCCCTCAACAGGCGCTGTAATGCGTAACTCCCCGCTAGGGGTGCCAACGGGCACGCCCTTTTCGGCGTCATTAGGGGACATTCCGTCCCACTCCCTCTTCACCTTCACCTATAAAAGGCTCAGGTAAACTCCATGCAAAGGTAATGCAACCTTGAGCACTCACACTCACCCTCGCGCAATTCACACACAAGAACCCCCTTTCCTTCAAGTCTCTCTAGTCCTATACTGACTTAGGCATCGGAGGCCTGATCCAGTTTTGGTGTTGCAGACTTTCGTCCGCACCGGCGTTCGTCTTCCCCATCTTCTTCAGTGGAGGCCCGTTTGGCTCAAGTCCAAACAGGAAAACACCACCACAGTTTGCGTCGTCCTCGTGTGATCGACTTGACCAGGTCGCGAGCCAGGCGCGATCGCCCCTGTCGACGTTCCTGCGTACGGAACTCCGAGGGCAGAGCACACCAGGGCCTCCAAGCCCAATTAGCCAGGCAAACCGTCCCTGGTGATCCCTCTGCGCCGGAGAGCAGCAGGCGGAGTCGTCTCGTCGACGGTCCTGCGCCCCTCCGACGCCGCAGGAGCAGCATGCAGAATCACCCCCGGCGATCGCGCCGGGCACCTTCGGCGCGTCAAACACAGGAGCGGCAAGATAATTCACCTCGCCGTTCTGCAGTGGTCCCACCTGCCCCGCGTTCCGTCGTCGGGGCTAACTCCCATAGGTCCCAGCGTGAGGAGTCCGCCCACTCCGACCAGGAGTTGGCCAAACACCTCCATCACGTCGTCGACCTCGAGCGCCGCGTTGACGTGATGATCCAGCAGGCAGAGGGCAAGGTTCCGGTGGATGAAGACTTGGACTTCCGCTCCCCGTTCATGATGGAGATCCTGGAAGCTCGGGTCTCCCCCAAGCTCCCTCTGCCCACCATTGCGCCCTACGATGGCACCACCGACCCCGTAGATCATATCCATGGCTTTGAGTCACATATGGTGTTCCACGGAGTATCAGACGCGGCCAAATGCCGGGCCTTTCCGGCCACCCTAAAGGAGACCGTGCGGGCATGGTTTGAAGCTGTAACGACCCTCCTCATACCGGTATGATTATACCAATCCCCATCGGTATGAAGAGCGTCGTCACAGTGGGATAAAACCCAACACTAGCCGATAGGTTGAAAAGTACGTGGATAGTAATTGATTACAGCGGAACTAAATAAATAACTCGACTTTTGATCCATCACCATCACACATTCCACAGTCTATATAGCGAAATAAAATGACAAGTCCACATTATTACATGATAAAAGAACTACATTGTCCAAATAATTGTCCATACAAATGACTTTATTCAAGCTATGAAAAATAAAAGTACAACTGATAATCGTTTCTCAAAAACTACTCCTCCAAAAGATCAACCTTTACTATGTCTTCCTCTAGCACAAGATACCTGTCAACCTGTACGCTGAAGCAAGAGTGAGTCCAAGGACTCAGCAAGTAAAACAAAGACTTAATCTTAAACATATTACGTTCATATTAAGCTATTTAAACACTAAAGATACATGCTATTATTTAAACTACAAGAACATACATGGAACATACTTTTAACTATCAACACATTTCTAGATCACCTAGACATGCTTATTCTATCACATGTTTATTCTAAATCATGGATACTATATTATACACTTGTACATATTCTCACACCTAACATGTAACATATCATTCATTCTCACATTAATTCATTCTTGATACATTTCTATAACTAGATCATAAAATTGGCATAGAAATGAACAACCTAACATGATGACTATTCACTTTCACATGCACTTTTCATATTTAATTTCACATTTTGCTTGCTGTTTTAATGTAAATAAATCTCATATGCATGGTTTCACATTTTATAGCATGAATTGAAGAGTTAAAACATAGTCAAGTTGATTGTTAACAATAAGCATTTATAGCATGAAATTTATACTAATTGAACATTACATCTAATATGTACCTAATATTTTTCCTTATTTTTATCACATTCATAACAACTTTACTTGCTTTTGACATGACTTAAACTCAATTACATGAATTTAGTCTTATCACACACAATCCCATTTATTTAGTAATCTCACATGCTCATTTTTCATATTACATAAAACTGATGACATATGTTGATTCACATGCACTATCTCATGAAGAGAAATAAAACACATGACATGATACTAAACATGATATTACAATTAAAGTAACTAATACATGAAATTATATGAACTTATTGCATTAACATATTAGTTTTCACAAGCAAGCACATTCTTATTAACATTAACTTTTCCCTACTTATCTCTTCACACAATCTTCAAATACTTACTCTTTCATTTTCACTTATCACATATTATGACATTTGTACTCATCACATGCCACTTTTGCATACTATTTTACACTTTATCACATTCCAATAACTTAAAACACCATGACACATAGTCCTAACTACCTATTAGAGGACACAAACCAATATCTCATACTCATAACTCATCGCATCTCATAACACATAACTTTATAACACAACTCATATCACATAACTCATATCACATACCCACCACCTAGGCAATGTAGTGGTGAATCTTGGTAACTGTGCAAACAGGGAGAAGCCCTCTCCACCCTTTCCAGTGGTACTTGTCCACCTCCGGGTTTTTCCTAATGCCTTTAGGACAAACTTTTACAATGTAGAGCTTTCCATAGGGACTTTTCTATGTACAGCTCTCAATGCCTCTAGGGTAGCAGTGTCATTCTTGGCCCAATTAGTTCACATTCACTTATTCACATTTTCACACTTTATTTACATTGTTCACATATACTAATTGATCACTTTACATATCTTATTTGTCAACTACACATGTCTCAATTAGCCTAATCATGATACTACTATTTTCAGAAATAAAACATCTTACATTACAGTCCTAAACATGCTATACATTTATTGGATTGCTCAAGATCAAATTCAACGCATTAATATGAGCATTTCTACGGTTTAACTAACAATTATACTCATGTCATCCATTAGTTCTAAATTTTTATCACAGGTTATTATCAGTAAGTATGTCACATATGAAATTTCTAGATTTTTTCGGACAGTAAACATAATTTCTACAATTAAATCTAGATTTCAGACATATTATCAAAATATCATTAAGCATGGTACACATCAACATGTTTGGCATTAACAGAACAGAACCCTAATACCAGTATTCAATCTGTCATGAAAAATTTATGAAATTTAATTCACAATAAAATCCATTTATAAGATTTAAAACATGTTCATATCATGCTCATTACTCAGTCACTAAATTTTAATAATTACATGGTTCATAGAAAATTTAGGCAACTTCATGATAAGACCTACTAACAGTATACAATCACCCATAAAAATTTCAGTACATACCTATGTCGAGAAATCATTTAAACAATGAGAGAAGATCAAAAAGCACAATTTCAGGATACTGAAGAAGTAGACGTCAAGGGATGTTGCCGTTTACTTTCAACTGTGGCATCCCTTGCCGTTAACTCAAGAACTTGACTGCAACCTATGTTGCCGTCAACTTCTTCCCAGCAGCACATACAAACATCACTCAATACAAAGGGGAAATTGGGGTTCCAGGACTTGAGGAAAAATCCATAAAAAGACTAAGACTTAAGGGGACATGTATAAGATCAGATCTAGGTTTACTTGCCTCTAACAAAAATCTATGAAGATCGAAATATGCCGATGAAGCCCTTCTCGGCCTGCCAAAAAGGGCTCAGAACTCCTTCGATCCGGTTCTTCTGTTGATGTAGACGGTCCCTCGGAGTTGGGATCTCTTCTCCTATGCATAGGCTATCCTCCAGTTGGTGTAGCTCTTCGAGAAACACCTCCAGTCGACGGATCTGGCCTTCCAAAGTTCAGCTTTTCAGCATCTCGGAGCTAGAGTTTCACCAAATGTTAAAAAGCCTTTTCCCCGGCCTAGGATGGGTATTTTATAGGCTTGGGGTTTGGGGTACACAATAGGGTAGGTTTCCTACAGGTTAGGATGGGTTTCCTAATCTGGAACCAGCCGAAACGCGAGCATTAACAATTCTGGAACTGTTATGCAGGAGGATATAGACGTCAACATCGGTTGTAGTCAACTGCACAGTTGACGTCAACATGCTGTGTGACGGCCCTCATTATACCGGTACGGTTATACCAACCCACGTCGGTATAGCGAGAGTCCTCACAGTGGGATATTTACCCAAACGATATAAACAGTTGAGATACACGCGAATATACGACAGAGTAGCGGAAGTAAAAGACAACTGTCTTCATTCATTATCATCCACATTTAACATACATGAAATTTGCAATTAACATTAAGAGCTAAAAGTTCACATAATTAAATTGATGAAAATTAAGTACACAATGTCCACACTTATACAATTTCCTCATGATTTCTAGTACAATATCACTTTTACATACTATGAAACAAAAGGGGTACAACTGCTCCAACAATCTAAACTCCGCACTCGGAGTTCATCTCTACCGTCTCCTCCACGAGAGTCTCGTCACCATCTATACCTGTACGCCGAAGCAAGAAGTGAGTCTTAAAGACTCAGCAAGCAACACTACTCATAACATACACGTATAAGTCATAGCGGTTTTTACATGCACATTCACAAATTTCAACATATGGCATGCTAGTCATTTGAAAGTTGCAACCTATCATGAAAGTTCTACAATTTAATACATGGATCATGCTTTCAGATTTCTAAGAATAAAACTCACCTATCACATGCTTTCTATTCAATTTACTCGTGAAATTTTGCTTTTAAAGAACCAAGACATGAGAGCTACCAACATGAACACTGTGCATATATATGAAGGGAAAGCACAACTAGCATGGACTTTACATGTTCTTAAGCACATACATAGACATTTTCACATGCTTTAGATTGCTGGTTTCACATGGTTTAATGGCTGTAAACCTACACATGAGAGCTACAATATTGTTTAAAACATACTATGTGAACAACCAATCATGCTATTTTGTACACGTGCTCATCAATTATCCCTAACATGGATTCTAGACATTTTTGCACATATAAACATGATGATAACACATGAGATTACTGATTTCACAGGTTTCAGATTTGTCTCACATGATCTCAATGTCATATTCTCACATTTTTAGTTCACATCTTCTTACACATGTTTCCAATTCACATGGTTGCTTTTACACATACACATTTCACGTTGTTCACCTACACATCAACACATGAACACATACACATTACACATTTTAGGTGCCGTGACACATAGTCCAAACCACCAAAGAAGGACATATACACATCACATTTCACATAGACGCCATCTAGGCATTCCAATGGCGACTCTTGGACTGCGCAGACCGGGAGAACAAGTCTCCACCCTAACCAGTGGTACTTGTCCACCTCCAGGATTTCCCCCTAATGCCCTTAGGGTCACTTACACATTGAACTTTCTCAGGTGGACTTTTCCCTGATACAGTTCCACTGCCCTCTACGGAAGCAGTGTCACATCGGCACAGTTACATTTACACATTTTACCGATTTACACATGGTTTTACACATATCATTTTTCATCTCATTCACTTTCTCACTCACATGCATATCTCTATTTTCCTGACATGACACTACAGATTTCAGGAGTTAACACACAGTAATTCACAATCAGGTTGGGTTAAATGATATCTAATCATTTGCGATGACATGCATAAATTTTTACATTTCACATGGAAAAGTACATAACTCCTTATATACTTGTCCAAACAACCTGAAATTTTAGCCACATGCTATTTTCGAGTTCAAGATCATACATTCAATTTTTCAGATTTTTCTGAGCTAAGTGGAATTTACAGAAAATCAAATACCTATTTAGCATGCTATTCATAATTTAAGTTGACATGGAGCTTAACACCATCATACATTTTTGCCACTTACTGTCTGAACAGAGACTACTGTTATATGCATGATCTGAAAATACATAATTTCCCTAAATCATACAACCATAGATCGATCACAACAATTCTTTCTTGCATGCCTTTTTATTTATCAAACTGAAATTAATAGCAATTTATGCAAGCATGGACAATTTATCAAAATTTGAGCACACATATCCTAATCCACTAACTTCATGATCTGACAGAACTTAGGGCACTCAGACTAGTCCTAATCATAAAACATGGATTGGCAAGAATCATCAACAATTCATGCTTGAAATTTAATGGGATAAAATCTCTAACATTTACCACCACACATCATAACACATCCACACACCACATTTACCAATATACATAGTGTATAGGGTTATCCATATATCCTCATCACGGAAAACCCATCGAAAATAATCGTATAGGAGGGCAGAACAGTTTACTGTTCTGTCCAGATGAACTTGGCGGCGGTCTCTGGCCGCTAATTCAAAGTTAGCGGCATAGTCGATGGACGCCAATCATGATCTCAGCGTCTAGGGACCTTGCCGTTAATGCAGGTCTGTGCAGAACACAGACCCGAGCTCTCAAGATAGGGTGAATGTGAGGGTCAAGGACACGAAGAAAAATACACAAAAATATTAAAACCGTCCTAGACTCATACGGGAACCTTATGGTAGGGTCACTTGCCTTTAGGAAATTGCTCCAATGGATCTAAATGCTCGGAGAAGCTCTCCTTGGGCAGTCCCAAGAAGTTCAGAAATGTCCTCCAAGATCTCCTCCCTCCGGGCTCCTGGATGATCTCCACAGCAAGGAAATGTCGGGGAGGCTTTCCTCGATGATCCTTCTTGCCTCCAGTTGCAGTGGAACGCTAGACAACGCTTCAGAAGCTCGGATTTTGGGCTGCAAGGATGGGGTTTTCTCACAGCTCAGAAGCTAGGGTTTTTCTCCTCTTGTTTCTCTCTTGCAAAGGGTGAAGAGAGGGTTGGGGAAGGAAGATCCGGGTTCAGACATACGGGGAGGCCTCTCTCCCACTCACAGGGTGACAAGATGGCTCTCAGAGCCGTTGGGGACAGCTCCCCAATGGGTGAGCTTCCTTGTTTCCAGAATTTCTGGCTCTGCAACGCATGCAGGTCAGAGAAATCAGCGTCCACATCGTTAGACACCAGGATTAGTGTTGGCGTCCATGGGTGGACGCTGACACCTCCTCGACGTCCTGGTATTGACGCCAACCTGGCCTTCGGCCAGAACTCTAAATCATGCAGAAAACTATGCATGCCATGCATATATACATGCAATATGTATATGGTAATGTATCCATACTATCACCATTCAATACATGCATTATTTACATCTAATATAAACACATGCACACGTAATTATACTAATTAATACGTACGTAAATATGTATATACATACACAAGCACTAATATACACACACAAATACAAATAATGCGACGGAAATTCGAGGGCCTTACATGCTGGCCGCCAACAGGAGGGTTGGTGTCCAGGGGGTGGCCGCCCACTGTGGGTTGGCGTCCAGGTCCTGGCCGCCCACTGCACAGTGCAGTGAAAACCCTGCCAAACCCTAAAATAAAGGCATAAATGCACTAAAATAATTTAGTATATGTAAAAATAATTACATATATCTTTACGACATATAGTACTTACATTATATAATATTTAATTAAATGCAACTTACACTAATCATAATTAAGGATAATATGCGTCAATAATATACATATATGCACATATACGTACACATTACATAATTACATACATTATGCATGAACCTATGATTGAAATGTGTTCATTATTAGTTAAATATTGCATGCACATTATCATTCAAGTACCTTACGCACCATAAATAATTTAACATGCTTAAAATAGATAGATTTCATTTAAACAAGATTAGCATATGTATGTATACATATACACATTCATGATACCAACAACAAGCATAAAATAATTAAATACAATGGGTATATCAATCATTAAATAATTAATACACATTTTAAATATACATTGCATGCACGTAAATAAACTCATAATTATTTA
The DNA here is from genome assembly GCA_014218235.1 of Colocasia esculenta. Taxonomy (NCBI): domain Eukaryota; kingdom Viridiplantae; phylum Streptophyta; class Magnoliopsida; order Alismatales; family Araceae; genus Colocasia; species Colocasia esculenta. The sequence continues at coordinate 119,463,392 of CM024755.1, read as the reverse complement.
CAAAATGCATGATAATACTTTCTTACTATGTGTACAACACGTACAATATGCATGAGATCTACATACACTGATAGCTAGCTAATGCATGCACATTATATATATTTATACTTGTACTAAATTAACTCTCACGTACTTACATGATCCACAGCAAAACTTACCTATCTCATGCATAATGCTATTTAAGTACTATTTATATACTGTAGATGATTTAATGTACATAGAATTAGATAGGCAAATATCACATGCATAAGATAACATACATATGCACATATGTATTTCATATATTTATGCACAACATCCATGGAATAGATAGTTCAATATGCACTTCAAGATTTAGATAGTACATGCATAATATCATTAAGACGCAGTATGGAATAAGTTAGCTAAGAATAATCTATACAACAAAAGAAATTCTTGCATGCACACACTTGAATTATCATATGCATAAATATACACACATATACAACATGGTTATGTATATTATACATGAAATAGATAAATACAACATGCACATCGGTAATTAGATTAACATGCATAATATTACTTAAGTATTATATGCCTAGGATTTTAGTATACATAATATACACAAATTAGTTAATTACCTATTTTCACATGAGATATCATATATATATATATATATATATATATGTGCATGTGTTCATGAGAAGTATAAAATTATAATAGACACAATGAAATACACATACTATGCACACAACAAGTAAATACTCGCACACAATATAAAAAGAATAAAAATTTGGGGTATCACACTCTCCTCCCTTTGAAAAAGATCTTCGTCCTCGAAGATCGAATCAAGTACCTGTGGTGACGTCGCCGAGGTCATCTCTTGCTAATCCCTGCTCCTTTATGGCTGTTGATGAAACATCTCTTGGAACGAACTCCGTCTTCAGGTTCGGACACTCCTTAAGCCGATGATCCTTGCTGCCACATCTAAAGCATCTTCCTTCCATTCGCCAACATGCATTCCCGCCATGACGCTTCCCACAATGAATGCACTCGGGCTTCTCGTTGCCTGATGCCATGGTGTATTGCTGACCTTCCATGAGTTTCTTTTTCTTCCTTTCTTGCCTTTGGAATGGATTTGGTGCTTCCTCCTTCTGAGTTTCATTTCCCCCTTGATATGATTCCACTTTATTCTCTTGCTTATTTGCCATGCCAAGAACTTCTTCCAAAATACGGGGATCAAGCTCCAGAAGCCTCACTTTCATTGATGGTTTGAGTCCTTTCACGAAATTCTTTAGCTTGCAGTTCTGCTCATACCTCCTAGACTGAGTACTACATCTACCACGTCCAGCCATATCCTGCAAATAATTAATTTAGTTAGAATCTAGGTTACTAAATCCTAGCTATTTTTTTTCTTAACTATCTTCCATTCATTATTAATAATTATATGGACAATTTCCTATAAAGACTTTACAATATTGTGGTGATGATGGTCTATCCAAGTACAATCTCAACCTTTGGCTCTGATACCATCTCTGTAACGACCCTCCTCATACCGGTACGATTATACCAATCCCCGTCGGTATAAAGAGCGTCATCACAGTGGGATAAAACCTAACACTAGCCGATGGGTTGAAAAGTACGTGGATAGTAATTGATTACAGCGGAAATAAATAAATAACTCGACTTTTGATCCATCACCATCACACATTCCACAGTCTATATAGCGAAATAAAATGACAAGTCCACATTATTACATGATAAAAGAACTACATTGTCCTAATAATTGTCCATACAAATGACTTTATTCAAGCTATGAAAAATAAAAGTACAACTGATAATCGCTTCTCAAAAACTACTCCTCCAAAAGATCAGCTGTAAGGCCCTCGAATTGTTTGTCATTTTGTTTCTATTTATGTGAATTCATGGTTGTGTGTAACTTGTAAATGTATATATATATGGATATCTATATACAATATTAGCTAGTTGTACTTATGTATGCATCTGTATCTTAATTGTAAATATTGTATGTTTGCATGTGGTAGTAGTGTATACACCATGGTATTTATATTGCATGGATATACATATAGTGTAAACATGATTTTCTGCATGTTTTAAGCTCTGGCCGAAGAGCAAATTGGCGTCAACATGGATGGACGTCCATAAAGAGTCAACGTCCATGTCGATGGACGCCAACACTAAAGTAGACGGCTATCTATGTGAACGTCTACTTCTCTGATTCTCTGTGCGCAGTAGACCCCGAAATTCCAGGGGCAAGCAAGCTCACCGATTGGGGAGATGTCCCCAACGGCTCTCAGCCCTCCCATCAGACCCTACGGGATATCCCAAGCCATTTCCTATAAACCTTCCTCTCCTTGCAACCTGAAAGACCCTCTCTTAGCTCCTTGCAAAGGGAGAAGGATCCCCTAGCTGAACTGAAGAAGAACTGAACTTTGGGAGCTCAGATCCGGCGATTTGAAGCTGCTTCCGGCGAGGCATTGCAACTGGAAGATAGCTTGGGCATAGGGGAAGGCTTCCCCGACCTTGGACTGGAGGCTACATCATCATAGAACCCGAAGCAAGAGGATCTTGGAGGCTTCTTGGCACTGCCCAAGGATAGCTTCAGCAGCCATTTAGACCCCTTTGGAGATTTTTCTAAAGGCAAGTAACCCATCCCCGTAGCCCATGTATGTGTCCAGTAGGTTTTAAAGATTTTATGAGATTTTCCTCGTATCCTGGATCCTCACATTCACCCATTCTTCAGAGCTCGGTCTGTGTTTTTGCACAGACAGGAGCTTGACGGCAAGAGCTCTTGCCGTCAAGATCCTAAGTTGGCGGCAGACGATGCTGCCATTAACAGCTCTAAACGGCCAGACGTTGCCGTTAAGTTCTTCAGGACAGAACATGAAACTGTTCTGCCTTATATACCTAATTTCTGAAGTTTTGCGCATGAGGATATAGTGTAAATTCTACATGATACGTAATGTAGTTAATAGAATGTGTTGTGAATGGTTGATGAATTTCTGTAAATGATGCGAATTATTACATTTACTTGAAATGCATGTTAGATAAGGTCCTGAACATGTAGACCTTTGTTTACGTAGTCCATGTGAAATTTTGATAATCCCAAAATTTTCAGGTGATGTATATGTATGTCAGACCCTGTCCCAAAAATCCGAGAATTTTTCCATGACCATGCTAATTGTTGAAATTTCCGCATTGAAAATAGAGGGCATGTGTAGGTTAGTCAAAAATTTCCAGTAAATTATGTAATGTGCAATAAATTTGGATAAAATTTCTGTGATAACATTCATGTTAGATACAGGTCTGAAAACTATCAAATCTGATAATTATGTTGTGCTTCCATGATAATTGAATTAATTGCGGCATGTGGATGAGTATTTCATTTTCTGTAAATTATATGTAATTCAGAAAAATGTGAAAAATTGCATGTGTGGTTTGAAACCTGAAAACAGTGCGTGGTTAAATTTTCATGAAATTTGGGTAACAGTAGGTTATGCTGTGAAATTTCCATGTGAAATTGAATGGTTTATGCATGCTTAACGTAATTAGGGTTGATTAGGTGTTCCCAACCTGATTAGTGTAAATTTTGAAGTGTTTGAACCCTGTCAACAGTAGTACCATGATTTAGGAAAAACTGAACCATGTGTTAATGACAAAACTATAAGTGATGTGTCATATTGTGTAATATGTGTGTGTTAAAAACCGAAATGTGTAAAATATGCTGTGTGTGACACTGCTTCCATAGAGGGCTGTGGAACCGTACCGTGCAAAAGTCCCAACGGGAAGGTTCAATGTGTAAATCCTATGGGCATTAGGATGAAATCCTGGAGGTGGACAAGTACCATTGGTTAGGGTGGAGAGTTCTTCTCCCGGTCTGCGCAGTCCAAGAGTCGTCACTGTGTTGCCTAGGTGGCGTCTATGTGTTATGTGTTATGTGTATGTGATGTGTCCTTCTAATGGTGGTTTGGACTATGTGTCACGACATCTAATGTGAAATGTGAATGTGAATATGTGTAAATTGTGTAGTGTGAACATGTATATGTGTAATGTGTAAAAGTGAACCATGTGAATGTGTAAATGTGTGACCATGTGATATAAGTGTGTTAGAGTGAAAATTTGTAATTCATGTTATGAAATTATTAAGTTCATGTCAAAACAGCAACCTTCATATGTTTATGATGATGCCTTACATGTACAAGAATGTGTAGAAACCATGTTAGGAGTTCTTCTTTTAGATGTGTGTGAGATTCCATGCTTAGAAGGTTACCCGGTTAGCTTAAATGTAAAATGTTAGCTCTCATGTGAAGGGATGAGTAGAAAGCATGTGATAGGTATTTGGTTTTGAGATGGCATGAATCATGTATCATGTGTTGTGAAGTTGTAGAAATACCATGATAGGTTGTTTATTTTATTGTCTCAACCATGTTATATGTTTGATTTAATGAATTTGAGAGTAGAACTTACATGTGATATATGCATGTGTGACGTGTATGGAGTTTACTTGCTGAGTCTTTTAGACTCATTCCTTGCTTCGGCGTACAGGTTTAGCAGGTGACCCCACTCCTTTGGAGGAGACCGCGGAGAGCGACTCCGAGCGAGGAGAGTAGCTTTGTGGAGTCACCATAATTGTACTTGCTTTCATAGTATGTAATTGAGGCATTGTAATTGAAACATTATGAAATTGTGGACAAGCTTTGTATTTTGGAATTAATTTTTATTATGTGGACTTTAGCTCTTTAATTCACTATATCGATCATGTATGGTTAAATGTGGATGATGAAATGAAAGACAGTAGTTCTTTTCTTCCGCTACTCTGTATTTATATTTGTGTACATCTCGATCGTATGATAGTGTTGGGTAAACGTCCCACTGTGATGACGTTCGTTATACCGATGTGGATTGGTACAATCATACCGGTATAAAGAGGGTCGTCGCAGAGATTGGTATCAGAGCGACCGATTGAGATAGTACATAAATATACATAAGTCATCATCCTCATTACATGCTAAATCTTTATAGAATTGTCCACATGTGTAGAATTGATTAATAATGAATGGAAAATAGATAAGAAAATGGTTAGGAGTAAATTAACATAGCTCTAATAGTGGCTGAAATTCATTGCAGCCATGGCTTCGCGTGGTAGACGTGGCGGTGCTCCTGCTCGTGAGGGCGAGCAGAGGCGTGAGGAGCAGGCTGAGCAGCAGGTCCCGGCACCTCAGGGTCCTATACTTCCCCCACCGCTGCCAGTGGATTATGGAGTGTTCATGCAGGGTCTAGTGCAGGCCATGCAGACGCAGGCCCACACCCAGGCTGCACTCCAGGCCCAGTTGGAGGCTCAGGTTCGAATAATGAAACAAAGAGTAGTCTGCTTTATTTAATGGCATGATGTTGTGTTGAATATGTGTTGCTTATTGTTTGTTGTAGCAGGCTCAAATTCCAGCTCAGGACCATGGTGGACCTTCCATCATGGAAATATTCAAGAGGATGTTGTCACCCTCTTTTAAGGGGGAGAGCGACCCATTGCTAGCTGAAAACTGGATGAGGGAGATCGAGAAGATCTTCTAGGCTGTTAGGTGTGCGGACGAGGATAAGGTTACTTTGGCCACCTATATGCTACAGGTATGTGTTAGTTTTCTATGCTGTATACCCTGTTAAGTTAGAGTTGTTTAGTGTGGTGCTTATGAAGGTTGTGTTGTAGGAGAGAGCTGATGTGTGGTGGGCTTCCTTACTGCGTACCCGATTCGAGGACGGAGCTATTGACGTGGCTTGGGACGAGTTTGTGAGGCTCTTTCGGGCCAAGTTCATCCCCGAGCATGTCCAGGACAGGATGGAGCAAGAGTTCCTCTCCTTGACTCAGGGCTCCATGACCGTGGTTGAGTATGAGGCCAGGTTTGCAGAGTTATCTAAATATGCACCTCATATCGTGACAGATGAGCGCAGGAAAGCAAAGAAATTCGTGATGGGCCTGAAGCCATCACTGAGAACGAGACTAGTGGCATCTGACCATCGTACCTTGGACGAGGCCCTTAGCGTTGCTTGTAGGCAGGAGGGTGAAATGGAGCAGTATCTCGAGGAGAAGAAGGCTTCACAAAAGAGGCCTGCAGCTACGTTCTAGCGGTAGGACAAGAGGAAAGCAGTGTACCAGGCACCGCAGCGTCCAGTAACAACCAGTAGTGCACAAGTACCTTCTCAATGTTCCCCTGGTGTGAAGAAGGAGTGTCCCCATTGCGGGAAGACACATGGTGGTACGGAGTGTTGGATGGTAGCGGGAAAGTGCTTGAAGTGCAGAAGCAGCGACCACAAGATCAAGGATTGTCTGAGACTTCAGTAGGGAGTCCAGCGCGGAGCGCCAGCCCCAGCAGCGGTAGCAGCAGCAGCGCCATCTACAGGAAGACCAGGAAGGCCTCGAGCCCCAGCTCGAGTGTTTGCCCTAGCACGAGAGGATGCTGAGTAGGCGGAGCATGTCACTGAAGGTATGGTTTTACTTCTAGGTGTGCATGCTCGGGTTTTGTTCAATACGGGTGCCACTCACTCGTTCATTTCGAGCGGTTCGCTAGGCAGTTAGCTCTAGAGTCAGCCATAGAGTCTGAGGAGTTAGAGGTCCCTTTGTCTGTGCACACACCTGCGGGTACGGTATCGACTAGGAAGTGTATTCCATCGTTACCTGTGTGCATTGAGGATAGAGTCCTAGATAGGTGTTTCTTCTTGCTAAAGATGAAGGACTATGATGCTATTCTTGGTTTGGATTGGCTAGAGGAGCACTATGCGTTAGTAGATTGTCGTGGAAAGAGGATTGTTTTCTGCATTCCTGGTGAGGACGAGTTCTCTCATCCCTTGTCAAGGAACTTGGCGGGAAAGTTAGTCATCTCTGCCATGAAGGCGATGCGCATGGTAAACAAGGGTTGTGACACTTTTCTTGCCAGCTTAGTATTAGTACCCGAGGCTGGTGAGTCACCTACTCTTGCAGAGATCGAGGTAGTGCAAGATTTTCCAGACGTCTTTCTTGATGATTTGTCTGGATTACCACCGGATAGAGAGATAGGGTTCACCATAGAGTTGCTTCCGGGCACCTCTCCTATCTCGAAGGCTCCATATCGGATGGCACCTGCGGAGTTAGCCGAGTTAAGGAAGCAGTTGCAAGAGTTGCTAGATAAGGGATTTATTCGCCCTAGTGTTTCCCCTTGGGGCGCACCTGTCTTATTTGTAAAGAAGAAGGATGAATCACTTAGGTTATGCATCGATTATAGGAAGCTAAACCAAGTGACAGTGAAGAACAGGTATCCCTTACCTCGTATTGATGATTTGTTTGACCAGTTGCAAGATGCATCAGTCTTTTCTAAGATTGATTTGCGATCTGGTTATCATCAGTTGAAGATTCGGAGTGAGGATGTGTCCAAGACAGCATTTAGATCCCGTTATGGAAATTATGAATTTTTGGTTCTTCCTTTCGGATTGACCAACGCCCGTGCAGCGTTCATGGATCTCATAAACCGGGTGTTTAGGCCTTATTTAGATAGCTTTGTTGTAGTGTTTATTGATGATGTGATGGTCTACTCTCCGGATGAGGCCACACACCGTCAGCATTTGAGGGTAGTGTTAGAGGTTCTCCGTGAGCACAAGCTGTATGCTAAATTTAGCAAGTGCGATTTCTGGTTGCGAGAGGTTCATTTCCTCGGGCATGTTATCTCCGGTGCTGGTGTAGCAGTTGATCCAGCAAAGGTCCAGGAAGTTATGGATTGGGAGACCCCCAAGACCCCTTCGGAGATTCGTAGTTTTCTTGGTTTGGCTGGTTACTATCGGCGATTCATTGAGGGATTTTCCTCCATTGCCGCCCCATTGACTCAGCTTACCAGAAAGGGAGTGAAGTTTGTCTGGTCCGAGAAGTGTGAGAGTAGTTTTCAATTGTTGAAGACTAAGCTCACGTCAGCTCCGGTGTTAGTCTTGCCGAGCGGTGTAGAGGGTTTTGCTATCTACACGGATGCGTCTCGGATTGGCTTAGGCTGTGTGCTAATGCAGCAAGGAAGGGTAGTGGCATATGCTTCTCGTCAGTTGAAGGAGCATGAGAAGAACTATCCGACCCATGATTTGGAGCTTGCGGAAGTGGTTCATGCACTAAAGATCTGGAGACACTATCTTTATGGTGTCAGATTTGAGGTGTTCACCGACCACAAGAGCTTGAAGTATCTTTTCTCCCAAAAGGAATTAAACCTGAGGCAGAGAAGATGGATTGAGTTCTTGAAGGACTATGACTTCGACCTTCAGTATCACCCTGGGAAGGCGAATGTCGTAGCTGATGCCCTGAGTAGGAAGAGACCATTTCTCCAGCAGGACTGGAAGATGTTGGAGGATGCGGCTTGCGCGTTGACTGAGTTAGAGCCATCGCTATGCCAGACTTTTGTAGCTCAGTTATCTCTTAGGTCCTCAGTTTTGGATGAGGTGATCGAGCAGCAAAAAGCCGACCCTAGACTCCAAGAGTTAGTGGGCAAGGCAGGCATTGCTCGTGATGAGGACGGTGTGATTAGGTTTCATCACCGTGTCTGTGTCCCTGATTTGGTAGATGTCCGTGAGCATGTGTTAGCGGAGGCTCATAGATCGCGATTCTCTATTCATCCGGGTAACACTAAGATGTACCAGGATTTGAAGAGGTCCTTTTGATGGTCGGGCATGAAGAGGGATGTGGCGGATTATGTGTCCCGATGTCTAGTGTGTCAGCAAGTGAAGGCCGAGCGACAGCGACCATCTGGCCTTATGCAGAAGATGGAAATCCCAGTGTGGAAGTGGGAAGCTGTCACTATGGACTTTGTTACGGGTTTGCCTCGATCTAGACGGGGTAATGACTCGATTTGGGTGGTTGTGGATAGGTTCTCAAAGACTGCACATTTCTTGCCTATGAAGAAGAAGCAGTCAATAGAGAGTTTGGCTAGATTGTATGTTAGTAGCGTTATTAAATTGCATGGTGTGCCGAAGTCGATCATTTCGGATCGAGATCTGAGATTTACTTCGAGGTTGTGGAAGGGTCATCAGTATGCCTTAGGTTCGGAGCTGAAGCTCAGTTCGGCATTTCATCCCCAGACAGATGGACAGTCTGAGAGGACTATCTAGACGCTTGAGGATATGCTGAGGGCGTGTGTGCTGGATTGGAAGGATGATTGGGAGCGTCATCTACCTCTAGTGGAGTTCGCATACAACAACAGCTTCCATGCGAGCATTGGTATGGCTCCATTTGAGGCATTGTATGGAAGGCCTTGCAGATCTCCTTTATGTTGGGAGGAGACCGGCGATAGGCAGTTGATCGGTCCGGAGTTAGTTCAGGAGACTTCGTATAAGATTCAGTTGATTAGGAGGAGGCTTGTTGCGGCGCAGGATAGGCAGAAGAGCTACGCCGACAACAAAAGGAAGGATTTGGAGTTAGAGGAGGGTGAGCATGTCTTTTTGAAGATTTCACCTACTCGAGGTGTTGTTAGGTTTGGCAGGCATAGCAAGTTAAGCCCTAGATTCATTGGCCCGTATGAGATTCTCAGACGATTGGGCAGCGTGGCATATGAGCTAGCTTTACCCCCAGCTTTAGCTAGTGTTCATCCTGTTTTCCATGTTTCTATGCTCAGGATGTATGTCCGAGATCCATCTCATGTGATTAGTCACGAGCCAGTGGAGATTCAGCCAGACCTGTCGTATGTGGAGCAACCAGTAGCTATTCTTGATCGGAAGGTTCAGCATCTCCGGAACAAGAGTATTGCGTCGGTGAAAGTTCTATGGCGGAACTTCTCGCGAGAGGAGGCTACTTAGGAGCTTGAGGATGCGATGAAGAAGAAATATCCCCTTTTGTTGAGTAGTTTTGTTTAAACTTCGAGGACGAAGTTTCCTTAAGGGGGAGAGGGTGTAAGGCCCTCGAATTGTTTGTCATTTTGTTTCTATTTATGTGAATTCATGGTTGTGTGTAACTTGTAAATGTATAAATATATGGATATATATATACAATATTAGCTAGTTGTACTTATGTATGCATGTGTATCTTAATTGTAAATATTGTATGTTTGCATGTGGTAGTAGTGTGTACACCATAGTATTTATATTGCATGGATATACATATAGTGTAAGCATGATTTTTTGCATGTTTTAAGCTCTGGCCGAAGAGCAAATTGGCGTCAACATGGATGGACGTCCATAAAGAGTCAACGTCCATGTCGATGGATGCCAACACTAAAGTAGACAGCCATCTATGTGGACGTCTACTTCTCTGATTCTCTGTGCACAGTAGACCCCAAAATTTCGGGGGCAAGCAAGCTCACCGATTGGGGAGATGTCCCCAACGGCTCTCAGCCCTCCCATCAGACCCTACGGGATATCCCAAGCCATTTCCTATAAACCATCCTCTCCTTGCAACCTGAAAGACCCTCTCTTAGCTCCTTGCAAAGGGAGAAGGAAACCCTAGCTGAACTGAAGAAGAACTGAACTTTGGGAGCTCAGATCCGGCGATTTGAAGCTGCTTCCGGCGAGGCATTGCACCTGGAAGATAGCTTGGGCATAGGGGAAGGCTTCCCCGACCATGGACTGGAGGCTACATCATCATAGAACCCGGAGCAAGAGGATCTTGGAGGCTTCTTGGCACTGCCCAAGGAGAGCTTCAACAGCCATTTAGACCCCTTTGGAGATTTTTCTAAAGGCAAGTAACCCATCCCCGTAGCCCATGTATGTGTCTAGTAGGTTTTAAAGATTTTATGAGATTTTCCTCGTGTCCTGGATCCTCACATTCACCCACTCGGTCTATGTTTTTGCACAGAAAGAAGCTTGACGGCAAGAGCCCTTGCCGTCAAGATCCTAAGTTGGCGGCAGACGATGCTGCCGTTAACAGCTCTAAACAGCTAGACGTTGCCGTTAAGTTCTTCAGGACAGAACATGAAACTGTTCTACCTTATATACCTAATTTCTGAAGTTTTGCGCATGAGGATATAGTGTAAATTCTACATGATACGTAATGTAGTTAATAGAATGTGTTGTGAATGGTTGATGAATTTCTGTAAATGATGCGAATTATTACATTTACTTGAAATGCATGTTAGATAAGGTCCTGAACATGTAGACCTTTGTTTACGTAGTCCATGTGAAATTTTGATTGTCCCAAAATTTTCAGGTGATGTATATGTATGTCAGTCCCTGTCTCGAAAATCCGAGAATTTTTCCATGACCATGCTAATTGTTGAAATTTCCGCATTGAAAATAGAGGGCATGTGTAGGTTAGTCAAAAATTTCCAGTAAATTATGTAATGTGCAATAAATTCGGATAAAATTTCTGTGATAACATTCATGTTAGATACAGGTCTGAAAACTATCAAATCTGATAATTATGTTGTGCTTCCATGATAATTGAATTAATTGCGGCATGTGGATGAGTATTTCATTTTCTGTAAATTATATGTAATTCAGAAAAATGTGAAAAATTGCATGTGTTGTTTGAAACCTGCAAACAGTGCGTGGTTAAAGTTTCATGAAATTTGGGTAACAATAGGTTATGTTGTGAAATTTGCATGTGAAATTGAATGGTTTATGCATGCTTAACGTAATTAGGGTTGATTAGGTGTTCCCAACCTGATTAGTGTAAATTTTGAAGTGTTTGAACCCTGTCAACAGTAGTACCATGATTTAGGAAAAACTGAACCATGTGTTAATGACAAAACTATAAGTGATGTGTCATATTGTGTAATATGTGTGTGTTAAAAATCAAAATGTGTAAAATGTGTCATGTGTGACACTGCTTCCATAGAGGGCTGTGGAACCATACCGTGCAAAAGTCCCCACGGGAAGGTTCAATGTGTAAACCTTATGGGCATTAGGATGAAATCCTGGAGGTGGACAAGTACCACTGGTTAGGGTGGAGAGTTCTTCTCCCGGTCTGCGCAGTCCAAGAGTCGTCACTGTGTTGCCTAGGTGGCGTCTATGTGTTATGTGTATGTGATGTGTCCTTCTAATGGTGGTTTGGACTATGTGTCACGGCATCTAATGTGAAATGTGAATGTGAATATGTGTAAATTGTGTAGTGTGAACATGTATATGTGTAATGTGTAAAAGTGAACCATGTGAATGTGTAAATGTGTGACCATGTGATATAAGTGTGTTAGAGTGAAAATTTGTAATTCATGTTATGAAATTATTAAGTTCATGTCAAAACAGCAACCTTCATGTAACGGCCCCGGCGCCCGGGTCCCCGGCTCCTACCAAGGATCCGACCGTCGGCACCGCCGTCCACGGGTCCGGAGACCCGGAAGGGCTAACGGATCGGTCTAACGAGATATGTGACGGAAAGTAAATAACGACAACTGTACTAAAGATGTACCAACTAGTGCAAGAAGAAGTCTAACACAACGTGCAAGTCTAGTACAAGTCCCAAAGTAGTAAAAGTACAAGTGCAGAACGGAAAAGGAATAACACATCCCTTAGGGGCATACCCCGAGGGTGAAGTACAGAACTGGGGGAAACACTGCCACTAGAGACGCCGACTACTGCGGGCCCATCTCCTCGCTACGCCGCGAAGGGAACTGCTGTGAAGTCTCACCTGCAAAACAGGGAGTGAGCTTCACGAAGAAGCCCAGTAGGGACTACCAATCTCCCACTGGTTCCACAAGCATATAGACTAGTGTGATAATTAAATAAAGCAGTAAAGTCTAGTCTACTAAACAGAGTAAAGAGCGGAAGCGTGAAAGAACTACACAGTCGTCGGTCTAAGCCACTCGGCGGGACCGGTAAACCCGTGTAAACCAAGGTACCATAAGAACCCAGCTGCAAACACAGACAGCGAACTGCCTGGACAAGTACACTAGCTACAGTACACTACTCTAGTCAGCTGGTCAGGTGCGCCACGCGTCTTACCCTCGACCTGTTGGACCTTTTGGTATGGCAGCAAGGTAGCCTAGAGGGGGGGTGAATAGGTTTTTCTGCAATCTGAAATAGAAACTTAAACACAGAAATTAATACTTGAAGGTTTGGTTAGTTTAGTGTGATAAGGAGTAGCAGTGCGGAAGCAAAAGAACAATCACACAAAGGACACAGGAGATTTATCCTGGTTCGGCCCTTCCCACATGGAAGTCCTACGTTCAGTCCCCAAGCAAACTCTTGGGATTTTACTAACCGAAGGTACAGTCCCCCTCAAGGACACTACAACACCCTGGATACCCCACCAGGTCTTCTTCTCTTTCCCGGGCAAGAAGGCAGCCCACTTATTTTCTAGGCTCAGAAGCAAACCTACTTCTTTTACAGGTTCAGAAGTAAACCTCCTAGAACAAACCCCAGTGCGGTTCTGCTAGACTTTAACCCCCAGCTAGGTTACACACTATATACAGTCCTACAGCTGGACTCAGATCTTTCTTAGAAAGATCAGATTGAGAAGCTTTACAAGATTAACACTTGTGTAAAGCTCACAGTCCCAGACTCTCCCCAGATATACAATGAGCTCGGAGAGAAAACAGAAGAGAGAAAAGAAAGCAATAGTGCTTGAATGCTTGGATGCTTGAAAGCTTGAATGCTTCTGCTGGGCTCAGGCTCTTTCTCTCTTTCGTTGAGTGTATGTGTCGTTGAGGTTCTTCTCACAGTTGTACACTCCTTCAAAGATGTTCAGGAAAGGGCTCTGCCTTTTTCTTCAGCCATGCTTCATCTTTTATATAAGGATTCTTTGAACAGATCCGTTGAAGAGATAGCCGTTTGAGTTTTGGATCCGTTGGAGTTCTGACCGTTGCTTATCTTCTCTTCATTTGTCTTAATCAGACTCTTGTGGTCTTCGAGGTCTGTAAGCATAGAAGAGAGTGTTAGCATAGAAGAGTGTTTTATGATAAACTGTGCATATCACTGTGTTTCTGCTAATATGCTGAAAATAGTAGTTCATATCTATTTGACAAGACTCTGAAATATGCATGTAGCTTTTTTTTTTGTCAGAAGATATTTGACTTTTCATTTAAGCGCCAAGCATATTTGAAATATAAAGGCAATCTGAGTTTGATCAGAATCCATGAAGAAATCGTTATGAGCATGACTTATGAAATCGTTATGTGAAGAGTCGTTGCTCATTTATAAAGAAATCGATGTGATTATTTATGAAATCGTTATGCAAGCAAATCGTTATGATCTTATGAAGAAATCGATGTGGAAACTTATGAAATCGTTATGAGATCGATTTCTTAACAAATCGTTATGAATTCTTAAGGAGTCGATGTGATCACTTATCAAATCGTTATGAAAGTAAATCGTTGTGATCACCTGAAGAAATCGATGTGATCACTTATGAAATCGTTATGAAAGTAAATCGTTGTGATCACCTGAAGAAATCGATGTGATCACTTATGAAATCGTTATGGTATCGACTTCTTAACAAATCATTTCGGTCACTTAAGGAATCGTTATGGGAACGACTTCTTATCAAATCAATGCGCTCAAAGAAGAAATCGTTATGGCCACTTATCAAATCGTTATGGCATCGACTTCTTAGCAAATCGTTGCGCTTACAGAAGAAATCGTTGCGAACACTTATAAAATCGTTATGGCATCGATTTCTTAGCAAATCGTTGTAGCGCTTGTTACTTTGGCACTTTAAACAGAAATCGATGTATATGAGTTAGACATCGACTTTATCATTTTAGTGCGCCATATTGCATCAATGTGAGACTCAGCATTTTGCTATGAGATTGATGCGACACAGATGAAACAAAAATATCCATGAGACTCATCATCTGTTAAAGAGATTGATGCAACACAGATGAAGCAAAAATATTTATGAGTACCTATATTTTATTATCATCTAAATGCATCATATATTTTGTTATCACTAAAATACCAAGATCACAGATAACCATAGAGTGGTTCAACAATCTCCCCCTTTTTGGTGATGACAAAATTTATGCGAATTTTCTGAATGATAAAAAATTTAAGCTGAAAATTTAAGCAGAAAATTCATAGAGCATACTTACTCTCCCCCTTTTTGTCAATAACCCAAAAAGATCTTACCGTGTATCTCCTTCATTTTGAGAGAGTTTCTTACCATAGAGAGGTTCAAACTTTTCTCCCCTTTACTCTTTGCTCCCCCTTAATCATAGCTGCCCCTTAAAGAGAGGCTCTATCACTGCCTTGAGCACCCTTTGTTTTTTATGCTCCAAGGCTTCCCTGCAAACAACTCATTCAGATGTAGGTACCCAAAACTTTTTGGGTCCTTGATGGTTAGAGGTATGAAAGTATCCTTTCGGAATCCAAACTAAGTGCTTGGTTGTGCAGGTGTTTACAGTGTGTCCTAGTTTATTGCAATGAGAGCAGCAATGAATATAATTTGTTTTGTAGTTCTTATTGCCTTTGTGATGCATGATTGGAACATAATTCTTTGAAACCTTTTTCTTTTGATAAAGCTTGGTTGTTTCAGGTTCCTTTCTCTGAGGCATTTTGGTTTCTTTTACAAATTTTGGTAAAGGATATTTTCCTGAGTTTATTACTTGTTTTCCTTTTTCTGGAGGTGTATAACCAATCCCTTGTTTGTCATTTCCAGATTTTGATCCTTTTAAGCATAGGGCTAGAGATGTTTTTCCTTTAGTTAATTTCCTAACCGATTCTTTTAAATATACGTTTTCTTCAGTTAGAGTTTTTAATTTTCCTACTAGCTCTAACTTCTCATCCTCCTTTCTTTTTAACTTTTCATTTTGAAGAGAGTTATTATCCTTGCATTCTTTTAGCTGCTCTTCTAACTGTTCCAATTCTGACTTAAGTTCAGAATTGGTGTTTTCTAAACAGGTAAGGTTGCTCTTGAGATTTTTTAGTTCTTTTACCACAACCTTATGCTTATTATATAGTTCATTTACGACTTTTTCTAAGTCTTCTGATTCTGACCCTGAATCTGTGCATGAATTTAATGAGGGTTCAGAGAGTACCTCATCTAGTCCCACCATGAGGGCTAGATTTACCTGCTCATTTTCTGATCCTGAGTTTGATGAGCTTGATGATTCTGAGTTTGAGGCCTCATCATTTTCCCAAGTAGCTGCCATGGCTTTTCTCTTAAATTTCTTATGCTGCTTCTTGTGCTTTACGGTTTGACCAGTTTTTCTGAGCCTTGGACAATCTGGTCTTAGATGTCCAGGTTTCCTGCATTCATAGCACACTGGTTCTTTTACTTTTCTTTCTTTCTTTTGGATCCTTCTCGATCTGTTTTTCTTCTTCTTCTGCAAAAGCTTCTGGAGCTTGGACAAAACTTCATCAACATTGTTGTCTTCAGAATCTTCATGTTGAGAACTAGAAGAAGAGCCAGAAGGAGCTGCTACAGTTTTAAGAGCGTTAGTGCATTTTATTTTAGATGAGCTTTCAGATAATCGCTCCATATTTATTTCATGTGCTATGAGAGAACCTGTGACGGCCCTCATTATACCGGTACGGTCATACCAACCCACGTCGATATAGCGAGAGTCCTCACAGTGGGACATTAACCCAACGATACAAACAGCTGAGATACACGCGAATATATATAACAGAGTAGCGGAAGTAAAAGAGAACTATCTCCATTCATTCATCATCCACATTAACATACATGCAGTTTACAATTTGCAAAAAGGAACTAAAATCCACATGATTTAATTTGCTGAAATAGAAATACAAATGTCCACATATACATTCTTTTCATGATAATCCTAATACAATGTTCAAGTACATACGATGAAGTACACAATCACAAAGGAAGCTCCAAGTAACTAGTCTCCGCGCTCGGAGTCCGTCTCCACCGTCTCCTCCAACGGTGTCGTATCACCAACTACACCTGTACGCCGAAGCAAGGAGTGAGTCCAGAGACTCAGCAAGTAACACTATACATGATATACACGTACAAGTCCTAGTGGTTTCTACAAGCACATACAATTAGCAACACATAGCATGCTAGTCCATTTAAGTTTCAACCTATCATGAAGGTTCTACAATTTTACACCTAACACATGCTTTCAGATTTCAAAATATAACATTCACCTATCACATGGTCTCTAATCCATTCACTTATGAACTTTAACCTTATAAAGAACCAAACATGAGAGTTATCCACATGGACAATTTACATATATGAACGTGGAACATAGTTAGCATGGATTCCACATGTTCTTAAGTACCTACATAACTTTTTCACATGCTTTAGGTTGCTGATTTCACATGGTTCAAAGACTATAAACCTACACATGAAAGCTACAATGTGGCTTAGAACATAACACATGAACAATCCATCATGCCACTTTGCACACATACTCATTAATTGTTCCTAATCATGGATTCTAAACACTTTGCACACATAAACACAAGAAGGATAACATGCATTTTCTGAATTCACATGGTTTCAGATTTAGCCTCTCATGGTTTCAATAACACATTGCACATCTAGATTTTCACATTTTCCTTTTTCACAATTTCCTCTTTTCACATGGTTACACTTTACACATACACATTCACATGTCACTTACAATTTACACATGGTCACATACACTTTACACATTACACTTTACACATATTTTAGTGCCGTGACACATAGTCCAAACCACCAAAGAAGGACACATTCACATCACATAACACATAGGCACCATCTAGGCAATGCAATGGTGACTCTTGGACTGCGCAGACTGGGAGAACAAGTCTCCACCCTAACCAGTGGTACTTGTCCACCTCCAGGATTTCTCCCTAATGCCCTTAGGGTCACTTAACACAATGAACTTTCTCAGGGGGACTTTTCCCTGATACAGCTCCACTGCCTTCTCGGAAGCAGTATCACATTGGCACAGTTTACACTTTTACACATTTAACGTTTTACACATGGTTTTTACACTTGGCACTCTTCATTTCATTCACACTTTCTTACTCACATAAACACCTCTATTTTTCCTAACATGGTACTACAGAGTTTTCAAGATTTAACACATAGTAAACACACCCATCATGCTGTTTTAAACAAAATAAAATCACATTACGATCATATATATACGAATTATTCACAATTTACATGAAAACACATAACTTTTTATTTACTGTTCCAATTGACCTGAAATTTTAACCACATGCTGATTTCGGGTTCCAAATCATACCCTCAATTTTTAGATTTTTCGGAGCTAAATAGGATTTACAGAAAATCAAATACCTAATTAGCATATTATTCACAATTTAAGCTAACATGGGTCTAACACATTTGAAATTCATCCACTTACTGTTTTGCACAGAAAATACTAATGCATGATTTCAGAATACAACTTCATCCTAGTTCATACATCTATAAATCAATTACCACAACCGCTTTTGCATGTTTTTAACTTTACCGAACCGAACTTTATTTACGATTCCACAAGCATGCATAATTTCCAAAATTTCAGAATCTACATACATGCCCCACAAATCTTCATGAATAGACTGAAAACAAGATATTCAACTAATCCTAATCATGGAACATTGATTCGCAAAATTTTTCCACAAGTTATGCTCACAAGTCTACAAGACATTATTGCCCCACATTCACCATCACACCACATTCAATCCACAACCACAATGCACAAAATACATAGCTTATAGAAATACCATATATCCTCATCACGAAAATCATAACGAAATTAACGTATAGAAGGGACAGAACAGCTCACTATTCTGTCCTGAAGAACTAGACGGCGGTCTCTGGCCGCTGACTCAGAGTCAGCGGCAGGGTCGATGGACGCCAAGGAGGAACTGTGACCTTCTATGGTATCCCCGTATGAGTCTAGAAATGGAGGTTTTTATAATTTTTATAATTTCTCCTCGATCCTAGACCCTCCATTCACCCAAATTGGGCAGTCCCAAGAAGTTGCAGAAGCACCTCCAAGATCGCCTTCCTCCGGGCTTCTGGTTGATCTCCACGCCGAGGGGATGATGGGGAAGCCTTCCCCTTTGCTTCAGCTCCCTCCTTGATGCAGAAGATCTCCAAAACCAGCTTCAAAGGGTCGGATTTTAGGGGTTCAAACTGGGGTTTTTCTCACAGAGCTCTAGGGTTTTTCTTTCTCACCTCTCTCCTCTTGCAAGGGTGAAGGGGAAGAATGGGGTGAGCCAATTCGGGTTCAGACCTAAAGAGGGTCTTTCCCCCACTCACTAGGGTGATGGGACACCCCTCAGAGCCGTTGGGGGACATCCCCCAATGGTTGCCATACCTTGCTTCAGAAGATAGCAGCTCTGCTGCGCATGCAGGCCAGAGAAGTTGACGTCCATATCGCTGGACGCCGGAATTAGGGTTGGCGTCCAGGGCTGGACGCTAACACCACCTCAACGGCCTGGGGATTGACGCCAATAGGGCCTTCGGCCAGAACCCTAATTTATGCAGAAAACCATGCATACCAAGCTTCTATACATGCAATATGTACATGGTACTATATTCACACTATCATCATGCAATACATACATTATTTATGTTCAATATAAACACATGCACACGTATTTATACTATTTTAATATCCACGTAAAATATGTACATACATACTCAACACAATATACACACATAAATACGAAAAATACGACGGAAATTCGAGGGTCTTACAGAACCTATCAAATTATCAATCGATAATTTGGTTAAATCATGAGCTTCTTCAATGGCAGTTACCTTAGGTGTCCATGATATAGTTAAGGACCTAAGTATTTTTCTAACATTTTCTTCATCAGAAAGATTTTTACCTAGAGAGCTTAAACTTGCTACTATGGTTGAAAAACGATTATACATAGTAGTAATGTCTTTATGAGGAAGCATTTTAAATTGTTCATATTGAGATACTAGAATATCTATCCTAGTTTGCTTCACTTTATCTGTTCCTTCATAAGTTGCCTGCAGTTTATTCCATATATCTTTGGCTGATTTGCATGCAGACACTCTACTGAATTCTTTCTTAGATAAAGCGCAACATAAATAGTTTTTAGCTTTAAAGTTTAAAGATAATCTACTTTTATCTACTGATGTAATGGCAGTAGTGCCTGGAATAGGAACAGTAACATAATCACCTACCTCGATTACCTACCACAGATCAAAGTCTGTGCCTCGAATGAAGCATTCCATCCTCATCTTCCAGTATTGGTAGTCCTCTCCATCAAAGAATGGAGGTCTGGTGACTGATTGGCCTTCAGCATATCCTTGAGCTGCCATGGATCTTTGCTCTAAGATCGTTGGATCTTCTTGAAAGTTCAGAGACCCTCTCTGATACCACTTGTTGGACCTTTTGGTATGGCAGCAAGGTAGCCTAGAGGGGGGGTGAATAGGTTTTTCTGCAATCTGAAATAGAAACTTAAACACAGAAATTAATACTTGAAGGTTTGGTTAGTTTAGTGTGATAAGGAGTAGCAGTGCGGAAGCAAAAGAACAATCACACAAAGGACACAGGAGATTTATCCTGGTTCGGCCCTTCCCACATGGAAGTCCTACGTTCAGTCCCCAAGCAAACTCTTGGGATTTTACTAACCGAAGGTACAGTCCCCCTCAAGGACACTACAACACCCTGGATACCCCACCAGGTCTTCTTCTCTTTCCCGGGCAAGAAGGCAGCCCACTTATTTTCTAGGCTCAGAAGAAATCTACTTCTTTTACAGGTTCAGAAGTAAACCTCCTGGAACAAACCCCAGTGCGGTTCTGCTAGACTTAAACCCCCATCTAGGTTACACACTGTATACAGTCCTACAGCTGGACTCAGATCTTTCTTAGAAAGATCAGACTGAGAAACTTTACAAGATTAACACTTGTGTAAAGCTCATAGTCCCAGACTCTCCCCAGATATACAATGAGCTCGGAGAGAAAACCGAAGAGAGAAAAGAAAGCAATAGTGCTTGAATGCTTGAACGCTTGGATGCTTGAAAGCTTGAATGCTTCTACTGGGCTCAGGCTCTTTCTCTCTTTCGTTGAGTGTATGTGTCGTTGAGGTTCTTCTCACAGTTGTACACTCCTTCAAAGATGTTCAGGAAAGGGCTCTGCCTTTTTCTTCAGCCATGCTTCATCTTTTATATAAGGATTCTTTGAACAGATCCGTTGAAGAGATAGCAGTTTGAGTTTTGGATCCGTTGGAGTTCTGACCATTGCTTATCTTCTCTTCATTTGTCTTAATCAGACTCTTGTGGTCTTCGAGGTCTGTAAGCATAGAAGAGAGTGTTAGCATAGAAGAGTGTTTTATGATAAACTGTGCATATCACTGTGTTTCTGCTAATATGCTGAAAATAGTAGTTCATATCTATTTGACAAGACTCTGAAATATGCATGCAACTTTTTTTTTTGTCAGAAGATATTTGACTTTTCATTTAAGCGCCAAGCATATTTGAAATATAAAGGCAATCTGAGTTTGATAAGAATCCAGGAAGAAATCGTTATGAGCATGACTTATGAAATCGTTATGTGAAGAGTCGTTGCTCATTTATAAAGAAATCGATGTGATTATTTATGAAATCGTTATGCAAGCAAATCGTTATGATCTTCTGAAGAAATCGATGTGGAAACTTATGAAATCGTTATGAGATCGATTTCTTAACAAATCGTTATGAATTCTTAAGGAGTCGATGTGGTCACTTATCAAATCGTTATGAAAGTAAATCGTTGTGATCACCTGAAGAAATCGATGTGATCACTTATGAAATCGTTATGGTATCGACTTCTTAACAAATCATTTCGGTCACTTAAGGAATCGTTATGGGAATGACTTCTTATCAAATCAATGCGCTCAAAGAAGAAATCGTTATGGCCACTTATCAAATCGTTATGGCATCGACTTCTTAGCAAATCGTTGCGCTTACAGAAGAAATCGTTGCGAACACTTATAAAATAGTTATGGCATCGATTTCTTAGCAAATCATTGTAGCGCTTGTTACTTTGGCACTTTAAACAGAAATCGATGTATATGAGTTAGACATCGACTTTATCATTTTAGTGCGCCATATTGCATCAATGTGAGACTCAGCATTTTGCTATGAGATTGATGCGACACAGATGAAACAAAAATATTCATGAGACTCATCATCTGTTAAAGAGATTGATGCAACACAGATGAAGCAAAAATATTTATGAGTACCTATATTTTATTATCATCTAAATGCATCATATATTTTGTTATCACTAAAATACCAAGATCACAGATAACCATAGAGTGGTTCAACACGACCAACGGTCCATGTCTGACACCTCCCGTCGGAGTGAGACGCAGAACCACAAGTAACCACAACTGTCGTAGTCTGGCTGGACTACGGTCCCACGCCTGACGCCTCTAGGTGGTACCGGAACCACGTAGAGTGAGGCAGTGAGAACGGACTAGCTGAACTGCGCCGTACGAGTCACATACTTCCGGCGTCCCAGTCTCAGCTAAGAGAGCTCCACAAACGACCACGTCGCTGTCCCACCGTTTTCCCCTACTGCTACCAAAGTCAACAACTCGAGCAAACCCCGCCGCCTGGAGCAACACCCTCTGACACAAGCGCGCGGGAACCGGGGGTCCCAGGTAACGGTAACAACCTGTCTCGCGGACAAGCCCTCAAGTGCCTAGCACCGGGCGAAGAGAGACTAGCAGTAGCACTGTACTAGGAAACAACACAGGTGCCGAGAAAACCGAGTCGCAGCGGAAGCAAGACACTGAGCCGGTTGCCAAGTCCCTTCTCCGACTGAGAAGGCGACAGGCCTGGTGTCACCATCATGATGGCGACACCCAGGCCGGCGCAACCCTACTGATCTGGTTGCGACATAGGCCTTGTCGCGACCAGGTCAGTGCTCCAGTGACCTGATAGGTCAGCGAGGGAAACAGGAACCGAAGCAGGAAAAACAGGCAGAAGGCGACGGCCCCCATGTCGCCACCAAGGTGGCGACATAGATGCTGTCGCCTTCAGGAGTTCCTGAAGGCGACACATCGATGTGTCGCCACCTGGGTGGCGACACCAAAGGTGTCGCCTTACCAGGGTGGAACACACCGAGGCTCCCTTCTTCAGAGCCTCAACCACACTACAATCACAACTGCGGGGAGGGAAACATGTAGGCTATTAAACATGGTTCTAAAGAGCTCAAACCACCCTCTAGAAACCCCAACAAGCATGCACAATAACCTACACTCACATGCATCTCACTCAACATGGAGAACCCTCAAACCCAAGCAACCATTGCATGCAAAGCACCACACAACCACATCCATAACCAAAGCATGAAAACAACCTAGCATGCAAGTTCTAGGCTTGGAAGAGGTGAGGATCCTAGCAAGTGGAACTAGGGGGAAGGTTTGGGTTCCCTACCTCGAGAAGAAGATCCAACCTCAAGGGCCCTTCTCGTAGGTTAGCAACTCTCCTCCTCCGAGCTCCGACGCTCCACAAGCCTTCTCCCACGAAACGAGCAAATCCTCTCCCTTGAAGAGCATCCATTGCATGCCAAAAGAGAGGAAGAACAGTGAGAGAGGGAACAAGCAATGGAGAACAGTCAAGAGCAAACAAACCACATCAACCTACCTTGCAAGATGGTCAACAACCTCCTCTCAAGCCTCCACGGAGCTCCCAAGCTTCAGTTCGCCGGAGATAAGGCTTGCACAGAGCAAAGGGGCGAACTGAGGCTTGTGCTCTCGGCCTGAGCACTTAACCCTTTGAACATGAGAGGGCGACATGGGCCCCGTCGCCTTCAGTAAACCTGAAGGCGACATAGGACATGTCGCTATCCCCTGCTCAACGGTCAAGTCGACCTGCGACATCGCCACGTGTCAGCCATGCAGGCTTGACACCAGAAGGCGACATAGGACCTGTCGCCTCCTTACTGCCAGATGCTGACACCTGTCATCCCTCTTTAGACAACTACACGACAAAGGTGCATGCGGCTGGCAGCACAGCCAGAAGGCGACATAGGGCCAGTCGCCTTCCCAACTGGAAGGCGACAAGCCACATGTCGTCTTTAGAAGGCGACATACCCTGTGTCGCCACCCTTGATGGAGGGCGACTGGTCAGGGTAACATGGGATGTTACAATCTAACCAACAAAAATATAATTTCATCCTCGAAATTCACGACGAAACTAGGGGAACAAAAGTAAAACAGCGTACCTATCACTCGAACAAGTAAGGAAACTACTCCCGCATCTCGTCCTCATGCTCCCAAGTGGCCTCACCACCAGCGCGGTGCTCCTAAACCACCTTGACGAGTGGGATACTCCTCCTGCGAAGCTGCTGCACTCTGCGGTCCACCACGCTGACTGGGTACTCTGGCACGGACAAGTCGGGGGCGACCTCAAGCTGCGAGTAGTCGAGCACATGCGACGGATCTGGCATGTACTTCCTCAGCTGCGAAACGTGGAAGATGTCGTGACCACCTGCCAACTCAGACAAAGGGCTAACCGGTAAGCGACCTCGCCCACATGCTCCAAGATGGAAAAAGGGCCAACAAACCTCGGGATGAGCTTGCCCTTCTTCCCAAACCTGAGAACGCCTTTGGTAGGCGAGATCCAAAGGAACACTCTATCGCCAACCTCGAACTGAAGTGGTCTCCTGCGGACGTCGGCGTAGCTCTTCTGTCTGCTCTGTGCTGTCTGCAACCTCTGCCGGATCAGCCTCACTGTGTCTGCACACTGCTGAACTAGCTCCGGACCCAGCAACTGCCTCTCACCAACCTCATGCCAGTGCAACGGTGTCCTGCACGGCCGACCATACAGAGCCTCGTAGGGCACCATCCCGATGCTGGAGTGAAAGCTATTATTATAAGAAAACTCCACCATGGGAATGTGCGACTCCCACGTGCCGCCCCAGTCTAGGCAACACGCTCTCAACAAGTCCTCGAGGGTCTGTATGGTCCGCTCAGACTGCCCGTCTGTCTGTGGGTGGTACGCCGAACTCAGCCTCAGCTCAGTGCTAAGTGCACGCTGAAAGCTGTGCTAGAAACGAGAAGTGAACCTCGGATCTCTATATGAGACAATAGAGACCGGGGTTCCGTGCAAAGGTACCACTATGTCCACAAACAACCGAGCAAGTCTGTCAACTGGCCAAGCTGCTCTGACTGGAAGAAAGCGAGCAGTCTTCGTCAACCTGTCAACGATGACCCAAACACTGTCGTGCCCCTGAGAGGTACGAGGTAAACCAGAAACAAAGTCCGTGGTGATATGCCCCCACTTCCACACTGGAATGGGAAGCGACTGCAACTCACCACCAGGACGCTGGTGCTCTGCCTTCACCTGTTGGTAGGTAAGGCAGCGCGAAACAAACTCAGCGATATCTCTCTTCATCCCCGGCCACCAAAAGAGTACCCTCAAGTCATGGTACATCTTGGTAGAGCCTGGATGAATAGAGTATCGCGACCGGTGAGCCTCGGACAGTACCTCCTCCCTGGCGTCCTCTGGAACGTAGAGTCTGCCTCGGAAACGAACCTCGTTGTCCTCGTCCAGTGCTACCTCGGGCAACCACAACACGTCTGCCAAGTCCTCGTCTGCACTCTGAGCCTCAAGTACTTGCTAAAAAATCCACGGACGAACGGTCAGGACGGCTGCCACTACCCTCTCTCGGAGGCTCGACGGTACAAACACACTCTGAGCGGCGTCCTCCAGGAGTCTCCAGTGTCTAACCAACAAAGAACTCAGGTGGGCTCTCCTACTCAAAGCATCTGCCACGACATTAGCCTTCCCTGGGTGATAGAAAAGACTAAAGTCATAGTCCTTCAAGTATTCGAGCCACCTGCGCTGCCTGAGGTTGAGATCCCTCTGCGTGAAGACATACTGTAAGCTGCGGTGGTCGGTGAAGACCTCGAACACCTCACCGTACAAGTAGTGCCTCCACAACCTCAAGGCAAACACGACCGCTGCAAGCTCCAGGTCGTGCGTCGGGTAGTTCTGCTCATGCTTCTTCATCTGACGAGAAGCATAGGCAACTACTCGACCGTGCTGCATCAACACAGCACCCAAACCAGTACCCGAAGCGTCTGTGTAGACAACAAAGCCGCCAGTGCCAGAAGGAACAACAAGGATCGGAGCTGAAGTCAGCCGACTCTTCAGCTCCTGGAAACTCTGCTCGCACTCTGTCGTCCACACAAACCGGGTCTCCCGCCTGGTCAAACGGGTCAAAGGCTCTGCAACTCTGGCGAAGTCCTGCACGAACCTCCTGTAGTAGCCTGCCAGCCCCAGGAAACTGCGAACCTCAGCAACTGAAGTGGGCTGGCCCCAAGAAACAACGGCCTTAACCTTGGCGGGATCAACCGCCACACCTGCACCAGAAACAATGTGCCCAAGGAAGTGCACCTCCTTTAGCCAAAACTCACACTTGCTGAACTTGGCATAAAGTCGGTGACTCCTCAAAGTTTGCAATACCAGCCTCAAGTGAACCTTGTGCTCCTCCGCCGTCGCTGAGTACACCAGGATGTCATCGACGAACACCACCACGAACTGGTCCAGGTACTCGCTGAAAACACTGTTCATCATCTCCATGAACGCTGCTGGGGCATTCGTGAGCCCAAAAGGCATCACGACAAACTCGAAGTGGCCGTAGCGGGTGCGAAAGGCTGATCTCGGAACGTCTGACTCCCGAATCCGCAACTGGTAGTAACCCGACCTCAAGTCGATCTTCGAGAACACTGAAGCTGTCTGCAACTGGTCAAACAAGTCATCGATCCTGGGCAAAGGATACTTATTCTTCACGGTAACCTGATTCAGCTGACGATAATCAATACACATTTTCAGGCTACCATCCTTCTTCCTCACAAACAACACAGGTGCTCCCCACGGCGAGCGGCTAGGACGAATGAAGCCCAACACAAGCAACTCCTCTAGTTGGCGCTTCAACTCCTGCAGCTCCGCTGGCGCCATCCGGTACGGTGCCTTGGACGCAGGCATCGTCCCCGGAAGCAACTCAATGGAGAAATCTACCTCCCGCTCAGGCGGCAACCCAGGTTGATCCTATGGAAACACGTCAGTAAACTCACAAACAACCGGCACGTAAGAAACAGCCAACTCACCCAAATCTGAGGCACAAACGGAAGCCAGGAAAGCAACACAACCGTCTCGGATAAGACGCCGAGCTCTACAGAAAGAAACAAAGGGTCGGCGGACAGACCGGGTACCTCGGAAGCAAAGCACAGGTGCTCCAGGTAACTCGAACCGCACGGTCTTCCGCTGACAATCTACCAAAGCAGAGTGTGCCTCTAACCAGTCCATGCCCAAAATGGCATCGAAGTCGTGGAGCTGCAAGGCAAACAGTCTAGCTGGTAGCTGGTGGCCCTGCACCTCGACGGTGACACCCTCCAGGTAACCAAGGGTACGAACGAAGTCACCCGTCGGAAGCTCAACAGCTAGGTCGCAGGTCCGCTCCGGAGCAAACTCGGTCAAAGTAGTAAAGAACTCCTCTGAAGCAAAACAGTGTGTAGCACCCGGATCAATCAAAACTCTAGCAGCTCTACCAAGGATGTGAATCATACCGACGACCAGATTAGAGGCCTCCGCCTCCTCTCTGGTGATGTTCATCACCCGACCGCGTCCACGACCTCGCTGAGGCTGCTGCTGCTGTTGCGGACGCTGCTGCTGCTGCTGACCCTGGTACTGCTGCTGGCACTGAGGTGGCTGGGGTGGACGGTACTGCGCCTGAGGTGCCTGCTGGTGCTGCTCCTGCTGCTGCCTCAACGTACACTCTCGCCTGAAGTGCCCCTCCTGCCCGCAATGGTAACAACCCGAACCCTGCTGGCTCTGCTCTGCTCCCTGCTGGACGGATTGCTCCAATGGAAATGGCAAGGTCTGATGCCTCTGCTGCTGCGAGTGACGCCTGCCTCCACGAGTGAACAACTTCTTCAACTTCGTGGTCAGGACAGCACCGCCTGTTCCCGAAGAGGAAGAAGAAGACACACTCCCCCGACTGCCTGCGGGGCGCTGGTATGGAGAAGATCTCCCTGAACCTCCACTCTGCTGCGGCTGAAACCGACACTCCCGCTCCAGGGCCGTATCTCTCGCCACTGCTACTGACAAGGTGTCGCAGAGGTGACCAGCCATGGCCTACCTCAAGTCGGGACGTAGCCCACTAATGAACCGCTCGGTACGAGCCTGCTCACTAGCTGCCACGTGGGGAACGTGTCGAAGTAGCTGCAGAAACCACTGATGGTACTGTCCCACAGTTAAGTCTCCCTGGACTAACTCGTGGAACAAGTCCCTCCTCTCCCGGCAGACATAGTCGGGAAGGTACTCGCCGAGGAAGGCCTCGAGAAACTGCTGTCAAGAGATCTGCTCCAACCTCCTACCCTGAAACCTGGTCAGCCTCACTGTTCGCCACCACTCATGGGCTGACCCCTTCAGCTGATATACTGCCAAACGAACCTGATCCAACTCTGCACAGTCCATGGTCTCGAAGGTGCGCTCGAGCTTATGGACCCAACTCTCTGCTCTATCCGGATCACGGTCGCCTACATACGTAGGAGGTCGAAGATGAAGGAACCTCTCCAGAAGCACGGTGCGGTCCTCAGGTGCTGCTGCTGCTGCTGGAGTCTGCTGCCGAACTATGGGTGGTACCTCCGGCTGAACCGGTGCTGCCTGCGGGGTCGGTGGTGGCTGCTCCTCTGCTGCCATCTCTGCAAACTGCTGACCTCCTGCTGGCATCTGCTGGTACGGCTGGTACTGCTGCTGCGGCGGGTACTGCCACGGACCGTGAAACATCGCTCTCCACCACTACTCCATGACGGCCGGCGGGGGCGCAGGTGGATACCACTGCTGCTGCTCCTACTGCTACTGCGGTCCTCCCTGCGGCAACGGGTCGTCAGGCTGCTCGAACTGCTAGGGCTGAGCACCGAATGGCACTTGCTCGGCAGCAACCGAACTGTCCGACTCAGTCTCCTGACGCTCCACCAAGTTATGAGCCTGCCTGCGAGTGCGTAGAGGCATGATTTGCAAAACAGCCAGATTTAGTTATTGACACTTAAGACTCTGGCGGCTAGCAGTGTTCACTTATACTTTCTAAGGGACTTTACGTCATTACTCATTTCCACCACAAGTCTTGATAGACCCCTTGCTCTGATACCACTGTAACGGCCCCGGCGCCAGGGTCCCCGGCTCCCACCAAGGATCCGACCATCGGCACCGCCGCCCACGGGTCTGGAGACCCGGAAGGGCTAACGGATCGGTCTAATGAGATATGTGACAGAAAGTAAATAACGACAACTATACTAAAGATGTACCAACTAGTGCAAGAAGAAGTCTAACACAACGTGCAAGTCTAGTACAAGTCCCAAAGTAGTAAAAGTACAAGTGCAGAACGGAAAAGGAATAACACATCCCTTAGGGGCATACCCCGAGGGTGAAGTACAGAACTGGGGGAAACACTGCCACTAGAGACGCCGACTACTGCGGGCCTGTCTCCTCGCTACGCCGCGAAGGGAACTACTGTGAAGTCTCACCTGCAAAACAGGGAGTGAGCTTCACGAAGAAGCCCAGTAGGGACTACCAATCTCCCACTGGTTCCACAAGCATATAGACTAGTGCGATAATTAAATAAAGCAGTAAAGTCTAGTCTACTAAATAGAGTAAAGTGCGGAAGCATGAAAGAACTACACAGTCGTCGGTCTAAGACACTTGGCGGGATCGGTAAACACGTGTAAACCAAGGCACCATAAGAACCCAGCTGCAAACACAGACAGCGAACTGCCTGGACAAGTACACTAGCTACAGTACACTACTCTAGTCAGCTGGTCAGGTGCGCCACGCGTCTTACCCTCGACCAACGGTCCATGTCTGACACCTCCCGTCGGAGTGAGACGCGGAACCACAAGTAACCACAACTGCCGTAGTCTGGCCGGACTACGGTCCCACGCCTGACGCCTCTAGGTGGTACCGGAACCACGTAGAGTGAGGCAGTGAGAACGGACTAGCTGAACTGCGCCGTACGAGTCACACACTACCGGCGTCCCAGTCTCAGCTAAGAGAGCTCCACAAATGACCACGTCGCTGTCCCACCATTTTCCCCTACTGCTACCAAAGTCAACGACTCGAGCAAACCCCGCCGCCTGGAGCAACTGTAACGACCCTCTTCATACCGATATGATTATACCAATCCCCATCGGTATAAAGGGCATCGTCACAGTGGGACATGTACCCAACACTAGTCGATAGGTTGATATGTACCTGGATAGCAATAGAGTACAGCGGAATGAAATAAATAACTCAACTCTTACCCATCACCAACACACATTCCACAATCTAAATAACGAAATAGAAAGACAATGTCCACATTAATACAAGATAAAAGAACTACTTTGTCCAAATATTGTCCATACAATAATCCTTTTCGTGCTAGAAAAAAAAAAGAAAGTACAACTAGTAACAGCTCCACAAAATAGTCTTCTAATGACGATCCTCACCAAGCTTCCTTCTAGAACCCGATACCTGTCAACCTGTACGCCGAAGCAAGAGTGAGTCCAAAGACTCAGCAAGCAAACCAAAGTCTTAAACTTAAACATGTCACACTCACAATATGGCATTAACATTAAAGAGATGCACACTATCATCAAATCACGAAGGTACTCATGGTCCTTACTTTCAACTAGCAATACATATTATCTTGTCAGGAGCATGCATTAGTCTACCATAATTCTATTCTAAATCATGAGCAATACATCATACACATGAACTTATTTAATACACTTAACATGTAGCATGATTCGTCCACACATTCTTTTAACCCGTAGATATTTCTACTACTAGAGCATACAATTGAGCGTAAAGAAAAGAACAAGCTAGCACGATGACTACTTTCTTTTCACATGACCTTTTTGTATTTATTTGTACAATTTACTTGCTGTTTTAACATAATAAGATCACATGCACATAGTTTCACATTTGTAGCATGACTTGAAGGTTAAAACACGGTGAAACCATTTAGCAATCCATGAGCACTTAAGTATGAACTTTTATACTAATTGAGCCTTTCAACTAACATGGAATCCAAATATTTTTCATGCATTTTCCATATTCATAATCAACCTTCTGCAAACGTGAAAATCCTATTACATGCTCACTACCATTTCATTCACATGAGAGCTATATATATATACAATTCAATCACAACATGATAGCAATTAACGTGAGATTCTCATATGTTTGAAAGGGAAGTTCCTAATATGGATTCTACTCATTCTTACACATGTGAAACATCGTTTTGCATACATTTAGGTTGCTGTTTGGATATACATTTAACACTTTCATGACATATATCATAAGTTCACAATCTAACACATTTATCCCACATGATTGCACACTTACTCATTCACATTGTTCACTTTTACACATTTAACATGTACACATGTTCACACTTACACAATTTACACGTTTCCACATCATTTACTCTACCACTTTCACTTATCACGTATCACATCGATTGCACTTACCACGTGCATCATGGGCACTTACCACGTGCCAGGTTCACATATTTCACACTTTATTCATTTTTCATTGCTTAAACAATTTGCCATGACACATAGTCCTAACCACCAGTAGAGGACACTAACAAATATCTCATAGCTCGTGCTCATTCCTTAGCACAGCTCTCAACACAACTCATAACACAACTCATAACACTCATATCACAACGCATGACACAACTCATACACATACTCACCACCTAGGCAATACAGCGGTGAATCCTGGTAACTGCGCAGACCGGGAGAAGCCCTCTCCACCCTATCCAGTGGTACTTGTCCACCTCCGGGGTTTTCCCAATGCCTTTGGGACAAACTTATATCACATGGAGCCTTCCATAGGGACTTTTCTATATACGGATCCCGATGCCTCTAGGGTAGCAGTGTCACATAGGCACAACTTTTACACTTTACTCATGCCAAGTTTTAACACGTATTTTTCACATAA
The DNA here is from genome assembly GCA_014218235.1 of Colocasia esculenta. Taxonomy (NCBI): domain Eukaryota; kingdom Viridiplantae; phylum Streptophyta; class Magnoliopsida; order Alismatales; family Araceae; genus Colocasia; species Colocasia esculenta. Next base: position 119,431,607 of record CM024755.1, on the reverse strand, counting down.
CACTCACATCTCCTTCGTTTTCTCATGCACAATGTACTCTGTTTTTCTCCTAATCATGCTACTACAGATGACCATAATTAACATTCCGGAAGTTTCGTTAATCAGGTTAGATTGTTCAGAAACCAAATCATTTCATAATAGCTTGCATTAGTTACGCATTTTGCATGGAAATTTCATATTGCACTGTATAATTATCCAAATGACCTGAAACTTTGACCACATACTGGTTTCAGGTTTAGGATTCTACATGCAAGTTTTCAGATTTTTCTGAACTAAAACGAATTTACAGAAAATCGAACATCCATTTCTCATGCTATTTAAAATCCCTATTAGCATGGAAATCTAGCATAAACAATTGATTCAACATGCCTCAGCCCTGACCTAACATGCATGCATTCACACAAAATTCTACCCGTATTTATTACACAAAGCACGATTTACTAGGGAATTTAATAGTCCTACACATGTTCTCTATTTTCCCAAAACATGAATTCTAACAAATCATATAAACATGGGAAAATCATAGAAATTGCAGGGAATAAACTGATGCATGCATACATGGCTCACAACATTTAGCACTTTCCGACCCTCACTAAATCATCCAAACAGTAAGTCAAGAAGGTCATTGCCTTAACATACATGCATTTTCGCAAAGCAATTAAATTGCATTACTCATACCATGCTCAATAATCCATCCACACACCACAATAGATATCTTACATAACGTATAGGGTTTACAGTATATCCTCATGCGTCAAAAGTCCGGAAAATTAATTACTTAAGGCAGAACAGTCTACTATTCTGCACTGAAGAACTTGGCGGCAGTGTCTGGCCGTTCACAGAGTTTGACGGCAAGACCGCTGGACGCCCACTGGAGATCTTGGCATCAAGGCATTGACGCCAAGTTCCTGTCTGTGCAATACACAGACCGAGCTCCGGGGATTTGGTGAATGTGGGGTTCCAGGACTCGAGGAAAAATCCATAAAAATACTAAGACTCAAGGGGACATGTTTAGGGTTACGATCTAGGTTCACTTGCCTGAAGAAAAACCTCTAAACGGATCAAAATAGCCGATGGAGCTCTCCTTGGCACTTGCCAAGAAGCCTCTAGAAATCCTTTGCTCCGGGTTCCAGGGGGTTGTAAGCCGCAGTCCAACGCCGGGGAAGCCTTCTCCTATGTATGGCCTTCCTCCTTGTTGTAGAAGCTCACCCGAAAAATGCCTCCAGTTGCCGGATCTAAGCCTTCCAAGGTCAGTCCCTCATCTCTCCTCTCAGCTAGGGTTTCCTTTTTTAGCAAATGAGCCAAGGGAGCTCTCTAGGTTGCAAAGAGAGATGTTTTATAGAATAAGGGGGCAAGAGGGGCTCGTACAGGACTGAAGGGACAAGTAAGAGACGTTGGGAAGACATCTCCCCAATCAGAAGCCTGGCCCAATGAGTGCTCTCTGCGCTCTGCTGCGCACAAAAATTAGAGATATTGACGTCTACATCCATGGACGGCTACAAAGGGGTTGGCGTCAGTCGATATGGGCGCTGACATAACATGGGCGTCCATCCATGTTGACGCCAAGACACTCTTCTTCCAGAACTTAAAATCATGCAGAATCATGCTTAATCCACACATGTATGCACATGAAACCTATGTAGTATAGTGTATACACCACTACACCATGTAAATATCCAATATTTACTACTAATCCTACACATACATACATAGGTACATCAAGGTAACAACACGCACATGAATATCATCATACGCATACAAGGTATAAGGTACAATATGTATATTACTACACCGGGCAATCAATAACAATTATACCTAGGCATACACAAGCATACATGAATACACTAAGATAAGATGTACGTAGATATCTACCTATGCATAGGATTCCTTAATATGCACTATATGCATGATTTAGCCAATTGACTATTCTCACCTAATTATCATAAAAATACATGCATGTCATTCATGAGGAGTATAGAATCCCAATATAAACTACTAAATACACCTACCATGTTGAACTCTTTATGCACATGCAATGTACGAAGCACAATGTACGCATTAACTAAACCATGCAATGAACCATGTTTACAACTAAACATACTCATGCATACATAAGTACACCAAGGTGTTATGCATGTAGAGTTAGGTATACCATTGTCACACGCATAGGATAACATACATACGTACATACACATATGTACTTCATATACTCATACAAAATTCCATGAAATAGGTAGTATAGGATATTCTTCATTATTTAGAAAATACATACATAATATTACTCAATCATTCTAAGTCTAAGATTCTTGGAAAAGAACAGAGAACATTCATATTACTTCTTAATTTAGCTAATTGCTCACTTCTACGCGAATACACGTATACATATACATATATATATATATATATATATATATATATATATATATATATATACGTATATGCTCATGCTCAAGAGAAGTATAAAACTTATAGTAGGCACAATGAACTACGCATGCTATGCACACAACAAGCGAACTCCCAACACACCATTCATATACATACATATATATAAAAGAGAATAAAAATTCGGGGTCTAACAGCAACACCCTCTGACACAAGCGCGCGGGAACCGGGGGTCCCAGGTAATGGTAACAACCTGTCTCGCGGACAAGCCCTCAAGTGCCTAGCACCGGGCGAAGAGAGACTAGCAGTAGCACTGTACTAGGAAACAACACAGGTGCCGAGAAAACTGAGTCACAGCGGAAGCAAGACACTGAGCAGGTTGCCAAGTCCCTTCTCTGACTGAGAAGGCGATAGGCCTGGTGTCGCCATCATAATGGCGACACCCAGGCCGACGCAACCCTACTGATCTGGTTGTGACATAGGCCTTGTCGCGACCAGGTCAGTGCTCCAGTGACCTGATAGGTCAGAGAGGGAAACAGGAACCGAAGCAGGAAAAACAGGCAGAAGGCGACGGCCCCCATGTCGCCACCAAGGTGGCGACATAGATGCTGTCGCCTTCAGGAGTTCCTGAAGGCGATGCATCGATGTGTCGCCACCTGGGTGGCGACACCAAAGGTGTCACCTTACCAGGGTGAAACACACCGAGGCACCCTTCTTCAGGGCCTCAACCACACTACAATCACAACCGCGGGGAGGGAAACATGTAGGCTATTAAACATGGTTCTAAAGAGCTCAAACCACCCTCTAGAAACCCCAACAAGCATGCACAATAACCTACACTCACATGCATCTCACTCAACATGGAGAACCCTCAAACCAAGCAACCATTGCATGCAAAGCACCACACAACCACATCCATAACCAAAGCATGAAAACAACCTAGCATGCAAGTTCTAGGCTTGGAAGAGGTGAGGATCCTAGCAAGTGGAACTAGGGGGAAGGTTTGGGTTCCCTACCTCGAGAAGAAGATCCAACCTCAAGGGCCCTTCTCGTAGGTTAGCAACCCTCCTCCTCTGAGCTCCGACGCTCCACAAGCCTTCTCCCACGAAACGAGCAAATCCTCTCCCTTGAAGAGCATCCATTGCATGCCAAAAGAGAGGAAGAACAGTGAGAGAGGGAACAAGCAAATGGAGAACAGTCAAGAGCAAACAAACCACATCAACCTACCTTGCAAGATGGTCAACAACCTCCTCTCAAGCCTCCACGGAGCTCCCAAGCTTCAGTTCGCCGGAGATAAGGCTTGCACAGAGCAAAGGGGCGAACTGAGGCTTGTGCTCTCGGCCTGAGCACTTAACCCTTTGAACATGAGAAGGCGACATGGGCCCCGTCGCCTTCAGTAAACCTGAAGGCGACATAGGACATGTCGCTATCCCCTGCTCAACGGTCAAGTCGACCTGTGACATCGTCACGTGTCAGCCATGCAGGCCCGACACCAGAAGGCGACATAGGACCTGTCGCCTCCTTACTGCCAGATGCTGACACCTGTCATCCCTCTTCATACAACTACACGACAAAGGTGCATGCGGCTGGCAGCATAGCCAGAAGGCGACATAGGGCCAGTCGCCTTCCCAACTGGAAGGCGACAAGCCACATGTCATCTTTAGAAGGCGACATACCCTGTGTCGCCACCCTTGATGGAGGGCGACTGGTCAAGGTAACATGGGATGTTACACTTCATATGTTTATGATGATGCCTTACATGTACAAGAATGTGTAGAAACCATGTTAGGAGTTCTTCTTTTAGTTGTGTGTGAGATTCCATGCTTAGAAGGTTACCCGGTTAGCTTAAATGTAAAATGTTAGCTCTCATGTGAAGGGATGAGTAGAAAGCATGTGATAGGTATTTGGTTTTGAGATGGCATGAATCATGTATCATGTGTTGTGAAGTTGTAGAAATACCATGATAGGTTGTTTATTTTATTGTCTCAACCATGTTATATGTTTGATTTAATGAATTTGAGAGTAGAACTTACTTGTGATATATGCATGTGTGACGTGTATGGAGTTTACTTGCTGAGTCTTTTAGACTCATTCCTTGCTTCGGCGTACAGGTTTAGCAGGTGACCCTACTCCTTTGGAGGAGACCGCGGAGAGCGACTCCGAGCGAGGAGAGTAGCTTTGTGGAGTCACCATAATTGTACATGCTTTCAGAGTATGTAATTGAGGCATTGTAATTGAAACATTATGAAATTGAGGACAAGCTTTGTATTTTGGAATTACTTTTTATTATGTGGACTTTAGCTCTTTAATTCACTATATCGATCATGTATGGTTAAATGTGGATGATGAAATGAAAGACAATAGTTCTTTTCTTCCGCTACTTTGTATTTATATTTGTGTACATCTCGATCGTATGATAGTGTTGGGTAAATGTCCCACTGTGATGACGTTCGTTATACCGACGTTGATTGGTACAATCGTACTGGTATAAAGAGGGTCGTCACATCAACCTTCACTATGTCTTCCTCTAGCACAAGATACCTGTCAACCTGTACGCCGAAGCAAGAGTGAGTCCAAGGACTCAGCAAGTAAAACAAAGACTTAATCTTAAACATATCACGTTCATATTATGGTATTTAAATACTAAAGAATACATGCCATTATTTAAACTACAAGATGTTGCCCAGTTGACAAGCCCAGAGGGGAGGTGAATGGGTCTTTAAAAAATCTGTTTAGGTGACACCTGTACGTAAAAGTATACACAAAAACAATCTTCGATGTTGGGTTAGTATGAATAACAAACTCACAAAGAATCAATCACACAATGCAAGGAATTATCCTGGTTCAGACCTCCTTTCCTTAGGAGTCCTACGTCCAGTCCCTGAGCAACAACTCAGGTTTTCACTAACTAGGGTACAGTCCCCCTATGGACACTACAACACCCAGCTCAGCTAGTCTTCCTTCACACCAGAAGGGAATAACCACACCCTGGATACCTCACCAGGTCTTCCTTCACAACCGAAGGGAACAGTACCCTGGATCCCACCAGGTCCTCCTTCACACACAAAGGGAACAGCACCCTGGATCCCACCAGGTCTTCCTTCACACACGAAGGGAAACACCACAAAGAGAATAGAATGAATTCAAGCCCCTAGATCAAGCTTTTACAAGCCAAGATCTGAAGCAACAAGCATTGAGAGCAAAAGATCTAAACAAGGCACACTCTCAGAACTACACTGGCTCTCTTAGAAATTCTATTACAGCACAAAGAGCGAAGAGCTAAAGGTGATGAGGAATGATATTCTTAGCTCTAGACTTCTTTCAGAAGGATTTGAATGCTCGTATGCGAGATCTTGTTCTCCACTAGTTGTTCGCATTCTTCTCTTCTGTCTTGTATTTATATCTTCTTTTGAAATACTGCCGTTGAAGTAACTGTTGTCTCTTAGATTGGTAGACGTTAGACTACTTGACATTTGGAAGCTTCAACAATCTTTTATCCATTTGAGCACGCAAAGAGATAGGGTCTTCTGGCGTCTATATGGTCCAACGTTGTATGACAGAATGTCTTTAGGACCCTGCACACATTAAATGTTTGAACAGTAGACAGCTAGGTTGTCTCTTGTTGTCAGTAAACGTTGACGTGAGTATTCACCAAAATAGCAATGCCAAATAGCTTGCTCTAAAAGATGTTGACAGAATATACACAATAGAAAAAGGATATCATCTGCATGCATGCAGAGATACGTTCTGTCTTTATTAAATGCACAACAGTCAGATAGATAAGAGAAAACTTTGACTATTCAATGCTTTAAGAGATAAGATAAATGTCAAGTCGATATAAACCATAAAGTCGTTGTCTATATGGCTTATGAAATCGTTATGAATACTAACAAGTCATTATAGAGAGCAAATCGTTAAAGCAAGTTTATGTGTTCAACAAGGAAATCGTTATGAACACTTATCAAGTCGTTATGAGCTTTAAAGAAATCGTTGCTCAAAGAAAATCGTTATGAGTTCTAAAGAAATCGTTGTGCGAAGCAAATTGTTATGAGTTCTAAAGAAATCATTGCGCAAAGCAAATCGTTATGAGTTCTAAAGAAATCATTGCGCAAAGCAAATCGTTATGAGTTCTAAAGAAATCATTGCGCGAAGTAAATTGTTATGAGTTCTAAAGAAATCGTTGCACGAAGCAAATCGTTATGAATTCTAAAGAAATCGTTGCACGAAGCAAATCGTTATAAACTCTAAATAAATCGTTATGATAACTTACAAAATCGTTACGGCGAGCAAGTCGTTGCGAGTTCTAAAGAAATCGTTATGATGACTTAAGAAATCGTTACGGCGAGCAAGTTGTTGCGAGTTCTAAAGAAATCGTTATGATGACTTAAGAAATCGTTACGGCGAGCAAGTCGTTGCGAGTTCTAAAGAAATCGTTATGATAACTTACGAAATCGTTACGGCGAGCAAGTCGTTGCGAGTTCTAAAGAAATCGTTATGATGACTTAAGAAATTGTTACGGCGAGCAAGTCGTTGCGAATTCTAAAGAAATCGTTATGATAACTTAAGAAGTCGTTACGGCGAGCAAGTCGTTGCGAGTTCTAAAGAAATCGTTATGATGACTTAAGAAATTGTTACGGCGAGCAAGTCATTGCGAATTCTAAAGAAATCGTTATGATAACTTAAGAAGTCGTTACGGCGAGCAAGTCGTTGCGAATTCTGAAGAAGTCGTTGCAATGACTTATAGAATCGTTGTGAGAACGATTTGTTTGAAATCAAACGATGTCACAGTAAAGAAGTCGTTCAGACACTTAAGAAATCGTTATCAATTCAAATCGTTATAGCACTAAAGGAAGTCGTTGACTTTCAACATAAGTCGATGTGAACTTAGAGAAATATGATCTTGAAATAATTAATGCTTCAGAAAAATGATGCTTACCAATATTGGCTTGATTGACCTTGGCCTTGGAGTATTTCCTGTACTTAAGACTTAGAGAACTTTGATAAGGTTTTGTTAATTACCAAAATACATATATATTTAAATATTTCGTCGGGACAGACTGATCATCAATCTCCCCCTTTTTGGTGATGACAAAAAATTATCAATAAGCATGAATATTTCCGAAAAGTATTTCAAACATGCTAATTTCTAAATCTGATGATTTTCAGAATGTATTTCAGACATGCTAATTTTCTCCCCCTTTTTGTCAGTAAGCAAAAGGATAACCTTCGACAAAGAAAGAAGAGAAAAGATGGAAGGGCAGACAGCCAACATATATTGATTAGTTCTGAGGATTTACAGATAAGTAATGAGCGGGGGATAACAAGGAGCCAAAGCGCCTGATTACAGGGAGTGCCTGGCGTTCCTGCTCTTCAACGAAGGCTTGAAAGGCCCCAATATCAATTTGATAGGAGGGTCCCATGGTGGGAGCCATCCTTTTGATGTGAAGCTGCCGTTGATCTGAAATGAAGTCCCCATACTTAACACGGCCAAGGGCTAACTTGTAAGTTAAGAAGGACCCAAAGCTGGCAAAACGAAGAAAGGCTTCAATCTTGAGGGGATAGTCAATCTTAAGCGACCGAAACTCTTGCTTTAAGGCAAAGAAAACTTTGTATCTTTCGACCCAGGTCAGATAGGAATCCCAGATGAGGTGAAGAGAGTTGGCATCCAAAAATTCACCAGGTGACAGGGGAGGTTGGTTGGAGCTGGCCTGAGAGGCATTTGAATCACTTAGCTGCAGAGTAGACAAGGGATAGAGCTGCATCCACTCTTCAGGAGACAACCGCTCACATTCAGAAAGAATGGGTGCCAGAACATCTGCCTTGATATGCCCCTGAAGATATTGTCTGAATACGAATCTTGGAAAAGATAAGTCACGGCCATCTTGCACAAATAATCTGGCCATTACCCTTGCAGCTCGCTCAAAGATAAGTGTTCCCACGGAAGAATCCATAATTAAAGCATGGAGAGGTGGAAGGAACACTACATCAGGAATAACCAGGGTGGCAAAATCGACCTGAAGGGGCTCAGTATGAGCTGTGCTTGAACTGAGGGCCCTGATGGCTGAACGAAATTGACCCAACTGAGATTCTGGGAGGCGATGTACATAGCAGTAGTTATTGTACATCTGATACTGCCAGATGAATTTGATTTCTTTCTGAATGAAAGGGCCAAACAAATTTCTGAGATGGATTTGGAACCACTCAGAAAGGGGAAGAGGAGTTTCCCTAGGCAGATAGTGGGCAGCTTGAACTCGTTGGAATTGACTGTATAGGTCTTTGTTGCTCCGAGCCCACTGCTCTTCAGTTTTGGCTTCAGTCATGGAGAAGATTTTTGACTGTTGAGCCTTAGAGAGATGGGTATAAGGAAAGATGATGGTGAGATGTTCAGAAAGATTTTGGAAAGGAAGGCCAAAAATATGGGCAAAAACTACCTTTTGAAGATATTCTTCATAGATAAGTTTCTGCTTGTTGGAGACAGAGAGGGAAAACCAAAGGGGAGGATAGAAAGGGTCAGACGAGACAGGATGAGAGGACGTGAGTCTCCTCTTCTTAGAGACAGGACTAGAAGAGCCAGTCCTGTGAGAGTGGGTCCCAACAGCTAGGACTGAACGAAGTATTGCTACTTCAAATTCATCCTTAATATCGTGGATTTCTATTTGGGTGAGTTGGGCACCTTTAGGGATAATGGTAATGAAAGAGGGAGGTGTAGGTGGATTGAATATAGAGTCAAGAGTTATTGTAGAAAGAACAAAATGTTCTGATGTGGAAGGACCAGAAGAGGAAGGTCCAGTGGAAGATGATGCGAGTGGAAACTGAGGAGGAGAGGATGGTGGAGGAGGAATAATAGTGGAAGAAGCAGGAGATGAGGCAAGTTGAGAGGAAAGAGGTTGGGGAGAGGAAACAGATCTTGAACGGGGTCTCTTGAAGGTGGTTGGAGCTGGAGGTGCAGTAGAGGATGATGGAGGAGAGGGAGCAGCTGGAGTGGTAAGGGAAGAAGAGGCAAGGGGCTCAGGAGCTACAACCTGATCTTCTTGTTCAGCTACCGGATCCACTGGATTGACTGACTCCTTCTCCGGTCTAGACTCCTGACACAAAGCAGAATCTTCACTAGGCACCTTTTCAGAGGGCTGAACTTCAACACTTGGCCCTGATGGCCCTTCGGGAACTTGAACTGAAGGCCCTGATGGCCGCTCCACAAGATCATCACTGACTTGCCCTGATGGCCCTGCAACATCCTCCCATGGCCCTGAAGGCACATTCTCTTGAGGAGTACGATCTTTGGGCCCTACTGCCTTTAAAACCTCAGACAACATCAACTTCATAGAGCTTAGCTCCTTATCGAACCACTTCAAAGTAACATTTGATTGAAAATGTCATTTGACAAAGATGCCTGGCGCTCAATGACAGTATTTACAGCTGAATGTATTGAGTCCAGGACTGCACCTTGATTATTCAATCGCTTCAAGATGGCCTTTAAGTGCATCTTCTTTAGAGATTTCTTCTGCTTTTTGTGAGAGGTTTTCCTGCTGGGGCTTCCTTTTTCTGCCTGCTCCCCGATCTCTATTGGAGCTTCAAATTGCTCTTCATTCACAGGAGCATCTTCAGAGAGTGCCCCTTGAGATGTTGCTTCCTTCTCAACATCTTGCTCCCCCTGAATAGGAGCATCCTCCACAAATCTTCCTTGCTCCCCCTGAATAGGAGCACTAATCAATACAGAATCTTCAATGTGGCCAGGTGCCACAAACTGATCAACCAAACTCCCACCGGTGTTTAGATCCACTTGGGAGGAGTGAATGGAGTCTAAAACTTGACGGAGTACAGAAGCCATAGAGGAGGTGGGAAGAGGATCCTCTGATCTTCTGACAGAATCTGATACTTCTGGATTTTCTTCAGCAACCTGAGTCTCCATTGCAACTTCTGAGATGGCAACAACTTCCAATGAGGTACTAGGAGCTGCGGCCTCTCTTGCTGCTGGTTCTGCAACTGCTGATGGACCCTCTGATTCTGCTGCCACTTCTTCGAGTTGGACTTCTTGGGCTTCCCCTAGGATGGGTTCACCCTCAGCTACTGAAGTCTTTGTCCAAACTCTGCTGACCACTGAAAAACCGCATTTCCTTAGATTTCTGGACCTAATTGCTTGGCCCATTTTCTCTACAACTGCGCCAGAAACATCTACTCCAAAGTGCTGAAAGACTTTGGTGAGCAAGTGAGCATAAGGCAGGGATATATTCAACTTACTCTTGGTATCCCATATTTGATCACGGGCAAACTTCATTCTTTCCATCATTACTTCGGCCATGTTGATTTCTTGGTTCTGGATGGCCCAGAACATCTTATCCGAGTCTGCCTTAGTGCAAGTTGAGAAAGTTGCACTTCTTGGAACCAAAATCTGACAAACTATGAAATGAAGGAGGCGATTGTGAGCACTCAATTGATTAATATCTAACTTCCCATCTCTTAGTCTGAACCCTAGTCCTACAATACCAAGTCCTTTAACTTGGGCATCCACGGTGTGAACCCCACTGTGCCTGGAAGTCTTTACTCCAAACAACAAATGCAACAACTCATGATCTATCTTTATTTGAGTTCCTTTGACTGATGAAATCAGGGACCCGTCTGCCTCTGTCCTCAAGCACACATAGAAAGCCTTCACGAGGTCTGGATAGCTTACCTCAGAGAAGGTGGAGATTCCCATCCACTACATCCTGCTCATTGCGGCTACTACACTTTGCATGTAGTTCTTCTCAGGATTAGCAACATCTACTGCCTTATTTCCACAAACCTTTGTCTTCACAAAAGTGAACCTTTCCTGCTGCTCTGCCAATAGAAACTCAGCGCTGTAGCCACCCAAACTGCCAGAGATAACGGACGATGCCATGGACTTTGGGTGAGGAGGGTTTTTCTGGAAGGTTGAGATGAAAGAAGAGAGAAAGGTCCTCAAGAAATTCTTCGCAGGAAGAAGAGAGAAACTTCAAATGAGCAGAGAGAGATGTTGGAGTCGTTAGGGCATCGGCTCAGGCAACCAGACAAAAGAGGGAAAACGGTGTAGAGGGGGGGTAGATGAATCGTTTTCACATCGATTTTGGGGTTAAAAAAATTTTTGCGGGAAAGCGAAGCGCCAAGAGGTGGCAGAAAACGACAAATAAGTTTGACTAGACAAAGCAGACTTTATTAAGAAGAGTGACCAGTAGGGAACAATTTTAAATTTCTTTTGCTTAAAGCCAAGGAGAGAAAATTTACTTAACTCTGAACATTTATGTCCCAGTTTTAAACAAAAGTCTTTTCACAAATTACACATGCCCAATTCCCTTCTGAGAGATGTGAATCTCTCTTCGGGTAAGGCTTTTGTGAAAATATCTGCTAACTGACCATTTGTGTCAATAAAGGATATTTCTATGTTACCATTTGCTACATGATCACGAATAAAATGATATCTAACCTCAATATGCTTGGTCCTTGACTGCTGGACTGGATTTTTGGTGAGATTGATGGCACTGGTGTTGTCACACAATAGTGGAATTGATTTGATATTGAGTCCAAAATCCTGAAGTTGTTGTTTTATCCATAGGAGTTGTGTACAACAACTTCCAGCAGCCACGTACTTAGCTTCAGCTGTAGACAGTGCCACTGAATTTTGTTTCTTTGATGACCAGGATATCAAACACCCTTCAAGAAATTGACATCAACCACTGGTGCTTTTTCTATCTACTTTGCATCCAGCATAGTCAGCATCAGAGTATCCTACTAAACTAATTTCACAGGATTTTGGATACAATAGACCTAAATCATGAGTTCTAGCTAAGTACCTAAATATTCTTTTTACAGAGATTAAATGAGATTCTCTAGGATCTACTTGATACCTAGCACACATGCATACACTAAATAAGATATCAGGTCTACTTACTGTTAAGTAAAGCAATGAACCTATCTTACCTCTGTAGATCTTTTGATCTACTTTCTTACCATCTTTGTCACTGTTCATCCTTGTTGATGTACTCATGGGTGTTGACAGTGGCTTGGTGTTATCGAATCCAAATTTCTTCAAGAGTTCTTTGGTGTATTTTGCTTGGCAGATGTGGGTGCCATCTTTTCCTTGCTTGATTTGCAATCCAAGGAAATAATTGAGCTCTCCCATCATGCTCATCTCAAATTCTCCCTGCATCAACTTTTCAAAGTACTTGCAAAGGGATTCATCAGTAGATCCAAAGATAATATCATGTACATAAATCTGTACAAGTAGTATGCTTTTAACTTTTGATTTTACAAATAAATAGCTATCTACTTGACCTCTACTGAAACCATGGTTTAGAAGAAAAGAACTAAGCCTTTCATACCAGGCCCTAGGTGCTTGCTTTAAACCATATAATGCCTTATGAAGTTTAAAAACATGATTAGGAAATTCGTGTCATCAAAACCCGGGGGTTGTTCCACATAAACTTCCTCTTTTATAAAACCATTTAAGAATGCAGATTTGACATCCATTTGAAATAGTTTTAAGTCTAATGCTGATGCATATGCAAGTAATATTCTAATAGCCTCAAGTCTAGCTACAGGTGCATAGGTTTCATCGAAATCTATACCTTCCTCTTGGGAATAGCCTTGAGCTACCAGTCTGGCCTTGTTTCTTAAGATTACACCAGCCTCATCCAATTTATTTCTGAGCACCCATTTGGTGCCAATAACTGGATGGTCTGATGGTCTAGGAACAAGTGACCATACTTGGTTTCTCTTGAACTGATTTAGTTCATCTTGCATGGCCAAGATCCAAGATTCATCACCAAGAGCTTCATTCACTGTCCTCGGCTCTATTTGAGAAACAAATGCTAAATAATCACAGGGTATCATGTTACCTCTTGTTCTTACCCCAATAGATGGATCACCGATAATATTCTCAGGTGGGTGATCTTTCTTGTATCTCCACTCCTTTGGAATATTTTCATGAGTAATTTCCTTTTGTTGCATATCTTCCAGAGGTGGATCATCCTTGTCCTCAATTGATGTATTCTTTAGCTTCTTGGACAGTTCATCTGCATTATCATTATCACTATCTTCTTCCTTTCTCAAGGGAGGGTTAGTTTCATCAAAAATAATATGTAAAGACTGTTCAATTAATAACGTGCATTTATTAAATACTCTATAGTCTTTGGGTTTAGAGGTGTACCCCATGAAGATACTTTCATCTGATTTGGCATCCAACTTACCAATGTCCCTTTTTCCATTGTTGTGGATGAAGCAAGGACATCCAAATGTCCTGAAGTGGCTGATCTTTGGTTTCTTTCCTTTGAACAGTTCATATGCAGTCTTCTTTAGGATTGGCCTGATCATTACTCTGTTGATAATGTAGCTTGCTGTGTTGACTGCTTCAGCCCAAAAATACCTTGGCAGATCATATTCTGATAGCATTGTTCTTGCCATATCTAATAGAGTTCTATTCTTTCTCTCAGTAATTCCATTTTGCTGTGGTGTCCTTAGTGCTGAGAAATTATGCTCAATCCCCTGATCATCACAGAATTTAGAAAAATTTTCATTCTGAAATTCACCACCATGATTTGATCGGATAGAAACAATGCTGAACCTCTGATCCTTCTGGACTTTCTTGCTGAAACTAACAAAGTTTTCAAAAGTGTCATCTTTATGCTCTAGGAATGATACCCATGTGAATCTTGAGTAATCATCGACTATGACAAATCCAAAGTTCTTTCCTCCAAGACTGGTAGTTCTCATTGGCTCAAATAGATCCATATGAAGGAGCTCTAAGGGTTTTGAGGTGGTTACCACCGTTTTTGACTTAAAGGAGCACTTGGTATGCTTTCCCTTAGCACAAGATCTACAGACACCTTCCATTTTTGCACTGACCTTTGGCAGGCCTTCCACAAGATTTTTCTTTAGCAGTTTTCTCATCCCATCTATGCTACAATGACCCAGTCTTTTGTGCCACAGTTCAGTTGACTGGCTTTTATTTGCTGCCAGACAAACATCCTGATCCTTGAGTTCTTCAAGATGAAGCGCATACAGGTTTTTCTCCCTATTGGCTTCGAAGATTACTGCTCCATCCTTTAGTATGCTGCACTTTGACTCTTGAAACTGAATCTGATGACCTCTGTCACAAAGCTAGCTGATGCTGATGAGGTTGTGCTTCAGCCCTTTGACAAGCAATACATCTTCAATGACTATTTTTCCTTTGTTGCTCACAGAGCCACTGCCAATTACTGTGCCTTTCCCATTGTCTCCATAGGTAACTGTTCCTTCTTCAGCTTGGAGATGGGTGAATAGCTTCTGATTTCTTGACATGTGCCTTGAGCACCCACTATCCAAATACCATTTGGATGCTCGAGTGTTACCCTGAAATAAAATCATCAAGTTTTAGGTACCTAAATTCTTTTGGGTCCTCATTGGTTAGTATCATTGATTTTACCTTTGATTATCCATTTCTTATCTTTTGTTGGGCATGTTGTTATGATATGTCCTAACTTGTTGCAGTGACTACAGCAGGATAATTTGGTTACTTTTTCCATATATTTGAAGTTGGCTTTGTATGCTATATCTTGTTCGGGTACAAATTTTGGTGTTGGATATGTTTTAGGATAAAGTATGGTTTCTTCATTATCTGGGGGTGTATATCCTAATCCAATTTTCTTCTTACCTGATCTTCTGGCACCTTTTAATATGAGGGAGTTTTTACCATTTGTGAATCTTTCTAGTGTGCTAGATAACTGTATATTTTCTTCTGTTAGTGTCTTGATTTCAGTTTTTAGTCCATCTGAACTTACTTGTTTTTCTAATTCAGTTAGGCTTTTAGATCTTCACATAACAGTTCATTTCTTCTTTTAAGTTCAGTTATTTGACTTTCTAATTGTTCATTTTCTGATTTTAGATCTGAGTTTGTATTTTCTAGACAAACTATGTCTTTCTTGCTTACTTTTAATAGTTTGGTTACTTCTCTATATTTGCTGTATAGTTCGTTGAAAACTTCTTCTAAACTATCAGAATCTGAACCATTACAAGAATCAAAGGATGAGTCAGAGGTTACCTTTTCTTCGGTATTTGCCATGAAAGCCAGGTTGGCTTCTTCCTCATCACTGGTTGAGCTTGACTCACTGTCTGAGTCACTGCTGTTGCTCCATGCTGCTGCCATAGCTTTCTTCTTATATTTCCTGAACTTCTTGGAGCTCTCTCTCTTTCTGAATTCAGGCTTCTTGAGCTTTGGACATTCAGCTTTGATATGTCCTGGCTTTTTGCACTCGTAGCATATGGGCTCATTCTTCTTTTGATCCTTTCCATCTGGTTTCTTGAAGTCTTTATTTCTCTTGAAGTGTCTTCTACCAGATTGGAACTTCTTCTTCTTTGCTAGAATGCGTTGCAATCTTTTTGACAGCATGGCTTCTTCATCTTCACAGCCACTTGAGTTCTCATCTTCAGCTGATGACTCATCTGACTTGTCTTCTTCTACTTTAAGAGCATTTGAATGCTTCTTTCTGCTAGAGGACTCTCCTAGCCTTTCCATATTGATCTCATGGGCCATGAGGGACCCAATGAGTTTGTCCAAAGACATCCTTTTTAGATCATTAGCTTCTTCAATAGCAGTGACCTTTGGAGTCCATGAGGATGGTAAGGATCTAAGAATTTTCCTCACCATGTCTCCAATTTCGTAGGTTTTTCCTAGTCCGGCTAACCCATTTGTGATATCTGTAAATCTACTGAACATGTGGGTTATGGATTCACCTGATTGCATCTGAAATCTTTCATATTGTGTAACAACAATATCAATTCTCGTCTCCTTCACCTTGTCTGTGCCTTCATAGGTAATTCTAAGCTTTTCCCACATCTCCATTGCGGATTTGCAGGCTGAAACTCTATTGAATTCCTTTTTGCTTAGTGCACAGCATAGAATACTCTTAGCCTTACAGTTCAATGAGATCTTTTTCCTGTCATCACCTGTCCACTGAGCTTTCTCATTTGTGACCAGGAGATCGCCTTCTTCTACTATTGACCATATCTGATAGTCGTGACCTTGGAGAAAGTACTCCATTCTGGTCTTCCAGTAAGCATAATCTTCACCATCGAAGAGAGGGGGTCGGTTGACAGACTGACCTTCAATGTTACCTTGGGCTGCCATGGATCTTTACTCTTCAGATCGTTGGATCTTTCTTCTTTGTCGAAGAGACTCGCTCTGATACCACTTGTTGCCCAGTTGAGAAGCCCAGAGGGGGGGTGAATGGGTCTTTAAAAAATCTATTTAGGTGACACCTGTACGTAAAAGTATACACAAAAACAATCTTCGATGTTGGTTAGTAACGGTTAGTATGAATAACAAACTCACAAAGAATCAATCACACAACGCAAGGAATTATCCTGGTTCGGACCTCCTTTCCTTAGGAGTCCTACGTCCAGTCCCTAAGCAACAACTCAGGTTTTCACTAACTAGGGTACAGTCCCCCTATGGACACTACAACACCCAGCTCAGCTGGTCTTCCTTCACACCAGAAGGGAATAACCACACCCTGGATACCTCACCAGGTCTTCCTTCACAACCGAAGGGAACAGCACCCTGGATCCCACCAGGTCTTCCTTCACACACGAAGGGAACAACACCCTGGATCCCACCAGGTCTTCCTTCACACACGAAGGGAAACACCACAAAGAGAATAGAATGAATTCAAGCCCCTAGATCAAGCTTTTACAAGCCAAGATCTGAAGCAACAAGCACTGAGAGCAAAAGATCTAAACAAGGCACACTCTCAGAACTACACTGGCTCTCTTAGAAATTCTATTACAGCACAAAGAGCGAAGAGCTAAAGGTGATGAGGAATGAGATTCTTGGCTCTAGACTTCTTTTAGAAGGATTTGAATGCTCGTATGCGAGATCTTGTTCTCCACTAGTTGTTCGCATTCTTCTCTTCTATCTTGTATTTATATCTTCTTTTGAAATACGGCCGTTGAAGTAACCGTTGTCTCTTAGATTGGTAGACGTTAGACTGCTTGACATTTGGAAGCTTCAACAATCTTTTATCCATTTGAGCACGCAAAGAGATAGGGTCTTCTGGCGTCTATATGGTCCAACGTTGTATGACAGAATGTCTTTAGGACCCTGCACACATTAAATGTTTGAACAGTAGACAGCTAGGCTGTCTCTTGTTGTCAGTAAACGTTGACGTGAGTATTCACCAAAATAGCAATGCCAAATAGCTTGCTCTAAAAGATGTTGACAGAATATGCACAATAGAAAAAGGATATCATCTGCATGCATGCAGAGATACGTTCTGTCTTTATTAAATGCACAACAGTCAGATAGATAAGAGAAAACTTTGACTATTCAACGCTTTAAGAGATAAGATAAATGTCAAGTCGATATAAACCATAAAGTCGTTGTGTATATGACTTATGAAATCATTATGAATACTAACAAGTCATTATAGAGAGCAAATCGTTAAAGCAAGTTTATGTGTTCAACAAGGAAATCGTAATGAACACTTATCAAGTCGTTATGAGCTTTAAAGAAATCGTTGCTCAAAGCAAATCGTTATGAGTTCTAAAGAAATCGTTATGCGAAGCAAATTTTTATGAGTTCTAAAGAAATCGTTGCGCAAAGCAAATCATTATGAGTTCTAAAGAAATCGTTGCGCAAAGTAAATCATTATGAGTTCTAAAGAAATCGTTGCGCGAAGCAAATCGTTATGAGTTCTAAAGAAATCGTTGCACGAAGCAAATCGTTATGAATTCTAAAGAAATCGTTGCGTGAAGCAAATCGTTATGAACTCTAAAGAAATCATTATTATAACTTACGAAATCGTTACGGCGAGCAAGTCGTTGCGAGTTCTAAAGAAATCGTTATGATGACTTAAGAAATCGTTACGGCGAGCAAGTCGTTGCGAGTCTAAAGAAATCGTTATGATGACTTAAGAAATCGTTACGGCGAGAAAGTCATTGCGAGTTCTAAAGAAATCAATATGATAACTTACAAAATCGTTACGGCAAGCAAGTCGTTGCGAGTTCTCTAAGAAATCGTTATCTTATGAAATCGTTACGTTACGGCGAGCAAGTCGTTACGAATTCTAAAGAAATCGTTATGATACTTAAGAAGTCGTTACGGCGAGCAAGTCTTGCGAGAGTTAAGAAATCGTTATGATCGTTACTTAAGAAATCGTTACTTAAGAAATCGTTACGGTCGTTGCGTTGCAAATTAAAGAAATCGTTATGATAACTTAAGAAGTCGTTATGTCACGTCCCGAGAATTACACAACGGATATTAATTCGAAGAATTCGAGTCGATATTTCGAGACGATACAGTCAAATAAGCCTCTAGCTAGCACGCACTAAATGTATGATAACATACGTTATCATAGGGCCCAAAATTGAACTCAATTAATCTTTTATTCAAATCTCAACTCATTGTATTTCAAATGGAACTATTACAGGACTAAGACTCATAAAAGCAAAGTACATACTACCTCACTTCCTACTACATTGTTCTAACACTCAAAATAAACTAACTATAGATAGACTCATGTTTGGAACGCTCTTCACTCGGACGCATTCCCATCCTCGACTTGCTCTTCCTCTTGCACTTCATGGTCACCTAGATTGGGTAAAAGTAGGGAATGAGCAAACTAGCCCAGTAGGATTTATATCTCAATGTGCGGGCAATGATATAAGTGATTAACATTTTAGAACTAGGCAAGTACGATGAATGATATGCAAGTACGAATAAAACACGTTAAAACATGATATATAAAACAAGCTAGAGAGAGAGATCATGATAGAACAAGATTGATGAACAAGATGACAAAGAGAACTAGAATAGATCACTTTGTACAAGCATGCAAGATATCATGTAAATTGCAATAAATGCAGGATGGCCATATCACACAAGCAAGCCAGCAAGCACGAGCACGATCAATAACACTAATCAGGCACGTAGACACTAATGTACACCGAGAAAAGATCCATCAAGAATGTACACTAGGTCACGTGTATGTGGTATTGTATCTATCATTCAACACGCACGCACGATTTTCCCAGCGCAGATGCAATGCCAGTAATCATTATACCCCATGGTTAACAGTATATCTATGACTCGCCGTCATTGGGGCTAGATTGGAGCCCTTGGACACACGCCGTGCCCTGTCAGCATCTCACTTAAAATTTTAATGTAGATACCCACAGTCATTTATAATGGCCAATGAGAGTTTTTATAAGTAAGCATGTGTAATGTCATGTTCATGATGATGAGGAGAACAAGTAATAAGTAATGGAACATGATTTCACGAGTACAATGGTCAAGAGATAAATTCGGCAGCATAACGGTACGATTTATACTTTCGTTCAATCTTTACATTAATGGCTTTAGTCCAGTTTGTAAGTCTCACTCACGAGAACAAGAAGAGAAAGGAAGCGCGTGCTATCTCCAGGGAACTTCAATGGTACAAGCAACTCGTCGGCCATGTGGGAATCCATGTTCAGAAGAGATTTACGGAGGCCTTGGAGAAAAGTTCACTAGTCTACCGATTTGGAATGACTGGTAGAGAGTTTCCAATTTCCCAAGAAAGGTTGCCTAATAGTGCTAGTGTGTAGTGCGGTACGCGTGTCTCAATTCTTAAACCATCGGTCTCAAACTCGCAGAAAGCACTTGACAATATAACATGGAATAAAACTATGCACTTTAACTCATCATGGTTTGCAAGATTTTATGATAACTCTTATCATTTAAACATGGTAGAACATTAGGAAGATTAAATCACAAGAACATGAATGAATCATAACATTTAAGGAGCACTTAGAATAGCATCCATGTAATTAAAGCTTTTTAAATGGGTTAATCGCTTTTAAGCCATTAAACAACAATCATGTAATGATCAGACCCAAGACAGGTAACTTACACAGCCAATATCACATTTATACAGACCTCGGGTATATGCATAAAACTTTGTAAGAAAACACGTGGTTTTCGGTAAAAATCCTGAGATCGCGACATAGCCATATAAGGAAGGCGACAGGTCGAGCCCAGAAGGCGACACAGGGGTGTGAGCATCGCGACAGGGTCGTCAGATCAGGTAGCCGGATAGCGACGGAACGCATGTCGCCTTGAGAAGGCGACAAGGGGTATGTCGCAATCAACCCTCTAAAAGCGACATATCGGGCCGTCGCATTCACAGGGTCCGTGCCTGCTCGAACAGAGCAAGGATAGTGCCTTGGATTGCGGACCTGTCTTTCCTTCTTTTGACATAGGGTTGTTCTAAAATAGAGAACAAATTGCACGGTGCGTAAAAAATAACGAAACCAGTTTTAAAATAACCTAGACATACTAGGGTACTTCCAGTAAATCGGATTGAACAATAAGATGGTTTCGATAGGCTTTGATCACGGGGAACACAAGGTCAGACCAAGGTAACTTGAAGACGTAGTTTTATGCAGCAACCCTATTACCACGCTTATAACTCTCTAACTAATGAGATTTAGACAAAATGTTCAACATGAAACCTGACGAGGACAATTAGTAGAATAACGTTCATGTCATGAGTTTTCTCTAATTCGGTCTTGAAACATGTGCAACATATTAAGAACGGGAAAAGCTCTAACAGTGTGTGACTTTGGAAAAATGCTTAAAAATCCAGATCTACTAGATGAAATTCGATGAAACTAGTGGGAAATGAAAGTTAACTGGATGCTCTACACATTGGTATAGGATATGTTAAGGTTTGGCCTGAGAAAGCCTACCTTATGGGTTGAAGAAGTCCCGTTATTCCAGAAAACCCGTGTTCAGACCACTTGGAGGAAAATGCTTACTACTCCGTGTATACTGCATGAAATTTGGGCATTCCACTTGGGTTAGAACGTAGACCTGACCCTCTTTCCAGGGGTATAGGCCTTGCAAGGTTTGGTTTAGGTTTGACTCACCTTTGGTCGACTTCAAGAGGGTGGTTTGTGCAGGTCGCAGCAGACGAGAAGAGGAAGAAGAACGGCTTCTTGTGGTCGTTCCACGCTCCTCAGCCACCAGAGCTCCTCCACACACGACCCTAGCAAGTTCTAAATTCGTTCCTAGGGTTTAGGTGAAGAGTATTTAAGTAACCATGGTGTTTAGGAGTCCTATTATAAAACTAGGAAAGGAGGGTTTCGGGATTGGCATTTTGGTTTCCTATTTTTGATGATTCCTCCTCCCTTTGAGTGTGTGAGGCATTATGGAAACCTCCCCTCATAGTTTTAGGCACGCATTGTGGGTTGCCTGAATCCTGATTGCATCCATTCAACTCTAATTGCCTCTTTTTATTTCAGCTTATTTATGGTTACGAATTTCTATGTATTTTCTAGCTTTATTTGATTTTTGGGCCAAATGTTGCCCATTGGCCCAATTATGATAATGGGTCATCAATATATAATGTTGGAAGTCTCCCCAACACTTTTATTTAATTTTTGATTGCGTCGTATTTCCGTGTTAACGTTTTTCCGACTTGTTTCCTTATTTAGATAATCGGTCACAATAACTCTCAAACCTAGCCCAAATGATTTTTATTGAACCAAATTTCTTAAGGGGTCATTGGAGGATGTTATTTGAAGTCCATATATGATTTTTATTTAATTTTCTGACTCATCCACGTACGTGTGATAATGATTTTACGACTTATTCATGAATTACGATAATAAGTCGCGAAACACTTTAAACTTGGATGATCTGATTTTTCTTGGCACAAATTTCTTTGTGAAACATTAGTAATAATGTTTAGGGTTGATTTATAATTTTTACAAATTTTCCGAAGTGTTTAGCACATACGATAATGATACGTATGTTTTAAATACTTGATATTATGGAAATTATTTATTTCCATTTAATTGAATTTTTATGTAATTGAAATTTTCGGGGTGCTACACCCTCCCCTACTTAAGAGAATTTGGTCCCCAATTCATAGATCATTAATTGGCTCTTGATAGTTATGATCATTGAGCTCGTTTTGGATTTACGTCCTATAACTTGTTTCCAAATCGTGGATGCTAGTCCAACATCTACACCTATGGCCACCCGTACTATTCATTGCTTTCTTCCACTCCTGTTTTCCTTCCACGGTTGTTATAACTCTATCTTACTCCACCAGGTGAACTATGGTATACTAGATTATTCTTTTCTAATTTCTCCTTAATGATCTCCCCACTTAGAAATGTACCAATAAGAAAACATCATAAGATCAGTCTAGGGGTTTAACAATTATACCTCCTTCCGGGAGCTCCGCTTGCATTACTGCATTCATACGTCCTTGACGTTTTACCACTCCCTAGTTCCTTCCAGCTTGGTCTTTTAGCATGGGACAGTTGGGAAGGCGGTGGTCGCGATTTCCACATCGCAGGAAAGCTCCTGCCTTCTTCCAGCACTCTTCTGCTCTATGTCCAGGCTTGTTGCAAAAGTTACAATATTCCACCGTCTTTGTTTCTTCTACCTTGATCTTTTTCTCCATGCCATAGTCCTTCCCAGTGGTTGGCCTTTTGTTGTTGTAGTTATTATTGTTGTTGTTATTGTTGTTATTGGGGAAAGTTCCAGTTGTATCGACTGCTCCCCTTTTATAAAGGTCGGCTTTGAGATGTCCTTCCCCTCATGCCTTCCACCTTAGCCATAGTGTCTTCTACCAGCTGAGCTCTTCGGACCATCTCAGTGTAAGTTTGAATGTTGTGTGGTCCGAGCCTTTCAATGAACATGGGCCTGAGCCCATCCATGAAACGGTTAGCCTTCAGCTTTCAGTTCCCACCAGGTGTGGGGCATACAAGGCAAGACGCGCGAACTGAGCCTCATACTCAGCCACGGACATCCCTTTCTGTTTTAGTGCGGCAAACTCCGCTGCCTTCTTCTCCTTGACTCTCTTAGAGAAATACTTTCCCCGGAATATCTCCAGGAATCCGGCCCACTCCAGTTCGCCAACATTAGGCAGGTGGGCCGATGTGGCCTTCCACCATGCTCGGGCATCATTAGTAAATTGGAAAGTGGCCAGTACCACCTTCTCCCTATTGGTGCATTGCATTACATGGAAGATCCTTTCTATTTCTTCCTGCCATTTTCTGCTTCATCTGGGTCAGGGGATCCAGAGAAACGAGGAGGGTTTAAACTCCTAAAATTCCGGTGCAGATCACCGGCTCCATTCCTTGCAGCAGCCTGATTTCCAGCCTGAACCACATTTTGTAATGCTTGGGTCAGACCAGCCACAGTGTCTTGCATAGCTTGCCACTGGTTGCGGGCCATTGCATTGAGTGTAGGAGTTATGAGGGTCCTGAGGAAAGGATGGAAACCAATTAATGTCTCTAGATACATTATCAGAGTCAATGGGTAGGAGTGTTTAATTCTTGCTAACATATTCCAGTCTCTACCCATTCTCACCAGGTACTGTATTTAATTTCCATGACCTAGGTTCCATAGTTCTCCTATTCCTGAGACATATCCTATTTGGTATCCTAGGCTCTGATACCACTAAACTGTCACGTCCCGAGAATTACGCGGCGGATATTAATTCGAAGAATTCGAGTCGATATTTCGAGACGTGGACAGTCGGCAAATAAGCCTCTAGCTAGCACGCACTAAATGTATGATAACATACATTATAATAGGGCCCAAATGTGAACTCAATTAATCTTTTATTCAAATCTCATATTGTATTTCAAATGAAAACTATTACAGGACTAAGACTCAATAAAAGCAAAAGTACATACTACCTCACTTCCTACTACATTGTTCTAACACTCAAAATAAACTAACTATAGATAGACTCATGTTTGGAACGCTCTTCACTCGGACGCATTCCCATCCTCGACTTGCTCTTCCTCTTACACTTCATGGTCACCTAGATTGGGTAAAAGTAGGGAATGAGAAACTAGCCCAGTAGGATTTATATCTCAATGTGCGGGCAATGATATAAGTGATTAACATTTTAGAACTAGGCAAGTACGATGAATGATATGCAAGTACAATAAAACACGTTAAAACATGATATATAAAACAAGCTAGAGAGAGTGATCATGATAGAACAAGATTGATGACAAGATGACAAGAGAGAACTAGAAATAGATCACTTTGTACAAGCACGCAAGATATCATGTAAATTGCAATAAATGCAGGATGGCCATATCACGCAAGCAAGCAAGCAAGCAGCACGAGCACGATCAAGTAACACTAATCAGGCACGTAGACACTAATGTACACCGAGAAAAGATCCATCAAGAATGTACACTAGGTCACGTGTATGTGGTATTGTATCTATCATTCACACGCACGCACGATTTTCCCAGCGCAGATGCAACGCCAGTAATCATTATACCCCATGGTTAACAGTATATCTATGACTCGCCGTCATTGGGGCTAGATTGGAGCCCTTGGACACACGCCGTGCCCTGTCAGCATCTCACTTAAATTTTTAAATGTAGATACCCACAGTCATTTATAATGGCCAATGAGAGTTTCAATAAGTAAGCATGTGTAATGTCATGTTCATGATGATGAGGAGAACAAGTAATAAGTAATGGAACATGATTTCACGAGTACAATGGTCAAGAGATAAATTCGGCAGCATAACGGTACGATTTATACTTTCGTTCAATCTTTACATTAATGGCTTAGTCCAGTTTGTAAGTCTCACTCACGAGAACAAGAAGAGAAAGGAAGTGCGTGCTATCTCCAGGGAACTTCAATGGTACAACCAACTCGTCGGCCATGTGGGAATCCATGTCAGAGGAGATTTACGGAGGCCTTGGAGAAAGGGTCGCTAGTCTACCGATTCGGAATGACCGGTAGAGAGTTTCCAATTTCCCAAGAAAGTTGCCTAATAGTGCTAGTGTGTAGTGCGGTACGCGTGTCTCAATTCTCAAACCATCGGTCTCAAACTCGCAGGAAGCACTTGACAATATAACATGGAATAAAACTATGCACTTTAACTCATCATGGTTTGCAAGATTTTATGATAATCTTATCATTTAAACATGGTAGAACAGTAGGAGATTAAATCACAAGAACATGAATGGATCATAACATTTAAGGAGCACTTAGAGTAGCATCCATGTAATTAAAGCTTTTTAAATGGGTTAATCGCTTTTAAGCCATAAAACAACAATCATGTAATGATCAGACCCAAGACAGGTAACTTACACAGCGAATATCATTTATATAGACCTCGGTATATGCGGAAAACTTTGTAAGAAAACACGTGGTTTCGGTAAAAATCCTGAGATCGCGACATAGCCATATAAGGAAGGCGACAGGTCGAGCCCAGAAGGCGACACAGGGGTGTGAGCATCGCGACAGGGTCGTCAGATCAGGTAGCCGGATAGCGACGGAACGCATGTCGCCTTGAGAAGGCGACAAGGGGTATGTCGCAATCAACCCTCTGAAAGCGACATATCGGCCGTCGCGTTCACAGGGTCCGTGCCTGGCTCGGACAGAGCAAGGACAGTGCCTTGGATTGCGGACCTATCTTCTTCTTTTGACATAGGATTGTTCTAAAATAGAGAACAAATTGCACGGTGCGTGAAAAATAACGAAACCAGTTTTAAAATAACCTAGACATACTAGGGTACTTCCAGTAAATCGGAATTGAACAATAAAGATGGTTTCGATAGGCTTTGATCACGGGGAACACAAGGTCAGACCAAGGGTAACTTGAAGACGTATTTTATGATAACTCTCTAACTAATGAGATTTAGACAAAATGTTAACATGAAACCTGATAGGACAACTAGTAGAATAACTTTCATGTATGAGTTTTCTCTAATTCGGTCTTGAAACACGTGCAACATATTAAGAACGGAAAAGCTCTAACAGTGTGCGACTTTGGCAAAACGCTTATAAATCAAGATCTACTAATGAATTCGATGAAACCAGTGGGAAATGAAAGTTAACTTGATGCTCTACACATTGGTATAGGATATGTTAAGGTTTGGCCCGAGAAAACCTACCTTATGGGTTGAAGAAGTCCCATTATTCAGAAAACCCATGTTCAGACCACTTGGAGGAAAACGCTTACTACTCTTGTATACTGCATGGAATTTGGGCATTCCATTGGGTTAGAACGTAGACTTGACCCTCTTTCCAGGGGTATAGGCCTTGCAAGGTTTGGTTTAGGTTTGACTCCCTTGGTCGACTTCAAGAGGGTGGTTTGTGCAGGTCGCAGCAGACGAGAAGGGAAGAAGAAGGCTTCTTGTGGTCGTTCCACAGCTCCTCAGCCACCAAGAGCTCCTCCCACACGACCCTAGCAAGTTCTAAATTCGTTCCTAGGGTTTGGGTGAAGAGTATTTAAGTAACCATGGTGTTTAGGAGTCCTATTATAACTAGGAAAGAGGGTTTTCGGGATTGGCATGTTTGGTTTCCTATTTTTGATGATTTCCTCCTCCCTTTGAGTGTGTGAGGCATTAGGAAACCTCCCCTCATAGTTAACGAATTTGGGTTGCCATGAATGCATGATTGCATCCCAATTCAACTCTAATTGCCTCTTTTTAATTTCAGCTTATTTATGGTTACGAATTTCTATGTATTTTCTAGCTTTATTTGATTTTTGGGCCAAATGTTGCCCATTGGCCCAATTATGATAATGGGTCATCAATATATAATGTTGGAAGTCTCCCCAACACTTTTATTTAATTTTTGATTGCGTCGTATTTCCGTGTTAACGGTTTTCCGACTTGTTTCCTTATTTAGATAATCAGTCACAATAACTCTCAAACCTAGCCCAAATGATTTTTATTGAACCAAATTTCTTGAGGGGTCATTGGAGGATGTTATTTGAAGTCCATATATGATTTTTATTTAATTTTCTGACTCATCCACGTACGTGTGATAATGATTTTATGACTTATTCATGAATTACGATAATAAGTCGCGAAACACTTTAAACTTGGATGATCTGATTTTTCTTGGCCCAAATTTCTTTGTGAAACATTTAGTAATAATGTTTTGGGTTGATTTATAATTTTTATGAAATTTTCCGAAGTGTTTTAGCACATACGATAATGATACGTATGTTTTAAATACTTGTTATTATGGAAATTATTTATTTCCATTTTAATTGAATTTTTTATATAATTGAAATTTTCGGGGTGCTACACGTTATGGCGAGCAAGTCGTTGCGAATTCTGAAGAAGTCGTTGCGATGACTTATAGAATCGTTGTGAGAACGATTTGTTTGAAATCAAATGATGTCACGGTAAAGAAGTCGTTCAGACACTTAAGAAATCGTTATGAATTCAAATCGTTATAGCACTAAAGGAAGTAATTGTGACTTTCAACAGAAGTCGATGTGAACTTAGAGAAATATGATCTTGAAATAATTAATGCTTCAGAAAATGATGCTTACCAATATTGGCTTGATTGACCTTGGCCTTGGATATTTCCTGTACTTAAGACTTAGAGAACTTTGATAAGGTTTTGTTAATTACCAAAATACATATATATTTAAATATTTCGTGGGGATAGACGGATCATTACAAGAACATACATGGAACATACTTTTAACTATCAACACATTTCTAGATCACCTAGACATGCTTTATTCTATTACATGTTTATTCTAAATCATGGATACTATATTATACACTTGTACATATTCTCCACACCTAACATGTAACATGAATCATTCATTCACACATTAATTCATTTCATGATACATTTCTATAACTAGATCATAGAATTTGGCATAAAGAAATGTACAACCTAACATGATGACTATTCACTTTTCACATGCACTTTTCATATTTAATTTCACATTTTGCTTGCTGTTTTAATGTAAATAAATCTCATATGCATGGTTTCACATTTTATAGCATGAATTGAAGAGTTAAAACATAGTCAAGTTGATTGTTAACAATAAGCATTTATAGCATGAAACTTTATACTAATTGAACATTACATCTAACATGTAACCTAAACATTCTTCCTTGTTTTTATCACATTCATAACCATACTTTACTTGCTGTTTTGACATGACTTAAACTCAATTACATGAATTTAGTCTTATTCACACACAATCCCATTTATTTAGTAATCTCACATGCTCATTTTTCATATTACATAAATGATATGATGACATATGTTGATTCACATGCACTATCTCATGAAGAGAAATAAAACACATGACATGATACTAAACATGATATTACAATTAAAGTAACTAATACATGAAATTATTGCATTAACATATTAGTTTTCACAAGCAAGCACATTCTTATTAACATTAACTTTTCCCTTACTTATCTCTTCACACAATCTTCAAATTACTTACTCTTTCATTTTCACTTATCACATATTATGACATTTGTACTCATCACATGCCACTTTTGCATATTATTTTACACTTTATTCACATTCCAATAACTTAAAACACCATGACACATAGTCCTAACTACCTATTAGAGGACACAAACCAATATCTCATACTCATAACTCATCGCATCTCATAACACATAACTTTATAACACAACTCATATCATATAACTCATATCACATACCCAC
Organism: Colocasia esculenta; assembly: GCA_014218235.1. NCBI lineage: Eukaryota > Viridiplantae > Streptophyta > Magnoliopsida > Alismatales > Araceae > Colocasia > Colocasia esculenta. The sequence goes on along the minus strand of CM024755.1, from coordinate 119,402,761 downwards.
CACCTAGGCAATGTAGTGGTGAATCTTGGTAACTGTGCAGACCGGGAGAAGCCCTCTCCACCCTATCTAGTGGTACTTGTCCACCTCTGGGTTTTTCCTAATGCCTTTAGGACAAACTTTTACAATGTAGAGCTTTCCATAGGGACTTTTCTATGTACAGCTCTCGATGCCTCTAGGGTAGCAGTGTCATTCTTGGCCCAATTAGTTCACATTCACTTATTCACATTTTCACACTTTATTTACATTGTTCACATATAGTAATTGATCACTTTACATATCTTATTTGTCAACTGCATATGTCTCAATTAGCCTAATCATGATACTACTGTTTTCAGAAATAAAACATCTTACATTACAGTCCTAAACATGCTATACATTTATTGGATTGCACAAGATCAAATTCAACGCATTTAATATGAGCAATTTCCACGGTTTAACTAACAATTATACTCACTGTCATCCATTTAGTTCTAAATTTTTATCACAGGTTATTATCAGTAAGTATGTCACATATGAAATTTTCTAGATTTTTCAGACAGTAAACATAATTTCTACAATTAAATCTAGATTTCAGACATATTTATCAAAATATCATTAAGCATGGTACACATCAACATGTTTGGGCATTAACAGAACAGAACCCTAATACCAGTATTCAATCTGTCATGGAAAATTTATGAAATTTAATTCACAATAAAATCCATTTATACTAGATTTAAACATGTTCATATCATGCTCATTACTAAGTCACTGAATTTTAATAATTAACATGGTTCATAGAAAATTTAGGCAACTTCATGATAAGACCTACTGACAGTATACAATCACCCATAAAAATTTCAGTACATACCTATGTCCAGAAATCATTTAAACATCGAGAGAAGATCAAAAAGCACAATTTCAGGATACTGAAGAGGTAGACGTCAAGGGATGTTGCCATTTACTTTCAACTGCGGCATCCCTTGCCGTTAACTCAAGAACTTGACTGCAACCTATGTTGTCGTCAACTTCTTCCCAGCAGCACATACAAACATCACTCAATACAAAGGGGAAATTGGGGTTCCAGGACTCGAGGAAAAATCCGTAAAAATCCTAAGACTTAAGGGGACATGTATAAGATCAAGATCTAGGTTTACTTGCCTCTAACAAAAATCTACGAAGATCGAAATATGTCGATGAAGCCCTTCTCGGCCCTGCCAAAAAGGTGCTCAGAAACTCCTTCGATCCGGTTCTTCTGTTGGTGTAGACGGTCCCTCGGAGTTGGGATCTCTTCTCCTATGCATAGGCTATCCTCCAGTTGGTGTAGCTCTTCGAGAAACACCTCCAGTCGATGGATCCGGCCTTCCGAAGTTTAGCTTTTCAGCATCTCGGAGCTAGGGTTTCACCAAATGTTAAAAAGCCTTTTCCCCGGCCTAGGATGGGTATTTTATAGGCTTGGGGTTTGGGGTACACAATAGGGTAGGTTTCCTACGGGTTAGGATGGGTTTCCTAATCTGGAACCAGCCAAAACATGAGCATTAACAATTCTAGAACCGTTACGTAGTAGGATATAGACGTCAACATCGGTTGTAGTCAACTGAACAGTTGACGTCAACATGCTGGCTGCCAACAGGGGGGTTGGCGTCTAGGGGGTGGCCGCCCACTGTGGGTTGGCGTCCAGGTCCTGGCCGCCCACTGCACAATGCAGTGAAAACCCTGCCAAACCCTAAAATAAAGGCATAAATGCACTAAAATAATTTAGTATATGTAAAAATAATTACATATATCTTTACCACATATAGTACTAGCATTATATAATATTTAATTAAATACAGCTTACACTAATCATAATTAAGGATAATATGCATCAATAATATACATATATACACATATACGTACACATTACATAATTACATACATTATGCATGAACCTATGATTGAAATGTGTTCATTATTAGTTAAATATTGCATGCACATTATCATTCAAGTACCTTACGCACCATAAATAATTTAACACGCTTAAAATAGATAGATTTCATTTAAACAAGATTAACATATGTATGTATACATATACACATTCATGATACCAACAACAAGCATAAAATAATTAAATACAATGGGTATCACAATAATTAAATAATTCATACACATTTTAAATATACATTGCATGCACGTAAATAAACTCATAATTATTTACAAAATGCATGATAATACTTTCTTACTATGTGTACAACACGTACAATATGCATGAGATCTACATACACTGATAGCTAGCTAATGCATGCACATTATATATTTATACTTGTACTAAATTAACTCTCACGTACTTACATGATCCACAACAAAACTTACCTATCTCATGCACAATGCTATTTAAGTACTATTTATATACTGTAGATGATTTAATGTACATAGAATTATATAGGCAAATATCACGTCCATAAGATAACATACATATACACATATGTATTTCGTATATTTATGCACAACATCCATGGAATAGATAGTTCAATATGCACTTCAAGATTTAGATAGTACATGCATAATATCATTAAGATGCAGTATGGAATAAGTTAGCTAAGAATAATCTATACAACAAAAGAAATTCTTGCATGCACACACTTGAATTATCATATGCATAAATATACACACATATACAACATGGTTATGTATATTATACATGAAATAGATAAATACAACATGCACATCGGTAATTAGATTAACATGCATAATATTACTTAAGTATTATATGCCTAGGATTTAGTATACATAATATACACAAATTAGTTAATTGCCTATTTTCACATGAGATATCATATATATATATATATATATATATATATATATATGCATGTGTTCATGAGAAGTATAAAATTATAATAGGCACAATGAAATACACATACTATGCACACAACAAGTAAATACTCGCACACAATATAAAAAGAATAAAAATTTGGGGTATCACAGAAGCCCTCCCCGCAGGTTCCATCTCTTCCTTCCACCAATTGAAGAAGTCCTTCCGGGACAACATCCTAGGTGGAAGGTCTCAGCCGCGCACATCGACGTCTCTTCTATCTGTTTGGCAGAAGAAAGGCGAAGTGCTCTGGGACTACGTCAAGAGGTTCCGGACCGAAGCGCTCCGCATCCCCCGCCTCGACGTCCCCTTGGCCACCAATGCCCTCATCCAGGGCACCCAAGATGGCTTCCTTCAAAGGACGTTGGGGGTGCAGCAACCCTCCACTCTTTCCGAGCTGCTCTCTACTGCTCAGCGCCATGCGGCATGCGAGGAGAGCCTAACCGCTGACTGAGCAGAGCAGGGCGATCAATCAGATAAGAAGAGGCCTTCTGACAATGGTTCCAACCATGACAGGAAGAAAGGCCAGCACAACGGAGATTCGCTGCGTCGACCACGCCCCTTCACCGACTACACCCCGCTTACGGTGGCTTCCGAACAGATCCTGGCCGAGATCCGGGAAGAGCCTTATGTTCGGCGGCCACTGAGGATGCACTCTGATCCCCGCAGGTGCAACCAGGACAAGTACTGTCGCTTCCACCGCGACCACAGCCACGACACCACCGAGTGCCGCCAGCTCAAGGACGAGATCGAGTCCTTGATTAAACGCGGCTATCTTGGGCGGTATGTGCGCCGCAATGAAGACCTCCAAAGGCGCCGAGAATGGACTCCCGAGCAGCCGATCAACAACGAGCCCAATGGGCAAGAGATCAACGTGATCGCAGGAGGCTTCGGCGCGGGCGGAGAAAGTAATCAAAGCCGATGCGACTATGCTCGGCGGGTGCACGTGGTGGACAGGCCCCCAGTGCCTCGCCTAGGTCCCTATCCCCCCAATCCCTCATGCGCACGGTCCGAGGAGGCTATAACCTTCTCGGACGAAGATCTTGTAGGAGTCTCCACTCCACACACTGATGCGTTGGTCGTTTCGGCCACCATCAATAACTGTACCGTGCGTCAGATTCTGGTGGATAATGGAAGTGCCCCGGATGTATTGGCTTATGATTGTTTCTTGCTTATGGGTCTAAAAATCGATCAACTCACCCCAGTAGAATTACCTCTGTTCAGCTTCTTGTGGGTTTCGGTTCAACCCATGGGACGAGTGCGCCTCCCAATTACTCTTGGACGGCTCCGAAGAGCGTAACTAAGATGGTGGATTTCTTGGTTATTCGTAGCATGCCCGGCTATAATGCCATCCTCGGCAGGGGCCTGTTCGGTCGAATTAAGGCTGTTCCTTCATCCCTCCATCAAAAGATGAAGTTCCCACTCCATATGGGATTGGCGAGGTGCTAGGCAGTCAGCGCGAGTCTCGACGGTGCTATGTCCTGTCCTTGAGAGACAAGCAGCCCCTTATAGCACCGACAACTGTTCCCCCACCCGCCGATCTGCCTTCCACCAGCAGAGGCACACCTACCGAAGATCTGCTTCCTATTTGGGTAGACGACGACCTCGAACACGTCCTCTACATTGGCGCACTACTGCCAGAGGCCGAACAACATCACTACAAGGCCTTCCTGCTAGCCAATTTAGACTTGTTCGCATGGTCGAATGAAGAACTTCCCGGATACCCCCAGAGGTGATGGTGCATCGCTTTCACCTGCACCCGAAGGTGCCTCCGATCCAGCAAAGAAGGCGACCCATAAACCGTGAATGGCAGGCCGTGATCCAAGATCACGTTGTCAAAAGCCAAACTATTGGGCTCCTCCGGGAAGCCCAATACCCAAGGTGGATCTCCAATGTGGTCCTCGTATGCAAAGCCAATGGAAAATGACATGTGTGTGTGGACTACAAAGATCTCAACAAAGCCATGCCCAAGGACAACTTCCCTCTGCCGCGCATCGACCAGCTGGTGGATGCAACGTCCGATCACGAGCTTCTCAACTTTTTGGACCCGTATTCTGGTTATCACCAGATCAGCATGCATCCTCCAGACTAGGACACCACCACATTCGTCACCGACCTGAGCTTATACTATTTCACTAGGATGCCCTTTGGTATGAAGAACGCTGGCGCTACATACCAGTGGCTGGTCAACAAGATGTTTGAGCCGCAGATTGGGCGAAACATGGAGGTCTACGTCAATGACATGTTGGTCAAGACACTCCCAAGTGCCGACCACATCTCCAACCTTGAAGAGACCTTCGCAACTCTGCGAAGGTATAACTTGAAGCTCAACCCAGCCAAGTGTGCGTTTGGAGTACGCTCGGGTAAGTTCCTCGGCTTCCTCGTCTCAAATAGAGGAATAGAGGCCAACCCTTAGAAAATCCAAGCCATACTTGAGGTGGGCAGTCCCAAGACGGTGCACGGTGTCCAATGCCTCACTAGACGTCTCGCAGCACTTAATCGGTTCATGTCCCGAGCAGCGGAGAGGAGCTTCAACTTCTTCAAATTGCTGCGAGGCCCCAAAGGCTCCTCACAGTAAGGGGGGCATGTACGGTGGACCGAGGACTGCAAAGCTGCCTTCGCAGAGCTGAAGGAATATCTGGTAGCCCCACCTATTCTCTCGAAACCTGTGCTTGGGGAACCCTTGTTCGTGTACCTTTGGGTCACCAAACACTCCATCAGCGCAGTGTTGATTAGAGAAGAGGCGGCGACACAACATCCAGTCTACTACATCAGCAGGGTCCTTCAAGAGGCTGAAAGAAGGTACCCTCGAGCAGAGAAGCTCGCCCTGGCACTGGTTACGGCTGCACAGAAGCTTAGGCCCTACTTCCAAGCCCACTCAATTACGGTCCTTACCGACCAGCCATTGAGGCTTATCCTTTAGCGGCCAGAGGCTTCCGGTAGGCTTATCAAATGGGCCATCGAGCTTAGAGAGTTCGACATCATCTACCGTCCAAGGACGGCCATCAAGGCGCAAGCGTTGGCAGATTTCGTCGCGGAATGCACCCTTCCGTCCGAGCAAGACCCTCCATTGGCTGACGAGCCCCCATGGGAGCTCTCTGTGGACGGATCCTCTTGTGTCACAGGGAGTGGAGCAGGCTTGGTTCTCACCTCTCCGGAGGGTCTAGAGTTCCAGTACGCCCTGAGGTTCCATTTTTCTGCCTCCAACAATGTTGCCGAATATGAAGCACTGCTGTCCAGAATCCGAATGGCTAGGCACCTTGGAGCACTTCGACTTCGGGTCTTCAGTGACTCGCAATTGGTCGCCAACCAGGTGAGTGGACACTTCGAAGCAAGGGAGCCCCGCATGGCATAATATCTCCAGCAGGTGAAAAGTCGGGCAGAGGGTCTCCTCTACTTTGAAGTCATACACGTCCTACGGGAGCAGAACACGCAAGCCGATGCACTTGCCAAGTTGGCATCTTCAGGTGACATCACCCCTTCTCGCTCCATATTCATAGAAGAGCTTGCCTCGCCGAGCATTGAGGTCGATGTAGCCGCCATTGAGGCTGGCCCTCCAGCTCCGAGCTGGATGGACCCCCTCATGGCCTATCTGCTTTGAGGTGAGCTTCCATCTGATCAAGGAGAAGCCCGCAAGATCAGGTTGCGCTCCTAGAGGTTCACCCTCATCGAAGGCCAACTATACCGGCGATCCCTCTCGAGGCCTCTCCTACGATGCCTAAGCCCTACGGAGGCAGCATCGACCACCGAAGAGGTCCATGAAGGGTTGTGCGGAAGCCAGTTGGGGGGCAGAACGCTGGCACACAACATCATCCGAGCTGGTTTTTGGTGGCCTTCCCTACAAAAGGACTGCATGTCCTTCGTTGGGAGGTGTCCAGAGTGTCAGAAGTTCGGGCAGCTCATTAAGCAGCCGTCCGAGCAACTTCACACCCTGTTCGAACCATGCCCTTTCGCCAGACGAAGGATTGATATCCTGGGTCCGTTCCCAGAGGCTCAAGGGCAAAAGAAGTTTCTATTCGTGGCCATTGACTACTTCACCAAATGGGTTGAGGCCGAGCCCGTTTCTTCCATCACCGATCAAGCCGCATGGAAGTTCATCTGGAAGAACATCGTCTGCCGGTTCGGTGTTCCAAAGGTAATCACCTCAGACAATGGGAAGTAGTTCGATAGCACGTACTTCAAGTAGAAATGCTCCAAGCTCGCCATCTACAACCACTTCACCTCAGTTGCACACCCCCAGGTAAACGGTCTGGTTGAGAACGCCAACTGAACATTGTTGCACGAGATTCACACAAGAGTTGAGGCTACAGGAGGTTCATGGATCGATGAACTCCCCAACGTGCTATGGTGTCACCGAACAACGACACGAGTGGCCATTGGAGAGACTCCTTTCCATTTGGACTACGGCTCAGAAGCTGTTGTACCTTTGGAAGTGGCTCTCCCCACTATTCGGACAACTCACTTCGACGAAGTTGCCAACAACCAAGCACTTCGGGAGAACCTAGACATGCTCGGCGAATGCCAGAATGATGCCAGCATTAGATTGGTCTCTTACCAAGAGCGACTCGTGCAATACTACAACGCCTGAGTTCGGGAACGACGCTTCTTCGAAGGTGATCTAGTCATGCGCCGCTGCTCGGCATCGGATCCCCGAAGAGCAGTCGGCAAACTCGCCCCTAAATGGGAAGGGCCTTATCAGGTCACCCAGGTTCTCAGAAAAGGCTCCTATAAGCTAACTACTCCTGGTGGTGAAGCCATACCAAGAACCTGGCATGTGTCTAACTTGAAGGCTTACTATTTATAAAAGCCTCCTGATTGGCGTCCTACTTCTCTCCTTTCTGTTCTTTCGGTCGGCTTGAGAAGGTATCCGAGACGTCCTCGTTCCCAGCTGTTCAGCTTAAAAGGATTGGGCGATACCTCCAAGTAAAATGGTGTTTCACATAAACCCCTGGTCGGAACTTTCTCACATTTCCAAGTGACCTGCATGGTAACTTTGAACCCTTTGCAACGACCGACGAATTCCGATTCGGGTAGAACAAGTGTAAAGGAATGGAGATAGAAAAAGTGAAGCCATCTATGAACCTAAAGGAGGATCTATTCAAATTCTTCTTACAAAAAGCTCACTGAAGGATGAGCTACAAAGAAAAGAGAGAAAATAAGATACAGTCATGGAGCTTGCTCGGAGGGACCTTCGCCACCGTCCCCGGAGGTCATCCGCCTTGACTGGAAATGCACAAAGCGCACCTCATCCAGGCGCGTATCTTGGGTCCGACGTCGGCATTCCCCCACGGCAGCTTCGAAAGCCTCGTGGGCATAATCAATCGACGCTAGCATCCATCTGCGGACTCTCCAGCTCCAAGGCCCACCTTGTAGCAGTGTGCACCGAACTGCTCTAGGTCTTCCTTAAAGTCTGGTCCTTTCTTATACTCGGCCACCCCTCGGGCCTTGGCATAGGCTAGGATGTTGGCGAGCGCCTCCTTCTCAGCCTGAGCAACGGCCAAGCTAAGCTTGGAAGTTTGAATCGCATCCTGGAGGCTCTTCACCTCCTTCTACAGCTCGGCTTTGCGAGCCTTGTGCTGTGCCACCAGTTCCTTGCAGAAGGCAAATTCGGCCTCCCACATATGCTTGTGGTTCCGCCCGTGCTCGACAAGCCACTTCAGCACCTCAAGTGACTTCGAGATGTTCTTTGACAGTGCCTCCACGTCGACGTCCTCCCCGTCGTCCTCCTCGGGGCGGCACCTCGCTCGGTAGACCTCCCCCGAGGGCTCGGGAGTATCCTCCGAGCTTAACTCTTGACACCGTGCCAGAAGTTCTAACTGTGACGCAGTGGGTTGAGGGGGGAGGTTTCTGGGCGCCCTTCCCTGGAAGCGCTCCAGGGCTGCCTCCAGAGCTGATACTGAAGGCGCTAGAGGAGCCTTCGCCTTTAAAGACTGCGTCAATGGGAGGCGATCTCTGTCAGAGCTGGCGTGATCCTCCTCGACAGTGTTGGTCAGCTCGGCAGGAGGCTCCTCTCTTCTATCCACCTCGACGTCGCCCACACTAGCTGTTGCCTCTTCGCCCCCAGCCGAAGCTGGAGACCACCGAGGTCTTTCCTCCTCGGTCCCGGCCGTCGCTTCAGCCTCGTGGAGACCTGTAGCAGCCGACTGCGCTTGGACTTTGACTGCTACTTCGGTGGGGGGAGCGCGGATCGTATTCCCCTCATGCACTTCTGCTGCAGGCATCACCGTCGCATTAGCCCCTCTGGAGGTGGATTCTTGGGTGGCAATGGCTTCGCCTTCTGCCGTGGTCTGCTCCACGGCTACGGTGCTGGAGGCCCTAGTCGCAGCTACCCCTCTGTTCGGCCCTCGAAAGGATCTTGGGCGTGGAAGTCCCCACTCGCTCCTCAAGGAGGCCCTCAGACTCGTCGCTTACCACGACGAGCCTAAGTGCGGTGGCCACCCTCACTGAGGCTCTAGATCGAACTTCGGGCGAGATCCGCAGTGCCCCTTGTTCGGTCACCTTCGTGGCCTTACGCCTCTTCCACACCGCGAGTGGGGGGACTTCTTCTTCGACATCCTCCTCTTCGGCCTCATCTTTGGCCGCTTGCTACATGGTCTTCGCCAGCTTCCTCTTCTTCTTGGCCTAAGGTTGGCCTGCTTCTTCCCCTTCTTCGATCAGTGGTTGCACCACCACCTTTGTAGCCTTCTTCTTCAGCCGGATCTTTTTGGGCACCTTCTCGGGCGGCAAGAGATGGCTCTTCGGTTGTGGTCGTCACCGCAGTAGGAATCCTCACCTCAATGTGAATCCTAACAACGGTGCAATATCATCGCCCTCGAACACCAGGTGGGCGGTCATAGCGACCTTCTCCGCATAGTCCTCCATAGCCTCTGGTCCCGACCAGTGGCTATCTCCTCGGCACCTGCAAAAAGGAGAAGAGAGAAACTACAGTCAGAAATCAGTCACCCAATAGACTTACAAACAAGGTGTATTCAGGTACTTACTCCATGGTCGGCTCAAACCATGATTGACGAGCCCGAACTCCGTCAGATAGCCGTCACCATTCCGCACCAAAGCTCGGTTCAAGCTGTCTGAGGCCTTCGCCTCGTCTTGGATCAGGAAAGGATAAGTATCCTTCCTCGGTGTCTGGACTCTGGTTGGAAACCCAAACTCCGGTGCGCTATCACGACGCCTGACGAAGAAGAGTCGGTGCACCCAACCCTTGTTGTTAGAGTGCTTCTTCGACAGGTTAATCTGCATCCTGTCCGCACGATGCTTGGTGTCGTACACGTTGGCCCCCGTGGGTGAGGCTGTAAGGATGAACTGTGCCCAGAAGACCTCCGCCGAGCCATGAACTTGTCGAAGTCTGCAGACGATGCAGAAGATGCATATCGTCCTCCACGAGTTAGGCGTCAGCTGAACTGTGCCTGGAAGACCTCCGCAGCGCCCCTTGTTCGGTCACCTTCGCGGCCTTACGCCTCTTCTGCACCGCGAGTGGGGGGACTTCTTCTTTGGCATCCTACTCTTCAGCCTCATCTTCGGCCACTTGCTGCATGGTCTTCGCTAGCTTTCTCTTCTTCTTGGCCTGAGGCTAGCCTGCTTTTTCCCCTTCTTCGATCAGGGGTTGCACCACCACCTTTGTAGCCTTCTTCTTCAGCCGGATCTTTTTGGGCACCTTCTTGGGGACCCGCGGGCTGGTCACGGGGTGCCCCACGGCAAGAGATGGCACTTCGGTTGCGGTCGTCACCACAGTAGGCATCCTCACCGCAGTGGGAATCCTAATAACAGTGGCAATATCATCGCCCTGGAACACCAGGTGGGCGGTGACAGCGATCTTCTCGGCATAGTCCTCCATAGCCTCCTGGTCCTGACCAGTGGCTATCTCCTCGGCACCTGCAAAAAGGAGAAGAGAGAAACTACAGTTAGAAATCAGTCACCCAACAAACTTACAAACAAGGCGTATTCGGGTACTTACTCCATGGTCGGCGCAAACCATGTTTGACGAGCCCGAACTCCGTCAGATAGCCATCACCATTCCGCACCGAAGCTCGGTTCAAGCTGTCCAAGGCCTTCACCTTGTCCTGGATCAGGAAAGGATATGTATCCTTCCTCGGTGTCTGGACTCTGGTTGGAAACCCAAACTCCGGTGTGCTGTCGCGACGCCTGACGAAGAAGAGTCGGTGCACCCAACCCTTGTTGTTGGAGTGCTTCTTCGACAGGTTAATCTGCATCATGTCCGCACGATGCTTGGTGTAGTACACGTTGGCCCTCGTGGGTGAGGCCGTAAGGCTGAACTGCACCCGAAAGACCTCCGCCGAGCCACGAACTTGCCGAAGCCTGTAGACGATGCAGAAGATGCATATCGTCCTCCACGAGTTAGGCGTCAGCTGAATTGCACCCGAAAGACCTCCGCAGAGCCCCTTGTTCGGTCACCTTCGCGGCCTTATGCCTCTTCTGCACCGCGAGTGGGGGGACTTCTTCTTCGGCATCCTCCTCTTCGGCCTCATCTTCGGCCGCTAGCTGCACGGCCTTCGCCAGCTTCCTCTTCTTCTTGGCCTGAGGCTGGCCTGCTTCTTCCCCTTCTTCGATCAGGGGTTGCACCACCACCTTTGTAGCCTACTTCTTCAGCCGGATCTTTTTGGGCACCTTCTCGGGGACCCACGGGCTGGTCACAGGGTGCCCCATGGTAAGAGATGGCACTTTGGTTGCGGTCGTCACCACAGTAGGAATCCTCACAGCAGTGGGAATCCTAACAACGGTGGCAATATCATCGTCCTCGAACACCAGGTGGGCGGTGACAGTGATCTTCTCCGCATAGTCCTCCATAGCCTCCTGGTCTCGACCAGCGGCTATCTCCTCGGCACCTGTAAAAAGGAGAAGAGAGAAACTGCAGTCAGAAATCAGTCACCCAACAAACTTACAAACAAGGTGTATTCAGGTACTTACTCCATGGTCGGCTTAAACCATGTTTGACGAGCCCGAACTCCATCAGATAGATGTCACCATTCCGCACCGAAGCTCAGTTCAAGCTGTCCGAGGCCTTCACCTTGTCCTGGATTAGGAAAGGATAAGTATCCTTCCTCGGTGTCTGGACTCTGGTCTGAAACCCAAACTCCGGTGCGCTGTCACGACGCCTGACGAAGAAGAGTCGGTGCACCCAACCCTTGTTGTTGTAGTGCTTCTTCGACAGGTTAATCTACATCCTGTCCGCACGATGCTTGGTGTAGTACATGTTGGCCCCCGTGGGCGAGGCAGTAAGGCTGAACTGTGCCCGGAAGATCTCCGTCGAGCCACGAACTTGCCGAAGTCTATAGACGATGCAGAAGATGCATATCATCCTCCACGAGTTAGGCGTCAGCTGGATGGGCGTGATTCCCCATCTGTTCAGCAACGCCTTCGCCACTTCCGGCAACGGTAGCCGGAATCCTGCTTCCATGTGGTCGACGGAGAGGGCGAAGCAACCTGGTTTGTTCACCAGGTGTGACTCCTCCTCCTTGGCCATGACGATTTCGTAATCGTCACCGATCTGAAAGCATTCCCAGAGGCCTTCGTAGTGGCGATGCCTTGGCCCTCAGGCTCCTGCCGGCGTCACTCCACTTACCTCGACGACCGTGGTAGCTTTCCCTTTGTGTGCCATAGCCGGATGTGACAAGAGCGGCGAACAGAGAAGAAAGCGAGTGATCGCAAGGAAGAAGACAATGGAAAATGTGGGGGGCAAGTAAGCTTTTCGAAGATTGAAGGCATGAGCTCCCGCCTTCACCCCTCCTCTTCTTTATAAAGAAGGTGTAAGGCCCTAGAATTTTACTCTCTTATATAGGTGTATGATTTTGTGAAGAGATTTTGCTTATGTGTGTGTGAATACGAATATACATATATACTATTTGATGTATTGTTGTAAATATGTGTATATATATATTTTATTGTACATGTTATTTATTTACATTACATAAATAGTATTATTTAATGTATACATTGTATATTCCATCTGCATGCATTGCCTAAATATGATTTTCTGCAGTTTTTAAGTTCTGGAAAAGTGACCAGTAGGCATCCACATGTATGGACGTTAACCCCAAGTCAGCGGCCACATCGATGGACGCCAACCCTAGTTTGGCAACCAGTGATGTTGACGTTAGTCTCCCAGATCTGTTGCGTTTTCAGATCCAGAAATGCCTCCGATATTGTCGCCCTTGGTTTAGGAAACTGTTCCCCAACGGTAACCTAGCCTACCCTAAACGCATCTTCGACCCTAACTCTATAAAAGACCCAGTTTGGGGTGCTGTTGGGTCCTTTTGACTCTTTTGTCAAAAACCCTAACTTTCATGTGCGAAACCTGATCTTTGAACCCATGGATCCGGAGATTTGAAGCATCATCCGGCGTTCTTCTTCGACTGGGAGGAAGTCTGGACATCGAGGATCGTCTTCCCAACCCAGTGTACCTTAAAGATCATCATCAAAGCCCGGATTTGAAGGATTTTGGGGACTCTTTGGCTCAGGCCAAGGAGGGCTTCTCCGACTCGATTCGCTATTTGTAGATTTGTTTGAAGGCAAGTAAATCCTCTACATTGACCATACGTATGTCTAGTAGGTCCTAGGGAATTTTACGGATTTTATTCGTGTCCTGGAACCCCCTTTCTCTTCGATTTTTGTGAGTTTTGTCTATTTTTCTGCAGACAGTAACGTAATGGCAAGCTTTGATGCCGTTAAGATCTGAAGTTGGTGGCGGCCTTTGTTGCCGTTAACTAGTAGGCGGCCACCTGTGTGCCGTTGAGTTCTTCAGGCAGTGACAATATGTCTGTCTGCCCTTCATAAATTATTTTCCGGACTTCTGTGCATGAGGATATACTGTAAATTTTATATGTTACATAATACATCAAGAGAATCATGTTGTATAATTTCTGTGAAATTTCGTTGAATGTTATATTTATTAAAATTCTCTGAATTAACTGTCAGACATGTTTTTAATAATTGTAAATTTATGTTTATGTGATTCATGTGGAAATTGAGTGTTATAGAATTTCTGTATGATGTGTATAGATGTTAGTTTATACCACTAGATTTAGGAAATTTTTTGATGTTCATGTAAATAATTAAAATTTCTGAACTGTAAAACAGTAAGTGTAGCAACCTGAATTTTTAAGAAAAAAAAATTTAAATTAATTAAATAAAGAATTAAAACCTAGCTAAATGGATATTTAAATGAAAAGAGCATTAAATAAAACCCATTAAATGGAAAAGAGTAATGGGCTTTGCTTAATGGATCCTCTAGAATTTATTAGGTCAAAATATGAATTTACAAAGGGAGAATAATAAGAAAATACCCTAAATTCGTAACTAAATTATTACCTAAATAAAAAAGGGGTATTTAATGCATTAAATAGGAAGTTTGAGTTGGAATTGGATTCCTAAACCTACCCCATATGGTTTAGCACGAATTTGGATCTCTTCCTAGCCTAAATAGAGATTGGAAAGCAAGGAAGGAAGGTTGGAGTTAGGAAATCTCGTAATTAAGAACAATTAGAGTAGTAGTAGGAATAGGAACTTGTATTTATATAAAAACACCTTTTAAACCCTCTTGGCCGACCCTAGCTCGTTGCCAAAGGTTGTTGGACGTGGAGAAGAGGCCAAGGAGGAGAGAATCTCGTGGGAAGAAGGAGTTCTTGGAGCTTCTTCCTCGTTCTTAGAGTTCTAAGCCCTAGAAGATAAATCGAGTCAAAGGTAGGCATTCTCACAAGCATAAACCATGAAACGTTTTCTGTAGGATGTCTCATCTATCAGGAACGAAACCATCAAGTTTCATAATTTTCCATCGAGCCAATATTTTCTTCTTGAATTTTGAAGTTCTGCAACTCTCTTGACCCCAAACCCTCTTCATAATTCTTGTTCTCCATGATTACTAAATCCCATGCCTTGAAATTTTTATGGGAGATACTGATGATCATTAGGGAACTTTCACCCCTAAAAGCCCTAATTTTTATCAAGCATGTTGCTCGAATTAAATCAATCTTGCTCTCTATATCATGTTCTATGTTACTCGTTCTTGTTCGTTCTCAAACCATATTCAAATCATGCTCTTTCTCGAATTCCTATTTACTGGAAGTACTCTCGCATGTCTAGTTTCATTTTCCACTGATTTCATGAATTTTCATCATGTATATAATTAGTTATGATTTTCTAAACGACCCTGTATCAAAATTTGAATGTTCTGGTCCGCAATCCAATGTCTGGTTTGACTCCTGTCAGAGTCAGGCGCAGACAACCAGAAGGCGACACCTCGATATGTCACTTTCTGGGCTCCGATTACGACAGCCTACCTGTCGCATTCAAGAAGGCGACAGGTGAGCCGTCGCATTCTCAGAACCCGATCTGCAAGCCATGTCGCGACCCTTTTTAGGCCCTGTCGCGTTCTGCCCTGACCCTGTCGCGACCCGTACATGGGTATGTTGCCTTTAGAAGAAATTTGATGAAAAACATAATATATATATATATATATATATATATATATATATATTTTCTGTCACTTTCTAAATAAAAACCCTGCTTTAAAATAGAGCTATATTGAATGTTTTAAAATAAATATTCACGACTTCTTTTCTATCTATGATTTCTCTTACACATGCACACACATGAACCATCCATATATGGCTGAAATCTGGCATAAAATATCTCATAATGTATCTGGTAATTTATTGCAATGAAGTATATTAATTGCCCTATTTTAAAGGACTTGTATTCGTTTCTTGCGTTGTTTATATACCGATATCGACGCTCCACTGTTCTAGAATTCCTCTGGAACGTCGAGCACCTGTTTTATATACACACTTTACTTGGCTTGTGGTGAACTCTCCGTCAGATATTCCTTTCGCCGAACTAGTGAACCCTTGCACAAGGCCTCCGTAAGTCTCCTCTGATCATGGATTCCTACATGGTCGACGAGCCGGTTGTACCCTAACACCCATTACATCTTTAGGGATCGATATGATCCAACGGCTATTAGAAGTTTGCTCTTACCTTGAATCACGTCGGACCTCTGGACTTGTGCATAACATGGCCAGTGGGAAGATCGTGAATTCCACCTGACTGCCAATACGACGTGCGCGTGTTGTGCAACTGTTACTATCGCCTGTTTACTCGACGTGTTACGTACAATGTCCATTAGCTCTCATCTGTACTCTACTCGCTCGTCTATTCACGCTCACTCTACTGTCTCTTCTATTCATCTAGTGTAACGTCGCGTGCTTTTCAGATCCATGCGGATCATGTGTGTTGTGGTTGTGGCGGCCGTTGTGAGGCCAGTGTGAGTTGGTTGTGTGAAATGTATGGTGTGGATGTGTGGCTTGAGTAGGTGAGGTGCAGGTTTGGACCTGAAATGAAATAGGACCTGCTGTAATTCAGTTGGAGTTGGCGGCCAGGTATGGCCGTTGACCTGTTGGTGTCCAGGTATGAGGCCGTTTACTGCATGATCTTGGCGGCAGTAGCTGTGGACGTTTAAGGTGGCGGTTGTTCTTGGCGGCAGAGGGGTTGGCGCCAACCTGAGAATTCTGCAGGTTATAGGGTCACCCGAGAGCAGGTTTTCTACCTGGTTCTCCTTCCCTCTTGCCCCAGCCTTTTGTCCCAGTGGTTTTAAAGCTTCCAACAGGTACTGAAGGGTGGTTGGACGAACGTAGAACGCGTGGCATTGCTGAATTGCGCGAGGAAACGCCGTGGCGTGGTGCAATTCCCGTGGGAGCTCGTGGAGGGTTCGGTGTGAACCGGGAGATTGCGGGAGGTTTTAGTGTGTTCTGAGGTAGGGGACGAACCCTGTTAGTTCCGTAGGATCATTAAAATATGACTTAACCACCTGAAACAACAGATTTAATGCATTTTGGATTAAGTTGCACCATGCGGGGTCAATGGGTGGTTTGGTGAATTTAGGTAGTAAAATATGTTGTTTTGGTTTAAATATGGTACATGGAGGTTAGAGGGATCATTACAGTATGTTTTTCCATTGTTTTAACGGTTGGAAAACCTGTAGAATCAGTTTAGGGTTTTTGCAGGGTTAGAGGCCGAAGAACTTGGCGTCAACATCGTTTGTCACCAAGCTCATCAACCAGGATGTAGACGGCCTGGTCCCTTGCCGTCGACTTCCTGTAAGCTGCAGTCGATGTTGCCGCCTACTGGTTATAACCAGGAATGACTAATTATGGTATTTATCGATAATGCATGTGCGTTGGCACCTGAGGTGCACTGAGTGCACATGGTTCTCGTGTTTAGCATACAGGATATGCAGTTAGTTACTTACTTTTGTGGCTGCGCGTTATTTATGCGAGTCCAGTTGGGTTCACGTGTAGTGGACCATTGTTACTTGTGGTTTACGTGAGGTTTCACGTGGTTTGTGTGTGACGTGCACATGGTTTTGTGTACGTGGCGAGTAGTACGACGCCTACTGTGGTTACCTCTCCAGTTGGGTGCCCCAGGTTCTTTGTGAGCCAGGCTGTTAGCTCGGGGCTTTGTCTCGGTACTTGTGTTGTACCGTCGAGGTCTGTGTCGTCTGACCTGGACACCCTCACTCTTGTGTTCGAGTAGCACGTCCGGCTGAGGAAAAGACGACAGTGGGACAGTGACACTTGTGTTTGTCTTTAGTCACTTGTAGCGCGCTCGTAGTTGGGGGTACGAACACCAGTAGATGTACTGGACCCCAGCTAGTCCTTTTCCAGTGCCTCACTCTAGAGTGTTCCGTGCCAGGATCTCTAGAGGTGTCAGGCATCGGCCTGTGACCGTGTGGTCTGCAGGTGGTGGTGTTTAGTTAGTCTCCACAGTTGCTTGACCTTTTCACGTGGAGTGGCAGCTGGACCCTTCGTCCGTGGCTGCGAGACTGAGAGGTAGACCTGTGTTAGCTTGTCCGAGTCAGTTACTAGTGTCGCGAACCAGTTCACGTGGCTCGTGTTTGGCAGTCTCTACTTTAGATTGTACACCTACACTGGTTTTCCGTTTAATTATTACAGTTGTTTTTCGTAGTCGGCAGACGGTGAGTACTTTTACAGCTTTAATATCCTGCTTAGCTGTTCTATAAATTGTTGGTACTGTTTACTACTTTCGTACTTGTGGTTTTGGTTTGCTCGGTGTTGGGGGAGTTCCCTACTGAGCCAGTGACTAGCGAGGCTCACCCCTACCCCCACAGGTGAGAGTGAGGAGGACGTTTCACGACCGTCATCCGGTTCAGAACCGCGCCGTAGCGGTACGGGGTCGGTACCTCCAGCTGTGTAGTAGCAGCACCAGCAGTGTAGTGTTGATAGTTGCTTCTTTTCTTCAGCTGTACCTCGGGGTATGCCCCAGGCTCTTGTACTTCTTTTCAGTTTTGTGGAAATATGGCTATGTAAATTGTGAATATTTATAAAATGTGGTGTGTTCCTTTGTGTTTACACGGACTGTGGTTTGGCATCCCTTGCGAGGCTTCGGCCTGTTCGCGGGAGGCGGACTCGGACCAAGTACGTTATTGGTTTAACGGGCTTGGCCGAGGCGTTCCGTCACAGTTGGTATCAGAGCAAGGTCCGTGTTAATATAAGGGAACTAGAAGGATACATAGCCTTATTTCGGTCTTTGTACACTGCTGGTAGGGACCCTGGTTTTTGATAATTTGTTGTTTTGATTTTTGTTTGGTGTTTTGTTTATGTAGAAATCTCTAAAATGGCTGATAGAAGAGATTGGGGTGGTGGAGGAGATGATCCGGAGGAAAGTACCCAGCGTATAATAGAAAGAATTTTGGAGAGCCTCACTGATATTCGGGCGAGGATGGATCAGCAGGCGCCAGTACCACCGGTTGCAGTGCCACCTGGAGATGGAGAGGCTGTACCTGCAGCTCCAGTTCCACAAAGAGTAGAGGTGCCTTTTGCAGCACCTGTGCCACTACCACCACCAGTACTGATAGCTGAAGAACCAGTGATGCAGGTGGAGAAGTTTCTGAGATTGCAGCCGCCTACTTATTCAGGAGGGCCGAATCCAGATACAGCAGAGCATTGGGTTCATGAAATTGAGAGAGTTTTTGCAACTATGAGGTGTCCGGCAGCGGATAGAGTTGTGTTAGCTGCTTATCAGTTGAGGGGCTTTGCCTTGGAATGGTGGCGACTGAAGATGCAGACCACCTTTGCAGGCAGGTCAAAGGAGGTCATTACTTGGTCGGAATTTCTCGATGTATTTAATGATACATTCTTTCCGATCCAAGTGCAGCAAGTAAAAAGAGAGCAGTTTCGGACTCTCCAGCAAGGTAATTCTTCAGTTTTGGAATACCAGATGAGATTTATGGCACTTAGCCATTATGCGCCTTATGTGGTTTCAGATAATAATATGATGGTTGAGTATTTTATTAGAGGCTTGAGAGTGGAATTGCAGGATGCAATAGTACCTCTCATGTGCAAGACAGTGGAAGAGGCAGCTCAGAGAGCAGCTAGTTTGGAGAGGTCTATTCGGACTCGTCAGGTGGGCGAGTCAGGTTCAGGTAGTTTCTGGCTACCGCAACAGTCAGTGGGTGCAAGTAAGGTAAAGCACCAGCAGGACCTTCTTCATCAGGCTTTGGAAAATGGGGTCAGAAATTAAAGCAAGCATTTAAAGGAAGAGGAAGAGGATGGGGAGGTCGTCCGCAGTTCCAGCAGGGCCGAGGTAGGCCTGAGGTGGAGGAGTCGCAGCAGAGAACTGCCAGGCAGTCTATTACTCCACCAGGATATAGATGTTATAATTGTAATCAACCGGGGCATTTGATCCGCAATTGTCCCTATCCGAGAGAATATGGATATGGAAGAGGTTTGCAGCAGCAGCAGCAGCCTCAGCAGTTTCAGCAGCCACAGGCAGGTCGTGGCAGAGGAGCACCGCAGCAGTGAGGAAGAGGCCGGGTTATGGCTATCACCTGAGCCCAGGCAGAGGCATCGAA
Organism: Colocasia esculenta; assembly: GCA_014218235.1. Taxonomy (NCBI): domain Eukaryota; kingdom Viridiplantae; phylum Streptophyta; class Magnoliopsida; order Alismatales; family Araceae; genus Colocasia; species Colocasia esculenta. The sequence continues at coordinate 119,383,049 of CM024755.1, read as the reverse complement.
TATGATAGAAGGTATTTTACCTCTTTATAAATATTCATTAAGAGTCTTATTTGATTCGGGTGCCTCTCATTCTTTCATTTCTGAAGAATTTCTGGATTATATAGCTCATCCTTTAGAAGAGAAGTCTTGTGAGTTAGTAGTGGAGGTTCCTTCAGGTGAGTTTTTACTCACTTCGAGCTATATAGATGAAGTTCCTGTTATGATTGAAGGGAACCAGATGTCGGGTCGGTTATATGCCCTGCAGTTGTCAGATTATGATATTATTCTGGGTATGGATTGGCTTGAGATGTATGGAGCAATGTTAGATTGCAGAAAGAAAAGGATCAGGTTTTGTCATCCTAATGGTGCAGTATTTGAATATCAAGGTATGCCTTTTTATACCTCTAAGTTTCTAATTTCTGCAATTAAAGCTAGAAAGTTGATAAATGTTGGATGTGTGGCTTATTTAGCCTCGGTGAGTTTGGTAGAAGCTAGTCAGTCAGTGGAAGCAGTTCCCGTGGTTAGGGAATTTGCTGATGTTTTTCCTGAGGATTTACCTGGTTTAGCTCCACATAGAGAGGTGGACTTTACCATTGAGTTGCTGCCAGGTACCATGCCGATTTCTAAAGCACCATATCGGATGGCACCAGTAGAGCTTAAGGAATTGAAAAAGCAGTTAGAAGAATTGTTGCAAAAGGGTTCATTAGGCCGAGTCATTCTCCGTGGGGAGCGCCGATTTATTTGTGAAAAAGAAAGATGGAAGTTTTCAGATGTGTATTGATTATAGAAAGTTGAATGATGTGACCATTAAGAATAAGTACCCGTTGCCGAGGATAGATGATCTGTTTGATCAGTTGCAATCAGCAAAAGTGTTTTCTAAAATTGATTTGAGGTCCAGGTACCATCAGTTGAGAATTAAAGAGAAGGATATAGATAAGACAACTTTTAGAACCAGATATGGTCACTATGAGTTTGTGGTTATGCCTTTTGGGTTGACTAATGCTCCTGCAGGTTTTATGGATCTGATGAATAGAATTTTTCATCCGTATTTAGACCAATTCATTGTGGTCTTTATTGATGATATTCTAATTTATTCAGCATCTGAAGAGGAGCATGCAGCTCATTTGAGGTTTACCCTGCAGTTGTTAAGGGATAACCAGTTGTTTGCCAAATTCAGTAAGTGTGAATTTTGGTTGAAAGAAATTCAGTTTTTGGGTCATGTGATCTCAGCTAAAGGAGTAGCAGTGGACCCAAGTAAAGTGGAAGCAGTAATGAGATGGGAAGTGCCTAAGACAATAACCGAGATTAGAAGTTTTCTGGGATTAGCAGGTTATTATAGGCGCTTCATTCAAGATTTTTCTAAGATTGCAGCACCTATGACTAAATTGACCAGGAAAGGGGTGCCATTTGTGTGGTCCGGTGAATGTCAGAAAAGTTTTATGGAATTGAAGAAAAGACTCACATCAGCACCTATATTGACATTACCGGCAGGGAGTGGTGGTTTTGTGTTGTATACTGATGCTTCAAGGAGAGGACTTGGCGCAGTGCTTATGCAGCATGGTAAAGTGATAGCTTATGCATCCAAGCAATTGAAGCCAGCAGAGGAGAATTACCCCACTCATGATTTGGAATTAGCAGTGGTGGTATTTGCTTTGAAAATGTGGAGGCATTATTTGTATGGCGAGAGATTTGAGATCTTTACTGATCATAAAAGCTTGAAATATATCTTCTCGCAGAAAGATTTGAACCTTCGTCAGCGCAGATGGATTGAGTATTTGAAGGATTATGATTTCAGTTTGGCTTACCATCCGGGTAAGGCCAATGTTGTAGCTGATGTCTTGAGCAGAAAGGCATATGTAAGCTTGATGATGATTAAAGAATGGAAGCTGTATGAAGAAATAGTAGAGAATTCTTTGTATGTTCCCAGTAGTCAGCAACGGGCGGTACTAGCTGCTAGTGCTGTAGAACCGTCTTTGTATTGGCAGATCATTGAGGCTCAGAGAGCAAATGCAGGTTTAGCTGAGATTGTGAAAATGGAAGGAGTTTCTATTGATGATAATTGCGTGGTCAGGCTCAGGGACAGGTTGTTTGTCCCTGCAGAAAGAGAGGTAAAGCAGCGAGTTTTGGAAGAGGCTCATAAATTTAAGTACACTATTCATCCGGGTAGTACTAAAATGTACCATGATTTAAGAAAGCATTTCTGGTGGCCTCATATGAAGAAAGAAATAGCAAAATTTATTGCAAGATGTGCTATCTGTCAACAGATTAAAGCAGAGCATCAGAAGCCTGGAGGTCTATTGCAACCGTTACCCATTCCATAGTGGAAGTGGGATGATATTGCTATGGACTTTGTGGCAGGTTTACCAAGGTCGAGTTCAGGACATAATGGAATATGGGTATTTATTGACAGATTGACCAAAGTGTGCAGATTAGTGGCAGTGAGTATGTCTTGGACAGTGGACAGGTTGGCAAATATTTATGTTGAAAGAATTGTTCCATTGCATGGTATTCCGAAGACTATTGTATCTGATAGAGATCCAAGATTTACTTCTGGTTTTTGGAGAAGTCTGCAAAGAGTAATTGGTTCTGAGCTGAGGTATAGCTCCGCTTATCATCCCCAGACAGATGGTCAGACAGAGAGGACTATTCAGACGATTGAAGATATGTTGCGAGCTTGTTGTTTGGTTTGGGGAGGTAGCTGGGAGCATCATTTGGGAATGGTTGAGTTTGCTTATAATAATAGTTATCATACCAGTCTTGGGATGGCAACGTATGAAGCTTTATATGGAAGGCCGTGTAGAACCCCATTGAACTGGAATGAAGTGGGAGAAAGGCAATTAGTGGGTCCTGAATTGATTCAGCAAACCACAGAGATGGCGAAACTTATTAAAGAGAAATTGCAGGCAGCTCAAAGTAGACAGAAAAGTTATGCAAATGTTCGGAGGAGACCACTTCAGTTTGAGGTGGGAGATTTTGTTTTCCTGAAAGTTTCTCCAAGTAAGGGAATTATGAGATTTGGCAAGTCTGGAAAGTTAAGTCCAAGGTATGTGGGACCCTTTCAAGTGTTAGAAAGGATTGGGGAAACGGCTTATAGGCTGGATTTGCCAGTAGATTTTGTGGATGTTCATGATATATTTCATGTTTCTATGTTGAGAAAGTGTATTGAAGATCCAGCTCAAATAATCAGATATCAAGGTGGTGACCTGAGGCCGGATATGACTATGCCAGAATACCTGGTTCAGATCACAGATCGAAAGATAAAGAAGCTGAGAAATAAAGAAATTGAGCTAGTTAAAGTGAGATGGGAGAATAGGTTGGGTGGTGAGGATACCTGGGAGTTAGCCGAGGAGATGGCTAAAGGGTATCCCTATCTGTTTGAATAAGCTCTTGTATTTCTTTTTAAATGATAGTGCTTGTAAAGATGTGTATGTTTAACTTGTTTAACTTTGAATTATGTTATGAATTTTGAGGTCGAAATTTTCTTTTTAGATCATAGTAATGTAACGTCGCGTGCTTTTCGGATCCATGCGGATCATGTGTGTTGTGGTTGTGGCGGCCGTTGTGAGGCCAGTGTGAGTTGGTTGTGTGAAATGTATGGTGTGGATGTGTGGCTTGAGTAGGTGAAGTGCAGGTTTGGTCCTGAAATGAAATAGGACCTGCGGTAGTTCAGTTGGAGTTGGCGGCCAGGTATGGCCGTTGACCTGTTGGCGTCCAGGTATGAGGCCGTTTACTGCATGATCTTGGCGGCAGTAGCTGTGGACGTTTAGGGTGGCGGTTGTTCTTGGCGGCAGAGGGGTTGACGCCAACTTGAGAATTCTGCAGGTTATAGGCTCACCCGAGAGCAGGTTTTCTACCTGGTTCTCCTTCCCTCTTGCCCCAGCCTTTTGTCCCAGTGGTTTTAAAGCTTCCAACAGGTACTGAAGGGTGGTTGGACGAACGTAGAATGCGTGGCGTTGCTGAATTGCATGAGGAAACGCCGTGGCGTGGTGCAATTCCGTGGGGGCTCGCGGAGGGTTCGGTGTGAACCGGGAGATTGCGGGAGGTTTTAGTGTGTTCTGAGGTAGGGGACGAACCCTGTTAGTTCCGTAGGATCATTAAAATATGACGTAACCACCTGAAACAACAGATTTAATGCATTTTGGATTAAGTTGCACCATGCGGGGTCAATGGGTGGTTTGGTGAATTTAGGTAGTAAAATATGTTGTTTTGGTTTAAATATGGTACATGGAGGTTAGAGGGATCATTACAGTATGTTTTTCCATTGTTTTAACGGTTGGAAAACCTGTAGAATCGGTTTAGGGTTTCTGCAGGGTTAGAGGCCGAAGAACTTGGCGTCAACATCGTTTGTCGCGAAGCTCATCAGCCAGGATGTAGACGGCCAGGTCCCTTGCCGTCGACTTCCTGTAAGCGGCAGTCGATGTTGCCGCGTACTGGTTATAACCAGGAATGACTAATTATGGTATTTATCGATAATGCATGTGCGTTGGCACCTGAGGTGCACTGAGTGCACATGGTTCTCGTGTTTAGCATACAGGATATGCAGTTAGTTACTTACTTTTGTGGCTGCGCGTTATTTACGTGAGTCCAGTTAGGTTCACGTGTAGTGGACCGTTGTTACTTGTGGTTTACGTAAGGTTTCACGTGGTTTGTGTGTGACGTGCACGTGGTTTTGTGTACGTGGCAAGTAGTACGACGCCTACTGTGGTTACCTCTTCAGTTAGGTGCCCCAGGTTCTTTGTGAGCCAGGTTGTTAGCTCGGGGCTTTGTCCCGGTACTTGTGTTGTACCGTCGAGGTCTGTGTCGTCTGACCTGGACACCCTCACTCTTGTGTTCGAGTAGCACGTCCGGCTGAGGGAAAGACGACAGTGGGACAGTGACACTTGTGTTTGTCTTTAGTCACTTGTAGCGCGCTCGTAGTTGGGGGTACGGACACCAGTAGACGTACTGGACCCCAGCTAGTCCTTTTCCAGTGCCTCACTCTAGAGTGTTCTAGGCCAGGATCTCTAGAGGTGTCAGGCATGGGCCTGTGACCGTGTGGTCCGTAGGTGGTGGTGTTTAGTTGGTCTCCACAGTTGCTTGACCTTTTCACGTGGAGCGGCAGCTGGACCCTTCGTCCGTGGCTGCGAGACTGAGAGGTAGACCTGTGTTAGCTTGTCCGAGTCAGTTACTGGTGTCGCGAACCAGTTCACGTGGCTCGTGTTTGGCAGTCTCTACTTTAGCTTGTACACCTGTACTGGTTTGCCGTTTAATTATTACAGTTGTTTTTCGTAGTCGGCAGACGGTGAGTACTTTTACAGCTTTAATATCCTACTTAGCTGTTCTATAAATTGTTGGTACTGTTTACTGCTTTCGTACCTGTGGTTTTGGTTTGCTCGGTGTTGGGGGAGTTCCCTACTGAGCCAGTGACTAGCGAGGCTCACCCCTACCCCCACAGGTGAGAGTGAGGAGGACGTTTCACGACCGTCGTCCGGTTCAGAGCCGCGCCGTAGCGGTACAGGGTCGGTACCTCCAACTTTGTAGTAGCAGCACCAGCAATGTAGTGTTGATAGTTGCTTCTTTTCTTCAGCTGTACCTCGGGGTATGCCCCAGGCTCTTGTACTTCTTTTCAGTTTTGTGGAAATATGGCTATGTAAATTGTGAAATATTTATAAAATATGGTGTGTTCCTTTGTGTTTACACGGACTGTGGTTTGGCATCCCTTGCGAGGCTTCGGCTCGTTCGCGGGAGGCGGACTCGGATCAAGTACATTATTGGTTTAACGGGCTTGGCCGAGGCGTTCCGTCACATCTAGTGCTCTCATTTACTTCTTGGTACTCTATATTGGCCATTGACTGATTGTCTAAAGATAAACAATATAACCAATGCCTGGCAATATATAAAGGGCCCGATCTGATCCTGGGATGTGCGCCCGAAAGTGCTAGTGCCCATGGGAGTTAAATGATCAGAGTGTTTGGCATTACACTCAAGTGCTATCTATCTCGACTATCTATATGACAATCAAAACACAAAACGTGCTATACTCTCTCGATGTCTAGAATGACAAACAAGTGCTATACTCGTCGTGCTATTACTATACTTGTGCTAGTTGTGCTATGGCCATCCTGCTATTCGTGCTATACTCGATACTTGTGCTATTTTTGGAAACTATACTCGATCTCGTGCTATTGTGTTATCTCTTGCTATATTTTGACTCTCTTGTACCTGCTATCTTTAGACACTCTGCCATTAAATGCGTTAATTATTTAAAGCCTGCTTGAGCCTGAGATTTAAGTCCTACTGGGCGTTATCGCTCACCCTACGTTATTTGATGTTGTGTTCTCAGGTGAGACCGATGATGACACATACACTCAGGAGGAAGGAAATGACCAAGAGTGAAGCCAAGAGTACCCTCGAGTCATTATGTTATCTTAGAGTTGTAGTCAGTTATTTCCTTCTATTGCAATGTAATTATGGCTCTGACATTAGTGGTTGTAACTAGACATTTGAAAACTTATTAATGAGAAAGATTTGCTTTAGTATTATTCAATGTGCAATGGTTTGATGTCTAGTATTTGCTCTATACCTTTTTCTTGCAACTGCCTTCGCGCTCCGATATTCCGCGTCGGGGCGTGACAGTAAGTATGCACGATTAGTTTTAAATCTTCAATAAATTGTATGATGCAAAATTAATTCACAAGAATTGTATATAGTATCATGACTATTGTATACAAGTTTTAGAATAGAGGAATATATACTTGGCACTGCGTACCATGCTTAATTGATGACTTCATAAATTAGGCAGAATAAATATTTTATTTATCATAAATTGTGTATGGCTCTGAAAAATATGAAAATTTGTATGCATGATGCCTTATCTGTAAATGGTCTGCAGTTAAACTTTCATGTAAATTGGACAACAGTAGTTACTTGATTCATTATTTCATCATGAAAAGATTAATTAGAGCATGTTTAGAGTAATTAACGATAATCTAGTTAATTGCAGCCTGATTTGAATTAAATTATGATTGTTTAACTCTGTAAACAGTAGTACCATGCTAGGTAAACCTGAAATATGTGATTTTGTGTGGGCATGGAACATGTGTTTAAAAGAACATATTAAGTGTGTGTTTTAAAATGAGAAAAACGTGTAAATGTGCCATGGGTGACACTGCTACCTTAGAGGGCTGAGGAGTTGTACCGTAGTAAAGTCCCTACAGGATGGTTCATATGAGTAAGTGAAATCCCATGGGCATTGGGATAAAATCCTGGAGGCGGACAAGTACCGCTAGTTAGGGTGGAGAGTGCTTCTCCCGGTTCTGCGCAGTAACTAAGATTTATCACTGAAATGCCTAGGTGATAGATATGTGTGTGATGTGATAAGTGTGTGTCCTTGTAGAGGTGGTTCGGACTATGTGTCACGACATATAATGAGAATAATGTGATTTTGTATATATGTGAAATGGTGCATGTGTAAATGATCTTGTGTAAATGTGAACTAATGTGATAATATATGAAATGGTGAACCAAATTGTAAATGTGTTTATATTATGTCAAAACAACAAGCTTATTGTGTTTATAAAAGTGATATGCATGTGGAAAAGTACATAGAAACCATGTTAGGAACCTTCTTCCTTTATGTGTAAAACTCCATGTTTAATTGCCATTATGATACAACATGAATGTGAATTTAAATATTATGTCAAAATTGTGTAGAAAGCATGTGGTAGGCTTTTCATTGTGACATGAACATAAACTATGTACTATGTGTCATGAAATTGATAGAAGTATTATGTTAGGTTTTTCTTAAAGATTGTTTAAATCCATGTTCATGTACCTATGAAATTGTTAAAGAGTAAAATGCCATGTGATGTATGTATGCGTAATGTATGTGAAATTACTTGCTGAGTCTTTGGACTCATTCTTGCTTCGGCGTACAAGTGTAGGTGTCTCTACTTCTTCCGAGGAGTTGGTTCGGAGTGACTTGGAGCGAGAGTAGGAGATTGCTTGTGGAGATAGCGATATTGTACTTTTCATTTCTTAGTGTGTAATAAAGGAGGACTTGTACTACATTGAATTCATGTAATTTATTTAGCTGCAAGTTGTGGACAATGTACTTCTTTTAAATTTCTCAATCATTAAATAGTTAGTTTCTTTTTGTACTATATAGACTGTGGATAAATGTGGATGATGGAATAAGATATTTATTTCCAGTTCTTTTATTCCGTTGTTATGTGTTCATAGTTATGTACGTCTCGAACTAATAAATGTGATGGGTAAATGTCCCACTATGACAACGCTCTCTATATCGAAGTGGGTTGGTATAACCGTATCGGTATAAGGAGGGTCGTCACAGAGATTGGTATCAGAGAAACTGGTTGAGATAGTACATGAATATGCATATACCATCATCTTCATTTTATGCTAAGTCTCTATAGATTGTCCACATAGATAGGAATTAGATAGTTTAGTTCTAAATCGGGATTAAATTGTTTTACAGGCTATGGCTTCTCGAGGTAGGCGTGGTGTTCCTACTCATGGGGATGAGAAGTGGAGAGAGGAGAGAGTTGAGCCCAGGCGTGGAGATCAGGGTGAGCAGTAGGCCCCAGCACCCCAGGGTCCTGTACTTCCTCCACTGCCACCAGTGGATTATGGAGGGTTCATGCAAGGTCTAGTTCAGGCTATGCAGACGCAGGCCCATACCTAGGCTGCACTCCAGGCTCAGCTGGAGGCTCAGGTTAGATCAATAAGATAGAGTAGTCTGTTTTATTTAAATTATGTGTTTGCTATGTTGCTATATTGTATATGTGTGTCTTATGTTGTTTGTTGTAGCAGGCTCAGGTGCCAGTTCCCCAGGCTCATGACCATGGTGGACCCTCCATCATGGAAAAGTTCAAGAGAATGGATCCACCCTCTTTTAAGGGGGAGAGTGATCCGTTGCTTGTGGAGAGCTGGACGAGAGAGATTGAAAAGATCTTCCGAGCAATTAGGTGTGCTGAGGATGACAAGGTCACTTTAGCCACCTATATGCTACAGGTATGTGTAAATTGTTTATATATTTATTTCTTTAAGCCTAGATTGTCTGGATTTGGTCCTTATGGAATGTCTTGGCAGGAGCGAGCCGATGTGTGGTGGTCTTCGTTGCTTCGTACCCGGTTCGAGGACGGTGCTGTAGAGGTGGCTTGGGACGAGTTTGTGAGACTCTTTCGGGCCAAATTTGTTCCGGAGCACATCCGGGACAAGATGGAGTAGGGGTTCCTTTCCTTGACTCAGGGCTCCATGACCGTACTGGAGTACGAGGCCAGGTTTGCCGACCAATCGAAGTATGCCCCTCACATTGTAGCTGATGAGCGCAGGAAGGCGAAGAAGTTCGTGATGGGTTTGAGGCCATCACTGAGGACGAGGTTGGTGGCATTTGACCATCGTACCCTCGATGAGGTTCTTAGCGCGGCTTGTCGGCAGGAAGGAGAGATGGAGTAGTATCTTGAGGAGAAGAAGGCTTCTCAGAAGAGGCCTGCAGCTCCGTTCCAGAGGCAGGAGAGAAAGAAGGCGGCACATTAGTCACCGCAGCGTCCTGCGGCATCGGGAAGTCATCAGGTATCTTCTCAGCATTCCCCCAGTGGCAAGAAGAAGTGTCCTCATTGCGGGAGGGCACATGGTGGTTCAGAATGTTGGAAGTTGGCGGGGAAGTGCTTGAAGTGCGGGAGCAGTGAGCATAGGATCAAGGATTGTCCCAGGCTTCAGCAGGGAGCACAGCGTGGAGTGGTAACAGCCCCAGCAGCAGCAGCAGCAGCAGCAGCGCCAGCGATAGGACGACCAGGGAGACCTCGAGCCCCGGCTCGAGTGTTTGTGTTTTGTTCGATATGGGTGCTACCCACTCGTTCATTTCCGTGCATTTTGCTAGGCAGTTAGCTTTAGAGTCAGGGTTAGAGTCTGAAGAGTTAGAAGTCCCTCTGTCTGTGCACACACCTGCGGGTACGGTATTGACTAGGAAGTGTATTCCATCTTTACTGGTGTGCATTGAGGATAGAGTATTAGAAGGGTGTTTCTTCTTGCTTAAGATGAAGGACTATGATGCAATTCTTGGTCTGGATTGGCTAGAGGAGCACTATGCGTTGGTAGATTTTCGTGGAAAGAAGATTGTCTTCCGCATTCCCGGTGAGGATGAATTTTCTCATCCATTGCCAAGGAACATAGCAGGAAAGTTTGTCATCTCTTCCATGAAGGCAATGAGAATGGTGAGCAAGGGTTGTGACACTTTTCTTGCTAGCGTGGTATTAATACCTAAAGTTGATGAGTCACCTACTCTTGAAGAGATAGATGTAGTGCAGGATTTTTCAGATGTCTTTCCCGATGATTTATCTAGATTGCCACCTGCTAGAGAGATAGAGTTTACGCTAGAGTTGCTTCCAGGCACCTCTCCTATCTTAAAGGCCCCTTATCGGATGGCACCTACGGAGTTAAGGAGGTAGTTGCAAGATTTGTTAGATAAGGGATTTATTCGCCCTAGTGTTTCTCCGTGGGGCGCACCTATATTGTTCGTAAAGAAGAAGGATGGTTCACTTAGGTTATGCATCGATTATAGGAAGCTAAACCAAGTGACTGTGAAGAATAGGTATCCCTTACCTCGGATTGATGATTTGTTTGACCAGCTGTAGAATGCATCGGTCTTTTCTAAGATTGATTTGTAGTCTGGCTATCATCAGTTAAGGATTAGGAGCGAGGATGTGTCCAAGACGGCTTTTAGAACCCGTTATGAACATTATGAGTTTTTGGTCCTTCCATTTGGTCTGACCAACGCCCCTGCAGCGTTCATGGATCTCATGAATAGGGTGTTTAGACCTTACCTAGATAAGTTTTGTCATGGTTTTCATCGATGACGTGTTGGTCTATTCTCCAGATGAGGCCACACACTATCAGCATTTGAGGGTAGTGTTGGAAGTTCTCCGAGAGCACAAGCTGTATGCAAAGTTCAGCAAGTGCAATTTCTAGATGCACGAGGTTCATTTTCTTGGGCATGTTATCTCCGGTGCGGGTGTAGCAGTTGATCCAACGAAGGTCCAGGCTGTTGTTGATTGGGAGATTCCCAAGACCCCTTCGGAGATTCGGAGTTTCCTTGGTTTGGCGGGTTATTATCGGAGATTTATTGAGGGATTTTCATCCATCGCCGCCCCTTTGACCAAACTAACCAGGAAAGGTGAGAAGTTTGTTTGGTCTGAGGAATGTGAGAGTAGCTTTCAATTATTGAAGGCTAAGCTTACTTCCGCTCCGGTATTGGTATTACCTAGTGGTGATGAAGGTTTTGCCATTTATATGGATGCGTCTCAGATTGGCCTTGGCTGTGTATTAATGCAGCAAGGAAGGGTAGTAGCGTATGCTTCTCGCCAATTGAAGGAGCATGAACGTAACTATCCGACTCATGATTTGGAGCTTGCGGCAGTGGTGCATGCACTGAAGATCTGGAGACACTATCTTTATGGTGTCAGATTTGAGGTGTTCACTGACCATAAGAGCCTAAAGTATCTTTTCTCCCAAAAGGAATTAATCCTTAGGCAGAGAAGATGGATTGAGTTCCTGAAGGACTATGACTTTGACCTCCAGTATCATCCTGGAAAGGCGAATGTTGTAGCAGATGCCCTTAGTAGGAGAAGGTCATCGCTCCAGCAGGATTGAAAGATGTTGGAGGATGCGGCGTGTGCGATGACTGAGTTAGAGCCATCTTTATGCCAAGCTTTTGTAGCTCAGTTGTCTATTAGGTCTTCGGTATTGGATGAGGTGATTGAGGAATAGAAAGAAGATGCTAGACTCCAAGAGTTGGTGGGTAAGGCAGGCATTGCTCGTGATGAGGATGGTGTAATTAGATTCCATCACCGCGTTTGTGTTTCGGAGATTGTAGATGTCCGTGAGCATGTATTAGAAGAAGCTCATAGGTCAAGATTCTCTATTCATCAGGGTAACACTAAGATGTACCAGGATTTGAAGAGATCTTTTTGGTGGTCTGGAATGAAGAACGATGTAGCAGAGTATGTGTCTAGATGTCTTGTATGCCAGCAAGTGAAGGCTGAGCGGCAGCGACCATCTGGTCTTATGCAGAAGATGGAGATCCCAGTATGGAAGTGGGAAGCTGTCACTATGGATTTTGTTTCGGGTTTGCCTCGATCTAGATGGGGTAATGACTCGATTTGGGTAGTGGTAGATAGATTCTCAAAGACTGCGCATTTCTTACCTATGAAGAAGAAGCAGTCAGTAGAGAGTTTAGCTAGATTATATGTTAGTAGTATTATTAGATTGCATGGTGTCCCGAAGTCGATCATTTCGGATCGAGATCCGAGATTTACCTCGAGGCTGTGGAAGGGTCTTCAGGATGCATTAGATTCGGAGCTGAAGCTCAGTTCGGCGTTTCATCTCCAGACTGATGGATAGTCCGAGAGGACTATCCAAATGCTCGAGGATATGTTGAGGGCATGTGTTCTGGATTGGAAGGATGATTGGGAGCGCCATTTACCTCTTGTGGAGTTCGCATACAACAACAATTTTCATGCGAGCATTGGTATGGCTCCATTTGAGGCATTGTATGGTAGGCCTTGTAGATCTCCTTTATGTTGGGAGGAGACCGGTGACAGGCAGTTGATCGGTCCGGAGTTAGTCCAGGAGACTTCCGATAAGGTCCAGCTTATCAGGAAGAGGCTTATTGCGGCACAGGATAGGCAGAAGAGTTATGTAACGTCGCGTGCTTTTCGGATCCTTGTGGACCATGTGTGTAATGGTTGTGAAGGCCATTGTGAGGCCAATGTGGTTTGGTCGTGTGGTGTGTGCAGGTGTGGTGCAGGTTGGGTCCTGAAATAAAATAAGACCTGCTGCAGTTGAGTAGGAGTTGGGGGCCAGGTGTGGTCGTTGACTTGTTGGAGTCCATATGTGTTAACGTTTACTGTATGAACTTGGCGACCAGGGATATGGACGTCTAGCCTTAGCGGTCTGATTGGCGACAGCCATGTTGACGCCAACCTGTGCTACCTGCAGAATATAGTCTACCCGAGAGCAGTTCTCTCAGCTCAATCTCCCTCTCCTTTGCCCTGTCTTCATGCCTCTTGCTTCCCCACTACTTCCGAGAGCTGTAAAAGGATAATTGGAGGAACGTGGAACGTGAGGCAGTGACAAATTGGCCAAGGAAATGCCGGAACATGGTGCAATTGTCGTAGGAGCTCGCGGAAGGTTCGGCATGGACGAGGAGAATTTAGGAGGTTTAGGCGTGTATTGAGGTAGGGAATGATCCCTTTAGTTCCTATAGGTTGTGATAATGCAATCAGAAAACATGAATCTGCATGATAATGGTGTTTTCGGGTAATGGTATCCATGCGCGGTACATGGGTGGTTTGAGCAATTTAACAATAGAAACATGTTGTTTTGAGTTAATTAGAATGCATGCATGTTAGAGGAAGTGTTTCCTCACGTTTTCCCACTGGTTTTAGGGCCGAGGACACTTGTGGAGTCGGCCTAGGGTTTCTGTGAGAACTGGTAGCCGAGGAGCTTGGCGTCAACATCGACTGACGCCAGGTTCTTCAGCTGGGAACTAGACGGCTAGATACCTTGCCGTTTATATCCCATTGACGGCAGTTGATGTTGCCGCCAGCATGCCTTTGGTTTAAATATTGATATATTGAATATATGTTGGTATCAAGCGGTGCAACGATAATCGTGGTGCACCCAGTGCTCGTGTTTTCTGAGACTAGCGTACTGGGTACGCAGATGGTTGGTTCTTTACGTGTTTGTGTGATGTTCACGTGTAGTGGACTACTAGTGCACGTGGTTTACGTGAGTCTTCACGTGGTTTGTGTGTGATGTGCACGTGGTTTTGTGTACGTGGAGAGTAGTACGACGCCTACCGTGGTTACCTCTCCAGTTGGGTCCCCCAGGTTCTTTGTGAGCCAGGCTGTTAGCTCGGGGCTTTGTCCCGATACTTGTGTTGTACCGTCGAGGTCTGTGTCATCTGACCTGGACACCCTCACTCCTGTGTTTGAGTTGTACATCCGGCTGAGGGAAAGACGACAGTGGGACAGTGACACTTGTGTTTGTCTTTAGTCACTTGTAGCGCGCTCGTAGTTGGGGGTACGGACACCAGTAGTCGACACTGGTCCCCAGCTAGTCCTTTTCCAGTGCCTCACTCTAGCGAACCCAGGCCAAGGTCTCTGGAGGTGCCAGGCATGGGCCTGCGACCGTGTGGTCCACAGGTGGTGGTGTTTAGTTGGTCTCCACAGTTACTTGACCTTTTCACGTGGAGCGGCAGCTGGACCTTTTGTTCGTGACTGCGAGACTGAGAGGTAGACCTGTGTTAGCTTGTCCGAGTCAGTCTCTGGTGTCGCGATCCAGTTCACGTGACTCGTGTTTGGCTGTCGCTACTTTAGCTTGTACACTTGTACTAGTTTTCTGTTTAATTATTACAATTGTTTTCGTAGTCGGCAGACGGTAAGTACTTTTACAGCTTTCATATTCTGCTTAGCTGTTCTATAAATTGTTGGTACTGTTTACTGCTTTTGTACCTGTGGTTTTGGTTTGCTCGGTGTTGGGGGAGTTCCCTACTGAGCCAGTGACTCGCGAGGCTCACCCCTACCCCCACAGGTGAGAGCGAGGAGGACATTTCTCGACCGTCGTCTAGTTCAGAGCCACGTCGTAGCGGTGCAGGGTCAGTACCTCCAGCTGTGTAGTAGCAGCTCCAGCAGTGTAGTGTAGTTAGTTGTTTACTTGTTTTTAGTTGTACCTCGGGGTATGCCCCAGGCTCTTGTACATTCTTTCAGTTTTGTGGAAATATGGCTATGTAAACTTGTGAAATATATATATAAAATGGTGTGTTCCTTTGTGTTTACACGGACTGTGATTTGGTATCCCTTGCGAGGATTCAGTCCGTTCGTGGGAGGCGGACTCAGATCAAGTACGTTATCAGTTTAACGGGCTTGGACGAGGTGTTCCGCCACAGTTGGTATCAGAGCAAGGTCCGTGTTAATATAAGGGAACTAGAAAGATACATAGCCTTATTTCGGTCTTTGTACACTGCTGGTAGGGACCCTGGTTTCTGATAATTTGTTGTTTTGATTTTTGTGTGGTGTTTTGTTTATGTAGAAATTTGAAATGGCTGATAGAAGAGATTGGGGTGGTGGAGGAGATGATCCAGAGGAGAGCACTCAGCGTATGATAGAGAGGATCTGGGAAAGCCTCACTGATATTCGGGCAAGAATGGATTAGCAGGCACCGGTACCACCAGTTGCAGTGCCACCTGGGGATTGAGAGACTGTACCTATTGCTCCAGTTCTGCCAGGAGTGGAGGTGCCTTTTGTAGCACCTGTGCCACCACCACCACCAGTGTTATTAGCAGAGGAACCAATGATGCAAGTGGAGAAGTTTCTGAGATTGCAGCCGCCTACTTACTCAGGAGGGCCGAATCCAGATACAGCGGAACATTGGGTCCATGAGATTGAAAGAGTCTTTGCGACCATGAGGTGTCCGGCAACAGATAAAGTTGTGCTAGCTGCCTATCAGTTGAGGGGTTTTGCATTAGAATGGTGGTGATTGAAGATGCAGACCACCTTTGCAGGTAGGACAGAAGAGGCTATCACTTGGTCAGAATTTCTTGATGTATTTAACGATACATTCTTTCCGATTCAAGTGCAGCAAGTGAAGAGAGAGCAGTTTCGGACACTCCAGCAAGGTAACTCTTCAGTTTTAGAGTACCAGATGAGGTTTATGGCACTTAGCCGATATGCGCCTTATGTAGTATCAGATAATAATATGATGGTTGAGTATTTCATTAGAGGTTTGAGAGTGGAGTTGCAGGATGCAATAGTACCTCTCATGTGTAAGACAGTGGAAGAAGCAGCTCAGAGGGCAGCTATGTTGGAGAGGTCTATTCGGACTCGTCAGGTGGGCGAGTCTGGCTCAGGTAGTTTTCGGCTACCACAGCAGTCAGTGGGTGCGAGTAAGGGTAAAGCGCCAGCAGGACCTTCTTCATCAGGCTTTGGTAAATGGGGCCAGAAATTAAAGCAAGCATTTAAAGGTAAAGGAAGAGGATGTGGAGGTCGTCAGCAATTCCAGCAAGGTCGTGGTAGGCCCGAGGTGGAAGAGTCGCAGCAGAGCACTGCTAGGCGGCCCATTATTCCACCAAGGTATAGATGTTATAATTGCAATCAGTCGGGGCATTTGATCTGCAATTGCCCCTATCCAAGAGAGTATGGGTATGGAAGAGGTGTGCAATAGTAGCAGCAACCTCAGCAGTTTCAGCAGCCACAGGCAGGTTGTGGCAGAGGAGCACCGTAGCAGCGAGGAAGAGGCCGGGTTATGGCTATCACCCGAGCCCAGGCGGAGGCATCGAATATGATAAGGTACTTTACCTCTTTATGATTATTCAGCAAGAGTTTTATTTGATTCGGGTGCCTCTCATTCTTTGATTTCCGAAGAATTTCTGGATTGTATAGCTCATCCTTTAGAAGAAAAGTCTTGTGAGTTAGTAGTGGAGGTTCCCTCGGGTGAGTTCCTGCTCACTTCAAGCTATATAGATGAAGCTCCTGTTATGATTGAAGGGAACCAAATGCCGGGTCGGTTGTATGCCCTGCAGTTGTCAGATTATGATATTATTTTGGGTATGGATTGGCTTGAGACTTATGGAGCAATGTTAGATTGCAGAAAGAAAAGGATCAGGTTTTGTCATCCTAATAGTGCAATATTTGAATATCAAGGTATGCCTTTTTATACCTCTAAGTTTCTAATTTCTGCAATTAAAGCTAGAAAGTTGATAAATGCTGGATGTGTGGCTTATTTAGCCTCGGTAAGTCTGGTAGAAGCTAGTCAGTCAGTGGAGTTCCCGTGGTTAGGGAATTTGCTGATGTTTTTCCTGAAGATTTGCCTGGTTTAGCTCCACATAGAGAGGTGGACTTTACCATTGAGTTGCTGCCAGGTACCATGCCGATCTCTAAAGCCCCATATCGGATGGCACCAGCAGAACTTAAAGAATTGAAGAAGCAATTAGAGGAGTTGTTGCAGAAAGGGTTCATTAGACTGAGTCATTCTCCGTGGGGAGCACCAGTATTATTTTGAAAAAGAAAGATGGAAGTTTTCGTATGTGTATTGATTATAGAAAGTTGAATGATGTGACCATTAAGAATAAGTACCCGTTGCCGAGGATAGATGATCTATTTGATCAGTTGCAATCAGCAAGGGTATTTTCTAAAATTGATTTAAGGTCCGGGTACCATCAGTTGAGAATTAAAGAAGAAGATATAGATAAAACAACTTTCAGAACCAGATATGGTCACTATGAGTTTGTGGTTATGCCATTTGGGTTGACTAATGCTCTTGCAGGTTTTATGGATTTGATGAATAGAATTTTTCATCCGTATTTAGACCAATTCATTGTGGTCTTTATAGATGATATTCTGATTTATTCAGCATCTGAAGAGGAGCATGCAGCTCATTTGAGGTTTACCCTGCAGTTGTTAAGGGATAACCAGTTGTTTGTCAAATTTAATAAGTGTGAATTTTGGCTGAAAGAAATTCAATTTCTGGGTCATGTCATCTCAACTAAAGGAGTAGCAGTGGACCCAAGTAAAGTGGAAGCAGTGATGAGATGGGAAGTGCTTAAGACAATTACTGAGATTAGAAGTTTTTTGGGACTAGCAGGTTATTATAGGCGCTTCATACAAGATTTTTCTAAGATTGCGGCACCTATGACCAAGTTGACCAGAAAAGTGTGCCATTTGTGTGGTCCGGTGAATGTCAGAAAAGTTTTGTGGAGTTAAAGAAGAGGCTTACAACAACACCCATATTGACATTACCGGCAGGAAGTGGTGGTATTGTGGTTTATGCAGATGCGTCAAGGAGAGGACTTGGCGCAGTGCTTATGCAGCATGGCAAAGTAATAGCTTATGCGTCCAGGCAATTAAAGCCGGCAGAGGAGAATTACCGCACTCATGATTTGGAATTGGCAGCAGTTGTGTTTGCCTTGAAAATGTGGAGGCATTATTTGTATGGCGAGAGATTTGAGATCTTTACAGATCATAAAAGCTTGAAGTATATCTTCTCGCAGAAGGATTTAAATCTTCGTCAACGCAGATGGATTGAATATTTGAAAGATTATGATTTCAGTTTGGCTTACCATCCGGGCAAGGCCAATGTTGTAGCAGATGCCTTGAGCAGAAAGGCATATATGAATCTGATGATGATTAAAGAATGGAAGCTATATGAAGAGATAGTGGAAAACTCCTTGTATGTGCCCAGTAGTCAGCGACGGGCAGTACTAGCTGCTAGTGCTGTAGAGCCGTCTTTGTACTGGCAGATTGTTGAAGCTCAGAGAGCAGATGCAAGTTTAGCTGAAATTGTGAAAATGGAAGGAGTTACCATTGATGATAATTGTGTGATTAGGCTCAGAGGCAGGTTGTTTGTTCCAGCGGAAAGAGAAGTAAAGCAGCGAGTGTTAGAGGAGGCCCATAAATCCAGGTACACTATCCATCCAGGTAGTACTAAAATGTACCACGATTTGAGAAAGCATTTTTGGTGGCCTCATATGAAAAAGGAAATAGCATAGTTTGTTGCAAGGTGTGCTATCTGTCAACAGATTAAAGCAGAACATCAGAAGCCCGGAGGTTTATTGCAACCGTTGCCCATTCCACAGTGGAAATGGGATGATATTGCCATGGACTTTGTGGCAGGTTTACCAAGATCGAGTTCCGGGCATAATGGAATATGGGTATTTGTAGACAGATTAACTAAGGTGTGCAGATTAGTGGCAGTAAGTATGTCTTGGACAGTGGACAGATTAGCAAAGATTTATGTTGAAAGGATTGTTCCATTGCATGGTATTCCGAAGACTATTGTGTCTGACAGAGATCCAAGATTTACTTCTAGTTTTTGGAGAAGTCTGCAGAGAGTAATTGGTACTGAGCTGAGATATAGCTCCGCTTATCATCCCCAGACAGATGGTTAGACAGAGAGGACTATCCAGACAATTGAAGATATGTTGCGGGCTTGTTGTTTAGTTTGGGGAGGTAACTGGGAGCATCATTTGGGAATGGTTGAGTTTGCCTACAATAATAGTTATCATACCAGTCTTGGGATGGCACCGTATGAAGCTTTATATGGAAGGCCATGTAGAACCCCATTGAACTGACATGAAGTGGGAGAAAGGCAATTAGTGGGTCCTGAATTAATTCAGGAAACCACAAAAGTAGTAAAGCTTATTAAGAAAAAATTACAGGCAGCCCAAAGCAGGCAAAAGAGTTATGCAGATATCCGGAGGAGACCACTTCAGTTTGAAGTGAGAGATTTTGTTTTCTTGAGAGTTTCCCCGAGTAAAGGTATTATGAGATTTGGTAAGACCGGAAAGTTGAGCCCAAGGTATGTGGGACCTTTTCAAGTAATTGAAAGAATTGGGGAAACAACTTATAGGCTGGATTTGCCAGCAGATTTTGCGGACGTTCATGATATATTTCATGTTTCTATGATAAGAAAGTGCATTGAAGATCCAGCTCAAATAATCAGTTACCAAGGTGGTGACCTAAGGCCGGATATGACTATGCCAAAGTATCCGGTGCAGATCATGGATCGAAAGATAAAGAAGCTGAGAAATAAAGAAATCGAGCTAGTTAAAGTGAGATGGGAAAATAGGTTGGGTGGTGAGGATACCTGGGAGTTAGCCGAGGAAATGGCTAAAGGGTATCCCTATCTGTTTGAATAAGGTTTTGTATTTCTTTTTAAATGATAGTACTTGTAAAAGTGTGTATGTCTAAGTTGTTTAACTTTGAGTTGTGTTATGAATTTCGAGGTTGAAATTTTCTTTTTAGATGATAGTAATGTAACGTCACGTGCTTTTCAGATCCTTGTGGATCATGTGTGTAATGGTTGTGAAGGCCATTGTGAGGCCAATGTGGTTTGGTCGTGTTGTGTGTGCAGGTGTGGTGTAGGTTGGGTCCTGAAATAAAATAAGACCTGCTGCAGTTGAGTAGGAGTTGGCGGCCAGGTGTGGTCGTTGACTTGTTGGCGTCCATATGTGTTGACATTTACTGTATGAACTTGGCGACCAGGGATATGGACGTCTAGCCTTGGCGGTCTGATTGGCGACAGCCATGTTGATGCCAACCTATGCGACTTGCAGAATATAGTCTACCCGAGAGCAGTTCTCTCAGCTCAATCTCCCTCTCCATTGCCCTGTCTTCATGCCTCTTGCTTCCCCACTACTTCCAAGAGCTGTAAAAGGATAATTGGAGGAACGTGGAACGTGAGGCGGTGACGAATTGGCCAAGGAAACGCTGGAACGTGGTGCAATTTCCGTAGGAGCTCGTGGAAGGTTCGGCGTGGACGGGGAGAATTTAGGAGGTTTAGGCGTGTATTGAGGTAGGGAATGATCCCTTTAGTTCCTATAGGTTGTGATAATGCAATCAGAAAACATGAATCTGCATGATAATGGTGTTTTCGGGTAATGGTATCCATGCGCGGTACATGGGTGGTTTGAGCAATTTAACAATAGAAACATGTTGTTTTGAGTTAATTAGAATGCATGCATGTTAGAGGAAGTGTTTCCTCGTGTTTTCCCGCTGGTTTTAGGGCCGAGGACACTTGTGGAGTCGGCCTAGGGTTTCTGTGAGAACTGGTGGCCGAGGAGCTTGGCGTCAACATCGACTGACGCCAAGTTCTTCAGCTGGGAACTAGACGGCTAGATACCTTGCCGTTTATATCCCATCGACGGCAGTCGATGTTGCCGCCAGCATGCCTTTGGTTTAAATATTGATATATTGAATATCTGTTGGTATCAAGCGGTGCAACGATAATCATGGTGCACCCAGTGCTCGTGTTTTCTGAGACTAGCATACTGGGTACGCAGATGGTTGGTTCTTTACGTGTTTGTGTGATGTTCATGTGTAGTGGACTACTAGTGCACATGGTTTACGTGAGTCTTCACGTGGTTTGTGTGTGACGTGCACGTGGTTTTGTGTACGTGGCGAGTAGTACGACGCCTACCTTGGTTACCTCTCTAGTTGGGTGCCGCAGGTTCTTTGTGAGCCAGGCTGTTAGCTCGGGGCTTTGTCCCGGTACTTGTGACTTACCGTCGAGGTCTGTGTCATCTGACCTGGACACCCTCACTCCTGTGTTTGAGTTGTACGTCCGGCTGAGGGAAAGACGACAGTGGGACAGTGACACTTATGTTTATCATTAGTCACTTGTAGCACGCTTGTAGTTGGGGGTACGGACACCAGTAGTCGACACTGGTCCCCAGCTAGTCCTTTTCCAGTGCCTCACTCTAGCGAGCCCAGGCCAGGGTCTCTGGAGGTGCCAGGCATGGGCCTACGACCGTGTGGTCCGCAGGTGGTGGTGTTTAGTTGGTCTCCACAGTTACTTGACCTTTTCACGTGGAGCGGCAGCTGGACCTTTCGTTCGTGGCTGCGAGACTGAGAGGTAGACCTGTGTTAGCTTGTCCGAGTCAGTCTCTGGTGTCGCAAACTAGTTCACGTGACTCGTGTTTGGCTATCTCTACTTTAGCTTGTACACTTGTACTGGTTTTCCGTTTAATTATTACAATTGTTTTCGTAGTCGGTAGACGGTGAGTACTTTTACAGCTTTCATATCCTGCTTAGCTATTCTATAAATTGTTGGTACTGTTTACTGCTTTTGTACCTGTGGTTTTGGTTTGCTCGGTGTTAGGGGAGTTCCCTACTGAGCCAGTGACTCGCGAGGCTCACCCCTACCCCCACAGGTCAGAGCGAGGAGGACGTTTCTCGACCATCGTCTAGTTCAGAGCCGCGTCGTAGCGATGCAGGGTCAGTACCTCCAGCTGTGTAGTAGCAGCTCCAGCAGTGTAGTGTAGTTAGTTGTTTACTTGTTTTCAGTTGTACCTCGGGGTATGCCCCAGGCTCTTGTACTTTCTTTCAGTTTTATGGAAATATGGCTATGTAAACTTGTGAAATATATATATAAAATGGTGTGTTCCTTTGTGTTTACATGGACTGTGGTTTGGTATCCCTTGCGAGGCTTCGACCCGTTCGCGGGAGGCGGACTCGGATCAAGTACGTTATCAGTTTAACGGGCTTGGCCGAGGTGTTCTGCAACAAGTTATGCCAACAACAGGAGGAAGGATTTGGAGTTCGAGGTAGGTGAGCATGTCTTTTTGAAGATTTCGCCTACTCGAGGTGTAGTTAGATTTGGTAGGCATAGTAAGCTAAGTCCTAGATTCATTGGCCTGTATGAGATTCTCAGACAATTGGGCAACGTGGCATATGAACTAGCTTTACCCCCGGCTTTAGCTAGCTTACATCCTGTTTTCCACGTATCTATGCTCAAGAGGTATGTCAGAAATCCATCTCATGTTATTAGCCACGAGCCAATGGAGATCTAGCCAGATCTTTCTTATGTGGAGCAACCAGTAGCTATTCTTGACCAGAAGGTTCAGCATCTCCAGAACAAGAGCATTGCATCGGTAAAGGTGTTATGGTGCAACTTCTCGCGAGAGGGGGCTACTTGGAAGCTTGAGGATGCAATGAAGAAGAAGTATCCTCAATTGTTTGAGTAGTATCGGTCTAACTTCGTGGACGAAGTTTCTTTAAGGGGGAGAGGGTGTAAGGCCCTAGAATTTTACTCTCTTATATAGGTGTATGATTTTGTGAAGAGATTTTTCTTGTGTGTGTGTGAATACGAATATACATATATACTATTTGATGTATTGTTGTAAATATGTGTATATATATATTTTATTGTACATGTTATTTATTTACATTACATAAATAGTATTATTTAATGTATACATTGTATATTCCATGTTGCCTAAATATGATTTTCTGCAGTTTTTGAGTTCTGGCAAAGCGACCAGTAAGCGTCCACATGAATGGACGTTAACCCCAAGTCAGCGGCCACATCGATGGACGCCAACCCTAATTTTGTGGCTAGTGATGTTGACGTTAGTCTCCCAGATCTGTTGCGTTTTTAGATTCGGAAATGCCTCCGATATTGTCGCCCTTGGTTTAGGAAACCGTTCCCCAACGGTAACCTAGCCTACCCTAAACGCGTCTTCGACCCTAACTCCATAAAAGACCCAGTTTGGGGCACTGTTGGGTCCTTTTGACTATTTTGTCAAAAACCCTAACTTTCATGTGCGAAACCTGATCTTTGAACCCATGGATCCGGCGATTTGAAGCATCATCCGGCGTTCTTCTTCGACTGGGAGGAAGTCTGGACATCGAGGATCGTCTTCCCAACCCAGTGTACTTTGAAGGAGTTTGGGGACTCTTTGGCTCAGACTGAGGAGGGCTTCTCCGACTCGATTCGCTGTTTGTAGATTTGTTTGAAGGCAAGTAAATCCTCTACATTGACCATACGTATGTCTAGTAGGTCCTAGGGAACATTACGGATTTTATTCATATCCTGGAACCCCCTTTATCTTCGATTTTTGTGAGTTTTGTCTATTTTTCTGCAGACAGGAACTTAACGGCAAGCTTTGATGCTGTTAAGATCCAAAGTTGGCGGCGGCCTTTGTTACCGTTAACTGGTAGGCGGCCACCTGTGTGCCGTTGAGTTCTTCAGGCAGGGACAGTATGTCTGTCTGCCCTTCATAAATTATTTTTCGGACTTCTGCGCATGAGGATACTGTAAATTTTATATGTTACGTAATACATCTAGAGAATCATGTTGTAAAATTTCTGTGAAATTTCGTTGAATGTTATATTTATTAAAATTCTCTAAATTAACTGTCAGACATGTTTTTAATAATTGTAAATTTCTGTTTATGTGATTCATGTGGAAATTGAGTGTTATAGAATTTCTGTATGATGTGTATAGATGTCAGTTTATACCACGAGATTTAGGAAATTTTCTGATGTTCATGTAAATAATTAAAATTTCTGAACTGTAAAACAGTAAGTATGCACGATTAGTTTTAAATCTTCAATAAATTGTATGATGCCAAATTAATTCTCAAGAATTGTATATAGTATCATGACTGTTGTATACAAGTTTTAGAACAGAGGAATATGTACTTGGCACTGTGTACCATGCTTAATTGATGACTTCATAAATTAGGCAGAATACATGTTTTATTTATCATAAATTGTGTATGACTCCGAAAAATATGAAAATTTGTATGCATGATACTTTATCTATAAATGGTTTGCAATTAAAATTTCATGTAAATTGGACAACAATAGTTACTGGATTCATTATTTCATCATGAAAAGATTAATTAGAACATGTTTAGAGTAATTAACGATAATCTAGTTAATTGCAGCCTGATTTGAATTAAATTATGATTGTTTAACTCTGTAAACAGTAGTACCATGCTAGGTAAACCTGAGATATGTGATTTTGTGTGGGCATGGAACATGTGTTTAAAACAACATATTAAGTGTGTGTTTTAAAATGAGAAAAACGTGTAAATGTGCCATGGATGACACTGCTACCTTAGAGGGCTGAGAAGCTGTACCGTAGTAAAGCTCCTACGGGAAGGTTCATATGAGTAAGTGAAATCCCATGAGCATTGGGATAAAATTCTGGAGGCGGACATGTACCGCTGGTTAGGGTGGAGAGTGCTTCTCCCGGTTTTGCGCAGTAACTAAGATTTATCACTGAAATGCCTAGGTGATAGATATGTGTGTGATGTGATAAGTGTGTGTCCTTCTAGAGGTGGTTCGGACTATGTGTCATGGCATATAATGAGAATAATGTGATTTTGTATATATGTGAAATTGTGCATGTGTAAATGATCATGTGTAAATGTGAACTAATGTGATAATATATGAAATGGTGAACCAAATTGTAAATGTGTTTTATTTATGTCAAAACAACAAGCTTATTGTGCTTATAAAAGTGATATGCATGTGGAAAAGTACATAGAAACCATGTTAGGAACCTTCTTCCTTTATGTGTAAAACTCCATGTTTAATTGCCATTATGATACAACTTGCATGTGAATTTAAATATTATGTCAAAATTGTGTAGAAAGCATGTGGTAGGCTTTTCATTGTGACATGAACATAAACCATGTACTATGTGTCATGAAATTGATAGAAGTATCATGTTAGGTTTTTCTTAAAGATTGTTTAAATCCACATTCATGTACCTATGAAATTGTTAAAGAGTAAAATGCCATGTGATGTATGTATGCTTAATGTATGGGAAATTATTTGCTGAGTCTTTGGACTCATTCTTGCTTCGGCGTAAAGGTGTAGGTGTCTCTACTTCTTTCGAGGAGTTGGTTCGGAATGACTCGGAGCGAGAGTAGGAGACTGCTTGTGGAGATAGCGATATTGTACTTTTCATTTCATAGTATGTAATAAAGGAGGACTTGTACTACATTGAATTCATGTAATTTATTTAGCTGCAAGTTGTGGACAATGTACTTCTTTTAAATTTCTCAATCATTAAATAGTTAGTTTCTTTTTGTACTATATAGACTGTGGATAAATGTGGATGATGGAATAAGATATTTATTTCCAGTTCTTTTATTCCGTTGTTATGTGTTCAAACTTATGTACGTCTCGACCTAATAAATATGATGGGTAAATGTCCCACTGTGACAACACTCTCTATATCTAAGTGGATTGGTATAACTGTACCGGTATAAGGAGGGTCATCACAGAAGGGGCGGCACAAAATTCGAAAATACCAAAATGGCGTTTCCCCCGCTCCAAGCAACCGTTCGGGCATGCCGCCAAAGTCCGTTCAAATGTGCTATGCGGGGTCCCTGCCTCGACACATCATCTCATCATCATGAGATTTCCTCTGCCTTCGAGGAGAAGCACCAAGCGATGTCGCCCTGTTGCCGTTCGCGTGGCCGAGGTCAGTATCGCATTTAATGCAAAGAGGACGTTCGATCAGGCTTCCGCCCTCAAACGGCCCGGTTCCCGAGCCAGCTCGACGACGTGGGGGGCAAGTGTGGTGGCCATTTTTAGCCACCTAAGCCCGCGAGGCCCATCATGGCCCATCGTCATCCTGCGGACAGGCGCAGCCCTTCGGCAGGGCAACACGTGTCCTCGGGAGGAGGTTGAAGATCCCGAACACGATCTCTTCTCCTAAGCTTCCCCAGGATCCTAGGGGCAATCTGCAGACACCCCTCATCCTGTTCGGTTCAGACACTGTCTACCGAATAGGCCCTGCAGGAATCGTGCCATGGACCTACTGGCATAAGCAGCACCCGGGTACCAGGCACCGAGCAGTGGGCCCGACTACCAAATAGTAGGTCTAGCCTACCGAACATGCAACCTACTCAGTACCTTTCGCCCAAGAGAATCCAAGCAGCCCTTCACCTTTATCGCAATGGTTACAACGGCTACAACCCACGCACCCCATGATCAAGTGGTCCGTTAACTACCGAGCCCCTCAACAGGCGCCGTAACGTGTAACTCCCCGCCAGGGGTGCCAATGGGTGCGCCCTTTTCGGCGTCATTAGGGGACGTTCCGTCACACTCCCTCTGCACCTTTGCCTATAAAAGGCTCAAGTAAACTCCATGCAAAGGTAAGGCAACCTTGAGCACTCACACTCGCCCTCGTGCAATTCACACACGAGAACCCCCTTTCCTTCAAGCCTCTCTAGTCCTATACTGAATTAGGCATCGGAGGCCCTGGTTCTTCAACCGGGCCGCCTTGATCCAGTTCTGGTGTTGCAGGCTTCCGTTCGCACCCGCATTCGTCTTCCCCATCTTCTTAAGTGGAGGCCCGTTTGGCTCAAGCCTAAACAGGAAAACACCACCACAATTATATGTTTTAGTGATAATAAAACTTATCAGAATATTTTTATACTTATCTAAATCATGTGTTTTTACCTTAATATCATTTTGGTTAAGTCTGTCAACAAGAGACTCAAAGAAAATAAAATACTACTTCAAGGATCACCATTGTAAATATTTCTAAGTTCACTAGATGGTGTTCAATTTCTTGTAAGCCTTTATTATCATTCATAGTTACATTCATAAGTTCATGTTTTTCATCACTGATAATCTTTTCACAGTTTCAATCGAAGTCAAGTTTCATCTTCTATAACTTTTAAACTTCATTATCCGAAGTCATGCATGTTTGTGTCTTGATCAGTCGAAGATAACTTCTTCATATCCAAAGTTTACTTCATCATATCTGAAGCTAACTTCGTCATATCCGAAGTTTACTTTGTCATATCCGAAGCTAATTTCGTCATATCTGAAGTTTACTTTGTCATATACGAAGCTTCACTTTGACTGACTGTGTTATGCAAAGTTACATTTCGTCATACACGAAGTTATACTACGTCATATCCGAAGTTATATACGAAACTTAAATTTAACTGACTACATTGTTTTCATTTTTATGCGAAGTTACACTTTGTCATATGCAAAGTTAAACTTCGTCATATCCAAAGTCATTTTTTTTTATTCTCCAAGTCCAACTTTGACTCTTGAAAAGTCAAAGTGGTTCAACTCTGACTCCTGAAAAGTCCAAGTGGTTCACTATTTGTTTATAAATCTAAGTCCAACTCCGACTCCTGGACAGTCGAAGTGAAACATCGATTACTAAACATTTTACATCGATTGCTTATATCAATTATCTTAAAACATCAATTGCTTATATCGATTATCTTAAAACATCGATTGCTTTCATATCGATTGCTTATATCGATTATCTTAAAACATCAATTGTCTCTTAACATCGATTGTCTTTAAACATCGATTATCTTTTAAACATCAATTGTCTTTGGACATCGATTACCTTTTAGACATCGATTGCCTTTGGACATCGATTACCCTTTTGAACATTGATTGCCTTTTAAACATCAATTGCCTTTGGACATCGATTATCTTTTTGAACATCGATTACCTTTTAGACATCGATTGCCTTTGGACATCGATTATCTTGTTTAAACATCGATTACCTTTTAGACATCAATTGCCTTTGGACATCGATTACCTTTTTGAACATCGATTACCCTTTAACATCGATTATCTTTTAAACATCAATTGTCTTTAAAACATCGATTCCCTTTAGACATCGATTACTCTTTAGACATCGATTACTCTTTGAACATCGATTGTGTCTTAAACACCGATTAGCATCTATTTTCTCTTTCAGATGAATTATTATCAATACCTTGACTATAATTCATGCAATAATCATATTGATTGTGGATGAAATTAAATTATATTGACTACCTTTATGAATAAGCTTTAATCATATCTTGGCATGCAATATTTTTCAAATTGTTTTTAAAGATGTGCATTCCAAATTTCCCGCTATCAATTACATATCCTCCTTACGCAAGCTTTTCAAGGATATCTTCTTGCGTATGGTCTATCAACGGATACAATTCCCATGCACATCATCTTGTACTATTTACCATTTCCATGACATGTTGTCCACAACTTTAAATGGCAACAGAATGGACATATCTATTTTTGTATAACACCTTTTGTTCGTTGACTGAAGACATCTCTCTCAGCATTTAATGCCTGCAGGTTTCCGGTAGTCACATTCTTCTACAACATTGGACATGATATGTTGACTGACACATGAGATATCCATATGATCTTTATCACCCTCTCTCTGTGTCTCTATCCAAACATTTAATGTCTACATGTTTTCGGTAGTCACATGCTTCTACAACATAAGACCTTGCAATTACATGGAAACGAGCATCAAGAAATGAGAGACAACAGATATCTCAACGGTTAGATCTGAAGATAGCAGAAGTGTTTATAAGAAGAAAATAGTTGTGAAGAAGAAAGAAGCAAGCAGTGTACATGCATACGCACAGAGATCTTCACCACCATTCAAATTAGAAGAGCAGTGTGCCCTCACTCCATGTCCATCTACTCAGAGCTCTCTTGAAGCTTCATTTCTATTTTTCTTTCTCTAAGAGCCTGTTGTTTCTGAGAGAGTAGCATCATAGATCTATTCATTTCTCTCTCAGTTCATACCTCAGATCAAGCAAGGCTTTGTTGTATAAGCTTGATCTAGGGGCCATCCCTTCAACTCTTCTTTTAGAGTGTTCCTCTTCCTGTGCGAAGAGAAGACCTACTGTTGGTAGGTGATTTGTTCCCCTTGTTGAAGGGAAGACATGTTGCTACAGGTGGTTGTATTGCCTCTTCATGGGTTGAAGAGAAGGCCAACGGGAGCTAGATGTGTAAGTGTCTATAAGGGGGACTATACCCTTGGTTAGTGGAATCCCAAGTAGTTTCTTGGGGACTAGACGTAGGACTGCTAGTGATAGGAGGTTCGAACCAAGATAAAAATCCTTGTGCACTTTGTGTGATTACTTTTATCTTATTTTCGCTGCTCACTAACTATAACACCTGTGTTTAGTGTTTCTGTTTGAAGTTATTTTTAACAAGAAAAATTCTAGATATATTTTTGCAATCCATTCACCCCCCTCCCCTTTGGGCTTGCAACTTGGTCAACACTTACAAGTCTAACCATGAGGAAGAGAAAAGTCATTGCATGGGTATGGTGTTTGCAGAAATTTATTGCGGCTATCTATAGAACCGTGCAACTATCCATATCACTAGGAACCCATTGAGCAACTCAAAGATCTGAAGATGGTTCTCTCACGCTGTCTCCCAATTCTCAACGTTCAAAATTTTAAAACGACTATATTCCAACGGGAAACAAAGTCTCTGAAGTCTACATTGTAGCGGTCCTCGTCGTTCAGACCCATTAACCTAATAACGTGCCTGATCCGACTCCGCCTCCCGCGAACGAGTCGAAGCCTCGCAAGGGATATTATTCACAAGTCCATAGAAATATAAAGAAAACTGCTCAATATATATAAGATTGCCATCTCACAAATATTTATATGAAATATACATAGCCATTTCTCAACTGTAACCAGACACAACTACAACAACCTGGGGCATACCTCGACGTATACAAAGAAAGTAGATTACACTGCCGGAGGTGCAGACCCTGCTCCGCTACGGTGCGACTCGGAACTAGACGAAGGATGAGAAGCCTCCTGCTCTCCCTCACCTGAAAGGAGTAGGGGTGAGCCTCACAAGTCACTAGCTCAGTAGGGAAACTCCCCTAGAAACTGAGCAAACCAAACTCACAAGTAAGAACAGCAGGAAACTACGCTATCAATTTATAGAGCTATCTAAGCAGGATATTAAACCTGTAAATTTTACATACCAAATACTATTAATAAAAGCATCTTTAATAAATAAACAGCAAACCACAACCAGGTGTACGTGATAAAGTAGAAAAATGCCACACTCGAGCCACGAAGACTGGTTCGCGACACCAGCTACTAACCCGGACAAACCACACAGGACTACCTCTCAGTCTCGCAGCCACGGATAAAAGGTCCAGCTACCGCTCCACTAGAACAAACCAAGAAACTGTGGAGTCCAACCAACACCACTCCTGCGGACCACACTGCCACAAGCCCATGCCTGACACCTTTAGGGACTCTGGCCCGAGCTCCCTAAAGTGAGGCACTGAAAAACAGGACTAGCTGGGGCCCAGTACGTCTACTGGTGTCCGTAACCCCCAACCACGAGCGTGCTACAAGAAAAACAATACAAACTCTCACAAGTCGCTGTCCCACTGCCGTCTTTCCCTCAGCCAGACGTACAACTCTACAGAAGAGTGAGGGTGTCCAGGAAGACGACACAAACCTCGACGGTACACAAGTACCGGGACAAGCTCCGAGCACACACACGTGCCTGGCTAACACAAAACCTGGGGTTCCCAACTAAAGAGCTATCCACGGTAGGCGTCGTGCTACTCACCACGCACACACAAACCACATACACACCACACAAGTCTCGCAAAACCCCACGTCAACCGCGTGAACACCACGCCAACCACGCACACAACATGCTCCCTAAGCACTATAGGTGCCAACACACCACTTACTATTGCCATTCCCAACGATTCACGATAATCAGATAACCACGCTAGCATGCACAGAAATAAAGCCCCTTGGACCTGTTGTCGCGATAGGGTCCCATGTCGCCTTCTAAACGCGACACCCCGATATGTCGCGTTCAAGAACCTGAAAGCGACGGGTCAGCCTATCGCATTCTGAATGCGACAGGAGGGTCTGTCACCTTCACAGGCTAGAACCCTAATCCAGGAACCCCTCGCCAGATCACCCCCACAAACCCTATAAACCGGTGTTTACATCTATTTTTCATGCTTTAATGAGTGTCCTAGCATGGTATCTATGGTTTGTAAAGCAAATAACACATTAAACCCGCCACACACACAATCCATGCATCAAAACGAGGTTAAATCTCCCTACCTCTGTGAAGAACGTGAAGAACGAGACCCACACGGCATTTCCCCCGCTCCACGCAACGTCCTCGTGGCGAGAACACGCCAAAAACAACTCCAAAACGTCGGATTGTCCTTCACCATGGTGAAATCTCCTTCCCTGGCTGAGCAGAGCTTGCAAAAGCTCTGTTCGGCAAAAACTTACTTAAAAACGTAGCTCGGTTGGAAACGCGACGTACCCTTCTGTCGCAACCTAAACGCGACGTAGGAGGCTATCGCCTTCCCACTCATGACGTCAGCAAGCCACTCAGCATGCGACACGCGTCGCGCATGCAAACGACGACTCAAAATAGTGGTTCCATGAACACGACACCCAGGACCATCGCATTCAGAACGCGATGCTCCTCACTGTCGCATTCACAGACAGTGAACAAGTAGGCGCTTTGGGCCCAACCTGTCGGCCCACTACGCCTTGGAAACCTACGCGAACACCTGCTACACAAACTGTTGGGCCCCACGTGGACCTCCATAACCATTAAGCCACGATCCGAACGGTCAATACGCTACATTACTATCACCTAAAAGAAATTTCATCCTCGAAATTTAAAGCGGAAACTCAACACCAAAAACTTTTAATTAAACTAGTATGGTATTATCACCTAAAAGAATTAAAAGCTTGCTCAAACAAGTATGGATACGCTTTCATCATTTCATCTGCTAGTTCCCACGTATCTTCTCCGCCTTGCCTATTTTCCCATCTGACTTTTACTAGTTCAATTTCTTTATTTCTGAGCTTCTGGGTTCTGCGACCTGTAACATGTACTGGATATTCTAGCATAGTCATGTCTGGCATCAAATCATCTCTTTGATAACTAACCACCTGGGTAGGATCTCTGATGTACTTTCTGAGCATTGAGACGTGGAACACGTCATGTGTATCTGTAAAATCTGTTGGCAAATCCAATCTATAAGTTGTTTCACCAATTCTTTCTTTTATTTGGAATGGGCCAACATACCTCGGACTCAATTTGCCTTTTTTGCTGAATCTGAGTACGCCCTTGGTAGGAGAAACCTTCAAGAAGACATAATCTCCAACTTTAAACTGTAACGGTCTACGTCTGGTATCTGTGTAACTCTTTTGGCGACTCTGCACTGTCTGAAGCTTTTCCTTGATAAACTTTACTGTCTCTGCACATTTCTAGATCAACTTTGGACCCATAACCTGTCTCTCACCTACCTCATGCCAATTTAATGGTGTCCTGCACGGTCTGCCATATAATGCTTCATAAAGTGCCATTCCAATACTTGCATGATGACTGTTATTATAGGCAAACTCTACCATACCCAAATGGCACTCCCATACACCTCCCCAAACTAAGCAGCAAGCTCTCAACATATCTTCTATTGTTTGGATTGTTCTTTCTATCTGTACATCTATCTGTGGATGATAAGCCAAACTGTGTCTCAATTCCGTACCAACCACTCTCTGCAAACTCCTCCAGAAGCCTGATGTGAATCTGGGATCTCGATCTGAAACAATGGTAACCGGAATCCCATGGAAAGGTACTATTCTTTCCACATATAATTTGGCTAATCTATCCACTGACCATGACATACTTACTGGAAACAATCTGCAAACCTTGGTTAATCTATCTACAAAAACCCAAATACCATTATGACCTGCTATTGACCTGGGCAAACCAACTACGAAATCCATAGCAATATCGTCCCATTTCCACTGTGGAATGGGTAATGGCTGTAACAGTCCTCCTGGCCTCTGGTGCTCTACCTTTACCCGTTGACAAATTGCACATCTTGCTATGAACTTTGTAATTTTTTTCTTCATATTGGACCACCAGAAGTGTTTCTTCTTATCTTGATACATTTTGGTACTGCCTAGGTGAATGGTGTATCTCGACCTGTGAGCCTCCTCTAACACTTTCTGCCTGATTTCAACATCTGCTGGCACATATAACCGACCCTTAAGCCTGACTACACTGTTATCACCAAGAGTCACTTCTTCCATTCTTACAATATCTGCTAAACTATCTTCTATTCTCTACGCTTCCACTATTTGCTAGTATAGGGAAGGTTCCACTGCACTGCTTGCTAGTATTGCTCGCCGCTGACTATTAGGCACATACAATGAATTTTCTGCCACATTTTCATACAATTTTCATTCTCTGATCATAAGTTGATTCATAACTGCCTTTCTGCTTAGCGCATCTACCACTACATTAGCTTTACCTGGATGGTATGCTAAACTGAAGTCATAATCTTTCAAATACTCCATCCACCGATGCTGCCTTAAATTCAAATCTTTCTGGGAAAAGATATAACTTAAACCCTTATGATCAATGAATATCTCGAACCTTTCACCATATAAATAGTGCCGCCAAATCTTTAATGCAAAAATAACTGTTGCTAATTCTAAATCATGCATTGGATAATTTTCTTCATGTTTCTTTAATTGTCTTGAGGCATAAGCTACTACCTTGCCATACTGCATCAACACTGCTCCCAAACCTCTCCTTGATGCATCTGTGTACAAAACAAATCCGCCACTACCTGACAGAATCTCTAGTATCGGTGCTATGGTAAGCCTCTTCTTCAACTCAGCAAAACTACGCCTGCAATCTGAAGACCATACAAAGGGTACCCCTTTCCTTGTCAACCTTTTCGTGGGAGCTGCTATCTTTAAAAAATCTTGGATGAACCGTCTGTAATATCCTGCAAGGCCCAAAAAGCTTCTAATTTCTGACACTGTCTTTGGTTCTTCCCATTTCATTACCGTTTCAACCTTGGCTGGATCAACTGCAACTCCTTCTGTTGAGAAAACATGACCCAAAAATTGAATTTCTTTCAACCAGA
Source organism: Colocasia esculenta (assembly GCA_014218235.1). Classification (NCBI taxonomy): domain Eukaryota; kingdom Viridiplantae; phylum Streptophyta; class Magnoliopsida; order Alismatales; family Araceae; genus Colocasia; species Colocasia esculenta. The sequence goes on along the minus strand of CM024755.1, from coordinate 119,349,023 downwards.
ACTCATATTTGTTGAACTTGCCATACAACTGGTGATCTCTTAATGTATGTAAAGTGATCCTTAAATGTGCTGCATGCTTCTTCTCTTACGCTGAATACACCAAGATATCATCAATGAAGACCACAATAAACTGATCTAAATACGAGTGGAATATTCTATTCATCAAATTCATAAAGGCTGCTGGCGCATTTGTCAAGCCAAACGACATTACCACAAACTCGTAATGCCCATATCTAGTTCTGAAAGATGTCTTGTCAATATCTTCCTCTTTGATCCGCAACTGATGGTACCCTGACCTCAAATCTATCTTGGAAAAGACCTTGGCTGATTGAAGCTGATCAAACAAATCATCTATTCTGGGAAGTGGATACTTATTCTTAATTGTGACCTTGTTCAGTTGCCTGTAATCAATGCACATTCTTAGACTACCATCTTTCTTTCTAAAAAATAGTATTGGCGCTCCCCATGGTGAATGACTGGGTCTAATAAAGCCTTTCTCTAACAGTTCTTGCAACTGTTTCTTCAATTCCTTCAACTCTGCCGGTGCCATTCTGTATGGTGCTTTTGATATCGGCATGCTGCCTGGCTACAATTCAACTGTGAAATCCACCTCCCTATGTGGAGCCAACCCTAGCAAGTCCTCTAGGAACACATATGCAAACTCTCTAACCACGAGCACTGAATCTACAGACTTACTAGACTCAACTAAGCTAACTGAGGCAAGGTACGCTACACACCCCGCATTAGTAAATCTCCTAGCCCTAAGTGCAGAAATAATAAGCTTAGGAGTGTAAAAAGACATACCTTGAAATTCAAACACTGCTCCACCAGGCTTGCAAAACCTGACCTTCTTCTTTCTACAATCAACTAGTGCCCCATAAGCTTCTAACCAACCCATTCCCAATATCACATCATAATCCTTCTGCGACAATGCATACAATCTAGCTGGTAACTGATTCCCATGAATCATTAGCGGAACCTCATCTAGGAAACAAGAGGTGAGCACATAACCACCTGAGGGAAATGTAGACATGCCATTTCGGCAACATATCGAGCAAATTTCATGTTACAAGGCAATGCCTCAAAGTGGCTCTCTTCAATTAACCTCTTGAGTGATCTTCCTATTTTTATGGATTTTTTAGGATTTTTAGGAGGCTAAAAAGGTCTGTTGAATTTAATAGATTTGCATCCGGTACAGTGGACGCTGTTTTGGGTATCGATCTGCGGTCGCCAGGGCCGACGCGAATCACACTTGCCTAGTTGGCATAGGCGGTTCTGATTCACATCTACTGTACCCGCCGTGATTTAAAGTCAAAACCCTGCAGTCAATGCCATTAAGAGCCCGTGCCTCGAAATCAGAGCGCTTCTAGAATTGCGTCCGTCAGGCTCGCCGCGTTTTCAAGATCCCCTGTCAAATCAGGCATCAATTTAATCAGAGATAGATTTGGTAAGGATTCGCGGCGCATCATCCCGACGTGATTCTAAAGGTGGCCGCAGGCTATAATCATCATGCTACTATCAAATGAAGGGCTTGTAAATCACGGCGCGTTGTGTGGACGCTATTCATGGTCTTATAGGCATCTGCTGTACCTGACGTGATTTTGGCAAGTTTTGCCTATAAATACAGACCGAGTGCAACCATTTTAAAGATTTCGAATCCAATTCCCAGAGACGGCGAAGCCCTACCGGATCGGCACCTCGACCTCCATGCCATAATTCTCTAACACCCTGAGGCGAAGCCCTATCGGACTAGAAGTCCGCGTATCGAGGGCAAGGAGGAGTACGTTCGGCGTGCGTCATCCACGCGTCTTCCTCCTCGGGATCCGGAGCTTCCGTCCCTCCCACGAACGTCAGAGCAAGGCGGGCGGGGCCTCTCTTCGTCCTCTCCATCCGTCGCCACCACCGGCTACATCGCCACTCTTTCCTTTCTCTCTTTTACTTCATATCTTTCTTTTGCCATCTTAGTACATGCATCACACCATTCCACACACACGTCATTTTCTCCCCTACCTGCTCTTTTAGGGGTTTAACACCACCTCGACAAGGTGTGTTAACGCCCATTTAATGTTTTTCTTCTCACTTCATTTGAGCTTTTGCTACACCTCTTAAAGTCTAATCAATCTGTCACATTTTTTGTTTTGTTTTGTTGTTTTCCCTCTTGCAAGGTAATCGGAGCTAAATCTCCTTCATCGGCCGGCCAGTGGAAGGAGGAAGTAGGACCCATGCATACAACTCCCATGATCTCTAGGTGAAGGTAAGTACGTATTCTTCCTCTCTCCCATTTCATTCGGCACCCTCGTGTGCCTGGCGATCACATCACACTCCATATCATGCACACACGCACCTTCTTTCCTTCCCATCTTTTTTTTTGCTTTTCTACCATATCTCACCATTCCCCCGTCCCATAATTAAACGACAAAGAACCTCTTTTCCTTTAAGTCAAGTTTATCTCAACTTGTGGGACGGTGTTTTCTTTGGGAAAAGAAAACGTGCCTACAAATTGGCGACCACGGTGGGTCCCTTTATTTTTTAGCTCGGTTACCTCTTTCGGCACCCACGCGTGCCCCTCCTTCGTACCCCACGTGGTACACCCCTCCTTTCGCACCCCACGTGGTGTTATTTGGGATTCCCATCGCCATTACCAACTTGTATTCGTGTTAGTTTTTCTCTGCACGTTCCTTCATAAAAATTGATTTAAAAGAAAAAATAAAAAAAATCATCACCTTGTTCCCCTCCCCACTTACTTGCCTTCACACGAAGAAAGCATATTCATTTGGTCCTTACTTCTTCCTCTTTAATCGTTGGAAAGCATCCTACATTAATTTCCTGCTTTGATTTCTGTTCTCAGTTGCCTCTTTGATCTGCATCCAGTGCAGAGGACGCGTTTTTGTTGTTTTGCGCGGCGGGTATACCCGACGCGATTTGTGACAGAGTCCAGAGGGAGTTGCCTCAGCTATTACAGCTTCTGGGAGCTGTCAGATCTGTGGCCAACTGAACAGACGCAATTTACTGAAGTGCGTCCACTGTACTGGATGCGATTCAGTCTATCACAGAGCACTGGGTTTTCTGCCATATTTTTGCATTTTGCATTTGCAGGGCATACTTTGGACGAGGGACCTCCTTCCCTCCTTTTCCTAGGATCCACACACCTTCTCGGTGAGGGCTATCTCCCCTTTGGGCATTCCGTCTCATTGGGCTAGAGAATCGTCATCGGGACCTCCGTAAGTCTCCGTACCCCGTGGATTCCCTCATAGTGGACCGAGCCGGTTGTACCTTCCCGAAGACTCAGATCAGAGTACCCATTGCGTGAGAAGGAGTTGCTTAGTAAGCCCAGAGTTGTCATCTTACCTATTTGGGCCCACACCCGCTTGGAGAGACACACTACAATTAAAATCCACATTAAATCATGTTAAACATTTAAGTGGACGTAAACATTCTCAAGTGTGTGATTTAAAAGCCACTAACTCCTTCTCTCAAACTTATTTGAGTAGTTGTCTGCTAGTTGGTTGTTAAGTCATATTGGGTATTTCAAGTTCTTTTTTGCAGCTTCGTTCAGGCCGATCCCTCCTAATGACTGAATACAAAGGCATGGGTTATGATGATGTGTATGATGAGGAGTATGATGCCAATCAACAACTCCCCCAACTTCCCCAACTCCATAACCAACCCCACATTGATCCCTCCAACTCACGTGTTAATGCAATGGATACTTAACCCCCTCAACTCTCCCCAAGGCATACCACTGCCAATCCCTCCACCTCTATTGATCTGTCCCAACTTGTGGACATTCTTCAAAGCCTCCAAGCTCCCCAGCTTCAGGAGGTTCAAGCCGCTCTTAAGGGGAAATCCGTCCCCGACCCCATTCAAACCACTCACCTAGACCTGGGTATTCATATTTAATCTGCTCGCGACCCGACGGCCTGAGCCTCTCCTACCCCCTCGCGGCTCACTCTGTCATCCATTCTTGCCCCCATAGCCCTATTGGGAGGCCCTCTCATGTCCGGCCGAGCCCTGACATGGCAAGGCCTATTTATCTTCCTCAGGCTCCGGCCCACATTCCTGCGCCCACCGGCACTCCTTCCCTTCACTATTCTGCCCAGGTAAATGTCCCCCACCACCCTCCTTTTGGAGCACCTCACCAACCATCTTCCAACCAACTCACCCAAGCCCTCCTGGCAAAGGTGAGTCAGTTGGAACAAGATCTGAAAAGGGTGTCCACACCCAAAGACTCCTTCGAACTGGCACTCCCTTCTATGCTGACCTTCCATCTTCCACCTTCAGAGCTGCCAGTCTACCGCCGTTACAACGGCACCGGTAATTCATTCATGCATGTCAAGGAGTTCATGTATGAGTGTTCATTCAGGCAAAATGATGGCCGCACCCTTGCTTTCTTTTTTCGTTGGTCTCTAGATGGGCCCGCCCTCAAGTGGTTCTATTCCCTAGAACCCGCAGACGTCGAGGATTTCGAGGTAGTGTGAAGAAAATTCTTACAGAGGTACAGAGATAGGGTTGGTCCTTCACTGTCAATCACTGATTTGATGGCGGAAAGAATGAAGGCAGATGAAGACTTCACACATTATGTTGACAGATGGAGGGCCCTAGCTGAGAGGTTAAGAGATATCTTGTCCGAGGAAGAACAAGTAAAGATGATCACGGCGAATGCCACGCCGCAATTTAGGCATATCCTGGCCATGAACATACTGACCATGATATAAGAGTTATATGAGAGAGCCCGATACATTCAGACCCAGCTGAAGGACTCTCCAATCATGGCCATGTTTGAGCTAAAGGCCCGGACCTTCAAGAAGAGTGGTGGTACCTCTACTGGCGGTTCCACCACGAAGGGGTCATACATAATGAGCAGGCGAGTGCAATGGGCAATCCTAGTCCTTCCACTTACCGCCCCAACACCAACCCCAGAACCCAACAATTCCAACAGCCAGCCCCTGGGCCAAACAACCCTCCTATGTTTAGGGCACTCCAACAGCCTCAATAGCCACCGCCACCTCAGCAACTCCAGCAGCCTCCGCACTATCACCAACCTCAACAGCCACAATATCAACAGCCCTAGCGGCCCCAGTACCAACAACCTCTCGCCAACCAACACTACCAACAACCCCAACCTCCACAATATTGCCAGCCTAAGTAGCCCCAATATCGGCAACCTACTCCTCACCAGTACCAACAACAACAGCCTACTCCTGCACCTCTCTAGTACAATCAGGTCCCTCCTCTAGGCACCTATGAGCCCTAGCAGCCCAGACGACCCCCTGGCCCGATAAGGACCCACTATCCCCCACTGTCGGAGACTCTCTCGGATATCTTCAACGCCCTCATGGCCGTCGGTGCACTCACATTGCCAAGGGAAAGGCTTCAATGGCCTCCCAATGTTGACACCTCCCAGTATTGTGAGTTCCATCAGGGACCAGACCACACCCTGGAGGCGTGCTTCCATTTCAAAGACTATATCTACAATCTGAATGACAATGGAGGTATAGATTGGGCAGAAATGATGAAGTATATTGTTGAGATGAAAGCAAGGAGGCCACCCGGGCAACAACAACAGCACCTCCAGGCACCCTGACAATAGCCCAACATGGGCATTGTCCAGAACCCCCTCTCGGAGCACCAGCCCCCAAACCAGAAAGTAAACGCCTTCTCGGCATCTCCCAACGTTGAAGGAATGCCCGGCTGGCCTATGGAACTATCTGCCACATCCATTGCCCAATCCTACTTCACCTTACCGCTTTTTATCCGCATGCCCACCCCTGACAATCCACTACCCTCCTTTCTACGCATCCCTACCCACCGCCTCGCACCCCCCAGCCAAACAGCCAACCCACCATTTATCTGCCAACCCCCCATCACCTCAACACCACCACCCTCCAACACACAACCCCCCTTCTTACACAACGTATCTGCTATGCCGCCACAGCTGAACCGCCCATCCCCTACCGCCACTGCCCTGCAACCACTGCCATCCAATCCGCTCTTCCTCCGCACACCATCCACCATACCCCTCATTACCCCCAATCATCGAGCCCCTTTCCTCTGTACTGCCATTCCATCCCCGAGTGTGGCAAGTATCCGATTGCCATGCCAAATGTTCGCTCCGCAACCCCCTACTTCCCCTTCATCTTCCGTCCCGCTAGCCGTGGCATCCACATCGGGAGAAAGCTTAGAGGCGACAATGGTGCTCCGGAGTGGGCGTATGTTCAACAGAGTCTTCCCCCAGCAGCAAGAACAAGTACTTGTGCCCCAAGAGGAAGATGCACCAACAGAGGAATCTACCCCAGGCACTCAATATGATTTACTAAAACATCTAGATAGGACGCCGGCCAGGATATCTATCTTAGAATTGATCAAGAGGTCGGTGGTACATCAGGAGGCCCTCATGCAATATCTACAGAAGGTCATGGTGAATGAGGACTTGCCAGTGAATCAGATCGGTGCTGTATTGACTCCCAGAAGCTCACATCTGGCTATCGAATTTCACGAAGATGAGTTAGCATCGGCTGAGTTTCAGCGGTACGCCCTATGTTTGACAGTTGATATCAATGGGGTCTACGTGTCTCGATGTTTGGTGGACTCTGGGGCGTCAATTAATGTTGTGTCCTCCGACACATTCACTAGTACAAATATTTATGGCCGACGGTTAACAACTGTCGGCGGTTTGGAAAACACCGTCGCCTATAACAACGTCCACGGTCCACCCGTCTTCCATAAACCGTGGTCTACACTCCCGTTGGCCATATTATAGCCAACGGTTAACCAATTGTGGCCTTCAAACAACTGTCGTCTATTTCTTATTTTTTTAAAAAAAAAAATTATTGCCAACGGTTGTTACCGTCATCTTTTATATAATAGGCGGCGGTGGAAAACCGTCGTGGGACATCATTGCCAACGGTCAGGCACCGTCGCCTTATGTACAATAGCTGACTATTCAAACTGTCGTGTGACGTCATTGCAAACGGTCAGGAACCGTCGCCTTTTGTACAATAGCCAATTGTCAATAACCGTCGAGTCATCACCATGCAAATAATAGCCCATGGATCCTGCCATCGATATTTTTTGATAGACGACAGTCCCAACCGTCGCCATGTAGACAATAGCCAACGGACCCAACCACTGCCTTTTTTTGATAGCCGACGGTCCCAACCATTGCCATATACACAATAGTCAACAGACTCAAACGTCGTATTTGCATGAAAGCCAACAACTCCCATATACACAATAGTTGACGAACCCATCATAAATGTAGTCATTTTTCATACATTCCACAAGTTTAAAATATTATTCAAATGCTTTGGAGATTTTTTTTTAGTAAAGACATCCAAACTTACAATGCACCATTTATTTAAATATAACATAAAAAAATTTCAACACGTTAATCATTAGTTATCATGTCATATTCAATATGTACAAAACCGTCTGTCTTGGTAGCATGAAAATTAAAATTTGTATGAAGAGTCCTATCTAGATAAAGAGGTGCAACTCTATTGTCTTGAGGGCTGCAACTGTGATGTTCCACCATGCATCCAGCAATTTCCAACCTATGAAAGCAAACAAGTAAGAAAGAAAGAGTGTTAATCTTTTTGAGGCAAGTAAATGTGGTCACATTTTATTGAGGAAAGTACAAAGCAAAGACACAGCTGGAAGAAGGAAGGGCAAGCCGGTTCTTTTTCATACCCAGACTCCGCTTCACTTTTTCAAAAGTTTTAGACTTGTGGCTCTTGTAATAAAACTCAATATAGTCTGCTGTTGTCTTGTGGCTAAGGAAAGATGCAATCTTGCTGAAATCATTACCATACAAGGCAAGCTTCTCCATAAAAATTTCACGTTCTTCTGCAGACCATGGATTTATGAATGATATTTCCTTTTCAAAAGAACATGGATCTTCAATCAACCCATTATTTGCAATAAATCTTCCATATTTCCTCTCTATCTCCTCCAACATCAGTTGTGGCATCCTTAAATTGTTTCTATAAAGTTTAATCTGAGAATCAGACAATAGCTTGCTGGTGAAGTCCAATATTTTCGAAGTAGGAATCAATGTCGAGTTACCTGGTGCAATGAAAATTGTAAAATCATAAGCAATAAGCAAAAGCATAACGTTCTGCGAGAGTGATCAAGAAAGAAAATATTCATGAAAACAGAATGGCAAAAGATAAAGTTCAAGATGTAAGTAATGGTCCCCCCCCCAACAGAAGCATCCAAACTGCAGCTCATTGCTTAGCATTTGTTGATTCCTGATATACACAACCTAGATTTCAGATCCACAATAGATAAGCAACCGTCCTATTTCCACATTAAACAGAGTTGACAATATTTGGCACAAAAATGAGTACAGTAAAAGGATCTAGTCTAACCGGATAAAGAACAGGTAAGACAGGGCACCACATGAACTTAAAGTCCGACACTCTATTGGCAATTTCATGATTCACATTTGATAGTGTACAATCCCTCTGGACACTATTATATCGAACATCTGCAACATGAAAAGATAGCCCAAATAAGATATAAAATTGCACATCCATTTTATAGATTCCACAAACATAAACCTTAAGATTAGGTACCACCCACTTTACTTTGATTAGATTGTGCAAATAAAGATTATTAACTTGGGTAGTAATGTGAAGTGTTGTATGATTGATAAGAATTTCATTATCTTTCTATTTCCTTGTATTGCTATTTTTTCAGATAATGTGTATTTTCAACATATTGCAAAGCACTCTTCTTCTTCCTAAAATTCTTTGCCTAAGATTTGGTCACAATCATTCCATGACATTTTATCAACTATAAGCAGGGAAAAGAACCCCCATGATTTCGTAAGGTTGGATGGATTTGTCCACCAGCTCAAGGGCCACAGTTCAAGGTACTTCCATGTTTCTTTCATGCCTTTCCAATTGACCCTTTTCATAGGGTTCTGCATACCAGGATGAACTCTAGCAAGAATGCAGCTTATTGGTTGAGAAAATATGCATTCATGAGGTAGATCCTTTCTTAGTTTGCTTGGAGTTCAGATGTCAGTGACTGATGTTGCCGAACAGTTTGGGTTATGAACCACTAACTGCATCATCCCAATTAGCTGATTTCAAAGTTCTGAAAGATGCAAATAGAATTATAAAGTTCTAGAAATGAGAAAAGAAGACAAGCTTTCATGAATGCAGCCCCCAAACACCATCACATCCTTAAAGAAAGTATGATCTTCCTGCTATGACTAATACATACTTAAGGCAAGTGATAGCATCTTTGAGAGAGCTGTCTGCCCCAACTGATGTAAGCCTGTTGTGCATGGAGGGTATAATTCTGCATTAGGAGGATCAGGGACTTGCCAGGCACAATAGGTCTATTTTCGCAAGGAATTGTGTCTCTTTTCCTAGTCTTATATAAAGATAGTAAATAAGCTTGTAATCTCCATTGTGGTTTCCCCGTCTCATGGTATCCCATTATCTAGTTGTGTGATAGAGATGTTGGATGATAGAAGATTGTGTGATAAATAGAATTTCCAATGTCTACCTTTTGCTTGAGTTCTTTATTTCTTCTAATCCCCCGTTAAGATGAGTTACTATTCCTGCAAGTTGAGCACAATCTTAAAAGCTGGTTCAAAGTATGGTCCACATCAAATCTGGTGGGATACGTTCTTCATCCTTCTTGTGGTCTTTTATGTTCCCACGTGTCATTCGCTCAGCCAAAAGAATCGCACTGCAAAACCTTTATGGAGTATCTTATCATAAAGTGGGGAAATTTTTCTATTTGACCGGGTGCACTGTATCTGTCATGTTCTATTTTATTCACACAGATGCATATAAAGTGGATTTTGCATGTGTTGCCACATATTTACCATTCTTTTATGCAGTCTGTTTTAGTAAATCTATTAATAACCCTTTGAATTTTACAATCAACTTGACAAATGTAAGTGGATTCCTTTCTTATAAGGAGAACTTAGAGGCATCCTTTTACCTGGACATTTGGACAGGGACAGCTCCACTCAAAACTTATTTTCTGAAGTTTAGATATTCTAAACATAGAATATAGTGCTATGGTCATTTCTGAACTAATGCCTATAGTGCTATGGTCATTTCTGAAATAATTATGAACTAATGCCTATAGTGCTATGGTCATTTCTGAAATAATTCTGAACTAATGCCTATAGTGCTATGGTCATTTCTGAAATAATAGATAAGCCAGAACAATTGAAATTTAGGAAAAGAAGGAAGAAGCAAGGAAGAGAATGACGGTTCAAACCTGAGTTGCCACCACCCCAACACTGGATCATGTTGAAGTTCATATCAGCATGAAACTTTATGTCAGTCTTGTATCGTCTCTCTGAAAGCCGTAATAGCCCATTAGACATTATCTAATTTCCTCCACGAATAAAAATTGGCTGTCCATTTATCTTGAACAATCTGAAAAATGCAAAAGTGCTTGGTCAGTCTTGTATCGTCTCTTTGAAAGCCGTAATAGCCCATCAGACATTATCCAATTTCCTCCACGAATAAAAATTGGCTGTCCATTTATCTTGAACAATCTGAAAAATGCAAAAGTGCTTGGTCAGTCCTTTTCAGAAAAGGAATTGCAGAAATTATAGATTAAACATGCAGAGTGTCTACCTTCCACCGGTAGCAGTATCTATCGAGCTCTCAATCTTGCGGAATCCAAATTTGTGTACCCACAAATCTGACTCTCCATATCCTTTTACATCATGGATTTTATTGATAATAATCGAATCAAAAAGGAATCGGAAACATCATATTCCAATTGAAAATATGGGACATTGGCATAATAAAACCTCCCACGTATTTTTTTTATAAAAATAATCAAAGATCAGCTAAAGAATGCAATTGCAAGCTGACCTTAAGAAGTTCCAGCCATATTGCAAGCTGCAATTGATCCTCAAGAAGAATCTGACCAAACCCAACTCCCCTCTGGGGAGAAAAAAGAAACCAGGTAGCCTGGCAATCTAGAACTTCTGCAATCCTGCAAACTTATTACCTCAACAATCAATTAAAAGCTTAATCCAATCATGTATCCCGTACAATTACAAAGCTATGTTAGTTAAGACCATAGAAGAACCATTAGCAAGAAATACATTCCTTAATCATTGGGCTTAGTTGAGAAAAATTCTGAGGAAAACTTTTCAAATAAACAGCTCAGTAGGAAATTGGAATCTCTGCATCAATTGTCAAACCAATCAGCTGACCTATCCAACAAGCACCCTCTGTAACTCAAAGAATGCATTACCAGAGAATACATGTCATAATTAATATAGCAAATCACTAAAATATAGACGTCAAGTACAATAAAGACCTGGGTTAAAATAAAACAATGGACAATAAAACATGTATCCTACAAAAGATTTCCAGCAGAAAATGTTCCCAGGTTGATATATGCCCAGAATTTCTAAGAGTGGTTACTAGAACATGTAGCTCATACTTTTTACCTGGACCACTTGAGTACATGAACAAATGCAAATCAAACTAGTAAGCACAATGATATATGAAAATGTCATCTATAGCCATTAACCACCAAAATAGACTTTAATAAATTCACTTATATATCATCTATAGCCATTAACCACCAAACAAAGTCCAAATCCATGACGTCTTTGTAATCTAAAATTTATAGTCTATATGAAAATGTCCATCTAGCTAGCTAGCTACATAAATGTGTCCAACTCCTGAGAACGTGATGTCCCAGCACGCGACCTGCGATCTCCAACCTATAAAAAGAAATGAGAAAATCTTAATACTTGTAGTAGCATAAGTAAATAGTTAATTCATGATATATAAGTCAAAAAAAATATAATCAAAATACTTACATCAGATCTACACAGTGTTTTTTCATTTATGAACTTCAGAATTCTGAACACAGAATTCTGAGCAGAGTTCAGAATTTCGTTGAACAGTGTTCTGAACCTCTGTTCAGAATTCTGAAGTTTAGAATTCTGAACATCAGAATTCTGAAGTTCAGAATTCTAAAGCTCAGAAATTCTGAAGTTCTGAGCATAGAATTCTGAGCAAAGTTCAGAATTTCTGAACTTCAGAATTCTGAACAGAATTATAAATTTGTTCAGAATTCTTAGAAGTTTAGAATTCTGAACTTCAGAATTTGTTCTGAACTCTGTTCAGAATTCTGAACTTCAGAATTTCTGAACTTTAAATTCTAAAGTTCAGAAATTCTAAAGTTCAGAATTCTGAACAGAGTTCAGAGTTCTGAAATTTCAGTCATTCTGAATCTGTGAATAGAATTCTGAAATGAAATATTAAGAAAAGCATAGCCATAATTGTGTTGAGATGCACTATTCGACTCATCGAGTCACTAGAAACGAACATGGAAAGCATATCTTTCATTTGTTGGATTTGTGATAGCATCTCTCACTCTCTAACTTCCATGGCCTCTTCTTATTTTTGTTGTCGCATTTCCAACTCTCTCTCGCGTGCAAGCATACCCTCCATGTGTTCTTGTTGTCTTGCTTCCATCTCCCTCTCACGTGCATGCATATTGTCTATTTCCTTCACTGCATTTTGAAGTTCAGATTGTGTGTGTTGTAATTCAGTTGTAAGTTGTCTTACATTCTCATTAGAAGCTTCATTTGACATGTTATGCCTCCAAGCTCCTCTAGACCATCCCAACCCTTGGCCCCTCTCATATCCTCCATGATGTCCATTATAAACATCATCAAGGATTGGTGTTAATATAGATGGATCCGAACTATTTGTGAGATTTTTTTCTTCACAAGCTACTATTACTTTCTCCTGCAACAAAAAAAGATGTAATCAGGTATATTCATTTTCATACATGTTAGTCTATATAAACAAATACATACACATATAGTGTGGGTATATGCATTTGGATACTCCCCACTTTTCATCTTATGAGCTGCAAGATATGCCTCAAGTGTTGAATAATTGTCACCCAACTTTTGTTGCTGCAACCAAGTTGAAAATTGTGTATATTCTAGCAATGACTCAGAATTTCCAAAAAAAAATTAAAAGAATTAGTGCAAAGGTGATACTTGTTCATGATTGTGGCGAGCAATAGATTTTGCCCCAAGTGTATGTGTTGCTTGTTTCGGTTCACGATTTTTCTTGTTTCTCTCTATTTCTTGAATTTTTTTTTGAGTTTTTCTAATATTGCAGAAGTAAATTGCAAGATTGTTCGCTTATCCTTTCATTGGGTGGCGTCATAGACAATTCACCATCAACACCTTTCATATATCCTGCCCTTTTTAATGTTGCACACCACTCTTTCAACTTACTTCCAATTGAAAACTCACAAAATCTAATGACATCAGCCATGTTTGCAGGCAATCCCTCTTTGTCAACAAAATCGTATTGTACCTGCATAGTTGACAGTAACAATATCCTTATATATAAAATGATGAAAAATTTTAAGATAATTGAAATAAACTTACCAATATGTCCTTCATCACATCATTGAAGCTTTGCTTAGATTGTTCGTTCCACTCTTTATAAGGGGGAAAATAATTATCATTTCTTGCATATAAACCAAGAACTTCTGCAAGCTTTGAAGCCTCAACACCAATTGGTTGTTGGTCAATAAAAATGTATCTCCACTTCTGCCCTTTTGGAGGATTACATGCTGCTTTAGATGTGGGCCCTCATGTTCTTCTCACTTTACCAATTGATGTTGTTGGTGCTACTTGGTGGCTACAGTTTTCTTCAAGAATATCATGAGAATTGTTCTCATGTACATCATTAGATGCCTGACATGGACACTTATCAATCCTGTCATGAGATGGGGGAGCATGTTCGGCATCCTCAACTCTACCAACAATGCTCCTTTGTGAGATAACACCAGGAAAAAAAAATCAACTCTACCAATAGTTACTACAAGCTAGGAAAAATCAACTTCTTCATCACAATCTTAAGAAATTAAAAGTATAGATTTTTCTCTAATATAACTTACTCTCTTGAACATTAAGTCTATTAGGTCTTCTCTCCTCTATATGTGGTTGTTGAACAGTGCTCCTTTGTGAGATGACACCTAAAAAAAATCAACTCTACCAATAGTCACTACAAGCAAGGCAAAATCAACTTCTTCATTGCAATCTTAAGAAATTAAAAGTATAGATTTTTCTCTAATATAACTTACTCTCTTGAACATGAAGTCTACTAGGTCTTCTCTCGAATATGACATTATTATAACCTTCCCACTTTCTTAACACATCATCTCCAGACAAAGGAATTGAGGGTAGTTCATACTCAACTTTACCATTGAATGTTTGAGTGTCTTCTCTCCAATGATGGTCATATGGTAAAAAACGACGGTGCTTCATATATACACACTTACGACTAAAGGGAAGATATATTGATCCATGGTGAACATGACAAATAGGACAAGCTTTATATCCATATGTGCTCCAACCAGACAACATACCATATGCTGGAAAGTCATTAATCGTCCATAAAACAGCAGCATACATTTTAAATAGTTGTTTTCTCTCAGCATCATATGTCTCTACTCCATGCTCCCATAATATTTTCAACTCTTCAATCAATGGTTGAAGATAAACATCAATATCATTGCCAGGAGATTTTGGACCATCTATAAGAAGAGACATCATAAAGAAAGATTGCTTCATTGCTAACCATAGAGGTAAATTATAAGCTATTAAAATGATTGGCCATGTGCTTCGGCTGCTACCTGTTGCTATCTTAAATGGACTAAAACCATCGCTAGCCAGTCCGAGTCTAATATTATGGCGATCTCTACTGAAAGATGGAAACTTTTCATCAAAATCTTTCCAAGCCTTGGAGTCTCTGAGATGACTCATTTTCCCATATTCATCTTGTGGAGTTGTATGATGCCATGTCATTAAATTTGCAGTCTTCTCTGACATGAACAACCTTTGAAGCCTTGGGATTAAAGGAAAGTGACGAAGAATTTTTACTGGCACAGTCTTTTTTCCTCTAGTATTGCTTTTTCTCTCCTTCCATCTAGAAGCATTGCACCTCGGACATCCATTGAGATCTTCATATCCTTTGTTTCCCTATTAGATTGTCCAACTCTGTTTTCCCTTTCTGTTTGTTTTGTCTTTAGAGTTATATCTTAAAATGGAACATGGATCCATAACAGACCAATGCTCATCAACATTTTCATTACTGGATGAGGACCACACACTGGCAAACTCTGTCAGGTTCACATTAAATCAAGAGTGAGTTCTTACTTCTTTCATAATCAAAACCAAGTCTAAACTAAGTTTGAGCTTCCAGCCAGTCCAGGAAGATATTAAAGAATCAAAACCAAGGTGACAACTACAACTTACAGAATCAAAACCTTTCTATTTTCTTGAACACAACCTTTCCAATCAGCCAGGATAATGGTAGGCCAAAATAATTGAAAAATAGAAAGGGGAAATATGCAGACTTGAGGGAGGGATGGGGAGAGAGGAAAGGAAGAAACAATGAAACAATGGCTATGAAACTATATATTTTTTGACTTATTTAATGTCTTGGGGCACAATGACTATGGAACTTGATAATCTCAAGTCCAGTCCACATCCTTTGAACAATGCTTTGGATGGCAAAAGGCAAGGGTGAAATCACTTGACTTTATAATAAACATGCTATCCATTCCAAAATAGTAACAACAATATTTAACCCCAAAACAATACCAATTCCACACAACAGTAACACAATGTTGTCAGGAACATTTTCACATTAAACTAGTAGGAATTATCAATCATTTAAACACAACCACTTTAAATAGTCAGAAAGCAAATAATTCTGAAAACTTTAAACTTTGCTTAAAGAAAAAGAAAATGGTCTTGTTAAAGCAAATATACACCAAACTGGTAGGGATTAGAAAATGTACCTTTTGTCCACACACTGTCCAAGGCAAAATCCAATAAGGATAACCCTTTTGACTTTTAAAGCACACACACTTAACCTGTGAAAATATAATTTTCTGTTAATCTGAAAAGACATATGTTTAAAATTAAATGAGTAATATAGAATAATAAAAATGCATAGACTAAAGAAGATGACAGACATTCACTATATAGGCAGACATAAAAAATCTTGAAGTAAAACTCATGGAGAATCTATTCAGAAATTTCTGGGCATATAATAGTTTTTGGATATGGAGTTCATAACTGGGGATGCTCATTCCTCTTTCTAAAGGCTGCCTGGGGTTCCATCTAAACTCTCAATTGGAGATAAAATAATTAAATGGGTAGAACATCTAAACTCTCAACAAAAATGTAGCTCTTGTGCTACTTCTGAAGCTAATGCAAACATTGAATGCCCTCATGCACCTGGGTTAGATGGGAATTATGTTGATGTGAGTCCAAATCTAGGACAGTACTTTGGATGGATCTCTTTTGTTTTCTTGTTGGAACTGCTGCATATTTATCCCTTATATGTTTTGATTTTCCTTATAATTCTTTTGAACTGTTGTTACTGCTATATAGTTTTATTGTTCAAAATGGAATGAATATAATGATCTGGCAACCATATAGTCTCCTTATAAGGGGATGAATGTTACTGCTATACTGCTGCATATTTATCCCTTGTACCTTTTGTCCACACTCTCCCTTTTCTTTACTTTTTCAATATAACCCCTAAATTAGAACATTGTTCTAGACAGCTCACATTCAAAATGACATCAATTTGTAGACCATCCCTCCTCCTAAGGAAAAGAATAATAAAAGAATAAAGGGTTTGTCTAATCCATCCTTGTCCTAATCCAAGTCCCTTCCTGCTCCCTACATTACTACCCACCCACTTAGAATCTTGCAGTTATGTCTCTGCCCCCCTCTTCAAGAATGTTTCCTCATTTACTGATCAGCAACACAAGCAGCATCTTTCCTCCACACTGGTCAAGAAACACTCTCACACTCACCAAAAAGAATGTTACCGTAGGTGCTCTGGTATGTCATCATAAAAAAAGATGAAGCTTTTACAATTGTCATTAAGACAGACTGGTTCATCAATGTGTGGTGCAAAAAGGAAAAAAGAGTTTTGGGTTATGCCGTTCAGATTATTGTTTAACACCCACCAAGGCAAGGGAAAAGATCAAACTTGGAATTATAGCAAAGTATCCATGATTTGCCTCTCTCTCATTGTGAGTGTGTCCTATGCGTTTATACATGAAATAGGAATTGTTCTTGTGTAGATTTTTTAGTCTTTTTCCTTTTCGATACCTTTTTACTCTGACATGCTTAACATTTTGACCGGCTCTACTTTTTAACCCCAAATCATTTGAAACCTGTGAAAGGGTAGAGCAGCAAGGTGTATGTTTTCCTCTACATCTTTTGGCAGTGCTTTGGGAGCTGACAGTGACTGTGAGTGGCCTTGAGGGTTCATCAATGTCTGGTTTTGTAGGGTGCTGAATATTGTCTGGAAGATGTGTAATCTTTTTCAGTTCAGAGATGGGCATTAGCTAATGTCACATCTCTTCCTTTGCGCTTTCCAGTCATATTAGATACTAGAATCAAGGTTTCTACAGTAGGCATTGTTAAGCACAGATGTTGTGCATTATGCTCTCTAGGGTGTATTATGCTCTCTAAGGCATTATGTTGAAAGAATATTGTACTGCATTAATATGTTGAGGAGGTGCTAAAAGCAGTCTAGATTTCAGTTGATAAGGCATAGACTAAATTAAGAGCAAAATAGTATGAAACCCACAATATACAAACTATATACATTAGGAAAATAAGCACATTAAATTTCTGAACATTTCAGATTAATTTGAATGCTGATTAATCATGTGCATTTATTGGAATCAGTTTTATTATATAGAATGAATATATAGAATGAATAAGGAGTAGACAAAAAAAAAAGAGATGGACAAAAAAATAACCTACTGAGGCAGTGAGTAAGTGAATAAAACCTGACACACAACCTCCTTTCCCTGCACATATGGTTCATACAATATGTTGTTGGTACCTTTAAAAATAACTTGAAGCTGAAGACTACCAATTTAAAACATGCTCAAATCAATTACGAAAATTGAAATATTATACCAATTAAAATTTAGTCAAAAATACCACATTGCATTTTTATAGATCTACTCACATATTAATCAGATGTATAGAACTATACTGTAAGGGAAAAATAATATAAACACAAACACATATGAAGAAATTTTTTTTATCATTTTCAGATAAGCCAAAAAAAAAATTGCTCAACAGCATGCTAAGGAGGGGGTGTAGATTATGAAGATTTCAGCATCTGTGAACACACTTTCATCAAATACAAAAGCCTTATGCAGAAGCAAGCATACCCCATTCTCCTACCTTCCCATATTAGTTTTTTAATCAAACACATATGATAAAATGTCTAAGACTCATTTATACATTGTCTAGTTCATGATAAAATGCAAATCATGTAAAATTCTTGAGCCTTTTACTTGAAATGGTGCTCTATTAGTTTTCTTATCTAATATTTTAATGTAGTAGCATCTAGTTTGAATGCATATGAACTGTGTTTTGGCTCTACCTCTTCTGCGCGCTGGGAGGGGCGAGGCGAGGGCATTCCAGCGCAGGCGAGGGCGTCCGGGTGATGGGAAAGGGTGCGCCTCTGCCTCTTTGCGCGCTGGGAGGGGCGAGGCGAGGGCATTCCGGCACAGGCGAGGGCGAACGGGCGATGGGGAAAGGGTGCGCCTCTGCCTCTTCTGCGCGCTGGGAGGGGTGACTCTTCTACGCACTGGGAGGGGCGAGGCGAGGACATTCCTGTGCGGGCGATGGGGAGAGGGTGCGCCTCTGCCTCTTCTGCTTGCTGGAGGGGCGAGGCGAGGGCGTTCCAGCACTGGCGGGCATCCGGGCGATGGGGTGAGGGCGCGCCTCTGCCTCTTCTGCGCGCTGGGAGGGGCGACTCTTCTGCGCACTAGGAGGGGCGAGGCGAGGGCATTCCGGCGCGGGCAAGGGCGTCCGGGCGATGGGGAGAGGGTGCGCCTCTACCTCTTCTGCATGTTGGGAGGGACGAGGTGAGGAGTTCCAGCGCGGTTTCCCTTCTTCGGCGGGGAAGAGATGTGGGGCGATCCAAATCCAAATTTTGCGGGGGGTTGAAGAATTAAGGAAGTAAGATGTACTTATAACTATTAAACGACGGTTCAAATAGAAGATATATATTAAAAAATAATTGTATATATTAAACCACGGTTAATGTGTTGTCTATTCTCAAATAAAAAATCGACAGTTAAAGATCGCTGGCTTTATGCAGAACCACCGACGGTTCTTAACTAATGGTCGTCTATTCCATAATTTGTACTAGTGATTGGAGTTCTGCGGAGTAACAGTACAGTCGATCCGACCTTCTGCCATCACTGTTACGGCCTATGATAACACTAGTAGGCCGCCAAAAGGGGTCATCACTTTAAAGATCTGGCTGGGTTCGTCCATTACCGAAATGGATTTCCACATTTTGGACATGGACCCGAGTTTTCGCATGATTCTGGGGAGGCCCTTCATTCAAGCCCTGGGGGCCGTTATATCAACCGTCCACCAATGCATCAAGTTTCCCTACAAGGGGCGGGTCGTCAAAGTGGCCAGTAAGCCTGCCATTATGGAAGTGGACGCCATGACTAATAATTCAGTTCCTTCCATTTGGCCGACCAACCAGCCATTAATGTCAGTACTAGAGGTACCCAACATGTATCCAGGCCTGACCAAGTCATCTATTAATGCCGCTGCCAAAAGGAGCAAAATCATCACTAAGAAGGGGTGGCACATCATAATACAAATGGGGTACTAGCCGGGCAAAGGGCTGGGGGCACAGTTGCAAGGAAGGACTGAGGCTGTGAAAGATTGTAAGATGAGACCCAAGGCAGGACTGGGTTATAGGCCAGGTAGCGGAAAGCAGCAACCGGGGCGGCCCCTCACATGGTCACTGTATGAACATTTCAAGAGGGGCCGCTACAACCACGGGGTGAACAGACATCCACCATTACCGATGAACCTACCCATCATTCCCCCCTGACCACATATCAAGACACAGACAGTCACAAGGCCATCCAAGCACATCAAGAGGGTTGAGTCAAAGCCAGAGTGGAGCAAATGGTTTGACATGAGCGATGTTGCCGCATCCCTGGACCAACTCTTCGCACCCGCAGAAGCAGAACAACAGATGGCCGAAGTAGAGCAAGGCACGTAGACCAAGGAAGCCATCACAACAACAAGGCTCCGGGCGGGCCCCATCTCCATGGAGATCGCACCCACCTCAACTTCAACTTCGGGCATCGCATTAGCTTCTCTTTCCTCTCTGGGCATCGCGCCCAATTTGATTTCTGCCTCGGGCATCACGCCCGCTTTTAAATTCCGCTCCGAGCATCGCGCCCATTTTAACTTTCGTTTCGGGCACCACGCCCACTTCAATTTTCTGTTCTGGGCACCGCGCCCACTTTAGTTTCTATTCTGGGCATCGCGCCCTCTTTAGTTTCTTTTTTCGAGCAACGTGCCGGTTCCAGCTTCCTTCCGCCAACGCGCCCACCCTCTCACTCTCTCTAGGCAACATGCCTGCACCTTCTTCTTATCTAGGCCACATCCTTGCTCCCCCCTCATCCCCGAGTAACGCGCTCACTCCCCTTTCGAGCAACGCGCTCACCCCCCTCCAAGCAACGCGTCCGTGCTCCTTCCCTCCTCGAGCAACGCACTTGATCTTCCCTCCTTCCCAGGCATCGCACCCACTCCTCCCCCCTCTTCAAACAACCTCCTCACTTTCTCTCCAAGCATTGCACCCTCCCTACTGTGGACCACCACGTGGTCTTCTTTCCTTTCCCTAAGCATTCCTTGGGCACCAACGCCCTACTTGGCAATCTCCCTGCACTCTCTCGAGCAGGCGCTTGCATTCCCTCGCTCTAATTCCTCTTCCGTTGAGCTTGCGCTTGTCTCCCTACTCTCCCGTTTGGCGGTCTCGCCTCGCCCTCTCCCTCTGTGCATGCCAAACACCGGAGGGGCCTTAGAGACACCAGCTTCTCAATGGCCGATCCTGCCATCTCCTTCGAGGAAACCTCCTTCCTCGCTTCCGAATGTGCCCCAGCCGACGGGCCACTCCTCCTCAGTCCTCTGACCGACCTCTCATTTTCCCCCACGCGGGGGGATGTTACTGCTTTCAATAATCCTCCCCCACGCAGGGGAATGTTACTTCTTTCAATAATCCTCCCCCCGCACAGGAGAGTGCTACTGCTTTCAATAATCCTTGCCCCGCGCAGAGAAAACCTTCTACTGCTTTCAATAATTCCCCCACGTGGGATTCTATTTTTACTATCTTTCCTCCTGTGAATCCTTCTCCACCTTCCCCCATGCAGGGGAACCCTTCTACTGCTTTCATTAATCCTCCGCCCACGCAGGGGAATGTTACTGCTTTCAATAATCCCCCCCCCCCCCCCCCCCCCCCCGCGCAGGGGAGTGCTACTACTTTAAATAATCCTCCCCCCGCACAGGGGAGTGCTACTGCTTTCAATAATCCTTGACCCGCATAGGGAAAACCTTCTACTACTTTCATTAATTCCCCCACGCGGGATTATGCTTTTACTGTCTTTCCTCCTGTGGATCCTTCTCCACCTTCCCCCGCGCAGGGAAACCCTTCTACTGCTTTCAATAATCCTCCCCCCAGGCAGGGGAATGTTACTGTTTTCAATAACCCTCCCCCCGCACAGGGGAGTGTTACTACTTTCAATAATCCTTGCCCCGCACAGGGAAAACCTTCTACTGCTTTCAATAATTCCCCCACATGGGATTCTGCTTTTACTGTCTTTCCTCCTGTGAATCCTTCTTCACCTTCCCCCACGTAAGGAAACCCTTCGACTGCTTTCAATAACTCCCCCACGCAGGACTTCGCCTTCACTGTTTTTCCTACTGTAAATTATGCTCCATCTCCCCCCCGCGGGATTCTTTTACCGCTTTAAGTCCCTCTCCATCGTCCCCCTCGTGGGACTCATTTACTACCTTTGCTAGATCTTCCCCCTCTGTTGTGGATTCCAGTAGCTTTAGTTCAAGTCTAGGCAAGGGTAGAATCAAACTAGGGGTAGTATCAGAGAAGAAGTCTAAGGGTAGGAGGGTTCCATACTGATTCCTCGCAGATCTAGCCCGTAGGTGCAAGGCATGTCTAGCACTTCTAGAATTCGTAGAAAAGCCCTTGCAATTGCTAGAAATGGAATATGAGCAGTCAGTTTGCTTAATCAATGATGGGTTCAGAGTCTATGAAATCATGGATGACGATGACCCAATTGAGAAAGGTGACGAAGAATTCGAGCACGAGGCTGATGCGTTCGTAAGTGGATTGAAGAGATTTGATGAACCGTCAGCTGCTGTGGAGGAAATCACCAAGGAAATCAACCTAGGAACCGAGGAAGCCCCTAAGACCGTCCTCATAAGTAGTAATTTATCACCAGATGAAGAGGAGGCAATCATTGAGGTCCTCAGGGTGTACAAGGACACGTTTGCATGGAGTTACGAGGATATGCTAGGCTTGGACACTGCGCTAGTGGAACACCATCTTACCCTTAAGCTAGGGTCCATTGCCATTAAGCAGCGGTTGAGGCGTTTCCACCCCCAGATGGCTTTGAGAATGAAAGATGAGGTCGATAAGCTCCACAAAGCCAAATTCATTAGGATCGTGCCATATCCAAATTGGGTGACAAACATTGTCCCGGTTATGAAGAAAGATGGAAGAGTCAGGATCTGTATCGATTTCCGGGACCTCAACCGCATGTGTCCTAAACATGATTTCTTGTTGCCTCACCTGAACGTGCTCGTAGACAATACAGCCGAGTATGAAACCCTCTCCTTCATGGATGGCTTCTCAGGGTACAACCAGATCAAGTTGGCTGAGGAAGACCAGGAAAAGGCCTGTTCACTACACCGTGAGGAACCTATTGTTATGTGGTCATGCCATTTGGGCTCAAGAACGCTGGAGCTACTTACCCAAGAGCTATAATGGCTATCTTTCATGACATGATCCACATTTTTATTGAGGTGTATGTGGACGACCTGGTGGTAAAGTCAAAGACAATGGCTGAGCATCCTGGGGTTCTAACTAAGGTCTTGCAAAGGTCAAGAGAATATCAATTAAAAATGAACCCCAAGAAGTCTGTGTTTGGTGTTTCTTCGGGCAAGCTTTTAGGGTTCATTGTGAGCAAGAGGGGTATAGAAATTGATCCCAATAAGGCGAAGGCAATAAGAGAAATGCCCCCCTCCCAAGAATTTAAAGGAAGTTCGAGGATTGATCGGGAGGTTGCAGTTTATTCGCCGGTTCGTCTCCCAACAATCGCAGAGGTGTAGACCCTTCTACGACCTCACCAAGTCGGGAGTTGAATTCAAGTGGGACGAGAAGTGTCAGGCGGAATTTGACGGGCTCAAAGAATATCTGGCTAATTCCCTATCCTGAGGCCACCGACTCCAGGCAAACCTCTCATTCTCTATGTATCTGTCCTGGAAGACTCTGTAGGAGTTGTCCTTGCGCAAGTGGATGAAGAAGGCAAGGAGAGGGCAGCATACTACCTATCTAAACTTCTCAACCCCTGTGAACAACAGTACACGATAATGGAGAAAACCTAAGCCGCACTCGTATGGGTAGTGTAGAAATTGAAGCACTACTTTCTTGCTCACGAGGTCCATCTCATAGCCCGTATGAATCCTATCAAGTTCCTCCTCGAGAAATCTGTTCTAACTGATAGGCTAGCACATTGGTAAAGCTTCCTTTCCCAGTATGAGATCACCTACATTCAGTAGAAATCCATCAAAGGCTATGCCATAGCAGAGCATCTCGCTCACCACCCTATTCCCCAGTTTGATCTTGTTCGTTCAGAATTTCCAGATGAAGAATTAATATCCCTCAGACAATCTGATCCTATGTGGACATTGTATTTTGATGGAGCTCTGAACTCCCAAGGAAAGGGTATCAGGATTGCTCTACTATCGCCTGAGGGTGTCACCATCCCCCAAGCCTATAAATTAGAGTTTCCTGCCACCAACAATATCGCCGAATATGAAGCTTTGTTGGCTGGTTTGGAGCTCGTTCGTTTCTATAGTGTCACCCATCTGCGAATTGTAGGTGATAGTCAGCTAGTCTTGCGCCAAGTACTCACCAAATACCTCACTCGCGATCCAAAGCTCAAGCCTTATCAAGAACTTGCCTCAGCCTATGCCAAGCTATTCTCTAAGCTAATCTTTGTCCATGTCCCTCGTCATCAGAATCTTCTAGCCGACGCTCTTGCTACCATCGCTTCAACTCTCAATATGTGCTATCCCGGGGACTTTGACAGCATTCAAATTGCATGCCACAATACCCTTGCTGTTCAGGACCCCGCCTTTCTCCATATCAAGGAAGAGGTGTTGAAGAAGTTGGAAAGGCAGGGTAAAGCTGAAGTTATGTTATTAGAGCTAGAAGAGAAGTTGGAAGATGAAGAGAAGCCATGGTATTATGAGATAGCAAGGTATTGTAAGAATCAGTCGTACCCTGAAGAAGCCACGACTGATGAAAAGAAAGCAATAAGGAGATTGGCCCAGAAGTACACCCTGGTTGGAAATGCTCTGTATAGAAGGGGACTCACCGAGTTTTGCTCAGTTGCCTGGATGAGGATGAAGTATGGAAGGTTGTTGAGGAGGCCCATTCGGGTGTTTGTGGTGGCCATGTGAATAGCCAAATGCTTGCCAAAAAAATCCTCAGGCAAGGCTTTTACTGGCCCACTCTAGAGGAGGATTGTTCCATCCTTGTCCGCCGGTGTGTCAAGTGTGACGGCCCTCATTATACCGGTACGGTTATACCAACCCACGTCGGTATAGCGAGTGCTGCCACAGTGGGACATTTACCCAAACGATACATACAGCTGAGATACATGCAAATATACAACAGAGTAGCGGAAGTAAAAGACAACAGTCTCCATTCATTCATCATCCACATTAAACATACATGCAATTCACAATTTGCATAAAAGGAACTAAAGTTCACATAAATTAAATTACTGAAATGGAAATACATAATGTCCACACTTTTACATCCTTTTCATAATACTCTAATACAATGTTCAAATTACATACTTATGAAATACACAATCTCAAAGAAACTCCCAACGCTAGCTAATCTCCGCGCTCGGAGTCCGTCTCTGCTGCCTCCGCCAAAGGTGCCACGTCACCAACTACACCTGTACGCCGAAGCAAGGAGTGAGTCCAAGGACTCAGCAAGCAACACTACTCATGATATACACGTACAAGTCCTAGTGGTTTCTACATGCACATTTACAATTTGCAACACATAGCATGCTAGTCAATTCAAGTTTCAACCTATCATGAAAGTTTTACACTTTTATACATGACTCATGCTTTCAGATTTCCAAACAAATAAAATTCACCTATCACATGATCTCTATTCAATTTACTCATGAAACTTTAATCTTTAAAGAGCTAAACATGAGAGCTACCAACATGAACGTTTTACATACATGAAAGGGAAATACAATTAGCATGGATTTCACATGACCTTAAGTGCATACATAACCTTTTCACATGCTTTATACATAACCTTTTCACATGCTTTAGGTTGCTGATTTCACATGGTTTAACGGCTGTAAACCTATACATGAAAGCTACATTATTGCATAAATCATATCATGTGAACACAAATCATGCTATCTTATACCTGTTTTCACCAATTATCCCTAACATGGATTCTAAACATCTTTGCACATAATAACATGATGAAATAACATAAATTCACTGATTTTACATGATTTCAGATTTGTCTCACATGGTTTTCAATAACACATTTTCACATCTTTAGTTTCACATTTTCTTTACACGAATTTCCTCTTTCACATGAACCACTTTACACATACGCATTCACATTATCACTTACACATTTACACATGGACACATACACATTACACATTTCACATTACACATTTTTAGGTGCCGTGACACATAGTCCAAACCACCAAAGAAGGACATATACACATCACATTACACATAGACGCCATCTAGGCATTCCAATGGCGACTCTTGGACTGCGCAGACCGGGAGAACAAGTCTCCACCCTAACCAGTGGTACTTGTCCACCTCCAGGATTTCCCCCTAATGCCCTTAGGGTCACTTACACATTGAAATTTCTCAGGGGGACTTTTCCCTGATACAGCTCCACTGCCCTCTACGGAAGCAGTGTCACATTGGCACAGTTACACATTTACACATTTACCGTTTTACACATGGTTTTACATTTTACACTTTTCATCACATTCACTTTCTCACTCACATGAATATCTCTGTTTTTTTTCCTAACATGGTACTACAGATTTCAAGAGTTTAACACACAGTAAACACACTAATCATGTTGTTTTAGACCATAACTAATCACATTACGATAATATGCATAAATTATCACATTCACATGAAAAATACATAACTTTTTATTTACTGATCCAAACGACCTGAAATTTTAACCACATGCGGTTTTCGGGTTCAAGATTTTACCCTCAATTTTTCAGAGTTTTATGAGCTACATGGAATTTACAGTAAATAAAACACCTAATTAGCATGCCATTCACAATTTAATTTAACATGGGGTTTAACACATCTTGCAATTTACCACTTACTGTTTCAAACAGAGGCTACTAATATATTTACATGATTTGACAATACGAAATTTCCCTAAAGCATACATCTATGGATTTCATCACAACCATTCTTGCATGCTTTTATTTTACCAAGCCGGATTTATTAGCAAATTACACAAGTATGGATAAATTACCAAAATTGCAAACACATATACTGACCCACTAACCTTCATGATCAGACCAAAACCAAGGCATTCATACTAATCCTAATCATGAAACATGGATTTGCAAGAATTTCGACAATTCATGCTCACAAGTTTAAGGGATACCATTTCCCACATTCACCATCACACCCCACATTCATTCACACAGCACAATTAACACTATACATAGAGTATAAGGTTTACCATATATCCTCATCACGGAAACCATATCGAAATTAATGTAGAAGAAGGGCAGAACAGTTCACTGTTCTGTCCTGAGGAACTTGGCGGCGGTCTCTGGCCACTGACTCAGGGTCAGCGGCATGGTCGATGGACGCCAAGCATGATCTGGGCGTCCAGGGACCTTGCCGTCGAATCAGGTCTGTGCAGAAACACAGACCCGAGCTTTGAAACTTGGGTGAATGGGAGGGTCTAGGACTCGAGGAAAAATGCTTAAAAATCATAAAACCGACCTAGACTCATAAGGGGACATCATGGGTAGGTCACTTGCCTTTCAAAATTCCTCCAAGGGATCTAGGGCTCGGTGAAGACCTCCTTGGGCAGTCCCAAGAAAGTTGCAGAAGGCCTCCAAGATCACCTTCCTCCGGGTTCTTGGATGAGCTCCACAGCAAGGGGACGATGGGGAAGCCTTCTCCTTTGCTCCAGCTTCCTTCTTGTCGGGGAAGATGGCCGGATCAACCTCCAAGGGGTCGGATTTTTGGGTGCCAAGGTGGGGTTTTTCTCACAGTTTTCTCTCTAGGGTTTTTCCTCTCTCTTTTCTCCTCTTGCAAGGGTGAAGGGAAGAGTGGGGAGAGGCCATTTCGGGTTTAGACTTAAGGAGAGTCTCTCTCCCACTCACTAGGGTGATAGGACACCCTCAGAGCCGTTGGGGGACATCCCCCAATGGGTGGCCATACCTTGTTTCAGAAGCTTGCAGCTCTGCTGCGCATGCAGGTCAGAGAAATTGGCGTCCATATCGCTGGACGCCAGGATGAGTGTTGGCGTCCATGTCTGGACGCTGACACCACCTAAACGGCCTGGGGTTGACGCCAAGATGGCCTTCGGCCAGAACTCTAAGTTATGCAGAAAACCATGCATACCATGCATATATACATGCAATATGTATACGGTATTGTATCCATACTATCACCATGCAATACATGCATTATCTATATTTAATATAAACACATGCACATGTAATTATACTAATTAATGCGTACGTAAGTATGTACATACATACACAAGCACAATTATACACACATAAATACAAATAATGCGACGGAAATTCGAGGGTCTTACACCCTCTCCCCCTTAAAGAAACTTCGTCCTCGAAGTTAAACGACACTACTCAAACAAAAGGGGATACTTCTTCTTCATCGCATCCTCAAGCTCCCACGTAGCCTCCTCACGTGAGAAGTTCCGCCATAGAACTTTCACCGACGCAATACTCTTGTTCCGGAGATGCTGAACCTTCCGGTCAAGAATGGCTACGGTTGCTCGACATACGAAAGATCTGGCTGGATCTCCACGGGCTCATGACTAATCACATGAGACGGATCTCGGACATACTTCCTGAGCATAGATACGTGGAATACCGGGTGAACGCTAGCCAAAGCTGGGGGTAATGCTAGCTCGTACGCCACGCTGCCCAAACGTCTGAGAATCTCATATGGGCCAATGAATCTAGGGCTTAGCTTGCTATGCCTGCCAAATCTGACAACTCCACGAGTAGGCGATATCTTCAAGAAGACATGATCGCCAACCTCGAACTCCAAATCCTTTCTCCTGTTGTCGGCATAACTCTTCTGCCTATCCTGTGCCGCAACAAGCCTTTTCCTGATAAGCTGAATCTTATCCGAAGTTTCCTGAACTAACTCCGGTCCGATCAATGCCTATCACCAGTCTCCTCCCAACATAAAGGAGATCTGCAGGGCCTACCATACAACGCCTCGAATGGAGCCATACCGATACTAGCATGAAAGCTGTTGTTGTATGCGAACTCCACAAGAGGTAAATGACGCTCCCAATCGTCCTTCCAATCCAGAACACACGCTCTCAACATATCCTCGAGCGTCTGGATAGTCCTCTCGGACTGTCCATCGGTCTGGGGATGAAACGCCGAACTGAGCTTAAGCTCCGAACCTAACGCATCCTGAAGACCCTTCCACAATCTCGAAGTAAATCTCGGATCTCGATCCGAAATGATCGACTTCGGCACACCATGCAATCTAATGATACCGCTAACATACAATCTAGCTAAACTCTCTACTGACTGCTTCTTCTTCATAGGCAAGAATGAGCAGTTTCGAGAATCTATCTACAACTACCCAAATCGAGTCATTGCCCCTTCTAGATCGAGGCAAACCCGAAACGAAGTCCATAGTGACAGCTTCCCATTTCCATACGGGGATATCCATCCTCTGCATAAGGCCGGATGGTCGCTGCCGCTCGGCTTTCACTTGCTGACATACTAGACATCTAGACACATAATCCGCAACATCCTTCTTCATGCCGGACCACCAAAATGATCTCTTCAGGTCTTGATACATCTTAGTGTTACCTGGATGAATAGAGAATCGCGATCTATGAGCCTCCGCTAACACATGCTCACGGACATCTACCACATCGGGGACACAAACACGGTGCTGAAATCTAATCACACCGTCCTCATCACGAGCAATGCCCGCCTTACCCACTAACTCTAACAATCTAGGATCGGCTTTCTGCTGCTCAATCACCTCATCCAAGACTGAGGATCTAAGGTATAGCTGAGCTACAAAAGCCTGACACAACGATGGCTCTAACTCGGTCATAGAGCACGCTGCATCCTCCAACATCTTCCAATCCTGCTGGAGCGAAGACCTCTTCCTACTAAGAGCATCCGCTACGACGTTCGCCTTTCCAGGATGATACTAAAGGTCGAAGTCATAGTCCTTCAAGAACTCAATCCATCTTCTCTGCCTCAGGTTTAATTCCTTTTGGGAGAAAAGATACTTCAAGCTCTTGTGGTCGGTAAACACCTCAAATCTGACACCATAAAGATAGTGCCTCCAGATCTTTAGTGCATGAACCACAGTTGCGAGCTCCAAATCATGAGTCGGATAGTTCCTCTCATGCTCCTTCAACTGACGAGAAGCATAAGCCACTACCCTCTCTTGCTGCATGAGCACACAGCCTAAACCAATCTGAGATGCATCCGTATAAATGGCAAAGCCCTCTAGACCACTAGGCAATACCAATACCGGAGCAGAAGTAAGCTTAGCCTTCAATAGCTGAAAGCTGCGCTCACATGCCTCAGACCATACGAACTTCTCACCCTTTCTGGTCAGCTTTGTCAAAGGGCGGCGATGGATGAGAAACCCTCAATGAATCGCCGATAGTAACCAGCTAACCCAAGGAAACTACGAATCTCCGAAGGGGTCCTGGGAATCTCCCAATCCATAACTGCCTGGACCTTTGCTGGATCAACAGCTACACCAGCGCCGGAGATAACATGCCCGAGAAAATGAACCTCGCGCAACCAGAACTCGCACTTGCTGAACTTCGCATACAGCTTGTGCTCACGGAGAACCTCTAAGACTAACCTCAAATGCTGACGGTGTGTGGCCTCATCCGGAGAATAGACCAACACGTCATCAATAAACACAACAACAAAGCTATCTAATACGGACTAAACACCCGGTTCATGAGATCCATGAACGCTGCAGGGCGTTAGTCAATCCGAAAGGAAGGACCAAAAACTCATAATGTCCATAACGGGTTCTAAATGCCGTCTTGGACACATCCTCACTCCGATTCTCAACTGATGATAACCAGATCGCAAGTCAATCTTGGAAAAGACTGATGCCTCTCGCAACTGGTCAAACAGATCATCAATCCGAGGTAAGGGATACCTGTTCTTCACAGTCACCTGGTTCAACTTCCTATAATCAATACACAACCGAAGTGACCCGTCTTTCTTCTTGACGAATAATACAGGTGCGCCCCAAGGGGAAACACTAGGGCGAATAAATCCCTTATCGAGCAATTCTTGCAATTGCTTCCTCAACTCGGCTAATTCTGCAGGGGCCATCCGATATGGGGCCTTCGAGATAGGAGAGGTGCCTGGAAGCAACTCTATAGTGAACTCTATCTCCCTATCCGGTGGCAATCCAGACAAGTCATCGGGAAAGACATCTGGAAAGTCCTGCACCACATCAATCTCTGCAAGAGTCAGTGACGAACCAGCATCGGGTACTAGCATAACGCTGGCAAGAAATGCGTCACAACCCTTGTTCACCATGCGCATCGCCTTCATGGCAGAGATAACTAACTTTCCCGCTAAGTTCTTTGGCAAGGGATGAGAGAACTCATCCTCACCAGGAATGCGGAAAACAATCTTCTTCCTACGACAATCCACTAACACATAGTGCTCCTCTAGCCAATCCAAACCAAGAATACAATCATAGTCCTTCATCTTTAGCAAGAAGAAACACCCATCTAGGAATCTATCCTCAATGCACACAGGTAACGACGGAATGCACTTCCTAGTCGATACCGTACCCGCAGGGGTGTGCACAGACAAAGGGACCTCTAACTCCTCAGGCTCTATGCCTGACTCTAGGGCTAACTGCTTAGCGAACCGCTCGGAAATGAACGAGTGAGTAGTACCCGTATCAAACAAAACCCGAGCGTGCACACCGAAAAGCAAAACCGTACCTTCGGTGACATGCTCCGCCTGCTCGGCGTCCTCGCAAGCCATAGCAAACACTCGAGCTGGGGCTCGAGGCCTTCCTGGTCGTCCTGTAGCTGGCGCGGCTGCCGCTACTGCTGGTACTGGCGCTCCACGCTGAGCTCCCTGCTGAAGTCTTGGGCAGTCCTTGATCTTGTGGTCGCTGCTCCCACACTTTAAGCATCTACCCGCTACTAACCAACACTCGGACCCACCATGTGTCTTCCCACAATGGGGACACTCTTTCTTCGCACCGGGGGAACGTACAGAGGGTACCTGAGAGTTGCTGACTGCCACTGATTTCTGCGGTGTTTGGTACACCGTTTTATTCTTATCCTGCCGCTGGAATGTCGCTGCCGGCCTCTTTTGCGAAGCCTTCTTCTCCTCCAGATATTGCTCCATTTCTCCCTCCTGTCTGCAGGCTGCGCTGAGGGCCTCGTCTAGCGTGCGGTGGTCGAACGCCACGAGTCTCGTCCTCAGTGATGGTTTGAGACCCATCACAAATTTCTTGGTCTTCCTGCGCTCATCCTCTACTATATGCGGTGCATATTTAGAAAGTTCAGAAAACCTTGCCTCGTATTCCAGGACGGTCATCGATCCTTGCGTCAGGGAAAGGAATTCTTGCTCCATCTTGTCCTGGATATGCTCTGGGACGAACTTGGCTCGGAAGAGCCTCACGAACGCATCCCACGCCACATCTACTGCTCCGTCCTCGAAGCGTGTACGTAGTAGGGAGGACCACCATACATCAGCTCTCTCCTGCAATACACCTTCATAAGCTCTAACTAACAATTCTAACTTGACAAACAACATACAAGCATAACCAAAACATACCTGTAGCATGTAGGTGGCTAATGTCACCTTGTCCTCATCAGGACACCTGATAGCTCGGAAGATTTTCTCCGTCTCCCTCATCCAGCTTTCTGCCATTAGCGGATCACTCTCCCCCTTAAAAGAGGGTGGGGCCATCCTCTTGAATCGCTCCATGATGGAAGGTCCACCATGGTCCTGAGCTGGGGCCTGAGCCTGCTACATTAAACAATAACAATATACAATAAACACAATATCACAATTTGAATAGCAAACTACTAGGTTGTTTCATTATTCTACCTGGGCCTCCAACTGGGCCTGGAGTGCTGCCTGGGTGTGGCCTGCGTCTGCATGGCTTGCACCAGACCTTGCATGAATACTCCATAGTCCACTGGCGGTGGTGGGGGAAGCACAGGACCCTGTGGGGCCGGGGCCTGCTGCTCCGCCCGCTCCTCACGCCTCTGCTCGTCGTCGCGAGCTGGCACACCTCCACGTCGTCCACGGGAAGCCATGGCTGTAATAAAATTTCAGCCACCATTAGAGCTAGGTTACTAAGTTCTCTAACCATTTTCTTATCTATCTTTCACTCCTTATTAGTGTTTTCTACACATGTGGACATACTTAGCATGCAATGGGGATGATGACTTAGGTATATTCATGTGCAATCTCAACCGGTCTCTCTGATACCAATCTCTGTGACGGCCCTCATTATACCGGTACGGTTATACCAACCCACGTCGGTATAGCGAGTGCTGCCACAGTGGGACATTTACCCAAACGATACATACAGCTGAGATACACGCGAATATACAACAGAGTAGCGGAAGTAAAAGACAACAGTCTCCATTCATTCATCATCCACATTAAACATACATGCAATTCGCATTTGCATAAAAGGAACTAAAGTTCACATAAATTAAATTGCTGAAATGGAAATACATAATGTCCACACTTTTACATCCTTTTCATAATACTCTAATACAATGTTCAAATTACATACTTATGAATACACAATCTCAAAGAAACTCCCAACGCTAGCTAATCTCCGCGCTCGGAGTCCGTCTCTGCTGCCTCCTCCAAAGGTGCCACGTCACCAACTACACCTGTACGCCGAAGCAAGGAGTGAGTCCAAGGACTCAGCAAGCAACACTACTCATGATATACACGTACAAGTCCTAGTGGTTTCTACATGCACATTTACAATTTGCAACACATAGCATGCTAGTCAATTCAAGTTTCAACCTATCATGAAAGTTTTACACTTTTATACATGACTCATGCTTTCAGATTTCCAAACAAATAAAATTCACCTATCACATGATCTCTATTCAATTTACTCATGAAACTTTAATCTTTAAAGAGCTAAAACATGAGAGCTACCAACATGAACATTTTACATACATGAAAGGGGAACACAATTAGCATGGATTTCACATGACCTTAAGTGCATACATAACCTTTTCACATGCTTTAGGTTGCTGATTTCACATGGTTTAACGGCTGTAAACCTATACATGAAAGCTACATTATTGCATAAACATATCATGTGATCACACAATCATGCTATCTTATGCCTGTTTTCACCAATTATCCCTAACATGGATTCTAACATCTTTGCACATAATAACATGATGAAAATAACATAAATTCACTGATTTACATGATTTCAGATTTGTCTCACATGGTTTTCAATAACACATTTTCACATCTTTAGTTTCACATTTTCTTTACACGAATTTCCTCTTTCACATGGTTCACTTTACACATACACATTCACATTATCACTTACACATTTACACATGGACACATACACATTACACATTTCACATTACACATTTTTAGGTGCCGTGACACATAGTCCAAACCACCAAAGAAGAACATATACACATCACATTACACATAGACGCCATCTAGGCATTCCAATGGCGACTCTTACATTTACACTTTACCGTTTTAACCGTCCTTACACATGGTTTTAACAACATTTTCAACACATTTACACTTTCACACTCACATTCACTTTCTCACTCACATGAATATCTCTGTTTTTTTCCTAACATGGTACTACAGAATTTCAAGAGTTTAACACACAGTAAACACACTAATCATGTTGGTTTTAGACCATAACTAATCACATTACGATAATATGCATAAATTATCACATTCACATGAAAAATACATAACTTTTTATTTACTGATCCAAACGACCTGAAATTTTAACCACATGCGGTTTTCGGGTTCAAGATTTTACCCTCAATTTTTCAGATTTTCTGAGCTACATGGAATTTACAGTAAATAAAACACCTAATTAGCATGCCATTCACAATTTAATTTAACATGGGGTTTAACACATCTTGCAATTTACCACTTACTGTTTCAAACAGAGGCTACTAATATTTACATGATTTGAGAATACGAAATTTCCCTAAATCATACATCTATGGATTCATCAACAACCATTCTTGCATGCTTTTATTTTACCAAGCCGGATTTATTAGCAAATTACACAAGCATGATAAATTACCAAAATTGCAAACACATATATTGACCCACTAACCTTCATGATCAGACCAAAACCAAGGCATTCATACTAATCCTAATCATGAAACATGGATTTGCAAGAATTTCGACAATTCATGCTCACAAGTTTAAGGGATACCATTTCCCACATTCACCATCACACACCCGCATTCATTCACACTCCCCAATTAACACTATACATTGAGTATAAGGTTTACCATATATCCTCATCACGGAACCCATATCGAAATTAATGTAGAAGAAGGGCAGAACAGTTCACTGTTCTGTCCTGAGGAACTTGGGGCGGTCTCTGGCCGCTGACTCAGGGTCAGCGGCATGGTCGATGGACGCCAAGCATGATCTGGGCGTCCAGGGACCTTGCCGTCGAATCAGGTCTGTGCAGAAACACACACCCGAGCTTTGAAACTTGGGTGAATGGGAGGGTCTAGGCTCGAGGAAAAATGCTTAAAAATCATAAAACCGACCTAGACTCATAGGGGACATCATGGGTAGGTCACTTGCCTTTCAAAATTCCTCCAAGGGATCTAGGGCTCGGTGAAGACCTCCTTGGGCAGTCCCAAGAAAGTTGCAGAAAGGCCTCCAAGATCACCTTCCTCCGGGTTCTTGGATGAGCTCCACAGCAAGGGGACGATGGGGAAGCCTTCTCCTTTGCTCTAGCTTCCTTCTTGTCGGGGAAGATGGCCGGATCAACCTCCAAGGGTCGGATTTTTGGGGTGCCAAGGTGGGTTTTCTCACAGTTTTCTCTCTAGGGTTTTTCCTTCTCTTTTTCTCCTCTTGCAAGGGTGAAGGGAAGAGTGGGGAGAGGCCATTTCGGGTTTGGACTTAAGGAGAGTCTCTCTCCCACTCACTAGGGTAAACCACCCTCAGAGCCGTTGGGGGACATCCCCCAATGGGTGGCCATACCTTGTTTCAGAAGCTTGCAGCTTTGCTGCGCATGCAGGTCAGAGAAATTGGCGTCCATATCGCTGGACGCCAGGATGAGTGTTGGCATCCATGTCTGGACGCTGACACCACCTAAACGGCCTGGGTTGACGCCAAGATGGCCTTCGGCTAGAACTCTAAGTTATGCAGAAAACCATGCATACCATGCATATATACATGCAATATGTATACGGTATTGTATCCATACTATCACCATGCAATACATGCATTATCTATATTTAATATAAACACATGCACACGTAATTATACTAATTAATGCGTACGTAAGTATGTACATACATACACAAGCACAATTATACACACATAAATACAAATAATGCGACGAAAATTCGAGGGTCTTACATCAAGTGCCAACTGCATGCCGACAAAATTCATGCTCCGTCCTCTACACTCCACCCAATATCCTCCCCATGGCCTTTTGCAATGTGGGCTTTCGACATCATTGGTCCCCTTGGTAATCCTAACTCCCAGAACAACACCAAATCGTTTATCCTCATAACGACAGAGTACTTCACCAAGTGGGTAGAAGCCGAAGCATACACAGAAATCAAGGCGACAACCGTCTGCAAGTTCATCATGAGAAACATCATCGCCAGGTTCGGCATCCTGAGTACCATTGTCATCGACAACGGGCCTCAATTTGTCTCTCAAGAACTACGTGACCTGCAAACAGGTATAAAATTACATTACATCATCTCTCCTTATTAATCCGCAAGGCAATGGCCAAGCAGAGGCACGAATAAAACTTTAATCAAAATTGTCAAGAAAACTGTGAGCTAACAAATTCTCGACTGGTCAGAAAAGCTTGTAGAAGCTCTATGGGCCTACCGCACATCAATCCCTACTCCCACAGGCAATACCCATCGCCCTCACTTACGGAATGGAGGCTGCAGTATCATATGAGATTCTTATTCCCTCATTAAGGATCCAGCTTGACAACGACTTGTCAATCGATGAGCGGCGCGAATCGCTCCTAGCACAACTGGAACTCCTAGATGAGAAACGTTTGGTCGCCGCAGAACACAGGAGAGCGTACCAAAATAGACTCACACATTTTCACCAAAAGAAAGTTATTGAGAGAAAATTTAAAGTTGGTGAGATAGTCATCAAGAGAATCTTTGTAAAACCTGGAGGTCCTTGTTCAAAACTCAAACCAAATTGGGAAGGGCCATACGTAATCAAAGAAGTATATCCAGGCAACATGTATAGGCTGGTGAACACGGAGGGTGAGGAGCTCTCTCACCCTTGGAATGGGCTATATCTTAAAAAGTATTACCCCTAGATAGGTTTTTGGAATAACATGGTACACGGATCCCCAAACAAAAAGTCATCATTATTAATTCATTTTCAAGTCATGGTGAGTTAGCTAGAGGTGTCGACACCCACACACTTACACGCCCACACCTTGGAAGCCGGAGGTACAGAATCTAAGGGAGGTCAATGCCGAACCCAGAGTCTAAGACATTACCCGCTTCTTTCTCTACTCGGTCGCTATGGAAAGGAAAGCCGGAGGGATCAACCTCTAAAATCTACCCAAAGCTCACACGGGTGTAAGCCAAGCATAAAAAGGGGAAAAGAAAGAAATCAAGATCAGATCAAAAAGCCAAAACCAGGAAACAAGTAAAAAGCACGTCAAGAGTGGCAAAGTCCCTGCAGGGATCCAATGGACCTGGTCGTAGTGTGCAGTACGTTAAGAGTGGCAAAGTCCCCACAGGGATCCAATGGACCTGGTCGTAAGAGTGGTAAAGCCCCACAAGCCATGAACCAAACCCCCCTGAGTACAAGGAGAGGAGAGAGTCTCCCCCATCACCCAGAATATTGTCAAACTTTCTAAATTCTCTTCCCTTCTCCCCCACGGGTATGTCTTAGGGTCAAGGCAAGATGGCGATTGACTAAGGAGGATGTCGCCAAAAGTCACCTTGGGAGAAGGCATCATTCGAGCACATCCAAACCTCTGTCTAACACACTCAAGAATATTTAAGGAACTCTTAATGGTGGCCGAGTAATTAAAAGGGTCTGAGTATCACGTTCTTCCAATTAGGAGCAGATCCCCTTCGTTCTGCGCATCCTTTTAGAAGGGACTATGCCGGGTTGCGTCCTTCATTCTCAAAGATATAGGATATCTTGTGAATATTTTCAAAATAAAAAAATGGAATACCTTAAAATAAAAAAAAATGAATATTTTCAAAATCAAAAAAAATTGAATACCCCAAAATCCCAAAAAATTGAATATTTTCAAAAATCCAAAAAAATGGAATACACCAAAATCCAAAAAAATTAAATATTCTCGTAATCCAAAAAAATAGCATATTAAAAAAAAGAATATCTTATGAATATTTTCAAAATCCAAAAAAATCAAACACTTTAAAATCCAAAAAAAAATCATCACACTCTATGATGCTTGAATGCATCAACACATGTCCATATTTAATTCCCTGTTAGCACATGCTTGCTTGCATATTGCATTATCTTATTATGGAGTTCTTTTACTTTTTGCCTTATTTAATAAAGGCTCAGCCCCTTGAGAAAATCACGAAGCCAAATACCGTCAATATGCAGGGGGCCGAGCCAGGACGGACATTTAACTTGTTGTTCAAGTGTGTTTCAGGCACCTGAGAGGAAGAACACCAAGAACACATCAAGAACATGTCAAGAACTTGAAGAACATATCCAAAACCAAGTGCTAAAGATCAAATCTACTTACCAACTTGGCTTGGACAAGCTTGCAAATGTGTCCTTCCATTGAACTCAACCTTTGGAACCCTTCTCCTCTTGATCCCTTGGAGGAGGAAGAACCACCATACTCCATCTCTAAAGCTTCTCCTCCTTTCCTCTCCTTCAAAAGGCTTCTCCTCCTCCTCTTCCTCTTCTCCTTGCTTCAAAGATTCTTGCACCTTGGGAGAGAAGAGAGAGCATGAAAAGGGGTGAGTGCATGAAAAGAATAAGTGGGAGGGTGTCTTATGACCCCTTGACCCAGAAGCAGCTCTCATGCATAAAGTAAGGGATGGAGAAGAGCCAAAACTGTCAAATCTAGATTGACAGCTTGAATCGCGTCCAGTCCAGTGGACGCGATTCATGATGAAAAGGCATCCGGTATTGCCGTCGTGATTTGCAAGTGGCATTATTTCCATGCTTCATTTTATTATTTGCTGCTTGTCAATACTAATCAGTCTTTGAGTGCAGGATCTGGACACCTTTCCGCCGCACAATTCATGATCATCTTCGGCGACCGCCACCTTCGGTATTGTATATATTTCATCTTACTTTATGGTATACCTTATTAGATCACATTAAGGACCTCGAGGCTCTGACAAGACTGGAGTTTGAGTTCCCCTCCTCCGCCAAAAATAATGATGATTCCAGAGGAGTCTTACGACTTGAGGTTAGGTCGTTACACTGCAGAAGGACGACGGTTCCATCCGGTATCCTGACTTCGGCGTCATGACAATATTATCCTTGATTATCTTATATTTTCTTTTCGTTTTAATTTTCTTTTTAGCCAGCATGCATCATGTAGGACTTTGAGCATAAATCTGGATTATCACTCTCGTCTTTAATTGAAGAGATCCACTCGTTCCTCAATGCCAGTTAACATGAAATATTCCACTCCGAGTCAAGTACCTCATTCATTGTGTTGTTGTTTGAAGAACATATTTTGAGAAACTCAGTTGTTTTGGATTCTTATTTTCAGTTCATCTCCCAAAGATCCACCTGAGGCAGTGGCGGACGCCCCCGACGGTGCAACCTAGCGGATTGTGTCCTTAGGTACTTCCCCGAAGCTGGAAGTTGATCTTTCTCCCTTTCGTGCCCACGTGCACACTCCTTTTCCTTTCATCCAGCCATTGAGTTTTCTCCTGAGATTTTCCGAAAAGCCGCTTCACTTCGAATTGGCGAACTCTTGTCATATGTTGTTGAGGCGTGTCTCAACACACCTTGGCATCTACTTTTCAGTCACTCCACTTCATTCCACTCAATTCACACCATTTCATTGCTATCATTTCATGTCACTTCGATCCACTTCCTTGCAATGCAGACGCCAAGGCGAGGCAGCTGTAGACATGCCATTTCGACAGCATATCGAGCAAATTTCATATTATACCGCAATGCCTCAAAGTGGCTCTCTTCAATTAACATCTTGAGTGATCTTCCTACTTTTTTGGATTTTTTAGGAATTTTAGGAGGCTAAAAAAATCTGCTGAATTTAATAGATTTGCGTCCGGTACAGTGGACGCTGTTTTGGCTATCGATCTACGGTTGCTAGGGCCGACGCGAATCACACTTGCCTAGTTGGCATAGGCGGTTCTGATTCGCGTCAGTTGTACTCGCCGCAAGTTAAAGTCAAAACCCTGTAGTCGATGCCATTAAGAGCCCGTGCCTCGAAATCAGAGCGCTTTTAGAATCGCGTCTGTCAGGCTCGCCGTGTTTTCAAGATCCCCTTTCAAATCAAGCATCGATTTAATCAGAGATCGATTTGGTAAAAATTCATGGCGCGCCATCCCAACACAATTTTGAAGTTGGCCGCAGGCTATAATTATCATGCTACTGTCAAATCAAGGGCTTGTAAATCGCGGCGTGCTGTGCGGACGCGATTCATGGTCTTATAGGCGTCTGTTGTACCCGACGCGATTTTGGCAAGTTTTTCCTATAAATACAGACCAAGTGCAACCATTTTAATGATTTCGAATCCAATTCCTAGAGACGGAGAAGCCCTACCAGATCGGCACCTTGACCTCCGTGCCATAATTCTCTAACACCCCGAGGCAAAGCCCTGTCGGACCAGAAGTCCACGTACCGAAGCCAAGGAGGAGTACGTTCGGCGTGCGTCATCCCCACGTCTTCCTCCTCAGGATTCGGAGCTTCCGTCCCTCCCACGAATGTCGGAGCAAGGCGGGTGGGGCCTCTCTTCGTCCTCTCCATCCGTCGCAACCACCGACTACATCGCCACTCTTTCCTTTCTCTCTTTTACTTCATATCTTTCTTTTGCCGTCTTAGTGCATGCATCACACCATTCCACACACACACGTCATTTTCTCCGTGACCTGCTCTTTTAGGGGTTTAACACCGCCTCCACAAGGTGTGTTAATGCCCATTTAATGTTTTTCTTCTCACTTCATTTGAGCTTTTGCTACCCCTCTTAAAGTCTAATCAATCTGTCACAAAGTTTTTTTTGTTGTTTTCCCTCTTGCAAGGTAACCGGAGCTAAATCTCCTTCATTGGCCGGCCGGTGGAAGGAGGAAGTAGGACTCACACACGCAACTCCCGTGATCTCCGAACGAAGGTAAGTACGCATTCTTCCTCTCTCCCGTTTCATTCAACATCCTCGTGTGCCTGGAGATCACATCACACTCCATATCGTGCACACACGCACCTTCTTTCCTTCCCATCTTTTTTCTGCTTTTCTACCATATCTCGCCATTCCCTCGTCCCATAATTAAATGACAAACAACCTCTTTTCCTTTAAGTCAAGTTTATCTCAACTTGTGGGATGGTGTTTTCTTTGGGAAAAGAAAATGCGCCTACAGGAACCTCTACTATCAACTCACACTGCCTCTCTTCTAGGGGATGTACCACGCTATCCAGAAAATCTTCGGAAATAAATGAATGGGAAGCACCCGAATCAATCAACACTCTAGTAGAAAAGTCAAAGAGCGATAATATACCTTCAATGAGATTGGATGCCTCCGCTTGAGCTCTGGTGATTGCCATCACTTGACCCCGTCCTCCTCTCTGGTACGGTGTACCTCTGTCTTGCTCTGCTGGTTGCTGATATGGTTGCTGCTGCTACTGAGTCCCTCTGTCATAGCCGTAACCTCGAGACTGCGGACAATTTCTAGCTAAATGCCCTGGCTGACCACAGGTGTAACACCTGAAACCTAGAAAACCTGTGGGCTGCCCTGTTGTGCTCTGCTGCGACTCCTCCAGAGCTGGCCTGTAACCTCGGCCCTGCTGAAAACCCTACTGGAAACCTTGCTGTCTGCCTCCACCTCAACCTCCTCCTCTGAAAATCTTCTTCAATTTATTACCCCACTTTGCAAATCCAAACAATGATGAAGCTCCTGAGGGTGCCTTACCCTTGTTGATGCCAGTAGACTGCTGGGGAAGTTGGAAACTGCCTGAACCGCCTGCCTGAGGTTGTCCCTATCTGGCCCGAACAGTCCTCTCCAATATCGCTGCTCTCTGCGCTGCCTCTTCCATCGTCCTACACATGAGGGTAATCACTGCATCCTGCAACTTGGCTCGCAAGCCTCTGATGAAGTACTCCACCATCATAGTGTTATCAGTCACCACATATGGAGCGTATCTGCTCAATGCCATAAATCTCATCTGATATTCTAACACCGACAAGTTCCCCTGCTGTAGAGCCCGAAACTGCTCCCTCTTCGCCTGCTGAATCTGAACTGGAAAGAAAGTGTCGTTGAAGGCCGTTAAAAACTCATGCCAAGTAATGGTATCCTCTGGCCTCCCTACAAACACCGTATGCATCTTCAATCTCCACCATTCCTAAGCAAAGCCTCGCAACTGATAGGTGGTAAGAATCATCCTATCTATCTGCGAACACCTCATCGTCACAAACACTCTCTCTATCTCGTGCACCCAGTACTCCGTTGTGTCTGGGTTGGGGCATCCTGAAAACATAGGGGGCTGCAACCTCAAAAACCTCTCCACAAGTGCTGTAGGCTCCTCTGCACTGACTAGCCGTGCTGGTACTGCTAGGAGTATGGGTACTACAGAGGGTACCTCTACTCCTAGTGGTGGAACTGGTGCTACTGGCACTGCCTCCTCTACAGCTGGTGGTACCGCGGCTGCTGGCTGTATCGATGCCTGCTGGTCCAACCTTGTCCGAATATCTGTAAGACTTTCCCATATTCTCTCTATCATCCGCTGCATAGCATCCTCAATGACTCATCTCCACCTCCTCCCCAATCCCTTCTATCTGCCATTTCTGATCCTGCACAAACAATATTCCAACCACATATATACAACTAATCAATACAAAAACTAGGTCAACTACCAGCAGTAGGCTAAAGTAGAGAATATGCTATGCAAATTTCCAATTCCTTTATATTCACACAGACCTTGCTCTGATACCAACTGTAGCGGTCCTAATCGTTCAGGCCTGTTAACCTAATAACGTGCCTGATCCGACTCCGCCTCCCGCGAACGAGCCGAAGCCTCGCAAGGGATATTATTCACATGTCCGTAGAAAAATAAAGAAAACTGCTAAATATATATAAGATTGCCATCTTACAAATATTTA
The DNA here is from genome assembly GCA_014218235.1 of Colocasia esculenta. Classification (NCBI taxonomy): domain Eukaryota; kingdom Viridiplantae; phylum Streptophyta; class Magnoliopsida; order Alismatales; family Araceae; genus Colocasia; species Colocasia esculenta. The sequence goes on along the minus strand of CM024755.1, from coordinate 119,306,044 downwards.
TGTGAAATATACATAGCCATTTCTCAACTGTAACCAGACACAACTACAACAACAACCTGGGGCATACCCCGAGATGTACAAAGGAAGTAGATTACACTGCTGGAGGTGCAGACCCTGCTCCGCTACGGTGCGACTCGGAACTAGATGAAGGATGAGAAGCCTCCTACTCTCCCTCACATGAAAGGAGTAGGGGTGAGCCTCACAAGTCACTGGCTCAGTAGGGAAACTCCCCTAGAAACCGAGCAAATCAAACTCACAAGTAACAACAATAGGAAACTACGCTAGCAATTTATAGAGCTATCTAAGCAGGATATTAAACCTGTAAATTTTACATACCACATACTATTAATAAAAGTTGCTTTAATAAATAAATGACAAACCACAACTAGGTGTACATGCTAAAGTAGGAAAACGCCACACTCGAGCCACGAAGACTGGTTCGCGACACCAGCTACTGACCCGGACAAACCACACAGAACTACCTCTCAATCTCGTAGCCACGGACGAAAGGTCCAACTACCGCTCCACTAGAACAAACCAAGAAACTGTGGAGTCCAACCAACACCACTCCTGCGGACCACACTGCCGCAGGCCCATGCCTGGCACCTTTAGAGACTCTGGCCCGAGCTCCCTAAAGTGAGGCACTGGAAAATAGGACTAGCTGGGGCCCAGTACATCTACTGGTGTTCGTAACCCCCAACCACGAGTGTGCTACAAGAAACAAAACACAATCTCTCACAAGTTGCTGTCCCACAGTCGTCTTTCCCTCAGCCGGATGTACAACTCTACACAAGAGTGACGGTGTCCAGGAAGACGACACAGACCTCGACGGTACCCAAGTACCGGGACAAGCCCCAAGCACACACATGTGCTAGGCTCACACAAAACCTGGGGCTCTCAAATGAAGTGGTATCCACGGTAGGCATCATGCTACTCGCCACGCACACACAAACCAGTTCACACCACACAAGTCTCGCAAAACCCCACGTCAACCGCGTGAACACCACGCACACAACACGCTCCCCAAGCACTACAAGTGCCAACACACCACTTACCATTGCCATTCCCAACCATTCACGATAATCAGATAACCAAGCTAGCATGCACAGAAATAAAGCCCCTCAGACCTGTTGTCACGACAGGGTCCCATGTTGCCTTCTGAACAAGACACCCCGATATGTCGCGTTCAAGAACCTGAACGCGATGGGTCGGCCTGTCGCGTTCTGAACTCTACAGGAGGGTCTGTCGCCTTCACAGGTTGGAACCCTAATCCGGGAACCCCTCGCCGGATCACCCCCATAAACCCTATAAACCAGTGTTTACATCCATTTTTCATGCTTTAATGAGTGTCCTAGCATGGTATCTATGGTTTGTAAAGCAAATAATGCGTTAAACCCGCCACACACACAATCCATGCATCAAAACGAGGTGGAATCTCCCTACCTCCGCAAAGAACGCGAAGAACGAGACCCACACGGTGTTTCCCCCACTCTACGCAACGTCCTCACGGTGAGAACACGCCAAAAACACTTCTAAAACTTCGGATTTCCCTTCACCACGGAGAAATCTCCTTCCCTGGCTGAGCAGAGCTTGCAAAAGCTCTGTTCGGCCAAAACCTACATAAAAATGTAGCTCGGTTGGAAACGCGACGTACCCTTCCATCGCAACCTGAACGCGACGTAGGAGGCTGTCGCCTTCCCACTCATGACGTCATCAAGCTACCCAGCGTGCGACACACGGTGCGCATGCAGACGACGACTCAAAACAGCGGTTCCATGAATGCGACACCCAGGACCGTCGCGTTCAAAATGCGACGCTCCTCACTGTCGCGTTCACAGATAGTGAACAAGTAGGTGCTTTGGGCCCAACCTGTCGGCCCACTACACCCCGGAAACCTGCGCGAACACCTGCTACACACACTATTGGGCCACACATGGACCTCCATAACCATTAAGCCATGATCCGAACGGTCAATACGCTACATATATAAAGTGCTAACGTTTTTCATTGAAGAAATCAAGCAACGAAGCACAAAATCAAAAAGGAAAGCAAGAAAGAGAAGAAGAGCACACAAAAAATCTGAAGGAGAGCAATCTGTGCAAGCAAGTCGACTCCAAGCCTTCTTGCCCTCCTGCATTCAAGAAGCTTGTCTGTGGATGGTTTAGATAGTCTGAGTTCTTTTTCTCAGTCCACCCTTTAGTCAGAAAGAGTTCAGAACTTTCAAGTGTATTTGTATATCTCTTTCTGCTCTTATGTGTTTGATCATTCTCTGAGTAAGCACTCTGTCTACATCTTATTCAAAGTAGAAACCAATATGGGGTTTGTTCCCTGTAGTTCCCCTTTTGTAGAAGGGAAGACCTACTATGGTAGGTGATTGTTTGCCGCTTTAGTAAAGGGAAGACTTGAGCAAGTGGATGTAATACCTTTCATTGGAGAGAAGGCCAAGGGTTCTTGGTAGTTAGTGGATAATCACAAGTTGTGCTTGGGGACTAGACGTAGGACTCCTAATTGAGAGGAGGTCTGAAGTAGGATAAATTCCTTATGCACTATTTGTGATTGTTTCCGCCTAGTTACATTTGTTTCATACACACACCACACAAGGTACTAACACTTCTGTCAAGTGTTCTTTCAGATTCAGATAACTTTTAATTTGTAGAAACTCCTATTCACCCTCCTCTAAGACATCTAAAGCTCCATCTAGATCCAACAAGTGGTATTAGAGCATGGTCTTCTCAGAAGAATCAAACAATTTGAGAAGAGATGATAGCAGAAATGTAGAACACTGAAGGTCAATTCGTTACAAGGCCACCATACTTCGATGGTAAAGATTACCAGTACTGGAAGATGTGAATGGAATGCTTCTTATGTGGCACATACTTTGATTTGTGACAGGTACTTGAACAAGGTGATTATGTCATTTTCACTGAAGGTTTATCTCAATTGTCCTTAACTGATAAAAGACATATGTCTTTAAACTATAAAGCTAAGAACTATCTCTGTTGTGCTTTGTCTAAGAAAAAAATTAATAGAGTTTTTGCATGTAGATCTGCTAAAGAAATGTGGGGCAAATTAGAAATAACTTATGAAGGTACCGACAAGGTTAGACAAACCAGAATAGATATTCTTGTCTCTCAATATGAATAATTTAGAATGCTACCAAGTGAAAACATTACTCAAATGTACAATAAATTCATTGATATAACAAATGGACTAACTTCATTAGGTAAGAACTATACAAATGAAGAAACAGTCAGAAAAAATTCTCAGATCATTAACTCAATCTTGGACTCATAAAGTAACTGATATAGAAGAAGCAAATGATCTAACTGAACTCTCTATAGAAAAGTTAATAGGATCACTTATCTCATGAAATCAACATGGAAAGATTTTTTGAAAGCTCTTTAAAAAAGAAAATGTCTAATGCTTTGAAGGTTGTAGCTTCTCCTTCTTCATTCTCATTCGAAGATGCAAAGGAAAACTCTGAAGACAGTGATGATGAAACAATGCTATCATGAAGCTTTCAGAGAATTCTTGCAAAGAAAAAGAAGTACAGATCTAAGAGATACTTCAAGAAAGACAAAAGGAGTAAAGAACCAACTTGATATGAATGCAAGCAGCCAGGTCACTTCAAATTAGAGTGCCTTCAGCTTAAAAGAAAAGATCCAGCTGAGTGGTATGAGAAAAATAAAAGTAAGGAGAAGAAATAAAGAAAATTCAAGAAGAAAGCAATGGCAGCCACATGGGACAATGGAGAAGTAACAAGTTCAGACTCCTCAAGTTTAGAATCAGAACAACAAGAAGCAAATCTAGCCCTCATGGCAAGACTAGAATAGGTAACCTCTGAAACTTCCTTCACTTCATGTTCAGAATATGATTCCTATAACGACCCTCCTTATACTAGTACAATTATACCAATTCACGTCGGTACAAAGAACGCCGTCATAGTGGGACATTTACCCAACATTAACATTAGATTGAGATGTACACGAATAATAAAAGATTACAGCAGTAATAAAAGAACTACTCTTATTCCATCATCATCATTCTATCCACAGTCCATATAGCATAAAAAGAAATACATATGCCCACATTATTACAACTCCAACATAATTTACATTGTCCATATGAAATACATCATTTATTGATTACATACTTATGGAAATGAAGTACAATATAGAAATCTCCATAACAATAGCGACTCCTCCCGCTCGGAGTCGCTCCTAACTATCTCCTCCTCCGAAGTGGAGACACCTGTCACACCTGTACACCAAAGCAAGTATGGGTCTAAATAGACCCAGCAAGCAATCCATAAACACAACCATATACATCACTTACACATGCTAGATTTCTAAACCATTAAGGGTAAACATGGTACATGCTTTATATTACTTTAACAATTAAGTATAAAAGCCTATAACATGCTTTCTACACATGCTTCAAAGATTTAATTCTCATTCAAACCATTTTGCAACTATATATAAATTAAATATGGAACTATACATAAAGTAAATAGCATACCTAGCATGAATTTTATTCATTTTCTCATGTACTTAACACAATTGTACACACATTTTGCTTGCTGTTTTGACATGAATTTAACACATTCACATGGGATTACACTATTTCACATGATAACACATTCACTTAACAATTTCACATGTTCATATTTCAAATTGCACAATTCACATGATCATATTCACATTTTTCGCTTAGTTGTCGTGACACATAGTCCAAACCACCATTAGAAGGACACACATATACACATACACATACCCATCACCTAGGCAACACAGTGATAGATCTTGGTTAACTACGCAAAACCGGGAGAACCCCTCTCCACCCTAACCAGTGGTACTTGTCCACCTCTAGGATTTCATCCTAATACCCATAGGATATCACACACATTAAACCTTCCCGTAGGGACTTTACTACGGTACGGTTCCACAGCCCTCTGTGGTAAAAGTGTCACTAACGGCACAGTTTTACACATTATCACATTGTCATATTGTTCACACAATTCTCATGCACTATGTATCATATTTACATGCACTAATTTATAATCCCACATGTTCAGGTTACCTAACATGATGCTACTGTTCACAGTGGCAATTTGATCATATCATAAACCTAAACATGCTGCTAATCTCTGAATTTCACATAATCAAAATTTACATGACTAATATGGTCAATTACACTTATTAAACTGATCACAGTACCTACGAACGTCAATACAACATGAAATTTGTATCACAGTCTATTCACAGGTTATTTATCACATCCTCAAAATTTCAGATTTTTCAGAATAGTATACAATTCATAATAATTAAAACAAGCTTCCTGTAGATTTATCTAGAAATTCAATTAAACATGGGTTACAGTACCACAGTCGCACTTAGCAGTTCCAAAATCTGAATATAGCAGTCATATGTTCATACAAATTTTTTGAGACTCTAACATGCAACAAATCATTTTAATTAGAATTAAAACAGGCAATCATGCTCACTATTCCATTTCCAGAAATTCTAATAAATAGGACTGTACACAGAAATTCGCACTAGCCTCATGATATGACCTACTGCATGGACATGATCCAAAATAATTCTTACAGCATGTACACACATTCAAAAGTTCGGAAAATATACCACAGAGATCAAACATGCATTCTGTAAACACCTGAAGAACTTGGCGGCACAAGGGTTGCCGCCGACAGGGGTTAACGACACACGATGTTGCCGTCAACTCAAGAAGTTGACAGCACACATGTGGCCGTCAATCTCCTGTCTGCAGAAACACAGACATAATGCACACATACAGAAGAATAGGGGGTTCCAGGACACGAAATAAATTCCAAAAAATTCCTAGAACCTACTAGACATGGGTAGGGATGTTGTCCATAGGTTACTTGCCTAAGAAAAATTGTCAAATCGGATCAAATTGCTGAAGATGCCCTCCTCATCTAAGCCAAGAGGGTGCCCAAATCTCCTCCCGATCTGGTCTCTGTGTTGATGTAGACTGCACACCGGGGTCAGGGAATCTTCACATATGTTCAAAGTCTCTCCCAGTGGAAGAAGAACTCCGGAAGACGCACCAAATCGCCAGATCCAAACCTCCAAAGTTCAGGTTTCACACAAATAGTTCTAGGGTTTTGACAAGAGCCAAAAGACCTGATTCGTCCAGAAGAATGAGTTTTTATAGAACGTAAGGGGTCAAGTACGCATTAGGGTAGGAATCCTACCGTTGGAAGCTAGTTTCCAAAACAAGAACCGAAGGAAACGCAGTCGTTTCCAGATCTGAAACTGCACAATTTCTGGGAAATAGACGTCCACATTCCTGCCGTTTACTGGGAATCAACGTCCATCGATCTGGACGTCGACTCTCTCATAAATGTCCATGCATGTTGACGTTAATTGGCCTTTCGGCCAGAACACAGAAATGACCAGAAATAAACATTCACCATATACATATACATGCAATGTAAGGTATAACTTAAGCACCATATGTACAATGTAAATAAAAAAATATGTACATAAATAATGTAGCACCCCGAAAATTTTAATTACATAAAAAACTCAAATAAATGGAAATAAATAATTTCTATAATACCAAAGTATTTAAAACATACGTATCATTAACGTATATGCTAAACCACATCAGAAAATTCTGTAAAAATTATAAATCAACCCTAAACATTATTACTAAATGTTTCACAAACAAATTTGTGCAAGAAAAATCGAATTAGCCAAGTTTAAAGTGTTTCGCGACTTATTATCGTAATTCATGAATAAGTCGAAAAATCATTATCACACGTACTTGGATGAGTCAGAAAATTAAATAAAAATCATATACGGACTTAAAATAATATACTCTAATGACCCATCAAAAAATTTGGGTCAATAAAAATCATTTGGATTAGGTTTAAGAGTTATTGTGACCGATTATCCAAATTAAGAAACAAGTCGGAAAACCGTTAACACGAAAATACGATGCAACCATAAATTAATAAAAATGGAAGGGAGACTTCCAACATTATATATTGATGACCCATTATCATAATTGGGCCAATGGACAATATTTGGCCCAAAAATCAAATAAAGCTAGAAAATGCATGGAAATTCGTAACTCTAAATAGACTGAAATTAGAAAGAGGCAATTTGAGTTGAATTGGGATAGAAACATGCATTATTGGCAACCCAAATTTGTTCTTAACTAGGGTGGGAGGTTTCCTAAAGTCTCACACACTCTAATGGAGGAAGAAATCCTCAAATTAGGAAACTAACAAGCCAAAACCGCAACTCTTCTTTCCTAGTCACAATAGGACTCCTAAACACCATGGTAGCTTAAATACTCTCCACAAAACCCTTGGGGATGAGTTTACATCTTATTGGCGTCGTGTGGAGGAGTTCTTGGCAGCTGGGGGAGCAGGAGATCCCCACACCAAGCCGTTCTTCTTCCCCTTCTCGTCTGCTGCGACCTGCACAAACCGTCCACTTGAAGTCGACCAAAGGTGAGTCAAACCATAACCAAACCTTGCAATGCCCATACCCCTGGAAAGAGGGTCAAGTCTACGTTCTAACCCAAGTGGAATGCCCAAATTCCATACAGTATACACGAAGTATTAAGCGCTTTCCTCCAAGTGGTCTGAACACGGGTTTTCTGGAAAAATGGGACTTCTTCAACCCAGAAGGTAGGTTTTCTCGGGCCAAACCATAACATATCCTATACACATGTGTAGATCATCACGTTAACTTTTGTTTTCCACTAGTTTCATCAAATTTCAATGAGTAGATTTTGAATTATAAGCGTTTTCCCCAAGTCGCGCACTGTCAGGGCTTTTTCTATTCTTTATATGTTGCATGTGATTTGAGACCGAATTAGAGCAAACCCACAACATGAAAGTTTTTCTACTAGTTGTCCTCATCATGTCTTATGTTTAACATTTTGTCTAAATGTCAAAAGTTAGAGAGTTATAAGTGTGGCAAGAGGGTCGTTGCATGAAACTATGTTTTCGGGTTGCACTTGGCTTTTACATTTGTGTTTGACTTGATTAAAGCCTATCGAAACCATCCTTGTTTTCTAATTTCGATTTACTGGAAGCACCCTTGCTTATCTAGGTTGGTTTAAAATTGGTTTCGTTATTTTTCATGCACTGTACAATTTGTTCTCTATTTTTAAAGCACCATATGTCAATATAAGGTAGTTCTAAACCGCAATCCAAGAACATGTCCTTTCTCTGTCGGATTCAGGCGTAGACCCTGTGAACATGATGGCCTGATAGGCCGCATTCTGAGGTCTTGTCGCGACAGCAAACCTGTCGCGTTCTGAATGCGACGAGCGCCCCGTCGCTATCTCTCTGCCTGTTCTGACCCCCTTGTCGCGTTCTGCACATACCCTTGTTGCCTTCTTCATATGAACTCGTCGCGAACTGCCTGCCTAATCAGACAAGCCTGTCGCGATCCTTACAAGGCACTGTCACGTTCTGATCTGACCCCGTCGTGATCCTTACAAGGGTCCATTGCGACCTCAAGATTTTCATGAAACCCCACCTATTTCTTTTACAAAACTTACTGCTATACCTGAGGTCTGTTTAAATATGATATTTAGCGTGTAATTCACATCTCTTAGGTTTGATCATTGCATGATGGTTTATTTAATGGCCTAAAAGTGATTAACCCATTTAAAAAGCCTTAGTTACATGAATATTATTCTAATTTCTTTCTTAATGATATGATCATTCATGAAACTTGTGATTTACTCTTGTTACCATTCTAGCTCGATTTAAATGATAATTATTATCTTAAAATCTTGTAAACCCATGTGTATAGTTATTGAAGACCTAGATAAACCACTATTGGTTCATACACTAGCAGGAACAATTTTTGCTTTAAAGAGTATTCCGACATTATCAGTAACAATAGATGGAAGAGACTTGCCTGGCTACTTTCATCTTCTAGACATGAAAGATTATGATGCAATCCTAGGGCTAGATTGGCTTGAGAAGTATTATGCATTGTTAGATTGCCTCAAAAAGAAAATCATATTCCACATCCCTGGAGAGAAGGAATTTTTCCATCCTTTACCTAAGAATTCTACTAGGAAATCCATAATTTCAGCATTAAAGGCAGTCAAATTATTGAATAAGGGTTGTAGTGCGTATCTAGCCAGCATAGTCTCAGTATCCAAGGATGATCAGTCTTCAACTATAGCAAGTATTGAAGTGGTTAGAGAATTTGAAGATGTGTTCCCAGAAGACTTGCCAGGATTACCACCCATTCGAGAGATTGAGTTCACTATAGAGTTAATTCCGAGTACAATGCCAATTTCTAAGGCACCATACCGAATGGCACCAGCAGAATTAGCAGAGTTAAGAAAATAGCTTCAAGAGCTTCTAGATAAGGGGTTTATTCGTCCCAGTATCTCACCATGGGGAGCTCCAGTATTGTTTGTAAAAAAGAAGGATGGCTCACTCAGATTGTGCATTGATTATAGAAAATTGAATCAGGTGACCATTAAGAACAAGTATCCATTGCCTCGCATCGATGATTTATTTGATCAATTACAAGGTGCCGCAATTTTCTCTAAGATAGATTTGAGATCGGGATATCATCAATTAAGGATTAAAGAAGTGGACATATCCAAAACAACATTTGGGACAAGATATGAGCATTATGAATTCCTAGTTTTGCCTTTTGGATTTACTAATGCCCCTGCAACATTTATGGATTTGATGAATCAGGTGTTCAAACCATATTTGGATAGTTTTTTGTGATAGTGTTCATTGATGATGTGATAATTTATTCACCGAATGAAGCCACTCATAAGGAACATCTTAGGATTATTCTGAAGACTTTGAGGAAGCACCAACTATATGCCAAATTTAGAAAATGTGATTTTTGGATGAAAGAAGTTCATTTTCTTGGGCATATGATATCAGGCAATGGGGTTGCTGTAGATCCTACAAAGGTGCAAGCATTATGAAATTAGGAGACTCTGAAAACTCCTTCAGACATTCGTAGTTTTCTGGGTCTAGCAGGTTACTATCGTCACTTTATTGAAGGATTTTCCTCCATAGCAACTCCTCTAACTAAGCTTACCAGAAAGGGAGTAAAGTTTGTGTGGTCTGATGATTGTGAGAAAAGCTTCCAAGAATTAAAGACCAGACTGACCACAGCTCCAGTATTGATCTTACCCAATGATGTGGATAAATTTGTCATATACACTGATGCCTCAAAGTTGGGTTTAGGTTCTGTGTTGATGCAGAATGACAAGGTAGTTGCCTATATTTCTAGACAATTGAAGGAACATGAGAGTAATTATCCCACTCATGACTTGGAATTGGCAGCTGTAGTTCATGCTTTGAAAATTTGGAGACATTACATATATGGAGTAAGATTTGAGGTATTCACATATCATCAGAGTCTCAAGTATCTTTTCTCTCAAAAGAATTGAATTTACGACAAAGGAGATGGATTGAATTCTTAAAAGACTATGACTTTGAATTGAATTACCATCCAGGTAAGGCAAATATTGTGGCCGATGCTCTCAGTAGAAAAAAATTAATGATGCAAAAAGATTGGAAAATGATTGAGGATGTAGCATGTTCCATAATGACAGTTGAACCTCAATTATGTCAGGCATTCATGGCTCAATTGACTATCAGATCAGTAGTCTTAGATAGAGTAGTGGACATGTAGACGAATAGCCCACTGTTACAAGAAATGGTAAGCAAGTCCAACATTGCTCGTAATGAGAATGGTGTAATAAGATTTCAGCACAGAATTTGTGTGCCAGATGACATAGAATTAAAAAAAGAAATACTCGAAGAAGCACATAGATCAAGGTTTACAATTTACCCAGGAAGCAATAAGATGTATCAAGATTTGAAGAGGACTTTTTGGTGGAATGGCATGAAGAAAGATGTGGCCGAATTTGTTTTCAAGTGCCTGACTTGTCAAAAAGTAAAGGCCGAACATCAAAGACCATCAAGATTAATGCAAAAGATTGAAATTCCATAGTGGAAATGGGAAGATATCACAATGGACTTTGTTTCAGGATTGCCGAGGTCAATTAAAGGTAATGATTCCATATGGGTGATTGTTGATCGTTTCACAAAGTCAGCACATTTCTTAGCCATGAAAAAGAAGCAATCAGTGGAAAGTTTGATTAGACTGTATGTAAATAATATTGTTAGGCTTCATGGGATTCCAAAATCAATCATTTCAGATAGAGACCCAAGATTTACTTCCAGGTTATGGCAAGGATTGCAAAAAGCCTTGGGGGGCACAACTCAAACTCAGTACAGTGTTTCACCCTCAGACAGAAGGGCAGTCAGAAAGGACAATTCAGACTTTAGAGGATATGTTGAGAACTTGTATCTTGGATTGGAAGGGTGATTGGGAGAGACACTTACCCCTTATGGAGTTTTCTTACAATAATAGTTTCCATGCAAGCATTAGAATGGCTCCATTTGAAGCCTTGTATGGAAAACCTTGTAGATCTCCACTATGTTGGGAGGAAATAGGAGATAGACAATTAAGTGGTCCAAAAATTGTTCAGGAAACTACAGATAAAATACGACTAATAAAGCAACGGTTAGTCGCAGCTCAAGCTAGGCAAAAGAGCTATGCTGATAATCGAAGATCGGAGCTAGATTTTGAGGTTGGTGATCACGTGTTTTTGAAAATGTCGCCAACAAAGGGAATCATGAGATTTTGTAAACATGGAAAGTTAACTCCGCAATTCATAGGACCATTCGAGATTCTCGAAAAGATTGGGAATGTGGCATATCAGTTGGCTGTTCCTCCGTCAATGGAAGGGGTTCATCCGGTATTTCATGTGTCAATGCTACGAAAATATGTTTATGACCCGTCCTATGTAATCAGCTATGAACCATTACGACTTCAACCCGAATTGTCATATGAGGAGCAACCTATCAAAATTCTTGATCGCAAGGTGCAACTGTTGAGAACGAAAACTATTCAAATGGTAAAAGTGCTCTGAGAAACTTCGGGCAAGAAGAAGCTACATGGGAGTTGGAGGAAGAATTAAAGGAAAAGCATCCACATTTATTCGGTATAAATCCTAACTGAAAACTTCGAGGATGAAGTTCTTTTAAGGGGGGGAGGATGTAATGCCCCAGCTTTTGTATATATATTTTTGCATGAATTCTTCTTGCCTTCTATCAGCATCACTGTATTCATCAGTTTAGGATTTTTACTGCTACGGTAAAACCATACGTATCTCACCATAATATATTTAGTTAACTTCTAATTTTTGAGAAAATGTATATATGTAAATACCAGGAAAGTATAAATTTAATAATTGTGTATATCTATAATAGAAAAGGGTATGGACATAATTATCAAAAGTTATGGTTTAAGTAATCATTGACCAATTTCATAGGGTCTTAACTTAAAATTTATAAGTTCCCACAACCACTTTCAAATCCTCAGTTGGAGGTCATTTTTAAGAATTACCCTCATGTGGGATAAAATGGGTACTTATACAAATAGATTGGGCACATACGTAAATAATTTATAGAGAAGGTATAATAGCATAGTAGGATAAGGATAAATGAGATGGTGACAAGTGTCACCATCCTATGTAATGGAAGCATCAAGAAAAATGAGAGGTGTCTTCAAAAGAATGGTGAGATGTGGATGGGTTAGGGTGTTGACAAGTGTAGGGTTGGTGGCCACTTAGATATGCATGGAGGAGAGGGTGACAAGCGTCACCATCTTGGCCATTGAAAGGTGAAAAGGTGGCACCATCCTAGGGGCTCCAATGGCCTATAAATAGGAGGGGATTCTCTTCTCTCCTCCCACCATTCCACCATCCATAGAAAGAGAGAGGGAAGAAGAGAGGGGCGGCCAAGATCTAGAAAGGGAGAGCATAGGGTTCTCCTCTTCATGTTCAGTAGGAGGTTCTGCTCGTAGGATCCGACTATAGAGGTTCTGCTATTAGGATCTGTGCTCTAGAGGTTCTGGTCATATGATCCGTGCTCTGGAGGCATTCGTCGAAGTGTGTCATGGTGATCTAATCAAAGAAGTGCATTATATCAAAGGCAGGCTTTAGCTTAATTCGTTGTTGGTTTGGCATACAAGAGGCAAGTGATTAGGACTTTTGATTCACAATCATATTATCTAATTCTATTGACTTTAATGTGTTTTGCATCTATTTATATGATAAAGAACATATCTAAATTACCGTTATTGTCATTATCCTTGTTATTATCCATATGTACCGTCTACCGTCACCGTTACCATTATTGCTACCTTTAGAAACTACTACTATTATTGTTTACCATCACTGTTATCATTCCTATTACCAATACCGTTATTGTCATCATTGCTATTGTTAGCCAAATGGACACTGCTATCATAGGGGTTCTATTGGAGCCGTACTATAGAAATGTCCCTATGGGTAAGCTCAAATTTGACTTCCTACTACAGTTTGGGCACTGTGTTTGGTTTAAAACAAACACTGCTGTCATCGGAAGTGTCTGGAACCGTACTGTAGAAATGCCCCTACAGGAAAGTTCACTAGTGTACAAGACCCCGAGGGCAACGGGGGGAAATCCTGGAGGTGGACAAGTACCACTAGTATATGGTGGAGAGAGCTTCTCCCGGTTCTGCAGTAACTAAGACCTATCACTCATTTGCCTAAGTGATAGTGTACTGTACAGACTGACTGGCCTTCTATTGATAGTTAGGGCAATGTGTCCGGCTTAACACTACTACTGCTACTGTCACTGTTACTACACTGAAAGGTTATTCATGCATGAGATTTTAAAATGATTTAGTATTAATTGATGACCCCTATTGCATAGCTGATTAATCAGTATGACACATTTGATCATTTCATGCTATAGATGCAAATTGTTATTTGTGAGTATATGAATAGCTTTGAGAACAAGTTTTACATATATGATGTTGTATGTTTTGCAAATACATTAAATCATAGATTGTGAATTGAATTCTTGTTTACTTGTTGGGTCTACTTTTTAGACTCACTTTCTTACTATATTTTATTAGGAGAGTCAAAGGCTCAGGTGATAGAAGCAGAGCTAAATTTCATTTCAGGAGGTGAAGATTGAAGCTCCACTTAGTGCCTTAATTTAGTTAGTGCTTTTAAGGAACTTCTGTTGTTAATGTAACTATGAATTGGTTTCCTTTTTGGTAATCCAACTACATGTACTGTGGTATATGGATCTTGTTATGTAATAAATATTGGTTATAGTCTTCCACTGTTGTTATTATTTAATTTTGTAATTCTCAACCGACATGTCACTGTTTGGGTATGTTCCCACTGTACCGTCTCTCTCTCTAACCCTATGTGAGTCGGGATGACTGAACTGGGTTGGAGAGGGGTGTTACAGAAAGTGGTATCAAAGCATCCAAGTTGAGAACTTACATGATTAATCATCAGTTGGATCCATATTTCAGAGTCATATAAAGAAACTAGAATATATGAAAAATTTGTTAAGAAAGTATAAGTTATAAGTAAAATAATAAGAATAAAGAGAAGAGGTAATAGTAAAAATGAAGCTTAACTGCGTACCTTATTTCTTAGGCTATGGCTAGCAGAAGGACTCGTGCTAATGCACAACCTCCTACTCGTGTCGAAGAGGCGAGGGTACCAACACCACAAGAACTTCCAATACCGCCACCACCACCAGTAGTAGATTTCGGTACCTTCATGCAAGGATTAGTCCAAGCAATGCAGACCCAGGCACAAACCCAAGCAACACTACAAGCGCAGCTTCAGGCACAGGTTAGGTTCTTTATATAAGTAATACTAGTGCTAGAAACAAGGGGCAGACCTGTGTTAAGTTAGCTACTATTATTTCAGGCTCAAGTTCAGGAGATCACCCCAAAAGAGCAAGGGTATAGGGGAGCATCAATGATGGAAAGTTCAAAAGAATGGCTCCACCTCCTTTTAAGGGGGAGAGCCAACCATTGGTGGCAGAAAATTGGCTCAGGGAAATGGAGAAAATCTTCTTTGCCATTCGATGTGTCGAGGAGGACAAGACATGTTTGGCCGCCTACATGCTCCAGACAAATAGAAGTTTAAGAATTATGTATAGGTTATTAGAGCATTGTTTAAGTTGTATATGATGGGGTTATGCCATATTTCAGGATAGAGCTGATGTATGGTGGGCTTTAATTTTACGTAACCAATATGAAGGACGTGAACAAGAAGTCACTTGGGAAGAATTCACAAGACTGTTCGGTGCAAAGTTTATTCCAGAACACATTCAAGATAAAATGGAGCAAGAATTTTTGACGTTGACTTAGGGATCTATGTCAGTCCTAGATTATGAAGCTAGATTTGCAGAGTTATCTATGTATGCACCCCACATCATAGCTGATGAAAGAAGAAGGGAAAAGAAGTTCGTGATGGGACTTCACCCATCACTCAGAACTAGCTTAGTAGCTTTGGATCATAAGACAATGGAAGAGGCCCTTAGTGCAGCCTGTAGACAGGAAAGTGAGATGGAACTATACATTGAAAAGAAGAAGGCAACTTTGAAAAGACCCTCTACCCCATTCCAAAGGCAAGAGAAGAAGAAGAAATCAATAGGAGATATACAAGTATCAACACCTACTAGGGCACCATTCTATGCAGGAGGACAAAGTATGAATAACAAGCCTGAATGTGTTCATTGTGGGAAAAGGCATGGAGGAAAGGAATGTTGGGCTATAACCGGTAAATGTCTCCGATGTGGAGATAAAGGACACATGATTCGAGATTGTCCAAAGATGGTGCAGTTTCCACCTATAGAAGCCCCTATAGCAACAACAACACCAGTAAGTAAACCATCTGGAAGACCACGGACTCAGGATCGGGTGTTTGCACTAGCCAGAGAAGATGCTGAAATGGCAGAAAATATCACCAAAGGTACCATTTCTATCAAAGGCTTTTATGCTAGTGTGTTATTCGATACTGGTGCTACACATACTTTTATATCTGACATATTTGCCAAACAATTACATGAGAATTTGTGTATAATTATTGAAGACCTAGATAAACCACTTTTGGTTCATACACTAGCAGGAACAATTTTTGCTTTAAAGAGTATTCCGACATTATCAGTAACAATAGATGGAAGAGACTTGCCTGGCTACTTTCATCTTCTAGACATGAGGGATTATGATGCAATCCTAGGGCTAGATTGGCTTGAGAAGTATTATGCATTGTTAGATTGCCTCAAAAAGAAAATCATATTCCACATCCCTGGAGAGAAGGAATTTTTCCATCCTTTACCTAAGAATTCTACTAGGAAATCCATAATTTCAGCATTAAAGGCAGTCAAATTATTGAATAAGGGTTGTAGTGCGTATCTAGCCAGCATAGTCTCAATATCCAAGGATGATCAGTCTTCAGCTATAGCAAGTATTGAAGTGGTTAGAAAATTTGAAGATGTGTTCCCAGAAGACTTTCCAGGATTACCACCCATTCGAGAGATTGAGTTCACCATAGAGTTAATTCCGTGTACAATGCCAATTTCTAAGGCACTATACCGAATGGCACCAGCAGAATTAGCAGAGTTAAGAAAACAGCTTCAAGAGCTTCTAGATAAGGGGTTTATTCGTCCCAGTATCTCACCATGGGGAGCTCCAGTATTGTTTGTAAAAAAGAAGGATGGCTCACTCAGATTGTGCATTGATTATAGAAAATTGAATCAGGTCACCATTAAGAACAAGTATCCATTGCCTCGCATTGATGATTTATTTGATCAATTACAAGGTGCCGCAATTTTCTCTAAGATAGATTTGAGATCAGGATATCATCAATTAAGGATTAAAGAAGTGGACATATCCAAAATAGCATTTAGGACAAGATATGAGCATTATGAATTCCTAGTTTTGCCTTTTGGATTAACTAATGCCCCTGCAGCATTTATGGATTTGATGAATCAGGTGTTCAAACCATATTTGGATAGTTTTTTGTGATAGTGTTCATTGATGATGTGATAATTTATTCACCGAATGAAGCCACTCATAAGGAACATCTTAGGATTATTCTGAAGACTTTGAGGAAGCACCAACTATATGCCAAATTTAGAAAATGTGATTTTTGGATGAAAGCAGTTCATTTTCTTGGGCATATGATATCAGGCAATGGGGTTGCAGTAGATCCTACAAAGGTGCAAGCATTATTAAATTGGGAGACTCTGAAAACTCCTTCAGACATTCGTAGTTTTCTGGGTCTAGTAGGTTACTATCGTCGCTTTATTGAAGGATTTTCCTCCATAGCAACTCCTCTAACTAAGCTTACCAGAAAGGGAGTAAAGTTTGTGTGGTCTGATGATTGTGAGAAAAGCTTCCAAGAATTAAAGACCAGACTGACCACAGCTCCAGTATTGATCTTACCCAATGATGTGGATAAATTTGTCATATACACTGATGCCTCAAAGTTGGGTTTAGGTTCTGTGGTGATGCAGAATGACAAGGTAGTTGCCTATGCTTCTAGACAATTGAAGGAACATGAGAGTAATTATCCCACTCATGACTTGGAATTGGCAGCTGTAGTTCATGCTTTGAAAATTTGGAGACATTACATATATGGAGTAAGATTTGAGGTATTCACAGATCATCAGAGTCTCAAGTATCTTTTCTCTCAGAAAGAATTGAGAACAGGAATGGATTTATTCTTAAAAGAGATGACTTGAATTGAATTACCATCCAGGTAAGGCAAATATTGTGGTCGATGCTCTCAGTAGAAAAAAATTAATGATGCAAAAAGATTGGAAAATGATTGAGGATGTAGCATGTTCCATAATGACAGTTGAACCTCAATTATGTCAGGCATTCATGGCTCAATTGACTATCAGATCAGTAGTCTTAGATAGAGTAGTGGACATGTAGAAGAATAGCCCACTGTTACAAGAAATGGTAAGCAAGTCCAACATTGCTCGTAATGAGAATGGTGTAATAAGATTTCAGCACAGAATTTGTGTGCCAGATGACATAGAATTAAAAAAAGAAATACTCGAAGAAGCACATAGATCAAGGTTTACAATTTACCCAGGAAGCAATAATATGTATCAAGATTTGAAGAGGACTTTTTGGTGGAATGGCATGAAGAAAGATGTGGCCGAATTTGTTTTCAAGTGCCTGACTTGTCAAAAAGTAAAGGCCGAACATCGAAGACCATCAAGATTAATGCAAAAGATTGAAATTCCATAGTGGAAATGGGAAGATATCACAATGGACTTTGTTTCAGGATTGCCGAGGTCAATTAAATGTAATGATTCCATATGGGTGATTGTTGATCGTTTCACAAAGTCAGCACATTTCTTAGCCATGAAAAAGAAGCAATCAGTGGAAAGTTTGATTAGACTGTATGTAAATAATATTGTTAGGCTTCATGGGATTCCAAAATCAATCATTTCAGATAGAGACCCAAGATTTACTTCCAGGTTATGGCAAGGATTGCAAAAAGCCTTGGGGACACAACTCAAACTCAGTACAACGTTTCACCCTCAGATAGAAGGGCAGTCAGAAAGGACAATTCAGACTTTAGAGGATATGTTGAGAACTTGTATCTTGGATTGGAAGGGTGATTGGGAGAGACACTTACCCCTTATGGAGTTTTCTTACAATAATAGTTTCCATGCAAGCATTAGAATGGCTCCATTTGAAGCTTTGTATGGAAAACCTTGTAGATCTCCACTATGTTGGGAGGAAATAGGAGATAGACAATTAAGTGGTCCAAAAATTGTTCAGGAAACTACAGATAAAATACGACTAATAAAGCAACGGTTAGTCGCAGCTCAAGCTAGGCAAAAGAGCTATGCTGATAATCGAAGATCGGAGCTAGATTTTGAGGTTGGTGATCACGTGTTTTTGAAAATGTCGCCAACAAAGGGAATCATGAGATTTTGTAAACATGGAAAGTTAACTCCGCAATTCATAGGACCATTCGAGATTCTCGAAAAGATTGGGAATGTGGCATATCAGTTGGCTGTTCCTCCGTCTGTGGAAGGGGTTCATCCGGTATTTCATGTGTCAATGCTACGAAAATATGTTTATGACCCGTCCCATGTAATCAGCTATGAACCATTACGACTTCAATCCGACTTGTCATATGAGGAGCATCCTATCAAAATTCTTGATCGCAAGGTGCAAGTGTTGAGAAAGAAAACTATTCAAATGGTAAAAGTGCTCTGGAGAAACTTCGGGCAAGAAGAAGCTACATGGGAGTTGGAGGAAGAATTAAAGGAAAAGCATCCACATTTATTCAGTATAAATCCTAACTGAAAACTTCGAGGACGAAGTTCTTTTAAGGGGGGGAGGATGTAATGCCCCAGCTTTTGTATATATATTTTTGCATGAATTCTTCTTGCCTTCTTTCAGCATCACTGTATTCATCAGTTTAGAATTTTTACTGCTACGGTAAAACCATACGTATCTCACCATAATATATTTAGTTAACTTCTAATTTTTGAGAAAATGTATATATGTAAATACCAGGAAAGTATAAATTTAATAATTGTGTATATCTATAATAGAAAAGGGTATGGACATAATTATCAAAAGTTATGGTTTAAGTAATCATTGACCAATTTCATAGGGTCTTAACTTAAAATTTATAAGTTTCCACAACCACTTTCAAATCCTCAGTTGGAGGTCATTTTTGAGAATTACCCTCATGTGGGATAAAATGGGTACTTATACAAATAGATTGGGCATATACGCAAATAATTTATAGAGAAGGTATAATAGCATAGTAGGATAAGGATAAATGAGATGGTGACAAGTGTCACCATCCTATGTAATGGAAGCATCAAGAAAAATGAGAGGTGTCTTCAAAAGAATGGTGAGATGTGGATGGGTTAGGGTGTTGACAAGTGTAGGGTTGGTGGCCACTTAGATATGCATGGAGGAGAGGGTGACAAGCGTCACCATCTTGGCCATTGAAAGGTGAAAAGGTGGCACCATCCTAGGAGCTCCAATGGCCTATAAATAGGAGGGGATTCTCTTCTCTCCTCCCACCATTCCACCATCCATAGCAAGAGAGAGGGAAGAAGAGAGGGGCGGCCAAGAGTAAGAAAGGGAGAGCATGGGGTTCTCCTCTTCATGTTCAGTAGGAGGTTCTGCTCGTAGGATCCGAGCTCTAGAGGTTCTGCTAGTAGGATCTGTGCTCTAGAGGTTCTGGTCATATGATCCGTGCTCTGGAGGCATTCGTCGAAGTGTGTCATGGTGATCTAATCAAAGAAGTGCATTATATCAAAGGTGGGCTTTAGCTTAATTCGTTGTTGGTTTGGCATACAAGAGGCAAGTGATTAGGACTTTTGATTCACAATCATATTATCTAATTCTATTGACTTTAATGTGTTTTGCATCTATTTATATGATAAAGAACATATCTAAATTACCGTTACTGTCATTATCCTTGTTATTATCCATATGTACCGTCTACCGTCACCGTTACCATTATTGCTACCTTTAGAAACTACTACTATTATTGTTTACCATCACTATTATCATTCCTATTACCAATACCGTTATTGTCATCATTGCTATTGTTAGCCAAATGGACACTGCTATCATAGGGGTTCTATTGGAGCCATACTATAGAAATGTCCCTATGGGAAAGCTCAAATTTGACTTCCTACTACAGTTTGGGCACTGTGTTTGGTTTAAAACAAACACTGCTGTCATAGGAAGTGTCTGGAACCATACTGTAGAAATGCCCCTACAGGAAAGTTCACTACTGTATAAGACCCCGAGGGCAACGGGGGGAAATCCTGGAGGTGGACAAGTACCACTAGTATATGGTGGAGAGAGCTTCTCTTGGTTCTGCAGTAACCAAGACCCATCACTCATTTGCCTAAGTGATAGTGTACTGTACCGACTGACTGGCCTTCTATTGATAGTTAGGGCAATGTGTCCGGCTTAACACTACTACTGCTACTGTCACTGTTACTACACTGAAAGGTTATTCATGCATGAGATTTTAAAATGATTTAGTATTAATTGATGACCCCTATTGCATAGCTGATTAATCGGTATGACACATTTGATCATTTCATGCTATAGATGCAAATTGTTATTTGTGAGTATATGAATAGCTTTGAGAACAAGTTTTACATATATGATGTTGTATGTTTTGCAAATACATTAAATCATAGATTGTGAATTGAATTCTTGTTTACTTGTTGGGTCTACTTCTTAGACTCACTTTCTTACTATATTTTATTAGGAGAGTCAGAGGCTCAGGTGATAGAAGCAGAGCTAAATTTCATTTCAGGAGGTGAAGATTGAAGCTCCACTTAGTGCCTTAATTTAGTTAGTGCTTTTAAGGAACTTCTGTTGTTAATGTAACTATGAATTGGTTTCCTTTTTGGTAATCCAACTACATGTACTGTGATATATGGATCTTGTTATGTAATAAATATTGGTTATAGTCTTCCGTTGTTGTTATTATTTAATTTTGTAATTCTCAACCGACATGTCACTGTTTGGGTATGTTCCCACTGTACCGTCTCTCTCTCTAACCCTATGTGAGTCGGGATGACTGAACTGGGTTGGAGAGGGGCGTTACATCCAGCCTAGCCCCAATGATGGAGAGTCATAAATATATTGTTAACTATGGGGTATAATGATTACTGGCGTTGCATCTGTGCTGGGAGTCTTACTTGCTTGTTGAATGATAGATACAATAACCACATACGCGTGTCCTGGTGTACATTAGTGTCTACGTGCCTGATTAGTGTTACATGATCGTCCTCGTGCGTGCTTGCTTGCTTGCATGATATGGCCATCCTGCATTTAATGCAATTAGTGATATATTACGTTCTTGAAAACTATTGACATCAAATGAAATCTTGCGTGCTTGTACCAAGTGATCTATTGCTAGTTCTATCTTGTCATCTTGTTCAAAAATCTTGTTCTATCGTGATCACTCTATCTAGCTTGTTCATGTATCATGTTTTAATGAGTTTTATTCGCACATGCATATCATGACATTCATCGTGCTTACCTAGTTCTAAATTGTTAATCACCTATATCATTGCCCGCACATTGAGATATAAATCCTACTGGGCTAGTTTGCTCATTCCCCTACTTTTACCCAATCTAGGTGACTATGAAGTTCAAGAGGAAGAGCAAGTCGAGGATGAGAATGCGTCCGAGTGATGAGCGTTCCAATTATGAGTCTATCTATAGTTAGTTTATTTTGAGTGTTAGAACAATGTAGTAGGAAGTGAGGTATTATGCACTTTTTCTTTTTACTGAGTCTTAGTCCTGTAATAGTTCCCATTTGGAATACAATGAGTTGAGATTTGAATACAAGATTAGTTGAGTTCAATATTTTGGGCCCTATGATGATGTATGTTGTTATACATTTAGCGCGTGCTAGATAGAGACTTATTTGCCGACTGTTCACGTCACGGGATATCGACTCGAATTATTCTGAATTATTATTAACATCCACTGCGTAATTCTCGGGACGTGACAAATAAACAAGCATATGCACATGTACAACATTATTTAATTATAATATGTACAGAAATAAATATACATATTTATACATATACATATATACACATAACTACATACATATCATCTAAACATCACATGACAAAAAATCTAAATAAAAGAGCAAAATTCGAGGTCCTTACAATTCTGATAGTTTAGAAGATGCATTCAATGAGTTGTATGAAAAATACAAAACTATTGTAAAATAGTTAAAAATAATGAAGTTAAATCTTGTTAATGGAGAAAAATCTAACATCATCCTTGTAGTACAGGTGTGCATGCGTTGAGCAACTAAGAGGAGAGGGGTGAATTGGTTATCGCCTAATTTAAAAATCTTTTAAATAGAATAGATTAAACTCAATTAAGACAATCTATAAAATGATGTGCACAGCGAAATATGACAATAGAAACTGCAAAACCAACTATCCTAGCCTGTATAGAACGGAGGTAGAAGATATAGATCAAACCATAAGACACACATGATTTATAGTGGTTCAGAAAACACACCCATGTGTGCACCTACGTCTACTACCTCACACCCAGTGAGGATCTCCACTACTTGTTTCCAAGTACAAGCGTAAATTCCCACACACGGTTGTTTTTGGGGACAACACCGGAGACGAGACAACCCAGTGTGTATGTGTGCGCGCACTACACACCCACAACGTGCTCACAACCCAAGCATACACACACAGTGACATTCAGGGTTCTAAAAATAATAAAAGAAAAATGTGCACATGAAGAAAACAATCTAAACAAGCAAGTATAGAATTCTCCTATCCTAGAAGATTGGCCTTGTGGTCGTCTTTGCCTGATGATGTCTCAGTGTAGAATTGGATGATGTAGAACGCTTCAGAACGGAGCCTTGCAAGAAGCAGCACCAAGTCCATGCCTTTATAATAAGGAACACCTTCTTAGAACTTTTGGAAGGCTTTTGGATGATGGAGACTCGTTCTTTAGGTTTCTACAAGTTCAGAGCATTTGTAGGCTCTTCTTGGGGCTTCGTGATCCTCTCTTGAACTCTAGGACACGAGATGATCTTTTGGAGGCATGTGGTTCTCTCCCAAAGTATGGGAACATGTAGTATTTATAACCCCAAAGGATTCCTCAAAGTTTGGAAAGAACTTGATCTCCGTAGGACTATGTTTGGGAAAGTCCGTATGTAGAGACGCCAGAATCAGTTGACCGAAATCTTCGAATCTTTCATCTGATTTCTGCCTTAGCTTCGACTGACACTTCGACTGGCAAATCAACTAGTCAATCGATCGTCCGATTCTGGAGAATCGGTCATCCGATTTTTTTACTGTCCTAGTGCCAATCTGTACTGGCTAGTTCGGTCATCTGAAATCCCCAAATCGGTCGTTTGATTTTCTACTTGGTCATCAATCGATTGGGCCTTGTTGATCTTCAATCGATTAACCTTGTTGTTCTTCAATCGATTGGAGCTTCACATAATTGGTCGATCGCTTCTTGAAAGTCACTCATCCGATCTCCCGATCTGTCGACATCTTCAGAGCATGTGCCAACACCTCTCGATAATTAGTTGACCGATTTATTAAAGTCGGTCGTCTGATTGTGTCAGTTCTGCAGCTCTTCTTCCAGTCTTATCTTTTCTTTTTGTCCAAATCTTGGGCTTTGTAATATCCACTCCAAGTGCGACTTGTGGACACTTTTACTGCACACTTAACACCCAAATTAGACCCTCAAATCACATATAAATAATTCAAACACTTGGTCAAGAACATGAATTATACTTAATGTTTTTGTGATTTTCTCAACATGAGTTAAACTTAGTGTTTTTTTTTGTGGTCGTCAAAATTTACAGAGTACAACAATCTCGCCCTTTTTTATGATGACAAAACACTTGTAGATTTTTCATACAAAACACAACATTGACATTCATATGTCAAATTCATTTTCCAATTTGATTGATGTATTTTTTATTATTTTTTATATGCATGCAAGCATTCAGGCATGTAATATGCAAGCATTCAGTCATGCAATATGCAAGCATTCTGTCATGCAATATGACTCCCCCTCTTAAGGATACTTCTAACTCTCCCCTTTTCCTTTGAACAAACTCTCCCCCAAACCAAAATAAAATCTACATATTCTCTCCCCCTTTTTGACAACATCAAAAAGTGGGTGGTATTAGGGATAAGAAATGCAATTGGCATAAATACAGAGTTTGTGAAGAGTTCACCAAGGGGATGATGATGGGAGTGCATGCTTTAAGAGATATCCATTTTATAGTCCATGTATTTAATAAACTTCTCAACACACATTCAGAAATTAAATTCCATTAGATGTGATGTGTGAGACATGATTAATCTTACCCATGCATGAAAGACCCTCGATTTTTGGTAGATATCACTCTGCCCCCCCCCCCCCCCCCCTGTTTGTTTTGAAACAAATGATATCATTTAGTTTTTTTGTTTCTTTCTTTTCTTTCACTTTTGAGGAAGGTATTGTCGTTTGATGCGAGGCTTCTCACTTGTTCAGTGGAAAGACCCGATTACTAAGCTCAATTCCTCTTTTCACTTTTCAATCTTGGACAAGTTGTTTTTCCTCACGAGTTACTATAAGTTAGGTGGATTTTAAGAATCACAAGAGTATTAGGAAATTTTCCATCGATCATTACGGTGATATCTATTAATCGTAGTCATGTGCATTAGAGTGTTGGTCTCAATTTCAGATGTATTTTGAGAAGCAAGTTGAATACAGAGCTATTTGGCTCCCCCTTAATGTATGCACACACCAAATGCAGAAATCTCCCCCTCAGTGGCTGAATTAATGCACACTAAGTCTTAAGCCAATGTAATAAATATCAAGGGAGTATTCGGCCATAGAAAGAGTGAAGGAAGTGTCTTTACATATACTTTACATATAAGCACACAAGGGATAGATATGCAAAAGACACTAAGTTCTAAGACTTTTTTGTGTTATTTATTATTATTATTTTTTTATACTTTTGTTTTTCAAATAGAAATAAAATAAAAAACACAACCTATAATCAAAATCTAAAAGAGTAAACAATACAACATACAAGAGTATTCATGTGTTACCTTGAAAGTCCAAAATAGAAGTACATGAAGTACATGATACCAATTGAAGTACATGATACTCACAAAACAATTTCGGAGCCCAGAGGTTCACATTGAAGTTATTTCATCTTTAGGTTTCCAAGGCACCTGTAACAACATATCTCAGGTGGATTTCTTTGGTACCCAAATGGTTTTGAGTCCAGCAGTGTTAGTCCTAGAAGTGAGCAAATTCTTCCTAAGCCACACCAAGTTCATTTTCTGCATGTTTTTATTTAAAGAACAAGTATAGTTCATATGACCATGTCTACTAAAGAAATAACATATAATGTTAGAATCACGTTGTGTAGGCGTGACAAGTGAACAACATGGGATGCAATTGTTAGATTGAGATGGAGCTTTAGATGTCCTAGAGGGGGGGGGGGTGAATAGGAGTTCTTGCTCTTAACAAATTTATCTAAAAATAGATATCACTAGATAGTATTGTTAGTACTTAATGTGGTGTGTGTGGAACAAGTGTAAACTTGGCGAAACAATCACACTAGTGCACAAAGAATTTATCCTGGTTCAGACCTCCTATCAATCTGAAGTCCTACATCTAGTCCCCAAGAGTTCCTTGGGATTTTCACTAAACTTCCAAGAACACTTGGCGGCCTTCTCTCAACCTGAGAGGTATTACTAGCCACTTGCTCTCAAGCAAGTATTCCCTTCACAGAGGGGTATTACAACCACCTACCACTATAGGTCTTCCCTTCGTAGAGGGGCACTACAAGGAACAAACCCCGTATTGGTTACAACACTGAAAGGAACACAATGTGTCTGCTTGGAGAATGAGCAAACACAGAAAATTAGAAAGAGATGCCAAATAAGAATTGACTACTCTAACTCTTTCTGATTCTAAGAAGGTGGACTAAGAGGATCTGGAATACAAAATGCCACCCAAGAACTTCAAAGCAAGAGATCAGGAAGTCGAAGTTTGAACAGATGGCTCTCTTCAGATCTTGTGAACTTCTCTCTTTTCTCTCAGAAGTATGTGGTCATGTATGCTCTTTCACTTGTGTTGTATGCTGATGTATATGTCTTACGGTATGTGTTTGCCTTTCAAACTTCAGCTTCATATATAGCCTTTAGAGTTCATCAGCTTCCCGTTTGAAAGATGTTTGAATTTGAACATTTGAGTCTTGAGACTTGAGACTGCTAAGATGTCCATCAACAGATCATCAGACAGTTTGAGACTGCTTGTCTTCTATCTTTTGAGTCTCAACGGCTTCCATGCTATGAAAGTAACTGCATGGTTCTATTTCAGATAGCTTTCCTAAATATCTACAAACACCATACTATGTCTTTTCCTTTTCTCGGGATTAGTCTTGTGAGATATATAATAATGTAGAAAATATGAGACAAGTAGTTTCTAACATGTATCTATCAGTTCCAAAGAAAGTATGTCCTTTGAACAGTTTATGGTTAGGTGAGCATTCAAAGAGGTATGGACACCTACTTGGCGCGCAGTACTACTACAAAAGAGTTTTTTTCTTAAAATCTGGAGACCTGACATTCTAAAGGACACTAACAGGTGTCTTTGTAAGACACGTAGTTATCTTGAAGGAATAAACTAAGAAACTGAACTTTAGAAATATTTATGACAGAGAATATTTTAAATAGAAAAAATATTAGAGAAGTATAATGCTCATTTGATAGGTTATTGTACAGATAATGAAAAGAATATTACACTGTGGATCAGTGTTCATCTAGTTCATTAAATGATATTATAAGGATTAAAAATAATCACAGAAATAATACATTAACAGATTTGCAAAAATAATAACAACCATTAAAAAAATCTAAGTATCATAGATAACATAAGTCGATACCTTACTTCGACTTTCAAGGATTCAGAGTACTACTCTAGTAGTTCAACAGCTGAAATCATACTTCGACTTTAGAAGAGTCGGAGTAAGATCAAAGTAGTAATCGATGTGAGATCGATTATGAACCTCGGAGAAGTTGGAGTAGGTACACACTTCGACTTTTCAGAAGTCGGAGTGGAATGATACAGTCGATGTGAGAACAGTTAGACTTTGACTTTAGAGAAGTCGGAGTCAGAATGGTACATATAATAGTTGATGTGGACTTAGAAAAAATAATCTTCGAATAAGAAGACTTTGACTGTAGATGCAACGACCCACTTCCACCAGGTATGGTTATACCAACCCACGTCGGATGAGAGCAAGCCGCTGCAGGGGAGAATACCCCAACAAGTAACAAATGAGCTGAGATATACACAAATAGAATTAAATAAATGCAACGGAATTTAAATGAATCTTATTCCATCAACTTTTAAATCCACACACCACGGTCTGTATAGTTCAACAAGAGATAACATAAGAGCAAAATGTTCCAATTACATAGCCGACTCCAAGTACATTTGAACAAAATCCAAATTTCAATTGTAGCATTACATACTTGTGAAATATAAATTACAATTCTTCAATCCTTTAGTCCAACTCCACTTCAATTCTTGCTAGCTCCTCCGCTGCTAATTTCCTGAAATGTTTAGCAAGAGTGAGTCTACGCAATAGACTCAGCAAGTAACTTAAGATTCAATACATACATGCTTTTTATCAATTATCACAATAAGATTTCAGCAGTTAAATCATACATGATCATGCTATAACCTAAACAAATTCCATTAAACAATTATCTAAACAAATGTACAACTAAAATCTAAACAAGGTCACTAACATCATGGTGTCATTAACATGAGTAAAATACACACTCACACGTTTTCATGCTTTATCCAAATCATTGTAAAGTTGCACAACTAAACCATAGAAACATATACGAGATAGGTAGCACTCCTAGCATGATTTCTAACTCACTTCGCATGCAATCATAACAATTTACTTCACATTTAGCTTGCTGATTTTATACAAATTTTATCACATTCATATTACCTTTGCATAGGGATCACTTTCAACTATACAACATAATACTAAACACATGTGCATCCAATCACTCAAATTCCACGAATATGAAAGCATATACTTACATTTTGGCACTAATGGTAACATCACTTTTAGCAATTTACAATTTATACCTAAACACATACACACACACACATTGGTACACATCAATAACAATTTATCAATTAACACTATTGTCATTTACACTTATACTATTTTCTCATTACACACAACCATATGATGAACCTTGGCTTTCACATACACTCACTTTGTTCCATCACACAATACTTATACACATTTCCCATTAATTCCTCTTTCACATTCACACACTTCTTATCATTTCACTTTTGCACATAACATGTGCCACATTTACACATATCTTACACGTACCTTGTGCTATGAACACATATCACTTTTCACATTACACTTATACTTAATTTCACTTAATGCCAAGACACAGCCCAAACCACCACATAGACGATCACATAACACATACACATTCACATTCACTTACTTAATCACCGGCATAGTGATAAGTCTTAGTTCTTGCAGAAACTGGGGAAAGCCCTTTCCACCATTACCAGTGGAACTTGTCCACCTCTAGGATTTTACAAGACCCTTTGCCAGGGTGTACACTTTATCAAGACCCTTCTCTAGGGTATCACATAACACATTGAGCTTTCCTGTAGGGGCATTACTACAGTACAGCTCCAAGCATCTAGGGTGGCAATGTCTTATGGGCATACTTGTTTATTTGGTCACATTAACCATTTCGCACACCTATACCACTGGTTCTCTCACATTCCATGCACACACACTCATACATAATTCATACACACATAAGTCCTCATTTACTGATTTTAACCTCACTGTTGCAACTGCCAAATAACCAAATACAGATATAATCATACTGAAATTTACTGAATCACATCAAGTCACAATTAACATGCTCACATAGTCATTTTTCACATTAAAAATCCATAACAATACTTACTGTCATCAAAATAACATGAATTTTAACCACAGACAATTTTAAGGTTTATAATCGCACATACAATTTTTCAGATTTTTCTGAATTATATTACATTTACAGAAATTTAAAACATTCAGTTTCATACTATTCATAATTCACTTTAACATGGAACATAACACGAACATCAGATTTAACCATTCACAACCCTGATTCTAACATAGTCATCATCACAGAAATTTTCCCTTGATTTATTACACAGCACACACTTTAATGTAAATTTTACAATTTCTATGCATGTCTTTCATTTCTAAAACAGAAATTCCAGTAAATCCCACGGTCATGGAAAATTTCTCAAAATTCCAGGGCATGGACTGATACATATGCACATGGTATAGAAAAATCTAGGGCATTTAATTCCTCAGGAATTAGGTAGACAGTAGATGAACATGCATAATCCATCTTTTCCCAACATATATTTCAATAATCTAAAAATTCATGCCATCCACAGAAAAATGCAGAAATTTCCACACACATCACATTATCTATTTTACATAGCATATACAATTTACACTATATCCTCATTGCGAAAACATATCGAAAATAATCATCTACCAGGAAGAACAGCTCACTGTTCTATCCTGAAGAACTTGGCGGCAGCCTCTGGCCGTTCAAGGGTTTGGACGGCACGATCGCTGGACGCCGATGGGAGATCTTGGCGTCAAGGGTATTGACGCCAAGTTCCTGTCTGTGCAACAGCACAGACCGAACTCCAAATACCAAGTGAAAAGGAGGGTCCAGGACACGATTTAAAATCCACAAAAATTGCTGGGACCTAGGACACATGTATGGGATTGAGATCTATGGGTTACTTGCCTCTCAAATAAATCCACAAGATCGGATTAAGCTGATGAAGCCCTCCTTAGGCAGCGCCAAGAAGTCTCCAGAAATCCTTTGCTCCGGGTTCTAGGGGGTTGCAAGCTGCAGTCCAACGCCAGGGAAGCTTCTCCTACGTATGGCCTTCCTCCTTGTCGTAGAAGATCACCAGAAAACGCCTCCAGTCGCCGGATCTAAGCCCTCCAAGGCCAGTCCTTCCTCTCTCTCTCAGTTAGGGTTTCCTTTCTAGTAAAGAGCCAAGAGAGCTCTCTAGGTTGCAAAAGGGATGTGTTTTACAGATTAGGGGACAAGAGGGGCTCGTGCAGGGGCTGAAGGGACAGTAAGAGCCGTTGGGAAGACATCTCCCCAATCAGAAGCCTGGCCCAATGAGTGCTCTCTGCGCTCTGTTGCGCACAGAAAATTAGGGATATTAACGTCCACATCCATGGACGGCTACATTAGGGTTGGCGTCAGTCGATATGGACGCTGACATATCATGGGCGTCCATCCATGTTGACGCCAAGACACTCTTCTGCCAGAACTTAAAATCATGCACAACCATGCTTAATCCACACATATATGCACATGAAACATATGTAGTATAGTGTATACACCACTACACCATGTAAACATCCAATATTTACTACTAATCCTACACATACATACATAGGTACATCAAGATAATAACACGTACATGAATATCTTCATACGCATACAATTATATATATATATATATATACATATATATACACAACATGACTCAACACACAAAGAACTGTGTTTACACTATGTATATACATACAATGTATAAGGTATAATATGTATATTACTACACCGTGCAATGAACAACGTTTACAACTAAATATACTCATGCATACCAAAGTATACCAAGGTGTTACATATGTAAAATTAGGTGCACAATTATCACAAACATAAGATAACATACATGCATACATACACATATGCACTTCATATATTTGTACACAATATCCATGAAAGGGGTAATATAAGGTACACTTCAATATTTAGATGGTACTTGCATAATATTTGAATAGATACCTTATGCACAAAATTGGCCAATTATTATATTCACATATAATAATATACATCCTCGCATATACCCATGCAAAATTTATATTTATAATGTGCACCATTTTCATGCACGCCATTTATGCAAGAACAAGTAAACATCATATACATAAAATAGAAGCGGGAAAAAGAAATTCGGGGCCTTACACCCTCTCCCCCTTAAAGAGATCTTCGTCCTCAAAGATCGGATCACGTACCCTTGATGACATCTCGTTGCCGCTTCTAGTCCACTTAGACCGGTGCCTCAATTCCTACCGGTGGCTTCCTCACTACTTGAACATCTCGGGGAACAAACCTCTTCTTCTGATTCAGACAGTCTTTAATCTGATGGTTCTTGCTACCACACTTGAGACATCTTCCTAACCTCGTCCAACATACGTCTCCGCCGTGGCGCTTGCCACAATGCACACATACGGGCTTCTCGTTGCCGGCCGAAACTACTGGCTGAAAGGTTGATTCTATTGGTATCATAGTTGGTTGCTGTCTTTTCATGAGCTTCTTCATCTTCCTTCTTTGCCGCTGAAATGGTTCTGGCAACATTTCTAGTCCTGCTTTCTTCTCTGCCAAGTACAACTTCATTTCACTCTCTTGTTTGCACGCCGCACTAAGAGCTACATCCATAGTTCTAAGGTCAAACGCCGCCAGTCTGGCCCTCATTGACGGTCTAAGCCCCATTACAAACTTCCTTACCTTGCGCCTCTCATCATCAACTATGTGTGGTGCATATCTAGACAACTCTGCAAATCTAGCCTCATACTCCAAAACTGTCATCGATCCCTGAGTCAATGCTAAGAATTCCTGCTCCATTTTGTCCTGTATATGCTCAGGAACATACTTGGCCTGAAACATCCTTACGAAATCTTCCCAAGTAACCTCTAGCTCCATTCCCTCAAACCACGTGCGAAGAATGGAAGACCACCACACATCCGCTCGCTCCTGAAGCATGTATGACGCCAGACTGATCTTGTCATCCTCTGCACACCTGATAGCTCGGAATATCTTTTTGATTTCCTTGAGCCAACTTTCTGCAACTAACGGCTCACTCTCCCCCTTAAAAGAGGGTGGAGCCATCCTCTTGAACCTCTCCATGACTGACACACCTCCTAAACCACGGTCCTGCTGAGCTGGTGCTGGAACCTGAGCCTGAAACTGAGTTTGAAAAGCCGCTTGTGTTTGCGCTTGAGTTTGTATTGCTTGTACAATCCCTTGCATGACTGTACCATAATCAGCCAACGGTGGCGGGGGTGGCGCAGGCGATCCGTGAGGTGCTGGTACTTCATGTTGCTCTCCGTCAGTCCTACTTAATTCCTCATCCTGAATGGGCAGGCTTGAACGTCGAGTCCTTCCAGCCATTGCTACAAAATAAACACTAGGTTAAACTCCATTTATCCTCATACTTAACATGTTATCATGTAATTATCTTACTACTTTTCTAGTACTATCTTAATTACTCCTGGGATCTGGCTATCCACTACAAAGACTTAGAGATGTGATTTAGTTGATGGCTATTTATGTATAAGCTCGACCCAAAGGGCTCTGATACCATCTCTGCAACGACCCACTTCCACCCGGTATGGTTATACCAACCCACGTCGGATGAGAGCAAGCCGCTGCAGGGGAGAATACCCCAACAAGTAACAAATGAGCTGAGATATACACAAATAGAATTAAATAAATGCAACGGAATTTAAATGAATCTTATTCCATCAACTTTTAAATCCACATACCACGGTCTGTATAGTTCAACAAGAGATAACATAAGAGCAAAATGTTCCAATTACATAGCCGACTCCAAGTACATTTGAACAAAATCCAAATTTCAATTGTAGCATTACATACTTGTGAAATATAAATTACAATTCTTCAATCCTTTAGTCCAACTCCACTTCAATTCTTGCTAGCTCCTCCGCTGCTAATTTCCTGAAATGTTTAGCAAGAGTGAGTCTACGCAATAGACTCAGCAAGTAACTTAAGATTCAATACATACATGCTTTTTATCAATTATCACAATAAGATTTCAGCAGTTAAATCATACATGATCATGCTATAACCTAAACAAATTCCATTAAACAATTATCTAAACAAATGTACAACTAAAATCTAAACAAGGTCACTAACATCATGGTGTCATTAACATGAGTAAAATACACACTCACACGTTTTCATGCTTTATCCAAATCATTGTAAAGTTGCACAACTAAACCATAGAAACATATACGAGATAGGTAGCACTCCTAGCATGATTTCTAACTCACTTCGTATGCAATCATAACAATTTACTTCACATTTAGCTTGCTGATTTTATACAAATTTTATCACATTCATATTACTTTTGCATAGGGATCACTTTCAACTATACAACATAATACTAAACACATGTGCATCCAATCACTCAAATTCCACGAATATGAAAGCATATACTTACATTTTGGCACTAATGGTAACATCACTTTTAGCAATTTACAATTTATACATAAACACATACACACACACATTGGTACACATCAATAACAATTTATCAATTAACACTATTGTCATTTACACTTATACTATTTTCTCATTACACACAACCATATGATGAACCTTGGCTTTCACATACACTCACTTTGTTCCATCACACAATACTTATACACATTTCCCATTAATTCCTCTTTCACATTCACACACTTCTTATCATTTCACTTTTGCACATAACATGTGCCACATTTACACATATCTTGCACGTACCTTGTGCTATGAACACATATCACTTTTCACATCACACTTATACTTAATTTCACTTAATGCCAAGACACAGCCCAAACCACCACATAGACGATCACATGACACATACACATTCACATTCACTTACTTAATCACCGGCATAGTGATAAGTCTTAGTTCCTGCAGAAACCGGGGAAAGCCCTTCCCACCATTACCAGTGGAACTTGTCCACCTCCAAGATTTTACAAGACCCTTTGCCAGGGTGTACACTTTATCAAGACCCTTCTCTAGGGTATCACATAACACATTGAGCTTTCCCGTAGGGACATTACTACAGTACAGCTCCAAGCATCTAGGGTGGCAGTGTCTTATGGGCATACTTGTTTATCTTGTCACATTAACCATTTCGCACACCTATACCACTGGTTCTCTCACATTCCATGCACACACACTCATACATAATTCATACACACATAAGTCCTCATTTACTGATTTTAACCTCACTGTTGCAACTGCCAAATAACCATAATACAGATATAATCATACTGAAATTTACTGAATCACATCAAATCACAATTAACATGCTCACATAGTCATTTTTCACATTAAAAATCCATAACAATACTTACTGTCATCAAAATAAGATGAGATTTTAACCACAGAAAATTTTAAGGTTTATAATCGCACATACAATTTTTCAGATTTTTCTGAATTATATTACATTTACAGAAATTTAAAACATTCAGTTTTATGCTATTCATAATTCACTTTCACATGGAACATAACACGAACATCAGATTTAACCATTCACAACCCTGATTCTAACATAGTCATCATCACAGAAAATTTCCCTTGATTTTATTACACAGCACACAATTTAATGTAAATTTTACAATTTCTATGCATGTCTTTCATTTCTAAAACAGAAATTCCAGTAAATCCCACGGTCATGGAAAATTTCTCAAAATTCCAGGGCATGGACTGATACATATGCACATGGTATAGAAAAATCTAGGGCATTTAATTCCTCAGGAATAAAGTAGAAAGTAGATGAACATGCATAATCCATCTTTTCCCAACATATATTTCAATAATCTAAAAATTCATGCCATCCACAGAAAAATGCATAAATTTCCACACACATCACATTATCTATTTTACATAGCATAAAAAATTTACACTATATCCTCATTGCGAAAACATATCGAAAATAATCATCTACCAGGAAGAACAGCTCACTGTTCTATCCTGAAGAACTTGGCGGCAGCCTCTGGCCGTTCAAGGGTTTGGACGGCACGATCGCTGGACGCCGATGGGAGATCTTGGCGTCAAGGGTATTGACGCCAAGTTCCTGTCTGTGCAACAGCACATACCGAACTCCAAATACCAAGTGAAAGGAGGGTCCAGGACACGATTTAAAATCCACAAAAATTGCTGGGACCTAGGACACAAGTATGGGATTGAGATCTATGGGTTACTTGCCTCTCAAATAAATCCACAAGATCGGATTAAGCTGATGAAGCCCTCCTTGGGCAGCGCCAAGAAGTCTCCAGAAATCCTTTGCTCCGGGTTCTAGGGGGTTGCAAGCTGCAGTCCAACGCCAGGGAAGCCTTCTCCTACGTATGGCCTTCCTCCTTGTCGTAGAAGATCACCAGAAAACGCCTCCAGTCGCCGGATCTAAGCCCTCCAAGGCCAGTCCTTCCTCTCTCTCTCAGTTAGGGTTTCCTTTCTAGTAAAGAGCCAAGAGAGCTCTCTAGGTTGCAAAAGGGATGTGTTTTACAGATTAGGGGACAAGAGGGGCTCGTGCAGGGGCTGAAGGGACCGGTAAGAGCCGTTGGGAAGACATCTCCCCAATCAGAAGCCTGGCCCAATGAGTGCTCTCTGCGCTCTGTTGCGCACAGAAAATTAGGGATATTAACGTCCACATCCATGGACGGCTACATTAGGGTTGGCGTCAGTCGATATGGACGTTGACATATCATGGGCGTCCATCCATGTTGACGCCAAGACACTCTTCTGCCAGAACTTAAAATCATACAGAACCAAGCTTAATCCACACATATATGCACATGAAACCTATGTAGTATAGTGTATACACCACTACACCATGTAAACATCCAATATTTACTACTAATCCTACACATACATACATAGGTACATCAAGATAATAACACGTACATGAATATCTTCATACGCATACAATGTATATATATATATATATATATATATATATATATATATATATACACAACATGACTCAACACACAAAGAACTGTGTTTACACTACGTATAGACATACAATGTATAAGGTATAATATGTATATTACTACACCGTGCAATGAACAACGTTTACAACTAAATATACTCATGCATACCTAAGTATACCAAGGTGTTACATATGTAAAATTAGGTGCACAATTATCACTAGCATAAGATAACATACATGCGTACATACACATATGCACTTCATATATTCGTACACAATATCCATGAAAGGGGTAATATAAGGTACACTTCAATAATTAGATGGTACTTGCATAATATTTGAATAGATACCTTATACACAAAATTGGCCAATTATTATATTCACATATAATAATATACATCCTCGCATATACCCATGCAAAATTTATATTTATAATGTGCACCATTTTCATGCACGCCATTTATGCAAGAACAAGTAAACATCATATACATAAAATAGAAGCGGGAAAAAGAAATTCGGGGCCTTACATTAGAGAAGTCGGAATAGGTACCACACTTCGACTTTTCAGAAGTCAGAGTAGGTATCATACTTCGACTTTTCAAGAGTTGGAGTCAGTATGATATGAGTATACATTGTGGACTTAGAAATTTTTCGCTTGTGTGAAGGTAGATGGTATGTGTCGACACTTATGCTCTATGTGTCGACAATAACTTTATGATGCAGAGAGTATGTGTTGACGCTAGTGCTTTGTGTGTTGACACCAGTTGTCTGATACAGAGAGTGTGTGTCGACACTAGTGCTTTGTGTGTCGACACCTAGCTATAAGTTAAAGATGATACAGTATAATACATTCATGCCTTTACACATCAATTTCAATACTAAGTATAGAGTGTTATAATTACATGAATTTTTTTAATTAAAAAATGAGTTTGTCATAAGCAAAAATATTAAGCAAACATTTGTAGAAAAATAATTGCAGAACAATTCTCCCCCTTTTGTTAATGACAAAATTAATTTTTTATGTAAACAAATTTACTCAAGCATTTTCTAAAACAATTCTTAATATTGCTCCCCTTATATCTTTTTGTTGTTATTCAGAATATATATATTCTCCCGCTTTGTGGCATTAATAGTAAAATAGAGGGAAAGATAAAGAAATGCACAATGATTAGAAGGAAACAAGTGTATTTAATAACTGAAAAATAATGTACAACTGATCAGGAATTTTTGGGGAGATAGAGAGAAGGTTGGATTAGATCAAAAAAAGGTTGGAGAAGGTCCCATAACTTCTTCTCATTCTCAGGGAATACATGAGTAAAGATAGAACTATATATATTATAGGAATGTCCTACTGAGGGAATTTTCCTATAGGACTTACGGGGCTTGCGATGATACCAAGTAAGCTTCCTATGAAATGCATCATTGCTTATATTCTGTCTTAAAGGAGTGAACTTTCTATTAGTAGACTTGTGCAAAAATTCATAAATGGTTATGCTCCACTGAAGTCCTTGAGACTGAGCTGCTGCCTTGGTATGGTAGTAAATTTTGTATGTATCTTTCCATTTCAGTGAGACAAGCTTCCAAATGGCATCATAATTCTTATTCAGATATGAAGAGAGAGATATTTTCTTCTTTCTGCACTCTTGAGCCTGTTCAGGATAACATATGGCCCATTGTTCTTCTGTCAATCGTTCAGACTCTGCAAAGCTGTGCTGGAAATATGTGAGATAGTATGAATTCTTTGTAGCATTCATTAGGACAAACCTATTAAAGGATAGCTTTATGTTGTACTTGATTTTGAACCTGACTGCTAGCCTGATGTGTCTATTGAACACTACTTGAGCAAAAGCTTTTCTTGAGGAGACTGCACCTATCAGGCTGGGAAACAAACCAGAGGGTAATCCAACTATCATGGATGGAGTGATAGCTTTTTGCCCTCTAAGTAGCATGGCCCATTGGCCTCTATGAAATTCAACTAGGTTTAATCTAAATCTTTTTTCATTGAACTTCTTCATTTTGGTGAAACTGATTTGCTGCTCCTTTATTAAATTCCCAAAAAGATAAAAAAATCTACGATCTAGATGGAGGGAAACATTCAATATGTCGCTTCTGGTTCTAGCTTCTCTATACTTGGCTACTTCTCCAGGGTAAGCTGACAGAAATTCCTCAGGAGAAAGACTATGACTCTTCTGAGTGATAAGATTTAAGGCATCTAGAGGAACTTCCTGAGTTTTAATTAGAAGGGTAGCCAATCTTCAAATTTGTAATTGGACAACCCATGGACTTCTAGAAAGACTTTGATTAATCTTTGATCTTTAATACAGTTAATCACTTAAAGCATGCATGTTTCACGAGATATTAAGTCCTACTAAGCATTATCGCTCACCTTGTGTTAATTGTGATATGTCTTCAGGTGATTATAATGATGATGAGGACTACACTCATGAGGGTGGGGATGAGCAAGACCAAGAGTGACCCGGATGTCGTCCCGTTCAATTTAGAATTTAGTATAGTTAGTTGTGTTATTTAGATGTGAAGAAGTTCTTGGGGCCCATAGTTATGGCTCTAAACTAGTGAATGTAATAGACATGGTGGATGGAACAAGGAAATACAGTTGGTTTCGTATTATTTAAACTTTGTAGTGGTTTGATGTTTATTTCACTCTATACTCGCTCTATATTAACTGTCTCACGTCCTGATATTTTGCATCGGAGCGTGACATAAATTTTCTAAGAGTTATGAGAATAGGTTATGTAACCGATAAGTGGCAGTTTGTGGTCACCCAGTAGAAAGGTTGGTTAGAGATTGCGGTGATAAGGCATGGTTAGTGATGGTTAGAAGCTGTGCACAGTATATGGTAATGGAAGGTGAAGTGTGTGTCTGGTTAATTGAAGTCAAGAATGACAAGAGTAAGATAAAGTTGTTCAAGTAAAGCTAGATAAGATAAAATATGATGGCCAGTGTTATGATCTCCATGATGTGAAGCTAAGGTTTTCTAGCAGAAAGAATTAGGCAGGAAAAAGTAAGTCAATTGGGGGAAACAAATGAGAAATGTTAGGCTAAGCGAAGTAAAGAGATAGATTGCGAGAGAATAAGAGCTTTAGTTGAGTAAGTAAAGGATTTGATTGGAATGAGTATTTATTAGTAGAAATATTGATATTAGCGAGTATCTTGCAGTGATAGTCTTTGTAGTAATTGAAGATGGAGTTGTTGTGGCAGAGTAAGTTGAAAGAGAGAGGTAGAGGTTATTAGTGTGCAAATAGGGATTCCAGACTTTTTATAAAGTATTTAATTTTAGTAAAGATTGAGTATCAGTTGGATTGTTCAAAATATGAAGCAGTTGAGGAAAAAGGAAGGGAGGATTAGTATGCTTAAGAATTGAGTATTTGAATTGCGGAATGGTTAGTGTTTTAGTAGAAGGTATTTGTATGTTAAAGGAAAGTTATAATTATGAATTAGATAGCTTGATTGGCGCAGTGGAATTAGTCAGATAAGAGGTAGTCAAAGGAATCATTTCACAGAGATGGTATTTTGTTCAACACAGTTAACATTAGACTTAAAGTTTGAGCATTATTGATTAGAAGAAAGGATGAATGTGGAAGATTATATGATGATTATAGATAGGTAAATAAGGCAGCACTTAATAAAAATGTACGTTGTGTAGAGCAAATAATTCATTTGAGCAAAGGTTTTCCATAAGAATATTTTTAGAGTTTGATGTAAGAGTAGGAATGGATCAGTTGAGAAATAATAAGCAGATTAGGTATGAAAAAAGATATTATGGATATTTTAAGTCCAACATTATTTCTTCAATTGTATAATAGCCAGAAAGGTAATGATTTTAATTAGAAAGTGGCAGTGCAGTAATGGAACAAAAAGAGCAGAATGTGATAGTGGCAGTATGGTAGTGTGTGGCACAGATTGAATTAAAGAAGAGTAAAGATATTAGAGGAAACGGTTTGTGAATTAAGATATTTTCTTCCAGCAACAATTAGCTGAATGCGTATGTCAGCTTATAACAGCCAAAGTAAGAATAGTGTTGAAATAGAAAGGATGAAGGCAGTAATAGAGAGTAGAAATTCATTGAGCCTAACAGGATATTACAGAAGAAAACAGATTTAATAAAGTGAAGCAGTGGAAGTATGATGGTCTCATAATCCACGGGTTCTAGGATCTCTTAGGATTGCGATATTAGGGATTTGATTTGTTGAAGAAGAGTTTAAGGTCATTGTAGGATTGATTGAAAAAGGCAGTGATTTTCAGGAAGATTCAAGTTTAAAGCAGCACAAGTAAATAGAAAGTTTGAGAAAAAATATGGTTTCAAGATAGCATATCAGTTATTGTGGATACGTAAAGTAAAGGAATAGTTTAAGTTAGACAATAATTGCAGAATAAGAGTTGTATAGAGTGGTAACAGGTATTTCAATTAAATCAGTTAGAAAATGAAAGTTAAACACAGTGGCGAAGTAGAGCAATGAAGAGCAAGGTAGTGAGTACAGGCATGAAGCAATGGCAACAGAGAAATAATACGAGACTATAGAGAAAGTATACGAGCAAGTGTGAATATAAAGAGTAAATTGGTATATAGATGCAAAGAATTCAAATGTTATGTTTGATTGGCTTTGAAGAAATTATTGGTTTGAGATATGTGTAGAATCAAGACATAATTCCAGTTGGCAGTGATTAGCAACAGAAGTAAGTAGAACATGAAGAGGCAATTGTTGACCAGGCTGCAAGTCCAGAGGGGGGTGAATGGATTGCTAAAAATTTCTTTTAAGAATATTTCTGTAAATAAAAATGCTTTGACAGAAGACACTAAATTTGATGGTTAGAGTTAGTATGTAACGAAGACAGAACAAGATCAATCACAAGAACAACAGAAATTTTATCTTGGTTCAGATCTCCTATCACAAGGAGTCCTACGTTCAGTCCCCAAGCAAAGACTTGGGTTTTCACTAACCAAGGGTATAGTCCCCCTTAAGACACTTACACATCCAGCCGCAGTTGACTTTCTCTTCACTACACGAAGATGCACTATACCACCTAATACAACAGGTCTTCCTTCTTACCAAAGGGAAACAAACGCCCACTCCACAGCAGGTTCTCTCTTCACAAATGAAGAGGAACACTCAAGAAGAGTAAAGAAGATGATGGCCCCTAGACCAAGTTTATAGAAAATGCTTGATCTGAGGCAGAATCTAAGAGACAAAGAATTACACAGGAGAATGCTCTCTCAGATCTAAAACCAAGCTCTCAAAAACTAGAAGACAATTGCTTTCTCGAGAGCTAAGTGCAGGAGGCTATTTTTGAATGAAGGAACGAGCTCTTCTTTCTTTTTCCTCAGGTGTCAAGGATGATCTTCATGGAGCCAATAATCTTCTATTTATCTTTTCTTCAGGAAGTATCCGTTGAAGTATATGTTGTCTCTTATCTTCAGATACGTTAGCTGTGTCTGGTCCAACGTAGGAATCAGGAAACACCTACAGTCATTAAATGCTGGGATAGACACAAACAGACAAAAAGATTATCTGGTTATCTTCTTTGTTCTGTCAACGTGACATGTCCAACGTTGTAGCGTGTGTGACTACTGGAAACCTACACAAAATAAATGCTAAAGCATAGACATTTTAAATGTGTCTAAACTATCAGTCAACGTTAGTAGCCATGCTTTAGGAAGATATACCAAAGAGGAAGTTCCATCCTATCATCCTTTAAAGTTCTACTTTATGTGACATGAATATGGTAACCTGAAGATATGTTGTGTAGAGATATTATATCAACATAATAAATGTTTGAGTGCACAGGATACAACATGGTTCGTGGGAAAGTTTGAAATACACAGAGATTTGAAAATATATTTGAATATCATGAAGGATAAAACTTATTCAAGACATAATAGTATTCATTAACTGTCTAAAACATAGTTTATAAGAGGAAAGTCGATGTTTAGAGACAGTCTATGTAAACTGACAGTCGATGTCCAATCACAACTGATGTTCAAGAGAAATCGTTGTGAGTGGAGTCGATGTTGGAATGAAATCGATGTTGAGATATAACCGTAATCTATGTGGAAACATAATCCATGTT
The DNA here is from genome assembly GCA_014218235.1 of Colocasia esculenta. Classification (NCBI taxonomy): domain Eukaryota; kingdom Viridiplantae; phylum Streptophyta; class Magnoliopsida; order Alismatales; family Araceae; genus Colocasia; species Colocasia esculenta. The sequence goes on along the minus strand of CM024755.1, from coordinate 119,263,625 downwards.
GAAATGAGGTCGATGTGAACATAATCCATGTATTGATATTGAGGCATAATCGATGTTGTGGATGAAGTCGTTGTTGAACTGAAATCAATGTTTAACTGAAGTCGATATTCAAGTGAAATTGTTGTCAAACCGAAGTCGATGTTCAACTGAAATCATTGTTCCAGATGAAATCGATGTTGAGCTGAAATCGATGTTCAAGTAAAGTCGATGTTCTAAATGAAATCAATGTTGAATTGTAATCGATGTTCAAGTAAAGTTGATGTTTTAAGTGAAATCGATGTTGAACCGAAATCGATGTTCAAGTAAAGTCGATGTTCTAAATGAAATCGATGTTGAACCAAAATCGATGTTCAAGTGAAATCGATGTAGAACCGAAATCGATGTTTAATTGAAGTTGATGTTCTAACTGAAATCGATGTTTGAATGAAGTCGTTATTTAAGTGAAATCGATGTTCTTTCTGAAATCGATGTTTTAATAAAGTAGTCGTTGTTTAAGTAAAATCGATGTAGTGACAAAACAGTAATTGTTGTGAATTTTTTTAATAGAAATACTTAGACAAATCATATGCAATTGACTTCAAATAAAAATGAGTTTGGATAACTTACTGAGTTTGTTTTATTTGATACCTGTTGACAAGCTTCAGAAAATAATGTTAGTCAATAATTACCAGGGTTTTGTTAATCACCAAAAATACATATAATATATAAAAATTTATATGGAGATGGACTGATCATCAGCAATGGTTTAGGAAGTGATTCAATATGATAGAATTGTAACGACCCGACCTCCCGGACCACTGCCAGGGACCCCCGAAGGTCGCGCCGCCACCCACGGATCTGAAGACTCGGAAGGGTTAGAATTTAGTCCAGTGAGATAAGCAATGAATTCAAATAACTATAACAAGAAAGACTATACATTATTAAAGAAATTAAGTACAACATGTCCCAAATAAAAGTACAGGTACAGAAAGGAGGTGCAGTCCTTAAGGGGCATACCCCGAGGACTTGCAAAAAGGCCACTCACAACTCACGCTACAAGAGCACTCACGCTCACAACTCACACTGCTGGCAACGCACGACACAAAAAACCACCTCCACGACCATCTGGCAATGAACTCTTGCGACAACGAGTCCATACCTGAAGAGAGTAGGAGGGTGAGCCTCGCGAACAAGGCTCAGTAGGGATTACCAGTCCCTTACCAGCCAGAGCAGCAGGAACTCCAACAAAGCGGAAGTAAACTACTCTATAAAGCAATAAAGAGGGAAACGCCTACCACATAGTACTACAAAGCAGCAGAAACTGAGAAACGTCTCGATCACAACTCGGGTGTAATGCCCCTCTTAGACGCAGTACAGTCCACCAACTCACATTGGATCTAACAGAGGTATTACAGTGGAATAAATCCAACATTTAACGGTACAGATTGAGATATACACAAATGATAATTCAATTCCAATAATAAGCAACAGAATATGGAACTAAATGATGGAAATCAACATTATACTCAATTATAAAGTCTAGTGCTTAAAACAGAAATGACAATAGCTACAAATTTATTACAATTCATACTCCAAATGCATAAAGGAAAATACATATAGTCCTCACATACAAGAGTCACTCTAAAATCTCTCAACCAATCTAAGTCTCCACATCCTCTCGCTTTGAGTTAGAGTGTACTAACTCCTGAGTATCCTCTAGTTCTCCTAAAATTGTTAAGCAAGTATGAGTCTACAAGACTCAGCAAATCACATGAAAGACAGTTTACGATATTATAAATATAATAGGTTTAAAACATGGTAACATATTATCATTCATTTCATTGATATCATATACTCTTCCTACTAACATGGTTCTAGATCAATTGGCAATCATTCATTCATTGCATTCTAATTATTATGAAAATAAACCATGTCATGCAATGCATAAAATTCACATCTTATTTACTAACAATTGAAGTAACATGTTCTTACATATAACATGCTATCATTTTTATCATGGTTTCTACTTATTGTTTTGTAATCATGTAAACTATTTCAACGAAAACCTTATGCTACATTATGCAATATGCAACAGTTGTCATGTAACAATTCTTTCATACATCAATTTGCATGTAATTCGTGTAACATTTAACACATAGACATGTAGCATGAAATCATGTAAACAATGTTCATGTAGGCATGTAGCATGTAAGTCATGTAGACATATAGACATTTTCAATTAATTGCCAAGACATAGCCCGCACTATAATAGAGATCAGTAGTCATTTAACATTCACTTATCACCTAGGCAATGCAGTGATGAAGTCATGGTATTTGCGCAAAACCGGGGAAAGTCCTTCCCACCTTAACCAATAGAACATGTCTACTTCTAGGATTTCAATCCATTGCCCACGGATTCAATAGATCATTTACATGTAGGTGAACCATTACCATAGGGCATCTACGGTGTAGTTCCTTGTAGGAATCTCTAATATAGCAATGTCTTATTGGCATTCATTTCAATGCATGTTCTATTATATATATATATATATATATATATAGTATTCTTTCATTACATGCAATTCTAACATATGAAAATGAAACGATCTATAATATGTTTATTTTCAGTTCTGCAATTACATTTTCTATTTATCAGCCCCTTAACATGGCACTAAATGTAACACGTTCTTTCATGCACATATTCTCATATTTATTCAATTCTACATGATATCTACTATTCAGAATTTTATTATAGTAGGTACACATGTCCAAAAATTCCAAAATTTTGACAGAAGTTCAGAATCAGGATATACTATGCACATGCAAAATTTTACATTTTTCAAAACTCCGTAACTATTTTTCATAATTGAGTTTCACTAATTTAACCTAACTATCATGATACATTCGGGTAGAAAACTATATGATTCTGTACAGGAACTAGTATATCATCATATTGCAGTCTCAACTATAACTTTCTAACATGAATCATGTTGATAATCAGTTTACTTTTCTTTTTATTAATCTCATTAACATAACACAATATTTATTCATATGTTCATGCAGTCTAAACATGATTACAACAACCTGTCCATAATATAACAGTAATAAAACTCACAATTCATAACCTGGCCGAAACCCCATATCATCATGGATTATAGATAGGCAATTAAAATTAGTTTTCAGGCTAAACATGGTACTGATAAACATAACGACGGGGTATATGGCGTTTACTATAGTTGATGTCCACACACACTGTCGTTAAGCCTCGCTAGATGGCGGCACATAGAGCCGTTAACTTATACTGACGGCGGCACATAGCGCCATTTACAAATAGTAATGGTCGGAAAACGAATGCTGTTCACATGAAGTAGACGGCCGTCGTTGCCGCTGTTAATAAGAAATAGACGTCAAGCGATCTGGACATCTAGTTTTTATGCATAGAAAACACAGAAAACCCTACATGAAATAACGCGATTTCTACCCCTTCCCGTAGGTTATTTTCATGCTTTAAAAATATGGAAAAATGGTAATTACATAGTGTATGATATCCTAAACTGAACCCCCATGTAACTTGCCTCTTTCCCTCCTACAAGAGTGATGAATCTAAGCTAGAAGATGCCCGCCTCGCCTGTGAGGCAGTCCCTTTCCTTCAACTTCAACCGCTCCAATCCGCCTCCAATCGTGGCTCCTCCGCTTGGATGAGCTCCTGATCACGAAGTTGGATGTACCACCTTGGTCTAGAAGCCTCAAGAACGCACGAACTAGCACTGCAACCCCTTTCCTTGGCCCTCTTTCTCTCTTCCAAAAACTAGCGTGAAAACCCTTATCTAGATGCGAAATCCGGTCTTATAAAGATCTCCTATGCAATGGTCAGCCTAAATCCTGACCCTAGGATGCGAAACGCTCAGATCTGCGCATTAAAATCCCCCAGAAACGGCCGATCACTCTTTCCCCGAACGGAAATATCAAAAACAGGCAAGTTAGCTTAACGTCAACATAAGATGCCGTCAGCCTCCATGTAAACGTCCATCTATGATGTCGTTTACAGGCTTGCCCACAAATTTAAGAAATTCAGAAAATAATTAATGATACAAGAGTATGTCGTTAACAGGAGTTAAATGGCAGGCTATATTGCCGTTAATAGGACTTAACGCCAAGAGATGTTGACGCCAAGTTCCACACAAATCAGCATTCAAATTCATGCAGAAATAAACGTACAATTTGCAACATAAATTCATGAAAATTTTCTAGGGCACTACATCTTCTCCCCCTTAAAATAATCTTCATCCTCGAAGATTGAGTTAGAATACTCACCAAACAAGGACGGATAAAGCTTCTTCATCCTTCCTTCAAGCTCCCACGTCGCTTTTTCATGTGAGAAGTTCCTCCATAGAACCTTCACAAATGGAATAGACTTCGATCTCAATTCCTGCACTTTCCGATCCAAAATCTCTACAGGCTGCTCCGCATAAGACAAGTCTGGCTGAAACTGCACTGGCTTATAACTGATCACATGAGCCGAATCTCTAACATAACACCTTAACATGGACACATGGAATACTGGGTGCACCACTGCTAAATATGGTGACAAGGCCAATTGGTATGCCACATTTCCGATCTTCTTCAAAATCTCGAATGGACCAATAAACCTCGGGTTCAACTTGCCTCTCTTTCCAAACCTCACTACACCCCTAGTTGGCGATACTTTGAGAAAAACATGGTCTCCAACCTCAAAAGCCAAGTCCTTTCTCCTTGTATCCGCATAACTCTTTTGACGATCCTGAGCTGCTTTAACCTCTGCACAATCATCTGGATCTTCGTTGAAGTCTCCTGCACCACTTCTGGTCCAACCAGATGCCGATCTCCTACTTCTTCCCAACACAACGAGGATCTACATGGTCTCCCGTACAAAGCCTCAAAAGGTGCCATACCTATGCTCGAATGGAAACTGTTATTATAAGCAAATTCCACAAGAGTTAGGTGACACTCCCAATCACCTTTCCACTCCAAGACATAAGCCCGAAGCATATCCTCCAACGTCTAAATAGTCCTCTCAAACTGTCCATCCGTTTGTGGATGAAATGCCGAACTTAGCTTTAACTGACTGCCAAAAGCCTGCTGCAAACTCTGCCAAAACCTGGAAGTAAATCTCGGATCACGATCTAAGATAATCGACTTCGGAATCCCATGCAGCCTCACAACGCCATCAATGAACAGTCTGGCCAAGCTCTCAATGGACTGCTTCTTCTTCATGGCAAGGAAATGAGCACTCTTTGAAAATCTATCAATGATCACCCAAATGGAATCATTTCCTCTAGCCAATCTAGGCAATCCAGACACAAAATCCATAGTCACTTGTTCCCATTTCCACTAAGGATTATCCAACTTCTGCATTAAACCTGAAGGTCGCTGACGCTCAGCCTTCACTTGCTGACAAATCAGACACTTCGCCACAACATCAGCCACATCCTGCTTCATGCCAGACCACCAGAACGAACGCTTCAGATCCTTGTACATCTTCCCACTGCCTGGGTGAATAGAGAACTAAGATCTATGCGCTTCCTCCAAAATTTCCTTCCTCAGATCAGCATCATTAGGGACCTAAGATTCAGGCGAATCACATCATCCTCATCTCTGGTAATACCAGCCTTTCCAACCAACTCTTGCAATAATGGGTCATCTTTTTGCAAAGCAATAACCCGATCAAGAATAGATGATCTCAATGACAACTGAGCCACGAACATGCTGCACAATTGAGGTTCCAAAATAGCCAAAGAACTCGAAGCATCTTCTAGCATCTTCCAATCTTGTCTCATCAGTTGCCTCTTCCTGCTCAAAGCATCGGCCACTACATTGGCCTTTCTTGGATGGTATTAAAGCACAAAATCATAGTCTTTCAAGAATTCTATCCACCTCTGTTGCCTCAGATTCAACTCCTTCTGCTAAAACAAATACTTGAGACTCTTGTGTGTTGCCCGGTTGGCTAACCCAGAGGGGGGGTGAATGGGTCTTTAAAGTAATCCTAGCTGATAAAAATCTGAACTCAGAACAAACATAAAGAGTTCTTGAAAGGGATTAGTAATGGTTAGTAAAAACAGCAATCACACAAAGGAGACAATCACACAACACAGAAATTTATCCTAGTTCGGATCTCCTCTCCTTAGGAGTCCTACGTCCAGTCCCTGAGCAACCCTCAGGATTTCACTAACTAGGGTACAGTCCCCCTGTGGACAAACAACAACCACCCAGCTCAGCTGGTCTTCCTTCACCCCTGAAGGGAACACAACACCCTGGTACCACCAGGTCTTCCTTTACACACGAAGGGAATAACACAGGAAATTCTTGAAAGAAAAAGACTAGCCCCTAGATCAAGCTTTTACAAAAACTCAATCTGAAGCTACAAGCACTGAGAGTCGAAGATCTACACAGAGTGCACTCTCTCAGAACTAAACTAGCTCTTCCTTTTGTTTTCTTCACACAGCACAGGGAGCTAAGAGCGAAGATGAAAAGAGTGAATTTTTGGCTCTAGAGAACTTTCGAAGACGTAAAAGCTGCAGAGATCTAGCCGCCTTTGAATCAAATTGACTCGCTGTTGTCTTCAGAGCTTCATCTTGTATTTGTATCTCTAATTTGAATAAGGACAAGGAGATGACCGTTGTCTCACGACTTTGGTGTACGTTAGACTGAAGGATTTGAGGAAGCTTCCTGTCAGCAGTCTTTTGTTCTTTGGAACACGCAAAGTGATAAGATCTTCTGAGTTTGCTTGTAGTTCTTTCTGTGTCCAGTGTTGTAGGATATTACATCCTTAAGGTTCTACAAGGTTGAGCTTTAATGGTAGACAGCTATACTATCTCCAGATGTCAATCAACGTCAGAGCAGATAGACGCAAATATAGTAGTAACACTTTATCGTTCTAAAAGATGCGTGCAGAGAATACACGAGAATGGAAGATATGTTCTGTGTCCATGCAGAGATACGTTCAGTCTTTATTAAATGCATGGCAGTCAAATAGACGAGATGCGACTTTGACTATTCAACGTAGCTTAAATCAAGGAAAAACATTTAATTTATGGAAACATGACTTATGCAGTCGTTGTGAAAATCTGATAGAATCGTTATTATCGAGTTGCTGAAGACTGATAAGAAGTCGTTATGATAACTTATGAAATCGTTACCACAACCAAGTCGTTCTATAACAGATGATAAAGAAGATCGTTATGAAACATGGCAGGTCGTTATAGCTTTCTAAAGAAATCGTTACGATGACTTACGAAATCGATATGACTTAACAAGTCGTTAAAACTTTCTAAAGAAATCGTTATAAAGAGCAAGTTGTTATAACTTCTGAAGAAGTCGTTACGATAACTTACAGAGTCGTTATAATGAGCAAGTCGTTATAACTTCTGAAGAAGTCGTTACGATAACTTACAGAGTCGTTATAATGAGCAAGTCGTTATAACTTCTGAAGAAGTCGTTACGATAACTTACAGAGTCGTTATAATGAGCAAGTCGTTATAACTTCTGAAGAAGTCGTTACGATAACTTACAGAGTCGTTATAATGAGCAAGTCGTTATAACTTCTGAAAAGTCGTTACGATAACTTACAGAGTCGTTATAATGAGCAAGTCGTTATAACTTCTGAAGAAGTCGTTATAATAACTTACAGAGTCGTTATAATGAGCAAGTCGTTATAACTTCTGAAGAAGTCGTTACGATAACTTACAGAATTGTTATAATGAGCAAGTCGTTATAACTTCTGAAGAAGTCGTTACGATAACTTACAGAGTCGTTATAATATCGACTTGTTTGACACAGCAAGGTTATTCAATCTTTCAAGTAAATCGTTGTTCTGGTGAGGAAATCGTTATAGTTAATGAAGGAATTATTATGGCTCTTCCAAAAAAAAAAAAAGATGTATGGAAGACTTACCACAAATGCTTGACTTTCTTTGGGTAATTCTGTGCTTATGGCTAGATAAACGAGGTTAGAAAAACTTTTGACAGTGTTTTGTTTATCACCAAAATAGGCAAGTACTTAAATGAAAAGGACATGGGGATGGACTGTTCATCAATCTCCCCCTTTTTGGTGATGACAAAACTATGATCAATATTTAAGTAGTACTGAATATTAAACAGGAATTAAAATACTTGAGTCATGATTCAGGAATGTGTCAGACACAGGTAGGTAAACATTCTCCCCCTTTTTGTCATTAAGCAAAAAGCAAAAGGAAAGAGACAAAGAATAAGAGACAATGAGGAGAAGGAGCACAATTCATTCATTAAGATTGAGGAGGTACAGGCAAATAATAAGCAGGAGAGAGAAGGGAGGCATAATGAGAAATAGCTTCCCAGGCCTGCTCTTCCTGACGCTTGAAGAATTGCCTAAAGGCACCACACTCAATGGAGAAGGATGGTTCCATGATTGGAGCCATCTTGGATAGATAGAGGCTGCGCTGCTTGGTAAGAAACAGGTCATACTCGTCTGGATCCATGGAGGAGCAGATGATGAGTGTTTTACCAAAACTTGCACAGGCAAGAAACTGATCCATGGTGATAGGGTAGAAAATCTGTTTGTCCTTGAGTTCCTGGCGAAGAGCTAAAAACACTTTGTATCTTTCAGCCCAAACTTTGTAGGGATCAAGGACCAGCTGGATTGAATTCATATCCAAGAAGGTTGCAGGAGAGACAGGAGCTTTCCCTTCCCTGGCTTAAGCAGCATTCAGATGTGCTAGCTGCTGAGCAGATAGAGAGTAAAGCTTGGACCAATCGGAGGCATTCAGCCTTTCACATTCTGAGAGGAGAGGGGCAAGGACTTCAGATTTGACAAACCCTCGATGGTATTCCCGGAAAAGAAATCTAGGAAAACCAACTTGAAGGCCTTTCTGAATCTTGATTCTGCCCATAACTCTTGCAAAACGCTCAAAAATGATTGAACCAACCGAAGATTCCATGATCAAGAAATGAATCTGAGGCAGGAAAATCTCTTCAGGTAAATGAAGAGTTGCAAAATCGACTCTGATTTCCTCAGACTGCGCAGAGTGGGTTAGGACCTTGATGGCTCTCTTGAACTGGCTGAGCTGAACTTCAGGTAAATTGTTGAGATACCTGTAGTTGTTGAAAGTTTGGAAATGCCTGACCAGCTTGATGAGCTTCTGAATGACAGGAGCCCAGGTGTTCTGGTGGTGAAACTGGAACCACTCAGAAAGGGTCAAGGAGTGATCCCTGGGAGGAACCCGTGCTGCCTTAGCCTGAAGAAAGCGATTGTACAGATCTTTATGAGATTTAGCCCATTGCTCCTCAGTTTTGGAGTGGGCTGAGGAGAAGATTTTAGATTTGTCGGCTTTAGACAGAGGAGTATAGGGAAGAATGACATCTAAGTGGTCAGAGAGGTTAAGAAAAGGAAGATTGTGAAGAGTGGCAAAGACAACCTTTTGAAGATATTCTTTGTACAGAGAGGAATGCTTGTGGGTGACTGTAAGAGAAAACCACAAGGGAGGGTAAAGAGGAGAGGCGGAGGAAGAAAGCTTCCGTTTCTTGGAGACAGTACTGGAGGAGTCTGTCTTGGAAAGGTGGTCGCCTACCTTTAGCACAGACCTAAGGATAACCTCTTCAAACTCATCCTTAATTTTATCAAGAAAGGGAGAGTCGATTTGGACATTCTTAGGAATAATAGTGATAAAGGAGGGAGGAGCAGGGGGGTTGAGAAAGGCATCAGAATTGAAAGATCCTACTTCTGGAAATGAAGATGTACCAGAAGAGGATGAGGCTCCAGCTGAGGATGCTGGAGGGGCTCAAATTCTTGAACAGAAGAAGGATGAGAAGTAGAAGAAACAGGAGAAGATGAGATAGGATGAGGAAGAAAAGGTGTGGGAGAGGAAATGGGCCTGGATCTGGGCTTTTTGAAGGGAGGAGGAGCAGGTGGAGCTGTGGAGTTAGTGGGTGGAGAAGGAGGAATGGGAGTGTTGGTAGAAGTGGGAGGATCAATGGGTGGAGGATCTAATACCACTTCTTCAGGCAAGGAAGACAAGGAGTCCAACACTGCCGGCCCTGGTGGCCCTGACTCCATCACAACTGGCCCTGATGGCCCTGAATCAATAGCTGGCCCTGATGGCCCTGACTCTTTAGCTGGCCCTGATGGCCCTGACTCTGTAGCTGGCCCTTCTACTGGGGCTTCTGCTGCTGGAGCTGCTGACTGCCCGGAGGGCTCAGGTACACTTGAGTGAGGCTCCTGAGCTGCTGGAGGAGCAGGAGCTTGAGTTCCAACAGCCTGAAGGATGTCAGATAGCATATTTTTCATGGTCCCCATTTCCTGATGGAACCATGTCATGGCAGAGCGAATCTGAACTAATTCCTTGCGGGCTGAAGCTTGGCTTAGAAAGATGGAGTTCACATCAGACTGAAGTGAGCAAAGCAGCTCACCCTGAGCATCCAGCCTCTCAATTACAGGTTTTAAATTGATGACAATCTTTTGCTTGACCTGTCTTTCAAATGGTGCATCAGCTAAAAGGGGTACTTCAGGAGCTATATCTTTCTCTTTGCCCTTCGTAGCTGGAGGAGGTGGATTATTGTCCTCATCAGAGCTTGATGAACTAGCTGTCTCCCCTTCTCTGGCATCCAAATTTTCAGACTCTCTCTGGTCTTCCTCCTGATCGCTGGTGGCTGGAGGTGCAACATCTGGTGTCTCTTGGGATTGCTCCCCCTCAAGTGGAGCATCTTCTGCAATGGCACCAGTCTCCCCCTGACAGGGAGCACCCACTTCCATCGAATTATCCTGAGGAATTTGCTGCTCTTCTTCCACTAGTCCTTCTTCAAAGACGTGGCCTGATGCCACAGACTGTTCCATAACAGGCAAGATATCTTCTGGAAGAATGTCCTCAATTCTTCTTTCAGCAGGTGGCACAACTGAATCTGCTGCAGCTGGCCTGTCTTCTTCTGCCCTCACTGCTGTTGCTGCCTCTGATTGATTTCTGGCCATAGATGGCCCTTCCTGCTCTGTTTCTACAAAGACTGGAACAGAACCTGATTCCAGTGGCAGTTCGGGCATCACAGAATCTGCCTCTAACTGGGCTTGAGCAACTGAAGGCTCACCAATGAGACCTTCACCTTCTGCAACCGAGGCCTTGAACCAGACCCCATTGACTATTGAAAAGCCGCTCTTCTTTAAGTTTCTGGACCTGATAGCTTGGCCCATCTTCTCCACAACTGCCCCTGAGACATCTACACCGAAGTGTCTGAAGATTCTGGTGAGTAAATGGGCATAGGGAAGGGACACATTCAACTTGCTTTTAGTGTCCCAAATCTGCTCCCTGGCAAATTTCATTCTCTCCATCATCACTGCGGCCATATTGATTTCCTCATTTTTAATGGCCCAGTACATCAGATCGGAGTCAGCCTTAGTGCAAGCGGAGAAGGTTGCACTTCGGGGAACCAAAATCTGACAAACGATAAAGTGAAGGAGGCGGTTGAAGGCACTTAACTGATTGATATCTAGCTTGCCATCCCTCATCTTGAACCCTGGCCCAACAATCCCCAAACCCTTTTCTTGGGTGCCTACAGAATGAATTCCACTGAAGCCCGATATGCTTACTCCAAATAGCATCCTAAGCAATTCCTGGTCGATTCTGATTACGGTGCCCTTGACTGAAGAAACGAGGGCCCCATCTTCTTCTTTCTTAAGCATACAAAGAACGCCTTTACCAGGTCCGGATAACTTACCTCTGAGCAAGTGGTAAGCCCTTTCCACTTCATCTGGTCGATCTTCTCAATGATGCTGCTCATTCCATTCTTCTGCAGATCTGAAACATCTACTTCCTTGTGACCACAGAGCTTTGTCTTCACAAAGGTGAAACGCTCCTCCTGCGCTGGGGAGAGGTATTCGGCGCTGTAGCCACCCACACTTCCGGCAATAGCTGGTGCGGCCATGGATTCAGGTGGGAGAAGGTTTGAAGGGTTGAAGAGAAGGGTGATGAGAAGAAACCCTCAAACGATTTCGCGGGAAGGAGATGGAAGCTTCAAATTTGCAGAGGGTAGAGGCAAGAGTCGCTAGGGCATCGGCTCATGCGTCGGGACGAAAGAGGGGAAAAAAGTGAATGAGGAAGAGGAATCGTTAACGTATCGGTTTAAAGAATATAAATGCTCCAAAAGGTGAGGCGTCAGAAAACGACAAGCGAGGTTGACCGTCTTGAAGGACTATGACTTATCGGACGGAACGCTTAAACTGAGACTTTTGAATTGATTTTGACACAGAAAGAGAGAGAGAGAGAACCTTCTTAAATTCTGAGAATTTTTATACCAGCTTAAATGAAGATCTTTTCACAAAATACACATGCCTAACTCCCTTCTAAGAGATGTAAATCTCTCTTCAGGTAAGGCCTTTGTGAAAATATCTGCTAGCTGATTATTTGTATCAATAAACGATATTTCAATATTGCCATTTGCTACATGATCACGAATAAAATGGTATCTGACCTCAATATGTTTGGTCCTGGAGTGCTGAATTGGATTTTTGGTGAGGTTGATAGCGCTGGTGTTGTCACATAGCAGAGGAATTTTCTTGACTTTGAGTCCAAAATCCTCAAGTTGTTGCTTTATCCATAAGAGTTGTGTACAGCAACTTCCAGCAGCTACGTACTCGGCTTCAGCTGTAGATAGTGCTACTGAATTTTGTTTCCTTGAGGACCATGAGATTAAACACCCTGCAAGAAATTGACAGCATCCACTGGTGCTTTTTCTATCTACCTTGCATCCAGCATAATCCGCATCAGAATATCCTACTAATTTTACATCACAGGAGTTTGGATACCATAGTCCTAGATCATGAGTCCTGGCTAAGTATCTGAAAATCCTTTTGACAGAAATTAAATGTGATTCTCTAGGGTCGGCTTGATATCTAGCACACATGCATACACTAAATAATATATCAGGTCTACTTGCGGTTAGATAAAGTAATGAACCTATCATACCTCTGTAGATCTTTTGATCTACCTTCTTACCATCCTTGTCATTGTCCATCCTTGTTGATGTACTCATTGGTGTTGACAGAGGCTTGGTGTTTTCAAATCCAAATTTCTTTAGCAGTTCTCTGGTGTACTTTGCTGACAGATGTGAGTTCCTTCCTTTCCTTGTTTGATTTGAAGTCCAAGGAAGTAGTTGAGCTCTCCCATCATACTCATCTCAAATTCTCCCTGCATTAGCTTTTCAAAATACTTGCACAAGGATTCATCAGTAGATCCAAAGATGATGTCATCCACATAAATTTGAACCAACAGTATATTTTTGGCTTTTGTTTTATAAAAAGAGTGCTATCTACTTGACCTCTATTGAAACCATGTTTTGTGAGAAAAGAACTAAGTCTTTCATACCAGGCTCTAGGTGCTTGTTTTAAACCATATAGAGCCTTATGCAACTTAAAAACATGATTTGGAAAGTCTGTATCATCAAAACCCGGCGGTTGTTCCACATAAACTTCTTCTTTTATAAAACCGTTTAGAAATGCAGATTTAACATCCATTTGAAATAACTTTAAATCTAATGCAGAAGCATAAGCAAGTAACATTCTAATAGCCTCAAGTCTAGCCACTGGTGCATAGGTTTCATCAAAATCTATGCCTTCCTCTTGACAATAGCCTTGAGCCACCAGTCTGGCCTTGTTTCTTAGAATTACACCAGATTCATCCAATTTGTTTCTGAACACCCATTTAGTGCCGATCACAGGATGGTCTGATGGTCTAGGAACAAGTGACCATACTTGGTTTCTCTTGAACTGATTTAATTCATCTTGCATTGCTATTATCCAAGATTCGTCAGTTAGGGCTTCATTGACTGTCTTAGGCTCTAATTGAGAGACAAAAGCAAGGTAATCACAAGGAATCAAGTTACCTCTTGTTCTTACCCCTACCGATGGATCACCAATAATGTTTTCAGGTGGGTGATCTTTCTTGTATCTCCATTCCTTTGGAAGAGTTTCATGAGAAATTTCTTCTTGTTGCATTTCTTCCAGAGGCGGATCATCCTTATCTTCAAGTGATGTGTCTTTCAGTTTATTGGACAGTTCATCTGCGTCATCATTATCACTCTCTACTTCCTTTCTCAAGGAGGGATTAGTTTCATCAAAAATAATGTGTACAGACTGTTCAATCAATAAGGTACGTTTATTAAACACTCTATAGCCTTTGGGTTTAGAGGCGTACCCCATGAAGATGCCTTCATCTGATTTGGCATCCAACTTACCAATATCCCTTTTTCCGTTGTTGTGAATAAAGCAAGGACATCCAAAGGTTCTGAAATGGCTGATCTTTGGTTTCTTCCCTTTAAACAGCTCATATGCAGTCTTCTTCAGGATTGGCCTGATCATGACTCTGTTGATAATGTAGCTGGCTGTGTTGACTGCTTCTGCCCAGAAATATCTTGGTAACTCATATTCACAAAGCATAGTTCTTGCCATATCCAAGAGAGTTCGGTTCTTCCGTTCGGCTATACCATTTTGCTGCGGTGTCCTTGGTGCTGAGAAATTGTGCTGAATTCCTTGATCATCACAGAATCTAGCAAACTTTTCATTTTGGAACTCACCACCATGATCAGATCGAATGGATACTATGCTGAACTTCTGATCTTTCTGGACTTTTCTGCTGAAACTAACAAAATTATCAAAAGTGTCATTTTTATGTTCTAAGAAAGATACCCATGTGAATCTTGAGTAGTCATCTACTATAACAAATCCGAAGTTCTTTCCTCCAAGACTGGTAGTTCTCATTGGCCCAAATAGATCCATATGTAGGAGCTCTAAGGGTTTTGAGGTGGTCACCACCGTCTTTGACTTGAAGGAACTCTTTGTGTGCTTTCCCTTAGCACAAGGTCTGCAAACACTTTCTAATTTACCATTGATTTTAGGTAGACCTTCCACAAGGTTCCTCTTTCTGAGCTTGCTCAACCCATCCAAGCTGCAGTGGCCTAGCCTTCTGTGCCACAGATCAGTTGATTTGTCTTTGCTGGCTGCCAGACACACATTTTGCTCTTTGAGTTCTTCAAGGTAGAGCACGTACAGATTCTTTTCTCTATTTGCTTCAAAGATGACTGCTCCATCCTTTAGTATGCTACATTTTGACTCTTGAAATTTGATTTGATGTCCTCTATCACACAGCTGACTAATACTTATGAGGTTGTGCTTTAAACCTTTGACTAACAGCACATCTTCTATGACTGTTTTTCCTTTGCTGTTTACTGATCCACTGCCTACTACAGTTCCTTTTCCATTATCCCATAAGTGACTGTTCCTTCTTCATCTTGGAGATGGGAGAAAAGCTTCAGGTTTCCTGTCATGTGCCTTGAGCATCCACTATCCAAATACCATTTGGATGCTCGAGGGTTAACCTGAATAAAGACATCAAGATTTAGGTACCCAAGTTCTTTTGGGTCCTGATGGGTCAGTATCATTACTTTTACTTTTTATTATCCACTTCTTATGTCTTGTTGGACAAGTGAATTTTAAATGTCCTAGCTTGTTACAGTGACTACAGCATGATGTTATTGTTACTCTTTCTATGTACTTAAAATTCGCTTATATGCTACATCTTGTTCTGGAGTGAACTTAGGAGTTGGATATTTTTCTGGATAGATTATTTCTTCTTCATTTACTGGAGGTATGTAACCTAAACCTCGTTTATTCTTACCAGATCTTCTAGCACCTTTTAATAATAAGGAATTCTTTCCATTTGTAAACTTTTCTAAGGTGCTTGCTAGTGTATTGTTTTCTTCATTTAATTCATTTACCGTTTTTCTTAAATCATCTGAGCTTTCCTGTTTTTCTAGGTCAATGATTTGTCTGTTCTTGTCTTTTAAGTTTTCACATAATAGTTCATTTCTTCTCTTAAGCTCCATTATTTGTTTTTCTAGTTCTTCATTTTCAGATTTTAAATCTGAGTTGGTATTTTCGAGACAGGTGATATTTTTCTTGCTTAGCTTAAGTAGTTTAGACACTTCTTTATACTTATCGTAGAGTTCATTAAATGCACTTTCCAAATTGTCCGAATCTGAGTCATTACAGGAATCGAAAGAGGAATCAGATGTTACCTTATCCTCGGTATTTGCCATAAGAGCCAGGTTGGCTTCTTCTTCTTCACTGCTGGAGCTTGACTCACTGTCTGAGTCGCTGCTGTTTTCCCATGCAGCTGCCATGGCTTTCTTTTTGAATCTTCTGAACTTCTTGGAGCTGTCCTTCTTCTTGTGATCATTTTTCTTTAGCATTGGACAGTCTGCCTTGATATGTCCAGGTTTCTTGCATTCATAGCAAAGTGGCTCATTCCTCTTCTGATCTTTTCCATCTGGTCTCTTGAGATCTTTGTTTTTCTTGAAGTACCTCCTACCAGACTGGAACTTCTTCTTCTTGGCCAAGATTCTCTGCAATCTTCTTGAGAGCATGGCTTCTTCATCATCACTATCTTTGCTATCTTCACTGTTATCTAAGGATTCTTCTGATGAGTCCCCATTAGCTTTAAGCGCATTTGACTGCTTCTTTCTACTGGAGGATTCTCCTAGTCTTTCCATGTTTATTTCATGGGCCATGAGAGACCCGATGAGTTTTTCTACTGACATTCTCTTAAGATCATTAGCTTCTTCGATAGCTGTGACCTTTGCCGTCCATGAAGATGGCAAGGATCTGAGAATCTTCCTTACCATATCTGCAATCTCATATGACTTTCCTAGACTTGCTAGGCCATTAGTGATGTCAGTAAATCTACTAAACATTTGGGTAATAGACTCACCTGTTTGCATTTGAAATCTTTCATACTGAGTGACAAGAATGTCGATTCTTGTCTCCTTTACTTTGTCTGTACCTTCATATGTAATCCTTAACTTTTCCCACATTTCCATGGAGGATTTGCATGCTGAAACTCTGTTGAACTCCTTCTTGCTTAGAGCACAACATAGAATGCTCTTAGCTTTACAGTTCAAGGAGATTTTCTTTCTATCTTCATCTGTCCATTGTGCTTTCTCATTTGTGACGACCAGATCACCTTCTTCCACTATTGACCAGATTTGATAATCGTGGCCTTGTAGAAAGTATTCCATCCTGGTCTTCCAATACGTATAATCTTCACCGTCGAACAAAGGAGGTCTGTTGACAGACTGACCTTCGAAGTGACCTTGGGCTGCCATGGATCTTTACTCTTCAGATCGTTGGATCTTGTTCTTTGTCGAAGAGACTCGCTCTGATACCACTTGTTGCCCGGTTGGCTAACCCAGAGGGGGGGTGAATGGGTCTTTAAAGTAATCCTAGCTGATAAAAATCTGAACTCAGAACAAACATAAAGAGTTCTTGAAAGGGATTAGTAATGGTTAGTAAAAACAGCAATCACACAAAGAAGACAATCACACAACACAGAAATTTATCCTGGTTCGGATCTCCTCTCCTTAGGAGTCCTACGTCCAGTCCCTGAGCAACCCTCAGGATTTCACTAACTAGGGTACAGTCCCCCTATGGACAAACACAACCACCCAGCTCAGCTGGTCTTCCTTCACCCCTGAAGGGAACACAACACCCTGGTACCACCAGGTCTTCCTTACACACGAAGGGAATAACACAGGAAATTCTTGAAAGAAAAAGACTAGCCCCTAGATCAAGCTTTTACAAAAACTCAATCTGAAGCTACAAGCACTGAGAGTCGAAGATCTACACAGAGTGCACTCTCTCAGAACTAAACTAGCTCTTCCTTTTGTTTTCTTCACACAGCACAGGGAGCTAAGAGCGAAGATGAAAAGAGTGAATTTTGGCTCTAGAGAACTTTCGAAGACGTGAAAGCTGCAGAGATCTAGCCGCCTTTGAATCAAATGACTCGCTGTTGTCTTCAGAGCTTCATCTTGTATTTGTATCTCTAATTTGAATAAGGACAAGGAGATGACCGTTGTCTCACGGCTTTGGTGTACGTTAGACTGAAGGATTTGAGGAAGCTTCCTGTCAGCAGTCTTTTGTTCTTTGGAACACGCAAAGTGATAAGATCTTCTGAGTTTGCTTGTAGTTCTTTCTGTGTCCAGTGTGTAGGATATTACATCCTTAAGGTTCTACAAGGTTGAGCTTTAATGGTAGACAGCTATACTATCTCCAGATGTCAATCAACGTCAGAGCAGATAGACGCAAATATAGTAGTAACACTTTATCGTTCTAAAAGATGCATGCAGAGAATACACGAGAATGGAAGATATGTTCTGTGTCCATGCAGAGATACGTTCAGTCTTTATTAAATGCATGGCAGTCAAACAGACGAGATGCGACTTTGACTATTCAACGTAGCTTAAATCAAGGAAAAACATTTAATTATGGAAACATGACTTATGCAGTCGTTGTGAAAATCTGATAGAATCGTTATTATCGAGTTGCTGTAGACTGATAAGAAGTCGTTATGATAACTTATGAAATCGTTACCACAACCAAGTCGTTCTATAACAGATGATAAAGAAGATCGTTATGAAACATGGCAGGTCGTTGAGCTTTCTAAAGAAATCGTTACGATGACTTATGAAATCGATATGACTTAACAAGTCGTTAAAACTTCTAAAGAAATCGTTATAAAGAGCAAGTCGTTATAACTTCTGAAGAAGTCGTTACGATAACTTACAGAGTCGTTATAATGAGCAAGTCGTTATAACTTCTGAAGAAGTCGTTACGATAACTTACAGAGTCGTTATAATGAGCAAGTCGTTATAACTTCTGAAGAAGTCGTTACGATAACTTACAGAGTCGTTATAATGAGCAAGTCGTTATAACTTCTGAAGAAGTCGTTACGATAACTTACAGAGTCGTTATAATGAGCAAGTCGTTATAACTTCTGAAGAAGTCGTTACGATAACTTACAGAGTCGTTATATAACTCGACTTGTTTGACACAGCGTTAAGAGTCGTTATAATATCTTGTTTGACACAGCAAGGTTAAATCGTTGTTGTTCTAGTGAGGAAATCGTTATAGTTAATGAAGGAATTATTATGGCTCTTCAAAAAAAAAAATGTATGGAAGACTTACCACAAATGCTTGACTTTCTTTGGGTAATTCCTGTGCTTATGGCTAGATAAACGAGGTTAGAAAAACTTTTGACAGTGTTTTGTTTATCACCAAAATAGGCAAGTACTTAAATGAAAAGGACATGGGATGGACTGTTCATCATTGTGGTCTGAGAAGAGCTCAAATCTAACTCCATATAGATAGTGCCTCCAAATCTTCAAAGCATAGTCCACTGCCGCAAACTCCAAGTCATGGGTCGGGTAGTTGCTCTCATGCTCCTTGAGTGCCTGGAAGCATACGCCACAACTCGACCTCCTTGCATAAGAACACAGCAAGCCCAATCTTCGAAGCATCCGTGTAGATAGAGAAGAATCTACATCATTGGCAAAACCAGCACTGGCGCTAAGGTCAGACGAGTCTTCAGCTCTTGGAACGCCTTCTCACAAGCCTCTGACCATTCAAACTTGACTTCTTTCCTTGTCAACCTCGTCAAGGTAGCCGCAATAGACGAGAAACCTTCGATGAACCTCCTATAATAGCCAGCCAAGCCGAGAAAACTCCTGATGTCAGCTGATGATCTCGGTGTTTCCCAGTCAAGGATAGCTTCTACCTTAGCCAGATCCATAGACACTCCTTCACCAGATATCACATGACCCAAGAAATGGACCTCCTTCATCCAGAAGTTGCACTTGCTGAACTTAGCATACAACTTGTGCTCCCTCAGGATATCCAGCACAATCCTCAGATGCTTTTTATGAGTCTCTTCATCAGGTGAATAGATTGGCACATCATCTATGAAGAACACAATAAAGGAATCCAGATACTGCCGAAAAACGCGGTTCATCAAATCCATAAAAACTGCTGGAGCATTCGTCAAACCAAAGGGTAAGACAAGGAACTCGTAATGGCCATATCTCGTCCTAAAAGCCATCTTAGCAGAATCCTCCGGCTTAATTCGGAGTTGATGATAGCCAGAACGAAGATGAATCTTAGAGAACACCGAAGCACCTCGCAACTGATCAAACAAATCATCAATACAAGGTAAATGGTACTTATTCTTGACAGTTACCTGGTTAAGCTTGCAGTAATCAATGCACAATCTCATCGATCCATCGTTCTTCTTCACAAAGAGAACAGGTGCTCCAAATGGCGAAACTCTCGGCCGGATGAAGCCCTTATCAAGCAATTCTTGCAGCTACTTCCTCAATTCTGCCAACTCTGCTTGTGCCATACGATAAGGCGCAATGGAAATAGGTGCTGAGCCAGGAACTAGCTCAATGCCAAATTTGATCTCCCTTGCAGGGGGGAAACCAGACAAATCCTCAGGAAAAACATCACTAAAATCTCTGACTACCTCAATATCTTCCACAGATAAAACTTTCTTCGAATCCTCGAACACAACCACACTAGCTAGAAAACTGCTATAACCCTTGCTCAACATCCGGGCTGTCTTCAAAGCAGAAATGACAAACTTGTCCGACATGCTCTTAGGCAAAGGATGAACAAACTCCTCCTTACCAGGAATCTAGAAAATAATAAGCTTCCATCGACAATCCATCAGAGCATAATGCTCCTTGAGCCAATCTAAGCCCAAAATGGCATCATAATCCTTCATCTTCAGCAAATAGAAATTACCAGGCAAAACTTGCTCCTCAATGCACACAGAAAGTGACGAAAAACACTGCTCGGTCAAAATAGTTCCTACTGGAGTATGCACAGACAAGGGAACCTCCAACCTTTCTGGAATTAAACCATCATCCTTCATCAAGACCTTGGCAAATCCTTCGGAAACAAAACTATGCATGGCACCGGTATCAAACAAGACTCTAGCATGCATTCCTATAATTAAAATTGTACCTTCTGTAACATGCTCTGCCAACTCTGCCTCGTCTCTCGCCAAGGCGAACACTCGAGCCTGAGCCCTCGGTCTCCCTGCTGCTCTCGGTGTCGGTCTCGCTGCTGCTGGTGCTGCTGCCACTGCAGTCTGCTGCGCCATCTTCGGACAGTCTCTGATCTTATGGTTATTATCACCACACCTCAAGCATCTCCCGGAAGTCACCCAACACACCTCGCCTTCATGGCGCTTCCCACATTGGGTACACACTGGCTTCTCTGCAACTGTGCCTCCGCCTAGTGTCGGTGCAGCCACTCTCGCCTATACAACTGCTCTCTGCTGGAAAGCTGGGGCCTTCTTCTTTCTATCTTGCCTCTGGAAGGCTGATGCTGGCCTCTTCAACGAAGCCCTCTTCTCCTCCAAGTAGACCTCCATCTCTGCCTCCTGCATGCAAGCCGCTGACAAAGCCTCCTCCATGGAACGATGTCCCAAAGCCACCAGTCTCGTCCTCAAGGATGGCTTCAACCCCATAATGAATTTCTTTACCTTCCTTCGCTCATCTGCCACTATGTGGGGAGCATACTTGGACAGCTCTGCAAACCTCGCCTCATACTCAAGCATGCTCATTGACCCCTGGGTCAAGGTCAAAAACTCTTGCTCCATACGGTCCTGCACATGCTCCGGAATATACTTCGCCCTGAACAGACGGACGAACTCAGTCCAAGCAACCTCCATAGCCCCGTCTCCAAACTGTGTGCGTAGTACAGAGGACCACCACACATCGGCACGCTCCTGAAAAGAAAGATCAATACAGCTAAGGGTACACTTCAAACAACATGCATATAACCTTCAAAACCAACCTTTACCCGCAACATATAAGTAGCCAAAGTCACCCTCTCCTCTTCTGCGCATCGGATGGCATGAAAGATCTTCTCTGTCTCCCAGAGCCAACTCTCCACTAGAATAGGATCACTCTCCCCCTTAAAGAAGGGTGGGGTCATCCTCCTGAACCTCTCCATCATAGGCACTCCTCCAAAGACTGCCTCATGAGCAGGTGCCTGCGCCTACAATCCAAAACAAGCTCTTAGCTAACAATTCTTCCAATTAACACCTTGAATAACTCTTGCATCTACCAACTTGAACCTGCACCTGCGCCTACAATGCCACTGCAGTCTGAGCCTGAGTCTGCATCGCATGCACCAATCCTTGCATCAATGCTCCATAGTCCACATGTGGTGGTGTGGGTGGCAAAGGTACTCCAGTCTGCTCCTGAGCCTGTTGAGCTGGAGCCTGCGAACTTCCCGCTGACTCATCACCCCTAGACAGGCCAACTCCTCTACGCCCACGAGTCGCCATAGTCTGCAAAACAAGCATCAATTATCATAACCTATTATTCTACATAATTTTGGACTAATTCTTTATGCAGACTTAGAACATGAATACAATGTTGATATTTCATTTATGTACATGCTCAACCTGGAACGCTCTGATACCAATCTCTATAACGCCCCTCTTAGACCCAGTACAGTCCACCAACTCACATTGGATCTAACAGAGGTATTATAGTGGAATAAATCCAACATTTAACGGTACAGATTGAGATATACACAAATGATAATTCGATTCCAATAATAAGCAACAGAATATGGAACTAAATGATGAAAATCAACATTATACTCAATTATAAAGTCTAGTACATAAAAGAGAAATGACAATAGCTCCGAATTTATTACAATTCATAGTCCAAATGCATAAAGGAAAATACATATAGTCCTCACATACAAGAGTCACTCTAAAATCTCTCAACCAATCTAAGTTTCCACGTCCTCTCGCTCTGAGTCAGAGTGTACTAACTCCTGAGTGTCCTCTGGTTCTCCTGAAATTGTTAAGCAAGTATGAGTCTACAAGACTCAGCAAATCACATGAAAGACAGTTTACGATATTATAAATATAATAGGTTTAAAACATGGTAACATATTATCATTCATTTCATTGATATCATATACTCTTCCTACTAACATGGTTCTAGATCAATTGGCAATCAATCATTCATTGCATTCTAATTATTATGAAAATAAACCATGTCATGCAATGCATAAAATTCACATCTTATTTACTAACAATTGAAGTAACATGTTCTTACATATAACATGCTATCATTATTATCATGGTTTCTACTTATTGTCATGTAATCATGTAAACTATTTCAATGAAAACCTTATGCTACATTATGCAATATGTAACAATTGTCATGTAACAATTCTTTCATACATCAATTTGCATGTAATTCGTGTAACATTTAACACATAGACATGTAGTATGAAATCATGTAAACAATGTTCATGTAGGCATGTAGCATGTAAGTCATGCAGACATGTAGACATTTTCAATTAATTGCCAAGACATAGCCCGCACTATAATAGAGATCAGTAGTCATTTAACATTCACTTATCACCTAGGCAATGTAGTGATGAAGTCATTGTATTTGCGCAAAACCGGGGAAAGTCCTTCCCACCTTAACTAATAGAACTTGTCTACTTCAAGGATTTTAATCCGTTGCCCACGGATTCAATAGAACATTTACATGTAGGTGAACCATTACTATAGGGGCATCTACGGTGTAGTTCCTTGTAGGAATTTCTAATATAGCAATGTCTTATTGGCATTCATTTCAATGCATGTTCTATTATATATATATATATATATATATATAGTATTCTTTCATTACATGCAATTCCAACATATGAAAATGAAACGATCTATAATATGTTTATTTTCAATTCTGCAATTACATTTTCTATTTATCAGCCCCCTAACATGGCACTAAATGTAACACGTTCTTTCATGCACATATTCTCATATTTATTCAATTCTACATGATATCTACTATTCAGAATTTTATTATAGTAGGTACACATGTCCAAAAATTCCAAAATTTTGAAAAAAATTTAGAATCAGGATATACTATGCACATGCAAAATTTTACATTTTTTTGAACTCCATAACTATTTTTCATAATTGAATTTCACTAATTTAACCTAACTAGCATGATACATTCAATGTGAAAACTATATGATTCTGTACAGGAACTAGTATATCATCATATTGCAGTCTCAACTATAACTTTCTAACATGAATCATGTTGACAATCAGTTTACTTTTTTTTTTATTAATCTCATTAACATAACACAATATTTATTCATATGTTCATGTGGTCTAAACATCATTACAACAACCTGTGCATAATATAACAGTAATAAAACTCACAATTCATAACATGGTCGAAACCCCATATCATCATGGATTATAGATAGGCAATTAAAATCAGTTTTCAGGCTAAACATGGTACTGATAAACTTAACGGCGGGGTATATGGCGTTTACTAAAGTTGACGTCCACACACACTGTCGTTAAGCCTCGCTAGACGACAGCACATAGCGCCGTTAACTTATACTGAGGACGGCACATAGCATCGTTTACATATAGTAAAGGTCGGAAAACAAATACTGTTCACATGAAGTAGACGGCCGTCGTTGCCGCCGTTAATAAGAAATAGACGGCAAGCAATCTGGACGTCTAGTTCTTATGCACAGAAAACACAGAAAACCCTACATGAAATAACGTGATTTCTACCCCTTCCCGTAGGTTATTTTCATGCTTTAAAAATATGAAAAAATGGTAATTACGTAGTGTATGATATCCTAAACTGGCCCCCCATGTAACTTGCCTCTTTCCCTCCTACAAGAGTGATGAATCTAAGCTCGAAGATGCCCGCCTCGCCTGTGAGGCAGTCCCTTTCCTTCGACTTCAGCCGCTCCAATCCGCCTCCAATCGTGGCTCCTCCGCTTGGATGAGCTCCTGATCACGAAGTTGGATGTACCACCTTGGTCTAGAAGCCTCAATGCACGAACCAGCACTACAACCCCTTTCCTCGGCCCTCTTTCTCTCTTCCAAAAACCAGCGTGAAAACCCTTATCTAGATGTGAAATCCGATCTTATAAAGATCTCCTACGCAATGGCCAGCCTAAATCCTAACCCTAGGATGCGAAACGCTCAGATCTGTGCATTAAAACCCCCCAGAAACGGCCGATCACTCTTTCGCCGAACGGAAATATCAAAAACAGGCAAGTTAGCTTAACGTCAACATAAGATCCATCAGCCTCCACGTAAACGTCCATCGATGATGTCGTTTACAGGCTTGGCCACAAATTTAAGAAATTTAGAAAATAATTAATGACACAAGAGGATGTCGTTAACAGAATTAAACGACAGGTTGTATTGCCGTTAACAGGACTTAACGCCAAGAGATGTTGACGCCAAGTTCCACACAAATCAGCATTCAAATTCATGCAGAAATAAACGTACAATTTGCAACATAAATTCAAGAAAAATTTCTAGGGCACTACACTGGGTCAGGCCAAACACGACTCCCGCAAAACCAGTAGAGTCAAACCTTGCGGAAGCAACTAGAGCAACGTCATGACCTGCAAGCAGGGTCGGGCCAGAGCAACACAATGCAGAAGCAAACCCTCGGCACACACCTGCTGAGACAAAGAGGCTTCCGGAACACCGGAGCGACCATGTGAGATCAGAGTCTCACGACACAATCACCCAACATCCTAAACCTCCACGAGGTCGGGAAAGAACAACCAGGTGTCACCACGAGAGACACCGAACAACTATGTGAGAAGCAACGTCTCACCACAGACACGGCCACCTCAGACCTCCACAAGGTTGAGGGTCCACAAGCAGAACCAACCTGCACCTCGGACACTCCACAAGGTCAGGGAACTACACCTACCGGTACCACCACGAACGGCACCAAGGAACGGGTTACCGAAACAGCAGTCGGGTATCAGCACTCGACACCCCGAGGGAACCCGCAGAACGAAACCCCTAAACACAGCCCACGAGGCCAAACCAACCAAACCATGGAACTAGACACGGCTAGGCTACGACCACCGTGTAAACCAGGGCAACGAGAACACAATCTCGGAAACAACGTGAAACATCGTCACAGCAAGAGCAACCAAGCCACCGCCACAGGTAGCTAAGAGGAGGACACACCGTCCACACCTCAAGCACGCCGGCCTCCGACTCCCGCCTACAACCTCCCCGGTAGAGTGAGGCTAGAGAGTCACAGCCAAGAACACAACCACAACACCGTAGTCCGGCCGAACTACGGCCCCACACCTGACCTCCCTACGTGGCTCCAGAACCAACGCAGAGTGAGGCAGTGAGACGGACTAGTTGGTCTGCACCGAACGAGCACCACAACAACCTCAGCATCCCAAACCCAGCTAAGAGAGCTCTACAAACGGCATAAGCCACTATCCCCACCGTTTTCCCCTATTGCTCTGAGTCCGAAACTCGAGCATGCCCGCTGTCAGGAGAACTCCCCTTTAACAGACGGCCAGGGATGGGGGTCCCAGGTAATGGTAACAACCTGTCTCGCGGACAAGCCCTCAAGTGCTTAGCACCAGGCGAAGAGAGAACTGGCGTGGCAACCACCACAGAAACGGCACCGCTGGCTCGTAACAAGCCCAGCAGCTCCAGGCGCGCTCGGCACCCCTTCTGGGAACAACCTCCAGAAGGGCCGTCGGCCAACGCCTGCACACAAGGCACGGCCCGAGAAACTGGAACACTAACAGCAGAACAGAAACCACCGCTCTTCTAATAATCGATTGACAGACAGACAATTGATTATTAGACAGTCGCAAGCCTCCTAGCGCAGCCTCTGGGACACAGCCACGAAGGTGTCACCTTCGGTCACTGAACGCAGTGAGCCAACCTTCCGCGTTTTGTACCAGAAGGTCCTAAGGGCAAACCCTGCCATGGGGCATAAGCCGACATGCCAAACGGGCCATGGAAGCACCCGAGGCAGACCAGATGCTGTCGCGCCCTCCTAGCCCGTCGCAATACCATCGCGACGGGGAGGGCAACCGCGACAAGCAACTGTGTCGCGATGGGGAAGCGGGCCACGACAAGAACCTTGTTGCGACCGAGAACTGGGTCGTGACATGACCCTTATCGCGATGGCCACCTGCGCCATGATAAGGTCGCAACTGACCGGGGCGACGCCTTCTCTGATGTCGCGACGCGCCCGGCAGTCGCGACATCAGCTGGAAGGTAGACCACCGGGATATGATATCCCGGGGTCCCCCACAAAACAAAAATCACACAACTAAGGGGAGGGGAGCATGGTGAAAGCATTAAAGGCATGAAAACACACAATAGGACCTCCGATCCACGCTAACAAGAAAGGGCACAAGCATCCCTACGGGTTAAACAAAGAACGAACCCCCGAGGGGCCTTCACGTCAGTAGGCCGCCTCCTCCTCGCTCCCACGACGCCGTTCCACGCACCGCATGAGCCGCCGCCGCTCCGCCACGCTCCAAGCCACCAGAGAGAGCAAGGGGGAACTTCTCCTCCTCAGAGAGGAGAAGGAAAGGAGAAAGCCAAAACAGGGACAGGGAGAACCGGCCAAGGCCAAAGACGCGACGGGGGGGGTGGGCCGTCGCGATACCACTGTATCGCGACGGCTGCCCAGACCGCGACCAGAACACGCCCACCCTGGGCACCGCAACAGCCTGACAGGTCAGTCTGCCACGCCTGCCATTCTGACAGGCGTCAAACGACCAAAAGCAGAAAGTAGTCGTGATTCGTTGACCGGGGGCGACAAGAACGCGACGATAAACATGGTCGTAATAGGGATGACTGTCGCAACGGGCACCTCCGTCATGATGAGGCCAGTCATCCCACACACAACGGAAAGCCGAAGAGCCCGAGATGTTACAAGAATGGTCAAAAGTAGCGATAATATTGTAAAAAGGATTTCAGTTTGAGTAGGCAGAATGACATTGAAAAATGTTGTAAACACATACAAGAAAATGTAGGAGCAGGTTGAGTCCAAGGAGATAAAAACGCCTACAGCAAGATGGAATTGAGATGGGCAGTTAATAGAAAGATGTAGTAAGAAAATAGAACAAATGAAGAATTAAGCAAGATGGACCAGCTAAAGCATGATGATTTAAAAAGCAAGTGAGAAGGAGAAAGCAAGTGTAAAAAAATGTATCCTTACTTGTATGAGTTATGAATTTAATTAAGTTATTCCTTTCATTGAATAATGTATTTTGTTCTGGGTTTCACCTTAATGTCAAGGATGACATTTTTTTTAGGTGATAGTAATGTGGTGTTGTAGTCATTCAGATATGAGTTTAATGGTTGTAGTGTGGTGCATTTGGCCAATGTCTGGCCATTGGGCCTTGGTTGTGGTTTTCGTGCCTTGTGTGGGTGTTGTGGGTCCAAGATTTCAGCCCAAACAGTCCACTGGTCCTCTGTTGAGAATGTGACGAGGGTATATGTCACGTTTTAAATGCATCCCTAGCCTACGTCTTGTTCTCCGCACCGCTTCTTTTAGTTGTTTGGCTGCGTGAGTGACACGTGGCATGCCAGATTTCTAAACGTGTTGGCCCAGGTACGTTGCATTCTTAATGTGATAGTCACCTGCAAGAAAAATGAAGAACGTGAAGAAGCTCTTGATCCTAGCCTCCTTCTCGTTGATTCCCTCATCCAAAGCCTTTCTTCCTCGTCCTCCAAGCTCCAGAAAGTCTCTAGGGTTGGCTAGGGACGAAATAGAGAGGTATTTGTATGTTTTTAGTCTCCAATACTTCTAAAACTCTTTCCTCTCCTCCAACTACGAAATTTCATAATTATCTCACCCTTTTCTAGCCTTTATCATTCTAATTGACATGGGGTGGGCTCTAGATCTGTGTCCAAGAGATGGGGATTGGATTAGGACTCTTTTTGGGATAATTATGAGTTAAAATAGTGATTATCTTGTCTCTTTTTAATTTATTAATAATTTAGGTACGAATTTAGACCTAATTATCTCTCATCCAACATTGGGCTTCAACTTTGTGGCCCATTAACTCATGTATGGACCCTTCAGGATAGCCCATCTTTTATTTTACTTATTGGGTTTCAATTATTCTCATCTTCATTTAATTTAAATTCATTTATCAAATTTAAAATTTTAGAGTTGCTACATTCAAACTCTCAGCTTATTGGTAAGAAGTCCTTAACAAGGGGGAAAATGCAAATGGTAAGACCCTTTCATTTTGGTTATTCGCAAAAAGGGGGAGAGTATGTTTAACCTATGAATTTTCTGTTTAGTCGATGTTTTGAGTATCTTTGTTAGAAAATTTCTCATAAGTTTTGTCAGCACCAAAAATGGGGAGATTGTTGAACCACTCTTATATTTTATCATTTATTTTGGTGATAACAAAACTCATGATTAACTTAGATATCATGAATATATTTAATATCATCTTTTCCTCATAAATACAACACACTATGGCACTATCATTTCATGATTTGCACCGAAAAGCTAAATCGATTGATGTTCAATGCATATCGATTACTGACTAAGTGCCACATCGATTAGAGAACAGAAGTCCACATCGATTACTATTTTTAAAGTCCACATCGATTACGTTCACATCAATTATGATTAAACATTGATTTTGTTTAAACATCGATTACGTTCATATAGATTATGATTAAACATCAATTATGCTTATACATCGATTATATTTCACATCGATTACCTTAGAACATCGATTGTGCTCAAACATTGATTACACTTAAACATCGATTACATACATGCATTATATTGAAACATCAATTCATTAGAACATCGATTGATTCACTTAAACATCGATTACCTATATGAAACATTGATTGCATCTAAAAAATCGATTACTATTATACTTAAACATCGATTGCCTCTACATTTCAAATGTTTCAAAATGTCTTTGGCGCCCAAATGAAAGTTCAAATGTACTTCATATGTTTAACTTATTATTTCTTTGACTGAAGATCATTTTGCCTGTCTCATAGGATCTCTTCCTTCCTACAACAAAAGAAAATCACCTACATTCTATTTCTAGCTATCTGTAGAAAATACAAACAAAAGGCAAAAAGAGGTATGAGCCACCTGACAAAAGACTTTATGAGTCTAATCATCTGCCTTGCATTTAATGTCTGCAGGTCCACCTCTACACACAGTCAACATCTTGGATCTGCTGTTGGCATCCTTGGAAGTGCGCACCAGCTAGAACATCTTCCTCTATCCAAGTAGTTAGTAGGCACAAAAGAAAGAAGATGAAGATGAGCAACGAATCAGAGAGCTCCAACGGCCATCTGTCAACAAAACTGTTCAAAGCTACTCCATAAAAGGGAGAAGCAAAAGAAAAAGAAGGGAGAGAGAGAGAACCTGAAGATCATTCAAGGAGTGTATATCCAGTGAGCATCCAACTCCATACACACTCAAGCAAGAAAGGAAGAGAACTTGAGCCTATTCAAGCTGAAGCATTCAAGCCGTCTTCCTTCTTCCTCATTCTCTCTCTATGTGTCTCTGTGTATTTAAAAGAGAGAGCTGGAGATTTAACCTAAGAAGAGTTTGTTACTGTAAACTCCTTCTTTCTTAGGCTTACTCTCAGATCAAGCATTTCATTGTTCATCTATAGCTTGATCTAGGGGCTTCAGGTCCTAGCTTCTGTGTTCAGAAGTGTTCCTCTTCTATTGGAAGAGAAGGCTTGTTGTGCAAGTGTTCCCATTGATTAGAAGGGAAGACTAGCTTGCACCTGGTGGTGACCATCTGGGGTCTGTACTAGTGCTCCCCTTAATTGAAGGGAAGACCTACTGGGGTGTGTACCAATGAGTTGCTTCTGAGCTCGTATAAGAAGCACTGGCTGAGGTGAAATAGTGGGCTGCCTTCTTGCTAGGAAAGTTTGCTTGGGGACTGGATGTATGACTTTCATTTAGAAGGGCCAAACCAGGATAAATCTCTGTGTTCCTTGTATGCTTGCTTCCGCGCCTTTAATTTCCTTGCACATGCTTATTTAGACTAACCAAACATTTTTAAGTGGTGATTTTTGTTTCAATTTTTCAGATTACCTATTCCAATTTCCTTGTTTTCTTGTGTTCTTTGAATAGTTTAAAGTATGTGAATCCTAAATTGAGGTGTAGATGAGAGCTTTACATCATTTAGTTGATTTGTAGAGGTTTGGTTTATAGGTAAATGAGGTTTTTGGAGATTTTAGGGTGTAATCAGAGAATTAGTGTGTAGTTTCAAAATATATAAATTTTGGTATGCATGATGTTTAACCCATAAACAATCCGTGGTAAAAATTTAATGTGAATTGGACAACAGTAGGTATAGATTTGTTTATTACATGATGAAATGACCAATTAAAGCATGTTTAGTGTAATTAGTGATAAATTAGATAATTGCAACATGATTAGAATGAAATTGTAACTGTTTAACATTGTAACCAGTAGTATCATGTTAGGGAATCTGAACCATATACATGTATGTGAAAATGAAATTAGTATGTTAAACGGTGTGCAAATAGTGTCTGTTTAAAAATGGAAAATGTGTAAATGTGCCATGGGTGACACTGCTACCTTAGAGGGCTGAGGAACTATACCATAGTAAAGTCCCTATGGGAAGGTTCATATGTGTGTGATGTCCCATAGGCATTGGGATTAAAATCCTGGAGGTGGACAAGTACCACTGGTTAGGGTGGAGAGTGCTTCTCCCGGTTCTACGCAGTTAACCTAGATCTATCACTATATTGCCTAGGTGATGGATATGTGTGTGATGAGATAAGTTTGTGTCCTTCTAGAGGTGGTTTGGACTATGTGTCACAGCATGTAATTAGAATAATGTGAATTTTTTTGTACATGTGAGAAATGTGAATGTGTAAAATGTGTAAATGATCATGTGAAATTGTGAAGTAATGTGATAACATATGAAAGTGTGAATCCTTACATAAATGTGTTTTAACAGAAAGCTATTATATTTATAAATGTGTTATGCATGTGAAAATATTCATAGAATCCATGCTAGGAGCATCTCTTTCGTTATGTGTAAATTTCATGCTTAATTTGCAATTGTATTACAAGATAAATGAATGAAATGTGAATTGAACTAGCATGATATAGGATGTGTAGAAAGCATGAGGTAGGTTTATTTTGTTGTGAAAAGGAATATAAAGCATGTACTATGTATCATAAGATTGTAGAAATATCATGTTTATGTTTTTAAAAGATTGCTAAAACCATGTTACATGAAATTGTGGTTTCGTTAGAAAGTAAAATGTCCATATGATGTATGTATGTATAATGTGCATGGATTTGCTTGCTGAGTCTCTTAGACTCACTCTTTCTTTGGCGTACAGGTGTAGATATCTCTACTTCTTCCGAGGAGATAGTCAGGAGTGACTCGGAGCGTGAGTAGGAGATATTCGTGGAGATTTCGGCGTTGTATTTTACTTTTCATAGTATGTAATTGAGAACACTATGTCATTCAGTTGTGGACAATGTATATTATTTAAATTTCTCAGTTATGAAATAGTCAGTTTCTTTTTGTTCTATATGGACTGTGGATAAAGTGTTGATGATGGAATAAGATGTTTATATTCAGTTCTTTCTATTCCGCTGTTATATGTTTATATTTGTGTACATCTCAGCCTATTGAATATGTTGGGTAAATGTCCCACTATGGCGACGCTTTCTATATCGATGAGGGTTGGTATAACCGTACCTGTATAAAGAGGGTCGTTACAAAGATTGGTATCAGAGTGACAGGTTGAGATTATACATAAATATGCACATGCCATCATCTTCATTATATGCTAAGTCTTTATAGATTGTCCACATAGTTAGGAATTAGATAGTTTAGTTCGTAATTGGAATTAAATTGTTTTGCAGGCTATGGCTTTGCGAGGTAGGCGTGGTGTTCCTGCTCGTGAGGGTGAGCAGAGGAGAGAGGAGAGAGTTGAGCCTAGGCATGAAGATCAGGGTGAGCAGCAGGCCCCAGCACCCCAGGGTCCTGTGCTTCCTCCACCGCCACCAGTGGACTATGGAGTGTTCATGCAAGGTTTAGTTCAGGCTATGCAGACGCAGGCCCATACTCAAGCTGCACTCCAAGCTCAGTTGGAGGCTCATGTTAGAATACTAAATAGAGTAGTCTAATTTGTTAACTTGCATGTTTGTTATATTGTTATATTGTATATGTGTGGCTTATGTTGGTTGCTGTAGCAGGCTCAGGCGCCAGTTCCCCAGGCTCAGGACCATGGTGGACCCTCCATCATGAAAAGGTTCAAGAGGATGACGCCACCCTCTTTTAAGGGGGAGAGCGATCCGCTGTTGGCAGAGAGCTGGCTGAGGGAGATTGTAAAGATCTTCTGAGCTATTAGGTGTGTTGACGATGATAGGGTCACACTAGCCACCTATATGCAATAGGTATGTGTAAATTGTTTATGTATTTATTTCTGGAAGCCTAGATTTTCTGGATTGGTCCTTATGGAATGTTTTGGCAAGAGCGAGCCGATGTGTGGTGGTCCTCGTTGCTACTTACCCGATTCGAGGGCAGTGCTGTAGAGGTGTTTTGGGACGAGTTCGTGAGGAGAAGGCTTCGCAGAAGAGGCCTGCAGCTCCATTCCAGAGGCAGGAGAAGAAGAAGGCGGTGTACCAGTCACCGCAGCGTCCCATAGTATCGGGAAGTCGTCAGGTATCTTCTCTGCATTCCCCCAGTGGCAAGAAGGAGTGTCCTCATTATGGGAGGGCACATGGTGGTACGGAGTGTTGGAAGATGGTGGGGAAGTGCTTGAAGTGTGGGAGCAGTGAGCAAAAGATCAAGGATTGTCCCAGACTTTAGAAGGGAGTCCAGCGACCAGCTCCAGTAGCGGCAGCAACAGCGCCAGCGACAGGAAGACCAGGGAGGCCTTGAGCCCCAGCTCGAGTGTTTGTGTTAGCTCTTGAGGACGTCGAGCAGGCAAATCATGTTACCGAAGGTACGGTTCTTTTCATGGGTGTGCACGCTCGAGTTTTATTTGATATGGGTGCCACTCACTCGTTCATTTCCAAGCATTTTGATAGGTAGTTAGCTTTAGAGTCAGGGTTAGAGTCTGAGGAGTTAGAAGTCCCTTTGTCTGTGCACATATCTGCGGGTACAGTATCGACTAGGAAGTGTATTCCATCCTTACCGATGTGCATTGAGGATAGAGTTCTAGAAGGGTGTTTCTTCTTGCTAAAGATGAAGGACTATGGTGCTATTCTTGGTCTGGATTGGCTAGAGGAGCACTATGCGTTAGTGGATTGTCGTGGGAAGAAGATTGTTTTCCGTATTCCTGGTGAGGATGATTTTTCTCATCCATTGCCAAGGAACTTAGCGGGAAAGTGTGTTATCTCTGCCATGAAGGAGATGAGAATGGTGATCAAGGGTTGTGACGCTTTTCTTGCCAGCGTGGTATTAGTACCGAAGGCTGATGAGTCACCTACTCTTGTGGAGATTGAGGTAGTGCAGGATTTTCCAGATGTCTTTCCTAATGATTTATCTGGATTGCCACCGTCTAGAGAGATAGAGTTCACACTAGAGTTGCTTCCAGGCACCTCTCCTATCTCAAAGGCCCCTTATCGGATGGCAGCTGCGGAGTTAGCAGAGCTAAGGAAGCAGTTGCAAGATTTGTTAGATAAGGGATTTATTCGCCCTAGTGTTTCTCCTTGGGGTGCACCTGTATTGTTTGTGAAGAAGAAGGATGGGTCACTTAGGTTATGCATCGATTATAGAAAGCTAAACCAAGTGACGGTGAAGAACAGGTATCCCTTACCTCAGATTGATGATCTGTTTGACCAGCTGCAAAATGCATCAGTCTTTTCTAAGATTGATTTATGGTCTGGTTATCATCAGTTGAGGATTAGGAGTGAGGATGTGTCCAAGACGGCTTTTAGAACCCGTTATGGACATTATGAGTTTTTGGTCCTTCTGTTTAGTCTGACCAATGCCCCTGCAGCATTCATGGATCTCATGAACAGGGTGTTTAGACCTTATCTAGATAGTTTAGTTGTCGTTTTCATCGATGATGTGTTGGTCTATTCTCCGGATGAATCCATACACCGTCAGCATTTAAGGGTAGTATTGGAAGTCCTTAGAGAGCACAAGCTGTATGCAAAATTCAGCAAGTGCGATTTCTGGATACGCGAGGTTCATTTCCTTAGGCATGTTATCTCCCGTGCTGGTGTAGCGGTAGATCCATCGAAGGTCCAGGCTGTATTGGATTGGGAGATCCCCAGTACCCCTTCGGAGATTCGAAGATTTCTTAGTTTGGTGGGTTATTATCGGTGATTCATTGAGGGATTTTCATCTCTCGCTGCCCTGTTAACTAAGCTAACCAAGAAGGGTGAGAAGTTTGTTTGGTCCGAGGAATGTGAGAGTAGCTTTCAATTATTGAAGGCTAAGCTTACTTCCGCTCCGGTATTGGTTTTACCTAGTGATGATGAGGGTTTTGCCATCTATACGGAT
This sequence comes from Colocasia esculenta, assembly GCA_014218235.1. Lineage (NCBI taxonomy): Eukaryota > Viridiplantae > Streptophyta > Magnoliopsida > Alismatales > Araceae > Colocasia > Colocasia esculenta. The sequence goes on along the minus strand of CM024755.1, from coordinate 119,228,451 downwards.
GCATCTCAGATTGGCCTTGGCTGTGTATTGATGCAGCAAGGAAGGGTAGTAGCGTATGCTTCTCGGAAATTGAAGGAGCATGAACGTAACTATCTGACTCATGATTTGGAGCTTGCGACAGTGGTTCATGCACGGAAGATCTGGAGGCACTATCTTTATGGTGTCAAATTTGAGGTGTTCACTGACCACAAGAGTTTGAAGTATCTTTTCTCCCAAAAAGAATTAAACCTTAGGCAGAGAAGATGGATTGAGTTCCTAAAGGACTATGACTTCGATCTCCATTATCATCCTGGAAAGGCGAATGTCGTAGCGGATGGCCTTAGTAGGAAGAGGTCATCACTCCAGCAAGATTGGAAGATGTTGGAGGATGCGGCATGTGCGATGACTGAGTTAGAGCCATCATTATGTCAGGCTTTTGTAGCTCAATTATCTATTAGGTCTTCGGTGTTGGATAAGGGATCGAGCAACAGAAAGCCAACCCTAGACTCCAAGAGTTGGTAGGCAAGGTAGTCATTGCTCGTGATGAGGATGGGGTGATTAGATTCCATTGTGTTCCCAACATTATAGATGTTCGTGAGCATGTTTTAGCAGAAGCTCATAGGTCGAGATTCTCTATTCATCCGGGTAACACTAAGATGTACCAGGATTTGAAGAGATCTTTTTGGTGGTCTGGCATGGAGAAGGATGTAGTAGAGTATGTGTCTAGGTGTTTAGTATGCCATCAAGTGAAGGCCGAGCGGCAGTGACCATCTGGTCATATGCAGAAGATGGAGATCCCAGTATGGAAGTGGGAAGCTGTCACTATGGATTTTGTTACGGGTTTGCCTCGATCTAGATAGGGCAATGACTCAATTTGGGTAGTGGTAGATAGATTCTCTAAGACTACACATTTCTTACCCATGAAGAAGAAGTAATCAGTAGAGAGTTTAGCTAGATTGTATATTAGTAGTATTATTAGATTGCATGGTGTGCCGAAGTCGATCATTTCGGATCAAGATCCGAGATTTACTTCGAGACTGTGGAAGGGTCTTCAGGATGCGTTAGGTTCGGAGTTGAAGCTCAGTTCGGCGTTCCATCCCCAGACCGATGGACAGTCCGAGAGGGCTATCCAGATGCTCGAGGATATGTTGAGGGCGTGTGTTCTGGATTGGAAGGATGATTGGGAGCGTCATTTACCTCTTGTGGAGTTTGCATATAACAACAATTTCCATGCGAGCATTGGTATGGCTCCGTTTGAGGCATTGTATGGTAGGCCTTGTAGATCTCCTTTATGTTGGGAGGAGGCGGGTGATAGGCAGCTGATCGGTCCGGAGTAAGTTCAGGTGTCACGCCCCGATATTTAGCAGCGGAATAAATACCGGGAGGCGTAAACGATACAAATAGACGTATCACAGTTGAGTAACGCAGAGTCACAATTGGACAAAAGAACACATTTGAGACTATAATATGGTCACCAAAAATATACCTTATTCCATTTCATTCAACTAGTTAAAACCTTACATAGAAAGAACTCACTGAAAAGGGTTCATTATTCAAATAACAATGTTTCTCTAATACATCGACTACTCAAATGTCTATTTCTAAATGTCAACTCCTCCTATAGCCGGTGCTCAACACTCTTACCCAGCTCCATCGGACTCCACTGGTTCCTCATCACTACCTGAAAAGGGCAGGATGAAAGGGTGAGCGAACTAGCTCAGTAGGATTTACATCTCAATATTGCGCGGGCACTAGTATACATGATTAACATTTTAAATAGGCAGATATGCACATGAATATGATGACAATGTATGCAATACTAACAGATTGAATAGCAGAATAGAACGGATATCATATCAGATCAAATGTCGAGTTGCATATACAATGAATAGATATTTCAAGAGTAGAATTTTATCAAAAGAGATTGGCCATATTCAAACAGATCTCATGTGTTCACATGAACAGACGTATCATATCATATCAAGTCAAACTTATCATATCAAACAAAGGCACATTTTCACAATCTTGCTTGTTTGTTTGTGCTATGCCAAGCACCAAGAGTCCATACTCCCGCGGTTAATAAGTACGTTAGGGCGCTCCTCCCCAGGACCAGACAGGGCCCCTATTGCACAGACATTGGTCAAATTGGACCGAAGTCCCACGTTGTGCCGAACAAACATATTCATATTATGGCCACAGAGTTTCAATGACAAGCTCATAGTAAAAGGAACATGATCATTCATAGAGTCAAGGTATGACAAATAGCTTAAGAGAACAAAAGGCAGGATACAACGTATCTTATGTTTCATAATTCGTTAATGTCTTGACATGTGGATGTTTCTAAGGACAGATCGTATGCAGAACACGTGCTCTCAATTTCCCCAATAAGGGTGTGCATATTTGTGCAAATGTGTAAGTGACGAGTCACGAATCTTCCTAGCATGTATGCATATGGACCAATAATTAATGGAACACTGGAAAGCATGAAACTAATGAAACTCATATGCAATTCATGATATTAACTTCACTAACAAGTCCATACTAACATGTATTGATCCCCATATTCACATCATATTCTTATATTATCAATTGACAATAGGTAAGATCACAAGATAATCCAATGGACATAAGATCAATCACAAATTATACATTAGAATCATATTCAGGTCATTACCAATTTTTAATGGGTTGATTTCTTTTAGGTCCATGCATACTATATAACATCATGCACATGCTAGTAGACATCATGTAATGATCAGACCCAAAATATGTAATTTTTTTGCAAAGGTAGTGTCGACACACCCCTTACTGGTGCCGACACAAAGCTTCAAACACAAGACAAAATAATGCAAAATTGGTCAAGTAGTGTCGACACTAGAGACAGCTTCCAGAAAACCTTCTGGCCAATATGGGACAATGTGTCGACACTAAATCAGGTAGTGTCGACACTAGAGACCTTCCCAGAAAACTTCTGTGCCAATTCGGGACAATGTGTCGACACTAGATCAGGTAGTGTCGACACTAGAGGCCTTCCCAGAACACCTTTTGGGCTGTTTTGGGACAGTGTGTCGACACTAGATCAAGTAGTGTCGACACTAGTGGCCCTCCCAGAAAAACTTCCGGGTCAAGTGCAACCCGAAAACACATCTCATGCAGCGATTTACTTTCCTAGATTATAACTCTCTAGATAATGACATTTAGATAAAACATTCAACATGAAAGATGACGAGGACAACTAGTAGAAGACCTTTGATGTTGGGGCTTGGATCTAATTCGGTCTCTAATCCCGAGAAAACATGTGAAGAACATAAAGCTATATGCAGCCCGAAATCACAATATCATGCAGTAACTCTCTTACCATGATTATAACTCTCTAATGATAGACTTTTGGACAAAACGTCCAACACAAAAGATTATCATGACTACAATTAGAAGAACTTTCATGAAGGAAGTTTAGTCTAATTCGGTCTTGAATCGTGTGCATGATATAAAGAACGGGAAAAGCCCCAACTGTGCGCGACTTAGGGACAACTACGAATACGCAACGTATACTCCATGAAAATTAGTCAAAACAAGTGCAAATGAACCTAGACTCAAAGAAATACATGATGGTGTTGGTTTTTTTTAATCTTGGCCCGAGAACACCTACCTTTAAATGCTAAAAACTCCCTGCAGATTTCTGGGTTGATGCAGAGCGAGGTTGAGGAAGACCACGTTTTCCCCAGCCGTTCTCCACACCTCCAGCGCTCCAAACTTGCTGCTCATGACCCAAACTTGTTGCTAACCCTTCCCTAAACGTTTTGTGAGGAGTTCTTATAGTTTTAGGGTGTATTTACAAGTCCTAATGAGACTAGGAAAGGGGCTGCGAATTCTGTTTCCTACTTTCCAAGAAATCTGGGATTCTCTCACCCAAAGGAGGTAGCAAAGGTTTAGGAAACCACCTCCTAGAATTGGGTTCGATTTTGGCTTACCTTACATGACTAATCACCCTTATTTTAACCCTAAATTGCCCTCCCTAATCATTGCATAATTACATACACAAATTTCAGGGTATTTTCTTGTCCTAATTTCTTTTATGGACTATCCCCTCATATTGTTTGGAGTCCACCATAAATTTCTCATTTAGTTTATGATCTCATTTATACAGCTAATAATGGGTTGTCCAACTTATTTCCTAATTACGATAAGAAGTCACACTAGCTCTTAAATATATCCCAAATGACTTTTATTGACCCAAAATTCTTGATGGATCATTAGAGGATATTATTTGAAGTCCATCTATGATTTTTATTTAATTTTCTGTCTCCTCTAGGTATGTGTGATAATGGTTTCCCGACTTATTCCCTAATTACGACACTCAGTCCTAAAACGCCTTAAACTTGGACCATCTGATTTTCCTTTGCATGAATTTCTCTGTGGGTCATTAGGGAGTATTATTTAGAGTTGAACTGTGGTTTTTATGAAATTTTCTAATGGGTTTTTGTATGTATGATAATGACACGTGCATTTTTGCTATTTCATAAATATTGGTTTTATCATTTTCAATTTATTTCTAATTTCCAATTACCGAATTTTCGGGGTGTTACATCCTCCCCCACTTAAAAGAATTTGGTCCCCAAGTTCACATGTGTTTACGGGTTGGACTTACAGGGAATCAAATTGTGAATTTACTCATGACATAATGATTGATTGATGATGGCACTTTAGGGTCAAATAAAAACGAGTTAGAAATGATACCTCTTCTTTACCTCCTATTTTGGGTTGTGCTGCCATTTTTCCTGAGCTCAATTTCTCCATTAGGCAATCCTTAACCTTGTGGTCTTGGCTACCACAACAGAAACACTTGCCTTGAAATTTCCAGCACTCCTCAGTCCGATGATTTTTTCTGTTACAATGCTGGCATCTTTCTATAGGAGCGGGAATTAGTTTCTTATTGCACTTCTTGCACTTCTTTCTCTTGTGCGATCTGTTACTGTTGTCGGGCCGTTTCTCTCTGACTATAGGTTTGGAGTTTCCTGTGGTTGAAATTTGTTCTTTCCTATTAGTTTCGCCAACTCCTTTGTCATCCATAGACCTTTCCTTTCCATTTGTATCTCCCTTAGCCATTATTAGGGCATCCTCTAACAGTTGAGCAGCTTGTCGTAGTGCTTTGGTTAATCTATGGACCGCTCTTTGTCCGTCCATAGATGGTGTAGGTGTATCCTCCATTGCTGTTTATTTAAGTTCCTTCAAAAAAACTATCACACGGTCAGTCTTCTTTACTCCTTGTTGATGCCTTGTAACTTACAATATTTAGTTATTAATAAAATTTTGGACTAAGCCCAAGTTTCTACCCAATCTCACCAGGTAGGTACAAAGTTCTTGACACAAGCTGAGGGTTATAATGACACTTATCCTATCATTCCTAATTGCCTAGGACTTAGGGGAAGCCCGGCTCGTTCGACAGCCAATACATCCACTAACCAGGTACTCTTAATCAGCAAGAAATGAGCCGACTTAGTCAATCGATCAACTATTCCCACCTTGCACCCCATGGTGATGTGCTTGGTCGGATGAATCCCTTCTCTAACAGTTCCATCATTTGCTCTTTTAATTCCTTCAGTTCTGCGGGGGACATTCTATATGGTGCCCTAGATACTGGTGCTGCTCCAGGGACCAACTCGATGGTAAAATTGACCTCTCGCTCAGGAGGAATTCCTGGTAAGTCTTCTGGAAAAATGTCAGCGTATTCACTGACAACATGGATGTCCTCAACTTTGACTTCCTTCTTTGTGATGACAACAGCAGCAAGAAAGGCCATACAACCTTTCCTCATCATCCTTTTGACTCAAAGTGCAGAGATAAGTGACAATCTCCTGCGGTTCCTATCCCCTGTGAACACTAGTTTTGGGTAATGGCTAAAGGTTACCCGACTTCTCCTACAGTTGATACTAGCCCCATGTTAGTTGCTGGCCATTCAGTGTTACTTCTACCGACTCCCACCATGCCCTGGCATCCTTTTCCAATTGGAAAGTCGCCAGTAGTACTTTGTTCTGGTCCGTGCATTACATGACACTGAATATCCTTTCAATTTCCTTAACCCAATGTTCAGAAACATCTGGGTCAGTACTCCCTTCAAACCTAGGCGGATCCATATTCCTAAAATTCTGATGGAGATCACCGGCTCCGCAGTTACCTCCACCCTGGGTGGCTTGCAAGATAGCCTAAGTCAAGTTCTGTATTGTTTGTTGCATGTTCCTAGCCTGGGCACGTTCAGCGGCCATGAAGGTAATAAGTACCTTCAAGATAATAATATAAGTCAGTCATCTAAATATATCACGTGTGACCTCTACTCCCATCGTTCTACTAGAGCTCACATTAGGTACGACATATTTTGACTCGTGTGATCTAGTTTCATCCTATGTTCCTATTCCCTTGGACCTTAAAGTTTAGGGCTCTGATACCAACTGTCATGCCCCGATATTTAGCAGCGGAATAAATACCGGGAGGCGTGAACGATATAAATAGATGTATCACAGTTGAGTAACGAAGAGTCACAATTGGACAAAAAAACACATTTGAGACTATAATATGGTCACCATAAATATACCTTATTCCATTTCATTCAACTAGTTAAAACCTTACATAGAAAGAACTCACTGAAAAGGGTTCATTATTCAAATAACAATGTTTCTCTAATACATCGACTACTCAAATGTCTATTTTTAAACTGTCAACTCCTCCTATAGCGGGTGCTCATCACTCTTGCCCGGCCCCATCGGACTCCACTGGTTCCTCATCACTACCTGAAAAGGGCAGGATGAAAGGGTGAGCGAACTAGCTCAGTAGGATTTACATCTCAATATTGTGCGGGCACTAGTATACATGATTAACATTTTAAATAGGCAGATATGCACATGAATATGATGACAATGTATGCAATACTAACAGATTGAATAGCAGAATAGAACGGATATCATATCAGATCAAATGTCGAGTTGCATATATAATGAACAGATATTTCAAGAGTAGAATCATATCAAAAGAGATTGGCCATATTCAAACAGATCTCATGTGTTCACATGAACAGACGTATCATATCATATCAAGTCAAACTTATCATATCAAACAAAGGCACATTTTCACAATCTTGCTTGTTTGCTTGTGCTATGCCAAGCACCAAGAATCCATACTCCCGCGGTTAATAAGTACGTTGGGGTGCTCCTCCCCAGGACCAGACAGGGCCCCTATTGCACAGGCATTGGTCAAATTGGACCGAAGTCCCACGTTGTGCCGAAAAAAACATATTCATATTATGGCCACAGAGTTTCAATGACAAGCTCATAGTAAAAGGAACATGATCATTCATAGTGTCAAGGTATGACAAATAGCTCAAGAGAACAAAAGGCAGGATACGACGTATCTTATGTTTCATAATTCATTAATGTTTTGACATGTGGATGTTTCTAAGGACAGATCGTATGCAGAACATGTGCTCTCAATTTCCCCAAGAAGGGTGTGCCTATTCGTGCAAATGTGTAAGTGACGAGTCACAGATCATCCTAGCATGTATGCATATGGACCAATAATTAATGGAACACTAGAAAGCATGAAACTAATGAAACTCATATGCAATTCATGATATTAACTTCACTAACAAGTCCATACTAACATGTATTCATCCCCATATTCACATCATATTCTTATCTTATCAATTGACAATAGGTAAGATCACAAGATAATCCAATGGACATAAGATCAATCACAAATTATACATTAGAATCATATTCAGGTCATTACCAATTTGGAATGGGCTGATTTCTTTTAGGTCCATGCATACTATATAACATCATCCACATGCTAGTAGACATCATGTAATGATCAGACCCAAAATATGCAATTTTTTTGCAAAGGTAGTGTCGACACACCCCTTACTGGTGCGGACACAATGCTTCAAACATAAGACAAAATAATGCAAAACTGGTCATGTAGTGTCGACACTAGAGACAACTTCCAGAAAACCTTCTGGCCAATATGGGACAGTGTGTCGACACTAGATCAGGTAGTGTCGACACTAGAGACCTTCCGAGAAAACTTCTGGGCCAATTCGGGTCAGTGTGTCGACACTAGATCAGGTAGTGTCGACACTAGAGGCCTTCCCAGAACACCTTTTGGGCCATTTTGGGACAGTGTGTCGACACTAGATCAAATAGTGTCGACACTAGATCAAGTAGTGTCGACACTAGTGGCCCTCCCAGAAAAACTTATGGGTCAAGTGCAACCCAAAAACACATCTCATGCAGCAATTTACTTTCCCTACTTATAACTCTCTAAAAATAACATTTAGACAAAACATTCAACATGAAAGATGACGAGGACAACTAGTAGAAGAATGTTGATGTTGAGGGTTTGATCTAATTCGGTCTCGAATCCCAAGAAAATATGTGAAGAACATAAAGCTAAGTGCAGCCCGAAATCGCAGTATCATGCAGTGACTCTCTTACCACAATTATAACTCTCTAAAGAAAGACTTTTGGACAAAACATCCAACATAAAAGATGATAGTGACTACAAGTAGAAGAACTTTCATGAAAGAAGTTTAGTCTAATTCGGTCTTTAATCATGTGCATGATATGATGAACGGGAAAAGCCCTAACTGTGCGCGACTTAGGGACATCTACGAATACGCAATGTATACTCCATGAAAATTAGTCAAACCAAGTGCAAATGAACCTAGACTCAAAGAACTACATGATGGTGTTGGTTTTTTTTAACCTTTGCCAAAGAACACCTACCTTTAAATGCTAAAAACTCCCTGCACATTTTTGGGTTGATGCAGAGCGAGGTTGAGGAAGACCACGTTTTCCCCAGCCGTTCTCCACACCTCCAACGCTCCAAACTTGCTGCTCACAACCCAAACTTGTTGCTAACCCTTCTCTAAACGTTTTGTGAGGAGTTCTTATAGTTTTATGGTGTATTTACAAGTCCTAATGAGACTAGGAAAGGGGCTGCAAATTCTGTTTCATACTTTCCAAGAAATCTGGGATTCTCTCACCCAAAGGAGGTAGCAAAGGTTTAGGAAACCACCTCTTAGAGTTGGGTTCAATTTTGGCTTACCTTACATGACTAATCACCCTTATTTTAACCCTAAATTGCCCTCCCTAATCACTGCATAATTACATACGTGAATTTCTGGGTATTTTCTTGTCCCAATTTCTTTTATGGACTATCCCTCATATTGTTTGGAGTCCACCATAAATTTCTCATTTAGTTTATGATCTCATTTATACAGCTAATAATGGGTTGTCCAACTTATTTTCTAATTACGATAAGAAGTCACACTAGCTCTTAAATATATCGCAAATGACTTTTATTGACCCAAAATTCTTGATGGATCATTAGAGGATATTATTTGAAGTCCGTCTATGATTTTTATTTAATTTTCTGGCTCCTCTAGGTATGTGTGATAATGGTTTCCCGACTTATTCCCTAATTACGACACTCAGTCGTAAAACGCCTTAAATTTGGTCCATCTGATTTTCCTTTGCATGAATTTCTCTGTGGGTCATTAGGGAGTATTATTTAGAGTTGAACTGTGGTTTTTATGAAATTTTCTAATTGGTTTTTGTTTGTATGATAATGACACATGCATTTTTGCTATTTCACAAATATTGGTTTTATCATTTTCAATTTATTTCTAATTTCCAATTACCAAATTTTCGGGGTGTTACATCAGGAGACTTCGGATAAGGTCCAACTTATCAGGAAGAGGCTTGTTGCGGCACAAGATAAGTAGAAGTGTTATGCCGACAAAAGGAGGAAGGATTTGGAGTTCAAGGTAGGTAAGCATGTCTCCTTGAAGATTTCGCCTACTCGTGGTGTAGTTAGATTTGGCAGGCATGGTAAGTTAAGCCCTAGATTCATTGGCCCGTATGAGATTCTTAGACGATTGGGCAACGTGGCATATGAGCTAGCTTTACCCCTAGCGTTAGCTAGTGTTCATCCTGTTTTCCACGTATCTATGCTCATGAGGTATGTCAAAGATCCATCTCATGTTATTAACCACGAACCAGTGGAGATCCAGCTAGATGTATCTTATGTGGAGCAACTGGTAGCTATTCTTGGCCGGAAGATTCAGCATCTCCGGAACAAGAGCATTGCGTCGGTGAAGGTGCTATGGAGTAACTTCTTGCGAGAGGAGTGTAACACCCTGAATTTTTTTAATTAGTTGAGAAACTTGAAAAATAAGGTTCTTAGACTTAACCATTATTCTTAGGTTGAATTAATTGATATTTGGAAATGTTTAGCATTAATAAATGTTTCCCCAGTGTCGTGCTCGGACGTGCGCACTGCCATAGGGCGACACTGAAAAACTGTAACGAAAATAAAATCTGAGAACACCATAATTTTTTTAAAAAAATGTGGAGATATCAGAAATGTAAATATCTGAATTTTTCGGCATGCGGACTTCGAGGATAAGTCGACGCGACTATTTTTCGGGTGATTTTTCACCTACTATAAAATAAATTCTAAAAATTAAACTAAAATCACTATAATTTGTAAAACTATCATATTAGTCTATGGTTGAAATTTTAATACAAACAGACCTCATTTGAACACATTTACATAGTGATTTTTAGGCCAGTCGAATTATGGTCCAATTACGGTGGTCATTTTCTGGTTAATTTCGCTTGCTTACGTGTGAGGCATGGAGAAGGCCAGCACACTTAAGTAGAAATCATACACGTTAACTCCATAGGTGTAAGCCCAGGGGAGCTTGCATGCTAAACGTGTCATTGGGTGGGTTAAGGAGGTCTTACCCCCCAACACCTGGGCGGCCAACGTGTCCTTGTGCATGGAACCTTGCTGGGTTATAAAAGAAGATCTCAACAACATATTGCGAACCTTTCCAGCATTAGCCCCTTCCCTGTTCTTGCACCCACTCTTGTACTTGCTGCCTCTTGCTGCTAGCTGGAGCTGTGGCTGTGGGAGCTGCTGGAGTAGTTCCTTCCATAGTGGGCTGTCGTTGTTGCTTGGAAGAAACTTCTACTACTGTGTGCTACTGCTTCCTGGAAGTGATGAGCTGCTCCAATTGAAGCGGTTGTGGCTGCCTCTACAAGTTTCCCTCTCCTAGATACTGTGGACTCCTTCGTTAAGGAGAAGAGAAGAACTTCATCCTTCTCCAGTTAGGTAGGATTCGATCCTCTTCCTTTCTTCTCTAACTCATGTTCTTGAACATTCTTTAGAACCTACTGTTTGGATGTTCAAGTTTATGTTCTAATGTCATGAGTACCTCTAGCACTATTTGTGTATCTTGTATTGCTGTAGAAGCTACTCTTTGAGATTCATATGATCCCTGTTTGGAAAGGATCTTCTTCCAGTATCACGTTGTAGTAGATTCCTAGCTATTCAGGTGTAGGATTCAATTCCCTCTGGTTCAGATCTGTCTTCCACACATGATAAGAACCTCTTGATGATTGAACTCGTGGCTATACCTGTGGTTCTTCTATTTTTCTTCCAGTCATGCTAGAAATACTCTTGTTGGAAGAGGAACAACCTGGTTCCATTTTAGAAACTAACTCCTATCCTCTTCTTCCACCTTTGATCCTTGTACATGCTCTAGAGTTTGTAGAAGTCTCAATTATCTTTGTAGCATAATATGAAGACTTCGGTTTAGATGGTTGATACTTCAAGTTTTTGATTTAGATCCATAAAACATTTTGTGGTTTAGTATCCATCATGTAGGAATCTTCCATCAAACCATTGCTATCAAGGTTCTACTTCTAGTACTAAACTATGTTTAGTTTCAAGCAAGTCAAGTTTGAATTGCAAACCTCTTCTTTCATCTTGTTTGTTCGGTTTATAAACCACTATGAGAACTATACTTAGACTCTTCTATTTGATATAAAACATGCCATGGTTCATAGGTTCAAAAATTAGGGTATTTAGGATAGATTTAAAGTCCTTTCTCAAAGTTCTGCAGCTACCTGTCGACAGCCAGCCTAAGCTGTCGACAGGCGCATGCCTTCCAGAACTCCAGGTTTCTGGACTGTGTGGATCTGTCGACAGATCCATTGTTGCTGTCGACAGATACACACAGAGCCAGCAAACCTGAGCTCTGTCTGTAGCCATCTGTTGACAGCCCCTTCCTGGCTGTCGACAGCTATTGCCCTGCCTTGGATTTCAGCACATTTTCATGTGTGAATCCTTGCTCAAAGTTCATCCTAATAGCCTACCAAGTTACCCTCTTATTTACTTTGATATTTATTCTCATTCTACTTTAAGGAATACCCACTTGAGGTACCTTGGTCACCCTTGAAATATTCTTGAGGTTGTTAACTACAAAAGGTACCTCATTGAGTCCATTCTCCTGTAATCGGTAACTGAGTTCATGTAACTTAATGTCTTGAGAGCCCAAATACTAGAACACCTTGTAAGTTATGATTAACTGATGATGATGACATTTATTGGGTCCTTGGACCCCACTTGACTGATATGCCTGTGCAAATAGGGCTGGTCCAGTCCTGGGAAGAGCACCCGAATTCATTTACTGGTTGTACGAATTGATGAAGGACAACTGACTGTCTAGCAAATTGGGCTGGTCCAGTCCAGGGGGGAACACCCGAACTCAATTACTGGACGTACGGAATGATAATGGGCAACTGGATGTTTGGCATAGCATCAAATACTGTTGATTATAGTCATCCTGTTACCTGATACTGTTGATTACTGTCATCCTGTTACCTATTCTGTGTGAATATATATATATATATATATATATATATATATATAGGAACCAAATTATGAGATTCATTGTGAATTCTTGAGCACGTTTTGTAATTCAGTATCATTGTTCCAATTTTCATTATCATGATAAGATATTTGTTTGTTCATCTTTGGTATCAGTTGTCTTTTCTTGTGTTTACATGAACTAGAACTTGAGTTTCAATGTGAATTCTTGAGCATATCCCATGTATCCATTCTACTGTTTCTCATTCACTGTCATATTTAGATGCTTGTTGGTCCATCTATGATTTCACTCAAGCCTTTTCCTTGATCATCATACCATTTAATCCTTTGATTTGAGAATTTGAATCCTACTGGGCTAGTTAGCTCACTAAATCCTATTTTTCAGGTATCTAGAAGGCGGGAACTTCGGGATTTGTGTGTGGTGAGACCATCCTTGACAACATTTTACTTTTGAGATTATAAATTGGAAATCTTGTAATATTCATAGAATGACAATTGTCAAATTTTTATTTAATAGAGCTCCTGAGCAATTTGTTGCTCAAATAGTTTAAATTTTACTCTTGATTCCTCTTGCGTTCACATTCTGGCATTTATAGATGTATTAAATGTCGGGACGTGACAGAATGGTATCAGAGCATTAGTTCGATAAACCTAGGGATAACCTGTGAGGATGGGTAGAAAGCCTGAGCTAAGCTAGATAAGTATAGTTGGATATAGATTGTATAGAGTATGAAATGAAAATTTAGAGGATTCCTTTTTTTATTCATTTTTGCTCCTTATTCCTACACAAGAACTTCATAATTAAAGTGTTTACCATATATACACACTTGAAACAACCATAGATGTGTTGTTCTATTTCTTGTAACCATGCTTTAGCTAAAGTTTATGTTATGACTCAAGCATACTATGAAACTCATCCTATTAGAAGCAAGAAAATGTTGTCAGGAAGTGTTGCACTCCTAGCTGTCATCTTTTCTTAGATTTCCATGCCATATATATCCCTATTGTTCTACTTGTTTCCCTCATGGAAAGTGGTGTTTGGAACTAGAAACAAAACTCTTTTGATGTTGTCAATCATGTAAAGATTCATAGGAGCACTTGGTAGAATTTTCTATGGTAGTTTTTCAAGATTCCTGGAAGTTTAGATCACACCTGTCGACAGCCAGCATTTACCTGTCGACAGGTAACATGCTTCCAGAACCCAGAAATGCAGAGCTGACAGTAACTGTCGACAGCCACTCCCTAGCTGTCGACAGATACCCTCAGAACCAGAAAAACCTTACTCTGTCTGTTGCTATCTGTCGACAGCCACTTCCTAGCTGTCGACAGACACCAGTCTATGATGAACTGGTCCTTCTTCAGTCAGTTAGAAGAGTCAGCAGGCACACTATAGAACTGAAACTCATACCTTATTTACATTCCATATCATTTAAGTAAATGTTTCATTTACTTAAGATATTACATGTAAATAAGGAAGTACCCCCCATTTGAATCCAATAAAAATATCAGAAAAATCATAACTCTTACCAATAAAAAGTCAACTCACCCACCGAAGAAGAAAATTGCAATTTTTGCGATTCCATCAAAATAGCATCTTTCTAATTTCTCACAATTTGGCCTACCTAAAAATTTCATAATTCAAGTAAACCTAGTAGAATGATAAAAATTCAAGGTCCAGTGAAAAATGATAAACACACATATGACTTCTCCAAGGGAGCCCTCTCCTACTGAAGGAAAAGTCAAACCTGTTCATCCCTCAATTTACGTCAAAATGACTTTTGCATTGATATGTTATTATATCCAACTCTAAACAAGAATTACTAAATGAATGATTCAATCGATCATATAGATTTCATGACTATCCTCATGATATATTCTTCCGTTGACTTTCCAATTTTCTTGGATTCTAAATTATTATACCGCTGAGATAGATTATTTAATCATTATCTACATCCATTCCTTACTAAACCAAGTAAGACTCTTTAATAACTTAAATGTGTTTAACACTCACATAATTGATGAATCAAAATTTCAAGATTGTTTTAAATCTCACGAATCTTATACGCATGGTAGGATTAAATCTATTTATCTCTACTGGAGTGGATAACCAAATAGATTGGTGAAGAAAAGAAATAGAAAAAAAAATCTACTGGAGTAATTTCTGAAGAAATGCAAGAATATGTAAACATTTTGTACTAAAGTTTGGATTTGGTCAGATGATTCCTTAAACTCCTAATAGCATTTTCTTCAGGCTAGAGTTTATTGCATTCTTCTTCTAACTATAACATAAGGATCAATTGTCTCTAAGTTGAGATTAAATCTCAAAATTTTGCTTCAACTAATCAGTAGCTTGGCGTGTCAACGCACACAAACAAATTGATTTGGGACAGTAGGAAGTTTTATAAAAATCAACTCCATATTTTCTAGACTTGACCTCAAGCAGGTGATCGCAGTTTTGATTAACTTAATTTAAATTTGTTTACTCAGCCGCGTAATGGGAGAAGAAGAACATTGGAAAGAGGTTCAACATGCAATGGACAACCTTGCTCAGTCCTTAGAACGGGTAGTTCCCGTTGTTGATCAAGGAAAAATGAAGCTGTATAAGAATATTAATAGTCCAAACTCTCAAGAAACAATAAGTATTATAGTGTCCATACGGAAGAAGACAGTTGTCCCCAGTAATAGAGAAATAGCTGGCAAACAGAAGATGAAGCGGAGCAAAGAGAACAAAAAGAGTAAGAAGGCCAACAAGCAAGCGAACATTAAGGCACAACTTAAGGAAGCTTGTGCATGTTGTCACAAATCAGGTCATGTCAAAGAGAACTGTTGGCGGAAACTAGGAGCATGTTTAAAGTGCGGAAGTCTAGAGCATCGGATCTCAGAATGTCCTGTACTCTCTCAGAGCAAAGACAAGAGTTCAGGAAAACTTGAAGCCATAGGGAAAAAGGGACTGAAGCTATTAGAAGTAATTTCATGTATAAGTCAATAGGACTTGAGTATAGTGATAAATACTTGAGTTTAGTTGTTACAATATATCAAAACTTGGTAAGTTTTGCCAATCAATGTAACTTTATAAGGCTGACTATAGAATTCTGTAATAGAAATCTTATGGGATAAATAAAATTCTTGTTGTCTATCTCCATATTCTTCACATTCATCATTCTTGTCATACTTTATCAACCTTTCCAAGAGAATATGTAATTACATAACTCTCTAAGGAACAAAGTTATTCCTTAGTCGGGGAGACTTTGAGTATGATATACCACTGCCAGTGATAAAGAACATAGTGAAGGTTGTATCTAATTGAACCCATAATCACAACATGGCTCTTTAATATCTAAAGATGTTAATATTTAGATCCCCATCAACTAACGATGATATAGAGAGTGTAAACATCGTATGACATAATAATCATGATGGGATTAGTGAAACTAATCTGGATTAGATAAAGTTTCAAAGACTAAAAACTTACATCTTTGTGATCCATCCAAACTAGTCAAGAAGTTTGGAGGACGAAACTCTGTTTAGTGGGGGAGAGTTGTAACACCGCGAATTTTTTTAATTAGTTGAGAAACTTGAAAAATAAGGTTCTTAGACTTAACCATTATTCTTAGGTTGAATTAATTGATATTTGGAAATGTTTAGCATTAATAAACGTTTCCCCAGTGTCGTGCTCGGACGTGCGCACTCCCACAGGGCGACACTGAAAAACTGTAACGAAAACAAAATCTGAGAACACCATAATTTTTAAAAAAATGTGGAGATATCGGAAATGCAAATATCTGAATTTTTCGGCATGCGGACTTCGAGGATAAGTCGACGCGACTATTTTTCGGGTGATTTTCACCTACTATAAAATTAATTCTAAAAATTAAACTAAAATCACTATAATTTGTAAAACTATCATATTAGTCTATGGTTGAAATTTTAATACAAACAGACCTCATTTGAGCACATCTACATAGTGATTTTTGGGCCAGTCGAATTATGGTCCAATTACGGTGGTCATTTTCTAGTTAATTTCGCTTGCTTACGTGTGTGGCATGGAGAAGGCCAGCACAGTTAAGTAGAAATCTTACACGTTAACTCCATAGGTGTAAGCCCAGGGGAGCTTGCATGATAAACGTGTCGTTGGGTGGGTTAAGGAGGTTTTACCCCCCAACACCTGGGCGGCCAACGTGTCCTTGTGCATGGAACCTTGCTGGGTTATAACAGAAGATCTCAACACCATATTGCGAACCTTTCCAGCATTAGCCCCTTCCCTATTCTTGCACCCACTCTTGTACTTGCTGCTAGCTGGAGCTGTGGCTGTGGGAGCTGCTGGAGTAGTTCCTTCCATAGTGGGCTGCTGTTGTTGCTTGGAGGAAACTTCTACTACTGTGTGCTACTGCTTCCTGGAGGTGATGAGCTGCTCCAATTGAAGCGGTTGTGGCTGCCTCTACAAGTTTCCCTCTCCTAGATACTGTGGACTCCTTCGTTAAGGAGAAGAGAAGAACTTCATCCCTTCTCCAGTTAGCTAGGATTCGATCCTCTTTCTTTCTTCTCTAACTCATGTTCTTGAACATTCTTTAGAACCTACTGTTTGGATGTTCAAGTTTATGTTCTAATGTCATGAGTACCTCTAGCACTATTTGTGTATCTTGTATTGCTGTAGAAGCTACTCTTTGAGGTTCATATGATCCCTGTTTGGAAAGGATCTTCGTCCAGTATCACGTTGTAGTAGATTCCTAGCTATTCAGGTGTAGGATTCAATTCCCTCTGGTTCAGATCTGTCTTCCACACATGATAAGAATCTCTTGATGATTGAACTCGTAGCTATACCTGTGGTTCTTCTATTTTTCTTCCAGTCATGCTAGAAATACTCTTGTTGGAAGAGGAACAACCTGGTTCCATTTTAGAAACTAACTCCTATCCTCTTCTTCCACCTTTGATCCTTGTACATGCTCTAGAGTTTTGTAGAAGTCTCAATTATCTTTGTAGCATAATATGAAGACTTCGGTTTAGATGGTTGATACTTCATGTTTTTATTTAGATCCATAAAACATTTTGTGGTTTAGTATCCATCATGTAGGAATCTTCCATCAAACCATTGCTATCAAGGTTCTACTTCTAGTACTAAACTATGTTTAGTTTCAAGCAAGTCAAGTTTGAATTGCAAACCTCTTCTTTCATCTTGTTTGTTCGGTTTATAAACCACTATGAAACTATACTTAGACTCTTCTATTTGATATAAAACATGCCATGGTTCATAGGTTCAAAAATTAGGGTATTTAGGATAGATTTAAAGTCCTTTCTCGAAGTTCTGCAGCTACCTGTCGACAGTCAGCCCAAGCTGTCGACAGGCGCATGCCTTCCAGAACTCCAGGTTTCTGGACTGTGTGGATCTGTCGACAGATCCATTGTTGCAGTCGACAGATACACACAGAGCCAACAAACCTGAGCTCTGTCTGTAGCCATCTTTCGGCAGCCCCTTCCTGGCTGTCGACAGCTATTGCCCTGCCTTGGATTTCAGCACTTTTTCATGTGTGAATCCTTGCTCAAAGTTCATCCTAATAGCCTACCAAGTTACCCTCTTATTTACTTTGATATTTACTGTCATTCTACTGTAAGGAATACCCACTTGAGGTACCTTGCTCACCCTTGAAATATTCTTGAGGTTGTTAACTACGAAAGGTACCCCGTTGAGTCCATTCTCCTGTAATCGGTAACTGAGTTCATGTAACTTAATGTCTTGAAAGCCCAAATACTAGAACACCTTGTAAGTTATGATTAACTGATGATGATGACATTTATTGGGTCCTTGGACCCCACTTGACTGATATGCCTGTGCAAATACGGCTGGTCCAGTCCTGGGAGGAGCACCCGAATTCATTTATGGCCGTACGGATTGATAAAGGACAACTGACTGTCTAGCAAATTGGGCTGGTCCAGTCCAGGGGGGAACACCCGAATTCAATTACTGGCCGTACGGAATGATAAAGGGCAACTGGATGTTTGGCATAGCATCAAATACTATTGATTATAGTCATTCTGTTACCTGATACTATTTATTACAGTCATCCTGTTACCTGTTCTGTGTGAATATAATATATATATATATATAGGAACCAAATTATGAGATTCACTGTGAATTCCTAAGCACGTTTTGTAATTCAGTATCACTGTTCCAATTTTCATTATCATGATTAGAGATTTGTTTGTTCATCTTTGGTATCAGTTAAGTCTTTTCTTGTGTTTACATGAACTAGAACTTGAGTTTCAATGTGAATTCTTGAGCATATCCCATGTATCCATTCTACTGTTTCACATTCACTGTCATATTTAGATGCTTGTTGGTCCATCTATGATTTCACTCAAGCCTTTTCCTTGATCATCATACTGTTTAATCCTTTGATTTGAGAATTTGAATCCTACTGGGCTAGTTAGCTCACTAAATCCTATTTTTCACGTATCTAGAAGGCGGGATTTGTGTGTGGAGAGACCATCCTTGACGACATTTTACTTTTGACTTGTAATTTCATAGAATGACAATTGTCATTTTTATTTAAATAGAGCTCCTGAGCAATTTGCTGCTCAAATAGTTTAAATTTTACTCTTGATTCCTCTTGCGTTCACATTCTGGCATTTATAGATATATTAAATGTCGGGACGTGACAAGGAGACTACTTGGGAACTTGAGGATGCAATGAAGAAGAAGCATCCTCAGCTGTTTAAGTAGTATCGGTCTAACTTCGAGGATGAAGTTTCTTTAAGGGGGAGAGTGTGTAAGGCCCTTGAATTTTACCCTCTTATAGGTGTTTGATTGGGTGAGAAATTGGTGCTTGTATGTGTAGCTATGTATATATATATAATCTATTTGAGTAGTGTAGTACATATATGTATATTTTGTTGTGTATGTTATTTATGTACATTATATAAATAGTATTTAAAGTATGTATTGTAAATTACATGTGGTTGTATTGTATAAATATAAATTTCTGTAGTTTGTGAGTTCTAGCCGAATGCCCAGTAGGCGTCAATATAGGTGGACGCTAATCCTAATTCAGTGGCCACATTGATGGACACCGACTCCTGTTAGGTGGCCAGTGATGTTGACGTTAACCTCCCAGATCTATTGCATCTTCAGATCTGGAAACGCCCCCGAAATTGTCGCCCCATGTTTAGGAAACTATTCCCCAACGGTCCTATACCTTTCCTAAGTGCGTCTCTGACCCCTAACGCTATAAAATACCAACTTTCCGGCCAGATCTGACCCTTTTGGCATTTTTCAAAAACCCTAGTTCTCTTATGTGCGAAACCTGAATTTTGGACCCTTTGATCCGGCGATTGGTGACTCCTTCCAGCGATCTTCTGCGACTGGAGGGGAGTCTAAGCGTTTGGGAAGGCTTCTCTGACACCGGGTAGCAGTCTGCATCAACACAGAACCCGGATTTGGAGGACTTTGGAGGCTCTTTGGCTCAGGCTGAGGAGAGCTTCTTTGGCTTAATCCTTCGTTTGTAGATTTTGCTGAAGGCAAGTAACCCATACACGTTATCCCTACATGCATCTAGTAGGTCTTAGGCAATTTTTCGGATTTTAAATCGAGTCCTGGAACCCCCTTTTTCTATCGGATTTGATGTTCAGCCTGTGTTCTACACAGACAGGAACTTGACGGCAAGGTTTGCTGCCATTAAGATTTGAGGTTAGCGGCCACCTATGTTGCCGTTAACCAGGTAAGCGGCCACCCCCTTGCCGCTGAGTTCTTCAGGTAGGGACAGTTTGTCTGTCTACCTTTTATAAATTATTTTCTAGATTTCTGCGCATGAGGATATACTATAAAAAGTATATGTTATGTAATACCTCTAGTGGATCGTGTTGAGCAAATTTTATGAGATTTTCGTTGAATGTGTTATTTATTAAAATCCCTTAATTATCTATCATACAAGTTTAAATCATGTAAAAATACTGTTGATATGGATCCGTGTTGAATTTGGATATTGTAAAAATTCTGTAATATGTGCACCAATATCAGGTCATGCTATGGAAATTGGGCAAATTTCTGATGTTTGTGTAAATAGTTATATTTTATGAACTGTAAAACGGTAAGCATGCAATATCAGTTTAAATTTGCAAATAAATTGTATGGAACTAGTTAAATTCCTAGAAATTTTGTGTGAGATCATGACTATCAGATACATGTTGGAGGATGGATATTGTGCCTGTAACACTGTGAACCATGCAAGTTTGATTGTTGACCAGTCTTGTAAAATAATTGTTCTAATTTTTATAATCAGTGTGTAGTTTCAAAAAATATAAAATTTAGTATGCATGATGTTTAACCCATAAACAGTCCGTGGTAAAAATTTCATGTGAATTGAACAATAGTAGGTACTGATTTGTTTATTACATGATGAAATGACCAATTAAAGCATGTTGGGTGTAATTAGTGATAAATTAGATAATTGCAACATGATTAGAATGAAATTGTAACTGTTTAACATTGTTACCAGTAGTATCATGTTAGGGAATCTGAACCATATACATGTCTGTGAAAATGAAATTAGTATGTTTAACGGTGTGCAAATAGTGTGTGTTTAAAAATGGAAAATGTGTAAATGTGCCATGGGTGACACTGCTACCTTAGAGGGCTGAGGAACTGTACCGTAGTGAAGTCCCTACAGAAAGATTCATATGTGTGTGATGTCCCATAGGCATTGGGATTAAAATCCTGGAGGTGGACAAGTACCACTGGTTAGTATGGAGAGTGCTTCTCCCGGTTCTGCACAATTAACCTAGATCTATCACTATATTGCCTAGGTGATGGATATGTGTGTGATGAGATAAGTTTGTGTCCTTCTAGAGGTGGTTTGGACTATGTGTTACGACATCTAATTAGAGTAATGTGAATTTTTTTGTACATGTGCGAAATGTGAATGTGTAAAATGTGTAAATGATCATGTGAAATTGTGAACTAATGTGATAACATGTGAAAGTTTGAATCCTTACATAAATGTGTTTTAATAGCAAGCTATTATGTTTATAAATGTGTTATGCATGTGAAAATATTCATAGAATCCATGCTAGGAGCATCTCTTTCGTTATGTGTAAATTTTATGCTTAATTTGCAATTGTATTACAAGATAAATGAATGAAATGTGAATTGAACTAGTATGATAAAGGATGTGTAGAAAGCATGAGGTAGGTTTATTTTGTTGTGAAAAGGAATATAAAGCATGTACTATGTATCATAAGATTGTAGAAATATCATGTTTAGGTTTTTAAAAGATTGCTAAAACCATGTTATATGAAATTGTGGTTTCGTTAAAAAGTAAAATGTCCATATGATGTATGTATGTGTAATGTGCATGGATTTGCTTGCTGAGTCTTTTAGACTCACTCTTGCTTTGGCGTACAGGTGTAGATATCTCTACTTCTTCCGAGGAGATAGTCAGGAGTGACTCGGAGCGTGAGTAGGAGATATTCGTGGAGATTTCGGCGTTGTATTTTACTTTTCATAGTATGTAATTGAGAACACTATGTCATTCAGTTGTGGACAGTGTATATTATTTAAATTTCTCAGTTATGAAATAGTCAGTTTCCTTTTATTCTATGTGGACTGTGGATAAAGTGTTGATGATGGAGTAAGATGTTTATATTCAGTTCTTTCTATTCCGCTGTTATATGTTTATATTTGTGTACATCTCAGCCTATTGAATATGTTGGATAAATGTCCCACTGTGGCGACGCTTTCTATATCGATGAGGGTTGGTATAACCGTACCAATATAAAGAGGGTCGTTACACTTCTCGCCAATTAAAGGAGCATGAGCGTAACTATCCGACCCATGATTTGGAGTTGGTGGCTGTGGTTCATGAACTGAAGATCTAGAGACACTATCTTTATGGTGTCAAGTTCGAGGTGTTTACTGACCACAAGAGTTTGAGGTATCTTTTCTCTCAGAAGGAGTTGAACCTGCGACAGAGAAGGTGGATAGAATTCCTTAAGGACTACAACGTCGAGCTTCAGTACCATCCAGGGAAGGCAAATGTCGTGGCAGATGCGCTTAGCAGGAATAGGTCCTTACTTTGGCAGGATTGGAAGATGTTAGAGGATGCAGCTTGTGCTATTACTGAGTTAGAGCCACAGTTGTGTCAGGCTTTCATGGATCAGTTATCTATCTGATCCACTGTGTTGGACGAGGTGTTCGAGTAGCAAAGAGCTGACCCTAGGCTTCAAGAGATGGTGGGCATGGCAGGCATTGCTCAAGATGAGGATGGTGTTATCAGATTTCAGCACCGAGTGTGTGTACCTGATGTTGTGGATGTTCGTGAGCGAGTACTTGCAGAAGCTCATAGGTCGCGGTTCTCGATTCATCCAGGCAACACAAAGATATACTAGGATTTGAAGAGATCTTTCTGGTGGTCAGGCATGAAGAAAGATGTGGCAGAATTTGTATCCATGTGTTTAGTGTGTCAGCATGTTAAGGCCGAGCAGAAGATGGAGATACCGGTATGGAAGTGGGAAGCAATCACCATGGATTTTGTGACGGGTTTGTTGGGTTCACATGTGTGATGTTTCTGATTACATGTTTTTTATGATGAACAATATAAATTGATGTTGTGTGAATGGTTGTAACATGAGGACATTGACAAGTCAAGCAACATATCAAACCATGCTTCAAATTGATCATCTATATATTCATTATATCTCTCTAATAATGTTCTTTAATGTAGGTGTGAATGCATGCAAGACAAGCATCAAAATCAAGAGCAAAAGCTCAAAGAAAAACACATCAAGCAAGTGTCTGTCGATAACCCAAAAGATACCTGTCGAAAGCTAGACACAGGGAAGACAGATACCTTTCAGAAAACACAAATTGAAGTGTGCTTGTCGACAGCCACAAATCGCTTGTCGACAGCTACACATAGGAAAGCACTTCCCAGAAGACCAGTGTTCTGGAAATTGAGAAACTGTCAGGATCTGTCGACAGATGAACAGTGGTGCTGTCGACAGACCTAGAGAAACCTCAATTCCGAGAATTGAATATGTTCCATATTTGGGTGTTTCCTTTTACCACGTCTCTCCTAACTTGGACACCCTTATATATAGAACATAAGGAGGTATTTTCGCAGCAAGCAGCCTCCACACCAAAAACCCTAAGCAAAGACCAAGAAGAGAGGTTTCTCCCTGCTGCTCTGCTTCAGAACTTCAAATCGTTCAAAGAGAGATCATCTCATAGGAGGAGTTGAAGCTGGTTCATCTTCAAGTCAAGCTTCTCCATCATCACATGGTCTTCAACGACGTCAAGCTTGAAGTCTTCCGGATGAACTCCCTGAAGAGTTCATCTTTGGATTTGATATTCAACTCAGAACTCTTCGTACACCTTAGTTTATCTAGATCTCTGTGTGTGTGTACTGATTGGAGATCAGTACGTGGTGTTTGTAGATGTGTGCTTGGTTTGTGATCTGTGCAAGGGTTGTGTGCAGATCGTAGTGTGTGTTGTCATGATCAGATCAAGGCTAGAGGATATGATCTTTTGTGGACTTGATCTAGCGTGTGTGTGTGTGGTTGAGCCGTTGTGCTCGTGTGTGTGTTGTACTCAGTTCTTGAGTAGTGTGTCCTCACTGTGTGAGGGGTGGACGTAGGAGTCATGTGGTGTGATCTCCGAACCACCTAAAAATCCCTTGTGCACTGTGGTTTGATCTACATTGTGCTAGATGCATGCATAGGGATTTCGTCCACTAACTGTTAGTTTGCTCACACACATTGCATCAGATCAGAGGGGTTTTAATTGAGTAGATCTTTTAATCCGAAGTAGTTTTTAAATTGCTTAAGTTTTTGCTGCAAATCTATTCAACCCCCCCCTTCTAGCTTTGTTGTTACTGAATAACCGATCCTAACAATTGGTATCAGAGCAGGTTCTCTATTGTTTGGTTGTGTTTTTGGAGATCTATCTTTGTATGCTTAATCGCTCTGATTCCTAATATCATTTGATCTGGTTGAACTGATTGATTGCTTTTTGATCTGACTTAATATTCTGTTGATTGGTCTAATCATCTGAAACACACTAAAAAATATGGCTAAGTTCTCAAGCATTTTAAATAGACCTATGATTATTGGGTTTGATGACAAAGTTGATAAAATGCAGGACTCTTTTGTGAAGACAAGCAAGATTACAAATAAAGCCAAGGACAAATGCTTCATGGCTCATGGCAGCTCAAAAGTCTTTCCCAGCTCAGACGACTCTGAAGGATCACATTCCTCAGAAAAGTCATGAAAGTCTCAAAAATCAGGTAAATCTGATTCCGACCCATTTGATAGATCAATATCTGATATTGATTCAGAAAATGATATATCTCATGATGAACTGATAGAATGTTATGAGCACATGTGTCAACAATTTAAGAAGGTAAAATCTCAAAACAAGAAGTTAAAAGAAAAATTGGAGAAGACTGAAATGATAATTGAAAATGCTCAAGCATTCTATGAAGAAAATGAAAATTGAAAGTGGAGAATGAAAAATTGGAGAATGAAGTCAGAAACTATGGAAACAAGCTTTCTAAATTGAAAGAAGATCATGATTAGGTGGAATCTGAAATTTTGGATTTGAAAAATCAAAATGTAAAATTGATTGATCATAATGAAAATCTCAAATTTGATAATGATCAATTGAACAAACAAATCTCCAACATGGCTCATGATCATCAAATAAAAGAAAAATGCAACAAATTGGTTGAAGAAAATAATCATCTGAAAAGAACATTGAATGCTTGTATCACGACAGACCATTAAATGATGAATGGAACAATTCTAAGAAGAAAATTGTTGACTTGGAAAATTAAATTGTTCAAGGTGAAATTGAAAAGAACAAAATGAAAAATGGTCTACATGTCATGACAAACCAACTCCAAACTTAGGAAAAAGAAATCGTTGCATTAAAAGCTGATAAAGAAAAATTGTCAAATGAACTTGAAGTGGCTATTAAACCAAGCCAAAACTTTACTAAAGCTCATGTTCAGAAAAATGTTCAAAAACAAGTAAAAATTTGAACAAAAAGGAATTGGAAAAAGGAAACAAGAATCTTGGTTCAACTGTAAATCAGAAAAAGGAATTGGAAAAGAAAATAGGATTCTACAATGTTTCAACCTCTCCTCCATCAGCTCAAAAATCACCATGTCAATCTTCATCTCCACATCATGTCAAGAGCTACCAAAGGGTACCACCTCCATCCTTTCAACCCAAGGGTGATCAAAGATATTCTAGAGGATCTCAGAAATTTCAGCAAATGCATTCAAACTATGGAAAGCTTCAGGTAATTGCTCAACCCATTTGTTTTAAATGCAATAGGTCTGGTCATCTTGTTAAATACTGCTGGAAGAAAAATCTACACTCTCACAAATGTGCTAAAATAGTTCAATGCTATACATGTCATCAACATAGACATTTGTCTAAGAAATGTTGGCATAAGAATCATGATTTTGTGCATGTTCCCAAGCCCCATGCTCATACACAATCCCATGTACACAAGAACATGATTACTGGACAAAAGAAGTGTTCTGTTCTTCATGCAAAAAATCATAAAACAAGAAAATCTCATGAAAACAAAGATGTATTGAACCAGTCGAAAGAAAAAAGTGGAACTAATGCTGCTCATTATTCCATTAATGAAAGAAATACATCCATTCCAAAAATGAAATCACTTTGGATTTTGAAATTATTGTTGTATCCTAACATTGATGTCAATACAGGGACCTAAGCAAGTGTGGGTTCCAAAGCCAGCTTAATCAACAAGTTGAAATGTCTTGCAGCCATACAGTGTAAATGGATTCATGACATTGGCTGTGCAAGGCAAGAAATGATTGGAGAACAAAGGTAAAATTTTTGAAACTGTGATTGAAGACTGTTTAGGTAAAATCTCTCTCTCACTTCAGCTTTGAACTGGAAGAATTGAAATAGATTTTTGAGTTTATCTGAGCAATGAAAAATGAGCCTTAATGCAACCCCCACATAACAATATTGCTTGCATAACTGTGCTCATGACCTCTTAAGCACACCATTTACTTTGACCTTTTGGTATATCAAATGATGATATGTGGAAAAACAAGTTATGCTTGTTTGGAAACTATCATTATGCGTGAGTAAAAATACTCTGCCAAGTACCAAAAGTCATGTTATGCATAAGGCAAATTCTGTGGATGATAACATGTGAATTGCTTGCTATTATTTTTATTCTATGCATGTGCTATGGGGGAGTAAATTTGAAAGTGCACAAAAAATTTTGCAAAATTCATTGAATATCATGTTTGTACTAATTCTGTTCAAATTGATTGATATGCAAATGCTTGAATTGCTTGAATGTTGAATCATCACATGCACACACTATGGGGGAGGGAGTTAAGGCTTGGTGAGTGAAATTCATGAGGGAAGATCTCTATTCTTGATATGTCCAAATTCCCCAAGCATGTACCTCAAATTTCCCTCCATTCTCAGCCTTAAAACTAATTTGTCAAGCACCTGTCGACAGATCTCAACCCATCTGTCGACAGACAATCTCAATTTGTGTCCTCCCGAACTCCATTCTTTAAGTCTGTGTGCATCTGTCGACGGGAAGAATTCCATCTATCAACAGACATGCTCTCCCTGAAGCAAGCTTTTCAACAATTGTTTACATCTATTGACAGGCCCACTCTTGCTGCTGACAGATACACATTTTCTGTGAATTCTTCATCCTTCTTCATCCTTTCTTCATGAGTATGTTTCCATTATTGATGCAAGGGAAGAATTGGGTATAAATATTCATTATAACCTTTCATACTCACATAGTATCAAAGACATTTAGTTAATCACAATGATTCTGAAATAATATTTTGTGCTTGAGTCTAGATTGTATCATCTAGAAAATATTGAACAAATCTAATGATTTTAACCTAACTCACTTGAATAACTCCCTTGTGGATGACCATGCTCCTATATGGATTGACAAGTAAGAAGGTTTTTGAACTTAATGTCTTTATATTGGCCTTTGACCTTAATTAACCTTTTAAACTTGATTTTCTAAATCAAAAAAAGGAGAAAAGCTACCTACTTCTAAACTCAAAAGTTTAAACAAAAATTATTTGAAACGGGCAAAAGGCAGAGCAATGATGAGCATTACTGAGTAACCGAGGACATGAGCATCACAAATGTCTGTCTTCGCATCAAAAAGTCCTTTCATTATCTCTGCACAATGGTATGGTGGTCACTCACACTGAGTAACTGGGGGTACGGGCATCATAACTGTCTACCTTCACGTCAAAAGGTGAAAGTGATCCTAATTACCACTTCTCCTACTCTCACTTGATAAAAGATAATGTTCAATGCTTGAAATGGAGTGAAGCCTCCATGTTTTTAAATCAAGGGCAATGGGTTGTCTATTGTCAATTGTTCATGTGGACATTGCCTTCATTTACCAACTGAACATCACCCACTAAGGTATATGATTTTCTTCAATGTTTTTATTCAAAGGGGTTATCTTATTTTCATATTTTTTTGAACGATGTATCCTAAATGTTATAACTTGAGATTCCCAGAGTATTATCTCTTAACCATTGTAGAATTTTTATGTGTCTTAATACTAGTGTTTATGACACATTGTAGTTGATATCAACCTATTCTCAACCTTGCAGTCCCATTTAAACACCCATTCCCTACTCATATCTTTCACATTTCAGTTTTGGGGTCAAGTAGTTCTTTGCTTCATTCTTATCCTTGCGTGCCTAATTTGTCTTTTTGAATGTTGTCAAAATGGAGAGAAACATCAATTATGCATAAATTGAAATTTTGTCATCATCAAAAAGGGGGAGAATGTTGGGTTCACATGTGTGATGTTTGTGATTACATATTTTTGATGATGAACAATATAAATTGATGTTGTGTGAATGGTTGTAACATGAGGACATTGACAAGTCAAGCAACCTATCAAACCATGCTTCAAATTGATCATCTATATATTCATTATATCTCTCTAATAATGTTCTTTAATGTAATGTAGACACCCGGTTCTGACTAATTGGCTGAGCCATATTTCTTGTTATCTTAGTGGGCCCCTAATTGGTCACTCACCTTGAGCCCATCATTAGCCTTGTTTTGAGCCCATCAAACCATTAAAATGCCTTGAAATCCCACACATTATCACTTTGAGAGAGTCCTTGAGGCATATCTTATCATTTGGTTGGCTAATAATTCATGATTATTTCAGATTTATTGTCGCGACGCATCGTAGCGTCGCGACTCTATGTCGCGACGGTTCTGGTTGCCGTGACAGCCCATGCATTATCCATGCACGTGGGTAATACTGTCGCGTCGCCCCGCCCCGTCGCATCTTAGTCGCGACCCTACGATACGCCGCGACAATGGCCGAACCCTCTGGCCACCATAACTTCCCCCTATTTATCTTCTTATGAATCTAGCTTAATCCTTAGGGATTATCTCCACCTCTTGGGGTGAAACTCCAGCCCTAGGGACTCTCCTTTGCATTCCTAAGGACTCTCCATCCGTTTTTAATATGGCTTTATCTCCCATTTTAATTTCTGAGCCATTTAAAGGAGATAATATCATTTTTTCTCACTCCAAGCTCTATATAAACAAGGCTCCTTCTCAAGGACGAGGGGAGCCTCATTTTTTACCCCGAAGGGCTGCCGAATTTTCCCCTCACTCGTACTTAACTACGCAGCCATCCTTTCCCTCTATTTCCCTCACATCCCTCTTCACCGAAACACTCATTTTCACCCTCTATGGAGCACGGGACGTGAGAAGGGCGACTCTAGCACTCTCCTGAAGCTTTTGGGACGATCCTTCGAGCTGCAACAACGCCAAGGAGTCACCCTAATGGGGCTAACCCTCTTCCTTTCTCTTTCCCCTTCTTTTAAATGCATTTTCCATATTGTTCTTAGATAGAGCATATTCAGCACACACACCCACGTTTTCCTACACCCAAAGGGGTTTAAAAAACCACCCCAGGTCCGTTCCCTCCATGCTCCACATCTTTCTTGCATTTAAGAATGGCTACTACACTTAATATAGTCTAACAGGGTTTCATTTCTTATTTTTGTTGTTTTGGCAGGCACCTAAGCGAAGATCCATGCGGAGCTCTCATCCTCTAGCCGCTGGAGGACGGGAAGAAGGTTTCATCCATCATCTCCCGCACAGAAGAGAACGTGACAGTGGAGGGTGATGCGACAAGGAGACGCGTCCGGCCAGGGCGACGCGTTATCAGCACTATCGCGGCAACCATGATGGTCGTGACAAAAGGTACACCCCCGTTCTCTCTCCTTTTCCTAGAGTAGTTAGCCCAGACATTTCTCTTCTCATTAAGCAACTATCTAGGTGCCGATCACATCCATATTTTCATGCTATTAGATTTAGTATGTGTTTGCGTGTCGAAGGGAAGCACAATCCCTCTGATTATACCTTTTGGCGATCATGGTGGAACCTTCACTGCCACCCTCGTGGATTTTTTTGACTGCTTGCTTGCCATGTTTTTTTTGTTTCTCACTTTAGTGCCCTATTAGTCTCTTGTTCTATGTATTTTCGTGTTCTGTTCTTGTCGCGGCCTATCGCGGCGACGTGATCAGGTCGCGTCGTTAGTCGAGGACACGTTATCAGGTCAGCCTCCTCTTGTTTCTATCAGATCATGCATCCTTGTGATATCTCCTTGTATCATATGTTGCGCGCTTATGAATGTTAAAATCCTACTAGGGTCTGGATTTCCCTTTCATTTTACTTGTATGTTTTCGGTTCTCGCCGCGGCGTATCGCGAAGACGCGACAAGGTTGCATCGTGGAGGGGCGTCGCGTTATTAGGTATGCTTTGTGTGTTACTGTTTCGGCTCATGAATCGATTTCTGTGTGCTTCTCGGTCCATGTAGTATTCATTTTTTGTTTTTTGTTCTTTTCTCTTGTGATAGGGTAGTCTGTTTGAGTTAGTTGAAGACCTCTTGGTGTTTTGGGCCTCTGTTCATATCGCAGCAGGTCGCCCTGTCGCGATAAGGTCGCGGCGTATACGGCCGCCGCGACTCTGCCCGAGGGCCATTTGGTCACCCTGTTTGGTTCTCATCTATCACCTGTGCATACATTTCGGGCATTTAGGCCCATTGCATATGCTATTGAAACCCATTTGTTTAGGTTCCCCCTTGGATGAGTGAGTCCTCTCACCTACGAGCACTCGTAGGCTGACTTGGGCCCACCTTCCGAGGACCTCCGTAAGACCCCATGACCGTACGCACGTTGCGGTTCGCCGGGCTGGTTGTACCAGTTGTACCCCTTAATCTGGGCCACCCCTTTTGCGTGTGAGCACACCATCCCTTAGATTCACCGGAGGACTTGAGTCCATACCCATTAAGGTCCACTTGACCGAGCGACATCCCCTTAATTAATTCATCTAAAGGTCAAGTTTAAACCTTAAGAAATTTGCGTTTTAAACATGACAACTTGAGTGTTTATCCCTCCCCTCAGTCTTTCTTGCTGTGATTGAGTCTAGGTTTGTCTGTATCACCCCCTATTAGTCTTGGGGGGTGTATGCATCGTTGTTTAGGGAGATCGAGTCAGTCCCCTCCTTGCTTTGTATCTTATCATAATCCCCTTTTCGACATGGATCAATTTTGGGTCCTTGCCGACGATGCCCTCCCTCTCGGGTTGCTCGAGGAGGTGGCCCAACCCTCCATGGCCGCACTCCCGGGGCATATCCGGCCTCCCTCAGTCACTGGGATTCCATCCCGTCCTACCTCTCCCCCTGGGGGTGATGACCCACACTCACAATTCAGCCAGCTCCTTCCTCACCTCACTCCGGACCAAGTCCGAGAGTTTATAGCTGCTGCCAAGGGAAAACAGCCTTTGTCCCCCCGGGGTCAGAATTCAGTCCGACCAGCGGATTCCTCTGCCCATGTCGCTTCAGCACCCCACCTTCCTTCATCAAGGACAGATCCTACACCCCTCCACCCTCGGGCCATTCATTTTTCGGATCCAAGCTACCTTCCCCCGAGGGAGGTCCGGCCTCGATCTCCCCCAACTACATACTATACAGCCGAACCAGCTCCCCTTCCCCGTGAGAAGTCTTACTCATTCGAGCAACCTCGCTCCCTTATCTCTGCACATCAAATCCAGTATCCCTCCGACTTCCTTGCGGAGTGGACGAGCATGAAGAAGGAGCTTCATGACCTCCGGAGACAAACCGATCCTCAGAAGGTAGCTGATATTGCCCTCCCATCTTTCCAGTACCTCCGGGTGCCACCCCAGTCGGAGCTCCCTATCTATCGGCGGTACTCTGGGGTAGGGGACCCTTATGTTCATTTGAAAGACTTTGTTTACGAGTCAGCACCACACAAGTATGACCGCCACCTCATGGCATACTTTTTTAGAAAATCCCTGGATGGTCCGGCTTTAGAATGGTTCTACTCATTGCCTCCCGAGGAAGCCGAAGATTTCCAAATTGTTCAAGAGAGATTTCTGCAGCAATTCCAAGATCGGGTGGGACCCGAGTATTCTTTTGTAGATCTGGTAGCTGAGAAAATGAATCCAAAGGAGGAATTCTCCACTTATGCTGACCGGTGGCGTTCTTTGGCCGCCAAGGTGCGTTGCCCAATGCCTGAGGAGGAGAAGGTGAAATTGTTGATGTCCAATGCCACTCCAACCTACCGAGCTATTTTGGCCATGAACGACATTTCTACCATGCACCAGCTATATAGTCGAGCCTGTTTCATCCAAACCCAACTTAAGGACTCGCCTATACATTCCATGTTTGAAACCCCAAAAGCCCGTTACACCAAGAAGCCGCAGGGCCCAGTCACCTAGGGGATCCAAACCAATGAACAGGTGGGTGCAGTTAGTAATCCCCAAGGCCCGGTAGGTAGGTCTCCCTACACCCAGCAAGCCCAACAGCCATGGAACAACAACAACAATAGACAACCACCTCCCCAAGGACAAAACCCTCCACAAGATCAATGCTAGTACTCCCAAGTCCCTCCACCGCAAAATGGCTACGCCCCTAGAAAGCCCAATGGACCCAAAAGAGCCCAATACCCTCCTTTGCCCGAATCTCTAGCCGATGTCTTTGCAGCCCTCATGTCCCTGAATGCCCTGAGACTCCCTCCTGAGAAGGCGAACTGGAATATGGCGGCCAATCAAACAAAGTACTGTGTCTATCACCGCCATCCAGGCCATAATGTGGCAGATTGTTTTCAATTTCGAGATATGATATATGACCTCCATGAGCAGAACCAAATTGACTGGGCAGAGATGAAAAGGCTAATCCAAACCCTGAGGGACTAGCAGGGCCAGAGGCAACAACAACAACAGCAGAGGCGACAGCAGCAACAACAACAGCAACAGCAATAGCAGTACCAACCCTTCCAGCATCAATACTAGCAACAACAATAGCCGCAGCAGCCGCCGAATGACCTAGGCATAATCCGCAACCACATGCCACAACATCAGCCTGCTCCAAACCCCCAGCCAGCTCCACCACCTCCTCCACCCGCACATGTTAACCCTGTCATCCACCATCCTCCGCCAGATGCTCAGTAGGCCTTTGATGATGAACATGAAGTAGGCCAGCTTCTGGTAATTTCCCACGTCACACCCACTACCCCCGCGCCTGCATCAACTGTACCTCCTTCCTTCACACCCCACGTCGCTACCATCACCTCGCCATCCTATCCCCCCGTCATGTCACCCGTTATCCATCCGCCCAACAACATCCCTTTCTCCCCTACGCCAGCACCCTTACTAGCCAACCCTTCTATCCTTGACACTGTAACCCCTCTACTCCACCATAATCTTGCCCTCTGGAGCGGGCGAATGTTCCATCGGATGTACCCTAACGCATCCATGTCCATGCCAGGTCAACTGGCCCAACAAGCCAGCAATCAGCAGCAGCAAGATATGGAAGAAATCGATCCAGTCCCGGAGACCCAATATGATATCCTGAAGCATTTGGATCAAACCCCCGCCAAGATTTCCATACTAGAGTTAATCAAAAGATCACAGACTCACCAAGACGCCCTAAGGGCCTTTCTGCAAAGAGTCATGGTCAGTGAAGACATGAACCCGGATAATCTGCCTTCAGTGCTCTCAAATGTAAACAAAGGACCCACTATTACCTTCTCGGATGGTGAGTTGGCTGCCCCAGAAGCCAGAAAAATGCCCTTATGTGTGACACTCACCATAAACAAAGTGGCCATCGATGCAGCTCTAGTGGATACGGAGCTTCCATTAATGTGTGTCCATTAAGAACCCTTAGAGCATGCAACATATCATAGCGTCAACTGTAGCCTACCCCCACCACCATCGCTACTTATGACAATTCACGACGTGCTTGCCACGGAATCATCACATTACAAGCGGAATTAGGGCCATTAGCCATGTCAGTGGAGTTCTATGTATCGAACATTGATCATACTTATAAGGCCATCTTAGGGCGCCCATGAATTGAATCGTTAGGGGCAGTGCCGTCCACAGTGCATCAGTGTCTGAAATTCCCCTTCCAAGGGCGAATAGTCAAAGTAAAGAGCGTGGCAACAACACATACAGTAGAAGCAGTTGAGAGGGTGCTGCCATCAGTATGGCCATCTAATAAGCCCGTTATCTCTGTGCTCGACGTCAACTATACTTGGGCCTATACATTTTCTTCAAATCGCCCAATTGGATCTCCCCCTGTAGTGGCAGTCAGGAGAGATGTGAGCACAAATGCAAAGGGGTGGAACATCATGTTTAGAATGGTTATCAGTCAGGAAAAGGCTTGGGTGCCCATCTCCAAGGGCGAACCAAGACTGTGGCTAGCACTAAGAAATTACAAAACATGGCCTGGGATACTCAGAATGGGCTACTTTCTCTCTTCCTTCACAATCAGACCACGGCCCATCTACCTAGTCTTTATATGAACACTTCGTCAGGGGGCCCGTGCAGCCCGGATACAACACGACTACAGAGGCGCTAAAATCAGCTTATCAGTCCTTAGAAGAGCAGCGGCCCAATAAGAAGAAGAGAGCCGAGGCAGGCACAGAGGACCCAGATCAGGAAGATGTCATCTCATCAGTCGGTCTGCTGTTTGAAGAGCCGGAAGCTGGGGCAGAAGAGTCAGAATTAGAAGACCTTGTTTCTGCAGTCAATCGCCTGTTCAACGAAGAAGATGTGTCGCAAGTAGCAGTACTGTCAGCATCAGCAACCACCACCAAGCAACAGTTGCTTGGATTTGGTGAGGAAAGTCAACCAACCAATTCAACCGTTTCAGCAAAGGAGCTCCGGCCAGGGTTTTCCCGGCCTCCCATTCATCTTATTTCATCAATACTTGTTTCTAATTTTGAGGTTATTCCCTCGTCTCCCCCCCTTATTATTCAATTCTCTCCTGACGCCGTTGAAGCATTGATTCGCCCTTCACCCCTTTTCACCATTTTCTTTGATGGCTCAGTTCTGTCTTTCTCCCGGAGCCTCTTTATGTAATATAGTTCCTTTCATCAAATAAAACAAAAAAAATAGAAAATTAGAAAATCCAAAAAAATAGAAAATCCAAAAAAAATCAAAAAATAGGTGTGTCCCCCCATTCATCTTCTCTCCCCTTTCTTCGGACGGCGATCCCCGTCTTCCTCCTCCCCTTTCTTCGAACGGCGATCCCCGTTCTCTCCTTCCCTATTCATCGGACGGCGATCCCCGTCTTTCCACTCTTTTCTCCTTGCTTTCTGCCTCCAACTGTTGATTCCCCCTATTCGCTTGACGGCGATCCCCGTCATCCTTGCGTTTTCCTCTGCTCCGACGGTGATCCCCGTCACTCCACACTCCTCCTCTCCTCTCAGGCGGCGATCCCCGCCTTTCTCCTCTTTCTGTGCAACCGTGCTTTTGTCTGACTGACCAACATGGTCACATTGGGCATTCTGGGCGAGGGGCCTTCTATTCCCCTGCGCCCCGTTCCTGCGGCCGGCACCCTGAGCTCGGGTGGCCCGCCTCTTCCTCCAGTCCCATCGGAGGACCCTCGCGGCCCTGCCGCACCTTTTCCTGCTCATTCCAATAAACCTCTGGACACTCCTCTAGAATCTCCTATAAATATTGGGCTTAGTTTAGAATCAAGGGTAGAATCTAGCAAGTCCTCGTCCCCATCTAGGAAGAAGAAGGGTAATGGCATACCCCGAAGGTATCTGCTTGACTTAGTTCAGAGGTGTGGCGCTCTTCTAGCTGTCGAAGAGTTCATCCAAGAAGCAGTGGTTTTGAACTTAGAGGATCTACATATAGAGGAAGGGCTAGACGATGGTTTCGGAATTTATGAAATCGTAGCCAAAGGAGACCCATTAGATGAGAAAGATTATGAGATAGAGGATGCTGCTGAGGCATATGCTAGTGGTATGAGGAGATTCGATGAACCTACCTCAGCAGTCGATGAGCCCACTAAAGAGGTAAATGTGGGGACTGAAGAGGACCCCTGGCTCTTAACCATAGCTTCCAGCCTCCCTCTCTCGAAGAAGAAGTGCTCATAGAAGTGTTGAGGGAGTTTAAGGATTCCTTTGCCTGGTCCTACGATGACATGCCCGGCATTGACCCTGATTTGGTGGAACACAGGCTGATCTTGAAGCCAGGGGCAGTTGCTGTCAAACAAAAGTTGAGGAGGTTCCTCCCCCACATCTCTTTAAAAATGAAAGAGGAAATTGATAAACTACACAAGGCTAAGTTCATCTGTGTAGTCCTCTATCCATTGTGGGTGGCGAACATCGTCCCAGTTATGAAGAAGGACGGAAGGGTGCGAATCTGCATAGACATCCGGGACTTAAATAAGGCATGTCCTAAAGATGATTTCCCCCTACCTCATTTGGACGTTCTGATTGATAATACTGCAGGGTTCGAAACTCTATCATTCATGGACGGGTATTCAGGCTACAATCAAATTCGTCTAGCCCCGGAGGATCAAGAGAAAACCTCCTTCACCACCCCATGGGGAACATATTGCTATGTGGTCATGCCGTTTGGGCTAAAGAATGCCGACGCCACTTATCAAAGAGCAATGCTAGCTATCTTCCACGACATGATTCATATTGATGTCGAAGTCTATGTGGATGATATCGTGGTGAAGTCATGGACCAGAAGAGAACACTCCTCTGTGCTTGCCAGGGTATTTCGCCGCGCACAAGAGTATCAATTAAAGATGAATCCAAAGAAGTGCATGTTCGGGGTTTCTTCGGGCAAGCTTTTAGGTTTTATAGTTAGCAAACATGGGATTCAAATAGACCCGCACAAGGCCAAGGAGATAAATGAAATGCCTCCTCCCAAGAACATGTTTGAGCTTCGAGGTTTGATTGGTCGGCTGCAGTTCATAAGGAGATTCATATCTCAGCACTCTCAAAGGTGTCGTCCTTTCTATGAACTGTTGAGAGGAGGAGTCAGCTTTGAATGGAATGCTAAGTGCCAAGAGGCCTTTGATGAGCTCAAAAGTTACCTTATGAATCCTCCCGTGCTTCAGGCGCCCATCCCTGGGAAACCCTTGATCCTGTATCTGTCAACTATTGAGGACTCCCTAGGAGCTGTCCTTGCTCAGCATGATGAATCTGGCAGAGAAAGGGCAGTCTATTACCTATCTACGCTCTTCAATCCCTCCGAGCTCAAGCTCACCACAATGGAGAAAACATGTGCAGCGCTAGTTTGGGTAGTGCAGAAATTGAAGCACTACTTCCTAGCTCACAAGGTGAGTTTGATTTCTAGAATAGATCCTATTAGGTATCTCCTTGAGAAGCCAGTCCTTGCCAATAGATTGGCACGCTGGCAAAGCTTCCTCTCCCAATTTGATATTTCCTTCATAGTTCAGAAAGCCATAAAAGGGTATGCCATTGCTGAGCACCTTGATCACCTTCCTCTTCCCCATAGTGACACTGTTCAAGAGGAATTCCCCGATGAAAATCTGTCACTCATTTCTCGTGATCCCTTCTGGTCGCTCCATTTCGATGGGGCTCTCAATTCTAGGGGACGGGGCATAGGTGCTGTCTTGCTCACCCCAGAAGGGATCACCATTCTCTAGCTTATCAGCTTCAATTCCATGTCACCAACAACATCTCCGAGTATGAGGCTCTCCTTGCCAATCTTAAGCTCTCCTATCTCTTAGGCACACGTCATCTCAAGATTATAGGAGACTCTCAGCTCGTCCTTCGGCAAGTCCTTTCTACCTATCGCACTCGTGACCCTAAACTCAAGCCCTATCAAGATCTGGTCACTCTCCTAGCCAAGCAATTCCGTCAACTCATCTACATTCATACTCCTCGCTCTCAAAATATCCTGGCCGATGCCCTCGCATCCCTGGCCTCCTCTCTCTCCTTCCCTCTCAGCCGCAGTGCTGAGACAATCACCGTTCAAAGGTTAGAGGCTCCCTCCACTCAGGACCCTTGGTTCGTTAACCTTAGGAGCTCTCTAGTTTTGAAGGCAGAGATAAAAGAAGCAAAGGAGTTATTGCTTGTGGAGCTAGGAGAAATGGTAGAAGAAGAAAGGCCGTGGTACCATGAAATTGAGCTATACTGCCGAGACGGCACCTTCCCAGAAGAGGCTGAAACGGAGGACAAGAGAGCTATCCGTAGAGCAGCATTGAGGTATACCCTAATTGGTGAAGTTCTCTACAGACGCGCTCTGAATGGAATGCTCCTCCGATGTGTGACAGATGAAGAAGCTTGGAAGATTGTGGAAGGATCCCATTCTAGTGAGTGTGGAGGGCATGTGAATAGCCAGATGTTGGCTAAAAAGATTCTTAGGCAGGGCTATTACTGGCCAACCCTAGAAGAAGATTGCGCCACCTACGTTCGTAGGTGCGTCAAATGCCAAGTCCATGCCGATAAAATCCATGCTCCCTCCTCCTCTCTACATCCACTATCTTCTCCTTGGCCTTTCTCCATGTGGGCCTTTGATATCATCGGGCCTCTTGGTGATCCTAATGCTCAGGTAAAACAAAAATCTTTCATCCTCACTGCTACCGAGTATTTCACCAAATGGGTCGAAGTTGAAGCATTTGCAGAGATTAAAGGGTCAACTGTGTGCAGATTCATCATGAGGAATATTATCGCGTGGTTCGGAGTGCCAAGCAGCCTCGTCACCCACAATGGGCCTCAATTCATATCACAAGATCTTCAAGACCTCTGTAAGAAGTTTAATATTTCTTTGCATCATTCGTCTCCTTACTATCCGCAAGGCAACGGCCAGGCCGAAGCCACAAACAAAACACATTTGAAAATCTTAAAGAAAATTTGTGAGTCTAATAAATTTGCTGATTGGCCAGAGAAATTAGTTGAGGCTCTGTGGGCCTACCGTACCTCTGTCCGCACGCCCATTGGGCAAACTTCTTTCTCGCTTACTTATGGGATGGAGGCGGTGTGTCCACATGAGATCCTCATCCCTTCGCTAAGAGTTCAGTTAGATAAGGAACTTAATCCTGATGAACATCGGGAGGCGCTACTTACACAGCTGGAACTCTTAGATGAACGGCGCTTAGCTGCAGCCGATCATGTTATTTCATATCAGAATAGGCTCTCAAGGTTCTTTCAAAAGAAAGTGATTGAGCGAAAGTTTCAACAAGGAGACATGGTCTTGAAGTGAATTTTCATAAAACCTCGAAGTCCAAGGTCCAAATTGTCAGCAAACAGGGAAGGGCCGTACGTCGTCAGGGAAGTGTACCCCGGGAACGCGTATAGGCTAGTTAACGCCGATGGTGAGGAACTCTCTCACCCATGGAATGGGCTGTATCTTAAAAGATTCTACCCCTAACAAAATTTTGATAACAACACCGCTCCGCAAAACAATGTTTTGGCCACGTGTCTCTTTTTTTCTTCTCATTTTGGTAAATAACCTTTATGTTCGGCCATACATACAACACGGCGACCAAAGGTCATTTCCCCTTGCTTATGTCATTCTTGCTTAGCCTTGGTGTAGGGAGTCAGAGGTCAATTCTCTTCTCACTCGGACAAGGTGTAGGGACAAGGGAGATCTAGCTTGTAGATCAGCAAACGGTATAGACCATGTGAATGAAGTCTCAAATAGGGATGGTCAGCTCAAAAGAAAAAAGAAGAAGAAGGAGAAATGATGAAATAGCGAAAAAGAATGATAAGGAAATAGGGGCATGTCAAAGAGTGGCAGTACAATTTCCCCGTGGGACGTCCTTGAGCCCGGTCGCACGCATGCCCCCCAATTCAAAAAGGAGCAATGACCTTAAAAGTCCCTGGACAACAGACGAATTCCACATGTGACATACCCATTGCAAATCTTACAAGCCAGTAAACCCGACCCCGAAACCAAGTCTTGTCTCATTATTAATCTTCCTATCCTCCCTAGAAGACCAAAGGACTTACACACCTGGGCTGTGTTAGGACATCCATATTCAAGGGGCAAGAAGCCTTAATAAGCCAAGGATAAATGCACGTCGCACATAGATGTCATTCACCAAACGAGAGATGGGGATGAGATCCATGGCCAGTTACTCAAAAAAGGGCAAGGAGTGTTGTTATCAGAAATCTCAAAAATCCAAAAAAATTAGAAATCTCAAAAATTCAAAAAAATCAGAAATCTAAAAAAAAAACCCCAAAATTAGAAATCTCAAAAATTCAAAAAAAAAATCAGAAATCTCAAAAATTCAAAAAAATTAGAAATCTAAAAAATTCAAAAAAATCAGAAATTTCAAAAATTCAAAAAATTAGAAATCTTAAAAATTCAAAAAAAAATTAGAAATTTCATAAATTCAAAAAAATTAGAAATCTCAAAAAGTCCAAAAAAATTAGAAATCTCAAAAATCCAAAAAAATTTTAGAAATCTAAAAAATCCAAAAAAAATCAAAATCAGAAAATCTCAAAAATCCAAAAGGAATGTGTGTACATACCGGTTTCTTTTAGCATGCATTGATTATTTTTCCCTCCTATTTAATAAGGCTCAGTCCCTTGACAATTATAAAGTCACATTCATGTTTATCTAAACGCAAGGGGCCGAGCCAAATAGCAGATTTGACTTGTTTGCTAAGTGTGCAGGGACAGGTAATTTTGAGAGATGTGCAGCGCCGTACTCAATGTTCTCTGCCTCTCTCTCTCTCCCGTGTTCGAATCTTATTTCACACTAGTGTCATTAAATAAACCATTCATCCCATAAGTAATTGACACAAAAGCAAAAGTTCCACTAAGATATGAACCATATGTACAAAAGATGGGGAGGTGGCTCACATATCTCCTCACTGCCCACCACCACTCTCCCCGGATCCCTCCTGCCTATCTGGAGGTGGCAGCATCTCGCCACCACCTCTGCCGCTCTGAGCGCTACCCTCGCCCTGGCGGCGCCTCTCCTCCTCCTCGTTCCTCCGCCGGCTGGAGGAACCTACACTGTCCTACAGAGGCGCCGGTCGCCCTGCTGACGCTCGCCCCGCTCCGGCTCCTGCTACGTGAACGGCTTATGTCTGTCACGATCTGCTGAAGGCTCCGTGCCACCGTCTGT
Organism: Colocasia esculenta; assembly: GCA_014218235.1. Taxonomy (NCBI): domain Eukaryota; kingdom Viridiplantae; phylum Streptophyta; class Magnoliopsida; order Alismatales; family Araceae; genus Colocasia; species Colocasia esculenta. Next base: position 119,187,304 of record CM024755.1, on the reverse strand, counting down.
TGCGCCAGCAGCTCCGCGCGCAGTCGGGTGATCTCCTCCTGGTCTCCGGTGACCCCTACACTCGCAGCGCTGCCAACTCCTTTGTCGCCTCCGTGATCTGCGCCTCAGCCGCCTCCGCCCGGATGCGCAGCTGGTCCCTCTCACTCTGAGCAGCCCGGACCTCCCCCTGGAGCTGGTCCCTCTGACCCTGGAGATCCATGGCACGCTCTGTGGTAAGCTGCAAATCTCTCTCCTGCATCAGAGAAATCAGTCAATAATCAATTGCTAAAAATAATCAATCAGGAATTCCATTGTACTTACCCGCTCCTCCAGGTGCCTCTGAGCCTCCTCAGCCCTCAGCACCGCCCTCGCCTGCCGGGCCTCCAGAAGTGATGGAGAGCCCCCTGTACCTCGAGAAGAGGAAGCAGTGCCTGCTCCGGTGCTCCTCACTCTCTCCAACTCACCCCGTTGCGCACAAAAGCACATGTTAGTTTCCAAAATCTGCTTAAATTAAATTAAAGGCTGGAAGTTGGGATGAGTACTTACCAACTCCGCAGTCTGCCTCTGCGCCGCCTCCCGATCTTGCACCGCCGAGTGAAGTAAGGCTCGGAGCGATGCAATCTCACCAGTTGTATCCACCTGCAATGCATTGTCAAAACATCAGCTTAATTCCATAAATCTGGAAATTCACTGAGTCGTGGTTTAGAAGTTTTACCTGGTGTCGGGCGCTCTTATATACCTTACCGCCATACTTCAAGGCGTACGCGTGGAGGTAGGCATCATCGATGGTCGCGTTGGACTTGACGACCTTTCCTTTGCGCTCCCAGTTACTGATCTGTTCCTTCGCCCGCTCGCACCAATCTGTCGTGTCATGAAGCCCCCAGAAGCTCCGACCCGGTCGGCGGAAACGGTCCCTGACGGGGAACTCCACGGCACTCTGTCGAAGCCCGAGGGAGCGCTGGCAAAGGAACAAGTGAAGAGGTAGCACAAGGTTTAGCGCATCCAACCACACTGACCTACCAAAGTAGGGGTGGGCCTGCACCAACCAGGGCTGTCCCTCATCACTCTCCCCCAGATATGGTTGCCAAACCACCTGTAGAAAAAGCAGATCCGATCAGTCATCAAGCAATTAAATCAAGCGAGTAATTAATGCAAAAGGAAAGGTTAAGGGTACTTACATCCAAGTAGGGGTAGCTGTCTATGGCCTCCTGAAGTCGCTCGAGCTGGTCTCCGAGGCTGCGGGAATCCCGGATGGGATCCCAACGGCGTGCAATGGGTACCAGACCCGGCCGTGCAAGCTCTCCTCTCCCCAAAGCTGGGAGGTGTAGATAGGCCCAGACCTGCAAGATGAGAATCAAGTTAGATGGCAGTTTATGGCAAGGTGTGGTTCAAATCAAGGGTTAATGGGAAGGTGCGTACCTGGAGGAAGGGGAAGAATCCGATGATCGAAGTCTGCCGCTCCGAGGCACCCAAACGGTCAAACTGATGTGCTAGGAAGGCTACTCCCCAGGCATACCCCCCTACCTCACTCAGGTCCTCTAGCAGCGGCAAGAAGAGACAGTGGACTGCGTCGCCCCTCATGGCAAACAGAAGTTTGCCAGGAAGAGCACGAGGAAACGACGCAGGTCCAAGTCTGCCTGCGCCCTGGGCTCACTCGCCAGCTCCCTCCTGCTAACTCGGGTCAGCCTATCTAGGTGCTCGTCGTCGCTCTCCCCCGCTACCTTCCCTACATCAAATAAACCTAGGCTCTCCTGGAGGGGTACCCTAGGAACTAAGGAAGACCTACGCTCCACGGGTAGCTCTAACAGTCTCTCAGCCAGGTCGTGGTAACAGCGGTAGGTGTATCTGCTCACAGCCCTCCCATAGATCCTGAGCCCCGTGATCCGGCTCACATCCTCAAGGCTGGGGATCATGTGTCCCCATGGGAATACGAAGGCGGTCGCCTCCGCATCCCACCTGCTCCGCAGATCCTGAGTAAGGGCCGGATCCACCCTCATCCTATCCATCCTAAGGATCTCTCCAAAGCCCATCTCCTCTACCCTCTCTCTCTGGAATGGGGGGAATGCCAGGAACACCGCTAGCACTGCAATCCATGACACTCGGGCCCTCATCTCACCCTGCAGATGCATTCAAGTTCAGTTAGAGTTTTTTTTGTGTGTTCGGTTGGGTTCGCGGAGGCCTTGGTAGCCGCTACCTTGTCGGGTCAGTGCGAGGCACCGCGACCATATCGCGTCAACTATAAAGGCTGCGATAAGGTTGCGTCAGCCACAAGCACCTCGGCATGGTCGCGACGCCCCGCTCCGTCGCGACACAATGTCGCGGCAGGTCGGGCTGACGCGTTATCAGAACCAAACCGGTCGGAGCGTCCTTTGTTTGATCCTCTTTTCCTTGGGCTTTTCGCCCTACATATGCCCTCTAGGGGCTCCGTCTACCACCATTCCACGTTCATACAGGGTTTTAGGGTTGAGTTACTTACCGATTTCATGGCTTTGGCCCTTTTCTTCCTCTCCTCCTCCACGTTCATGACCGGAGCATTCACCTCCTCTTCCTCCGCCATCTCGACCTCGGGTGGTTCCTCCTCGATCAGAGGATCCTCTACCGGGCGCCGAGAGCTCTGACGCTCCGCCTGTCGCATCCTCCGGGATGAACCCTCACCGGTGTTCTTCCCACTTTCCATTTCGTCTTCGGATTGATCAGAGGCGAGGAGAGGGTCAAGAAAGTGCTAAGGGCGAAGGGTTGCAAGAAGATTTGAAGGTTCGGGAGTTTGGGGATATTGAAAGCCGGAAGGGGGAAGAGGAAGAGCCGTTTGGGTTTTGAATGGGTCGGTTCTTGACGTGACGTAGCGGGCGGTCGCGTTAAGGTCGCGTCGCCTAGGGCCTTCGCTACATAATCGCGACGCCCCGGTCGGCCGCGACATTAAGGCGACACCCCTTACCGTCGCGTCATCAACAGAGCCCTTTGCATTTGCAGAAGAATTCAGTTTTATTCATTCAAACCTGAGTCATTACATGCTCTAATAATCAAATAATGCTATCAGATCCTTTCCTAGCTACCATCTTGTCTACAAATCAAAGTAAATCAAATCAAATGATCCCCTACCGCTGGCTGAATTTTCTTCAAAGCTTCGATGTATTCTCTGATCACATCTTCGTCTTCTTCTACCTCAGCTTGAATCACGCTCATAGCGCATCCCTCCCAATGGACGACGACGCTACGCATGTCGCGCTCATCCTATGCATCACCTCTTTTCCTCTCTTGGATGGGCGGGAAGTGTGAGAGAATCGGAACCACCATCCGAGCCGCACCGCATTGAAGATAGAAACGGTCCGGATTGTAGGAAACTAATGCTTCGTTGCCCAGCAGCCTCAAGGCGAGCCCGGTGCATTGGGGGAGGTGGATTATCCGACCGTGCATGAATCGGGGGCGCATGTCAAACTCGGCCACGGTCAAATTTCGGAGGTACTTGCGCCATGCTTGTATTCCTTTGACCTGGGCTATTTTGCACCAAGCTCGAGTGCTCATGTGAAGTCGCCCTCCCACGTATGCCAATGGATGGTTTCAACATCGTTTTGCACTCCGTGGTCAGGTCCTCCACCGCTCGGAATTGGATGTGCATTCCCATCCATAACTCGAGGGCGATAACCGACCCATAGAAAGGACCCCCGAGCGCTGCAGAAGTTAGGCCGGCGTAGAGGAAACCCAAGACAGCTTGCCCAATATTCATACCTTCAGAAATGGAGTCAATAATGCTAGGGTTGCCGAAAGAGATGGCGTCGTCAGATTCCGGGAAGAGTATGATGCCGCAAATGCATATGGCGGTTGCCTTGGCGATGGCGGCATAGTTCTTAGTCTTCCGCTTGCATTGGGAGGCAATCCACTGTGCGATTGGAAGAAGATGGATGTGCATGCCACTCGTCATCGAGTAGAGGTCGGTTTTCCTTATGGTAATGTACGCCAAGATGCTCCAGGAGTTGATTTGCTCCACTGTATAGGAAATCGTCGGTTCTTCACCCCTTTAATAGCGTGGGAGGCTGAGCATGATCTCCAGCTCCTCCAGAAGGATTGTCGCTTCAAACCCGGGGAAGACGAATGTGTTTGTTTGCGGATGCCACAGCTCCGCTATCGCCGTGACACTTTCCAACACGTGCACCATCTTGTTGTAATTCTTGGCCAGCACAAAGATGGTGGACAGTCCCCACTCCTTCAAGTGGCCAATGGACGTAGGAGGCAGTAGCTCGAGTATGAGCACTAGCCATGGCACTTTTGAGAACCGCCTTTGGCCGGGGAGGATCTGAAATAGTAGAAAAAACATGAAGAGCGGAGGAGAGAAGAAGAGAAAGGAAGAGCAAAACAGGGGAAAACAGAGCATAGTGCAGAGAGTTCAGAACTTGAGAAGAAAAGCCACTTACTTGGAGCTCCGGGCGCATGTAGATGAGCCCCGGGATGGCGGAGAGTTGCTTCAGATCGGCGTATGAGTCCCTAGCAGCTTTTGGGCCGGAGTAGGGAGGGATATCCTCCTAGAATGCAGAGAGCTTCCTCTTCATGTCTGCAAAAGAGGGGGGGGGAAAGCTTGAATCTAGAAGAAAAGAGGAGAGAGGAGATTAGCTGCAGGATTAACATTCCCAAACCCTCTATTTATAGAGTCTTAAGAGGTCCACTCCTACTCTAATCCCGAAACTAGGTGTTAGGATAAGATTAGAAGAGGTTTAGGAGTCCTAGTGTTAGTCTAGATGTCTTAGGACTAGTGTTAGTCTAGATGTCTTAAGAGGTCGCCTCTCTACCCGAGGGGTTGTTTTCATGTCTGTATTCTGTATTGTTGTTTGTTGGATTGTTTATAATTATTGTGTGTTTATTATCTCATTATGATCGTTTCTTGTCATCAAAAAATAAAAAAAAACCAAAGAGAGAAAAAAAAAAAAGGGGAACTTCGTCACAGGTAAGTCAGGTATTGTATTTCTTTCCCTACTCCTCACATTACTATATGATATTCTACTTATTATATCATTTCAAGGACCCCCTGGTTCTCAATGTGCTCTGGGATTTGAGTTCCCCTCTACCAAAAACAATGATAATCTAGGTGCACATTGTTAATCGTTGGATAGGCCGTCGAGTTGTTTAAGTTTAGAAACGATGGATTCAGGACTGCACTGCGGTTGTGGGTAGTCTCTTGACCCGTCCTTATTTGGCTTAACAATATTATCCTTGATATATTTTTTATTTTCTCCTTTTATTTGCATTCGTTTTGACGATTTCTTTTATTTAGCCCAGCATGCATCATGTAGGACTTTGAGCTTCCCTGACTCATTCTAGACTCTTGATGAGCCCTTGTTGAGTGCCCAATCATTCTCCAGTTTCAAAATAAGAAGTCCAATTCCACTCCGAATTGGAAGGGTTGCCTCCGAGTGAGTTGTTCCCGTCAGTATGGCAAGAATTTCCCTGTCTGGATTGCCTATCCAAATTTTCCTTTTCCTTTGATCCGTTTTGGTCGCGAACCACTCCCAGGACAGAGTCATGAGTTACCTGCCTGGCACGCACATGTCCCTCCAAAACGAAACCTGCAGGCCAATCGGCTAGGGTACCTCTCAATCGAGGTGTTGATCGTCCTCCTCTTTTCTTCTTCTCGTCCAGACTTGTGTTCTTCTTGGCATCCTGCTCGAGCAGTTGACTCGGGGCTTTCACGAAGATTCCAATTGTCTATTAGTTAGACCGGGTGTCTCTTTACCTTGGCTCCCACTTTTCAGTCCACTCCGCATCATCTCGGTTCCGCCGTCACTTCGTGACACCTCCACTCCACTTCCGCTTCGCTTCCTTTCAATGAGGAAGCCAAGGAGGGACAATCTATAGACACCCGGTTCTGACTAATTGGCTGAGCCATATTTCTTGTTATCTTAGTGGGCCTCTAATTGGTCACTCACCTTGAGCCCATCATTAGCCTTGTTTTGAGCCCATCAAACCATTAAAATGCCTTGACATCCCGCACATTATCACTTTGAGAGAGTCCTTGAGGCATATCTTATCATGTGGTTGGCTAATAATTCATGATTATTTCAGATTTATTGTTGCGACGCATCGTAGCGTCGCGACTCTATGTCGCGACGGTTCTGGTTGCCGCAACAGCCCATGCATTCTCCATGCACGTGGCTAATATTGTCGCAGCGCCCTGTCGCGTCTTAGTCGCGACCCTACGATACGCCGCGACAATGGCCGAACCCTCTAGCCACCATAACTGCCCCGTATTTATCCTCTTATGAATCTAGCTTAATCCCTAGGGATTATCTCCACCTCTTGGGGAGAAACTCCGGCCCTAGGGACTCTCCTTTGCATTCCTAAGGACTCTCCATCCGCTTTTAATAAGGCTTTATCTCCCATTTTAATTTCTGAGCCATTTAAAGGAGATAATATCATTTTTTCTCACTCCAAGCTCTATATAAACAAGGCCCCTTCTCAAGGACGAGGGGAGCCTCATTTTTTACCCCGAAGGGCTGCCGAATTTTCCCCTCACCCATACTTAACTACGCAGCCATCCTTTCCCTCTATTTCCCTCACATCCCTCTTCACCGAAACACCTCATTTTCACCCTCTATGGAGCACGGGACGTGAGAAGGGCAACTCTAGCACTCTCCTGAAGCTTTTGGGACGATCCTTCGAGCTGCAACAATGCCAAGGAGTCGCCCTAATGGGGCTCACCCTCTTCCTTTCTCTTTCCCCTTCTTTTACATGCATTTTCCATGTTGTTCTTAGATAGAGCATATTCAGCACACACACCCACGTTTTCCTACACCCAAAGGGGTTTAAAAAACCACCCCAGGTCCGTTCCCTCCATGCTCCACATCTTTCTTGCATTTAAGAATGGCTACTACACTTAATATAGTCTAACAGGGTTTCATTTCTTGTTTTCGTTGTTATGGCAGGCACCTAAGCGAAGATCCATGCGGAGCTCTCATCCTCTAGCCGGCTGGAGGATGCGAAGAAGGTTTCATCCATCATCTCCCGCACAGAAGAGAACGTGACAGTGGAGGGTGACGCGACAAGGAGACGCGTCCGGCCAGGGCGACTCGTTATCAGCACTATCGCGGCAACCATGACGGTCGCGACAAAAGATACACCCCCGTTTCTCTCCTTTTCCTAGAGTAGTTAGCCGAGACATTTCTCTTCTCATTAGGCAACTATCTAGGTGGCGATCACATCCATATTTTCATGCTATTAGATTTAGTATGTGTTTGCGTGTCGAGGGGAAGCACAATCCCTGTGATTACATGTAGGTGTGAATGCATGCAAGACAAGCATCAAAATCAAGAGCAAAAGCTCAAAGAAAAACACATCAAGCAAGTGCCTGTCGACAACCCAAAAGATACCTATCGACAGCTAGACACAGGGAAGACAGATACCTTTCAGAAAACACAAATTGAAGTGTGTCTGTCGACAGCCACAAATCGCCTGTCGACAGCTACACACAGGAAAGCACTTCCCAGAAGACCAATGTTCTGGAAATTGAGAAACTGTCAGGATCTGTCGACAGATGAACAGTGGTGCTATCGACAGATGTAGAGAAACCTCAATTCCGAGAATTTGATATGTTCCATATTTGGGTGTTTCCTTTTACCACGTCTCTCCTAACTTGGACACCCTTATATATAGAACATAAGGAGGTATTTTCGCAGCAAGCAACCTCCACACTAAAAACCCTAAGCGAAGACCAAGAAGAGAGGTTTCTCCCTACTGCTCTGCTTCAGAACTTCAGATCGTTGAAAGAGAGATCATCTCATATGAGGAGTTAAAGCTGGTTCGTCTTCAAGTCAAGCTTCTCCATCATCACGTGGTCTTCAACGACGTGAAGCTTGAAGTCTTCCGGACGAACTCCCTAAAGAGTTCATCTTTCGATTTGATATTCAACTCAGAACTCTTCTTACACCTTATTTTATCTATATCTGTGTGTGTGTGTACTGATTGGAGATCAGTACGTGGTGTTTGTAGATGTGTGCGTGGTTTGTGATCTGTGCAACGGTTGTGTGCAGATCGTAGTGTGTGTTGTCTTGATCAGATCAAGGCTAGAGGATCTGATCTTTTGTGGACTTGATCTAGTGTGTGTGTGTGTGGTTGAGCCGTTGTGCTCGTGTGTGTGTTGTACTTAGTTCTTGAGTAGTGTGTCCTCACTGTGTGAGGGGTGGACATAGGAGTCTCATGGTGTGATCTCCAAACCACCTAAAAATCTCTTGTGCATTGTGGTTTGATTTGTGGTTTGATCTATAATGCGCTAGATGCATGCATAGAGATTTCGTCTACACACTAACTCTTAGTTTGCTCACACACATTGCATCAGATCAGAGGGGTTTTAATTGAGTAGATCTTTTAATCCGAAGTAGTTTTTAAATTGCTTAAGTTTCTGCTGCAAATCTATTCACCCCCCCTTCTAGCTTTGCCGTTACCGAATAACCGATGCTAACAGGGTTTGCCCAAGTCATCCAAAGGCAATGACTCGATTTTGATGGTTGTAGACCGTTTCTCCAAGACTGCTCACTTCTTGCCCATGAAGAAGAAAAAGTCTGTGGAGAGCTTGGCTAGGCTGTATGTTGGCAGTATTGGGAGACTGCATGGTGTGCTGATGTCTATTATCTCTGACAGAGACTCGTGGCTTACATCGAGGCTATGGCAGGGTCTTCAGGAGGCTTTGGGTTCTTAGTTGAAGCTTAGTTCGGCGTTTCACCCTCAGACAGATGGCCAGTCCGAGAGGACGATTTAGATGCTCGAGGACTTGTTGAGAGCGTGCGTGCTTGATTGGAGGGATGATTGGGAACGTCATCTATCTCTTGTGGAGTTCGCCTAAAACAACAGTTTTCTTGCGAGTATCGGCATGGCTCCATTTGAGGCTTTGTACGGTCGACCCTATAGATCTCCTTTGTGCTGGGAGGAGATAGGTGATAGGCAGTTGGTTGGTCCGGAGTTGGTGCAGTAGACTTCAGATAAGATTCAGCTTATCAGGCATAGATTGGTTGCAGTGCAGGATAGGCAGAAGAGCTACGCCGACAACAGAAGAAAGGACTTAGAGTTTGAGGTTGCCGAGCATGTATTCTTCAAGGTTTCGCCTACTCGAGGTGTGGTTAGGTTTGGCAGGCATAGCAAGTTGAGCCCGAGATTCATTGGCCCATTTGAGATTCTCAGGCAGATGTGTAGTGTGGCATATGAGCTAGCTTTACCCCCAGCGCTTGCTAGTGTGCACCAAGTCTTCCACATGTCTATGCTCAAGAGATACGTGCGAGATCCGTCACATGTTATCAGTCACAAGCCAGTGGAGATTCAGCCAGACTTATCTTATGTAGAGCGACCAGTAGCTATCCTAGATTGGAAAGTTCAGCACCTCAGGATCAAGGGTACTGCATCCGTGAAGGTGTTGTGGAGAAATTTCTCACAAGAGGAGGCTACATGGGAGCTTGAGGACGCCATAAAGAAGCAATATCCCCATTTGTTTGGCTAGTATTTCTGTTCTAACTTCGAGGACGAAGTTTTCTTTTAGGGGGAGAGGGTGTAAGGCCCTCAAATTATGTGCATATTATATTTGTTTTGATGCTTTATGTGTTCTGCCCGAAATCCATGTTTAATGTCAACATCTCTTGACGTTAAGAGCAGGTTGATGACAACTTTTGTGCCGTTGACTGTGTGGCCAGAGGATAAAGACGTCAACATCGATTGACGCCTATTTCTGGTTGACGGCAGCCATGTGGCCATCTACTTCTCTGGTTGTGTTTAAGATTCCAGATCTGAAACCGTCTCGTTTTCTCTGGAGATGGATTTGGAAACGTATCCCCAATGGTCAGGACTCCTTAAGACCTAGGTTTACTCGACTCTATGGCCTATTTAACCTAGACATCTCGGTTAGGAGAGGCCCTTTGGTTTAGAAAGAGATTTCTAGGTTTTTGGGTGAGAAAGGGAGACTTTGAGAGGCTTGATCCGGTGATTGGGAGGCTTCACTGGCAATCTTCTTCGACTGGAAGACTCTTTTGGAGGTGAAGGAGCTCTCCTAACTCCGGGAGAACGTTTGCACGAGTGTGGAGATCGTGTTAAGGCGAAAAGTATCACCTCTTTGACTTGGTTGAGGAGGGCTTTATCGCCAAAATTAGATCTTCTGAGGTTTTTCCAAAGGCATGTAACTTAGGGGTTTCATCCCTAGACTTATCCCCTAGAGTTTAGGTATTTTTTGGGATTTTTAGATCGTGTCCTGGACCCCCTTTTCATGCGTTCGGTCTGCACTGCTTGCAGACGGGAGGTTGACGACAACCTTGTTGCCGCCAAGTTCATGAGTTAACGACAATCGATTGTGCGGTTAACCCACCCTGACGGCAAGACCCTTGCGGCCAAGTTCATCTGATTCTTACTGAAACATGTGTTTAATCTCTGTGATGTAATTTTTGGATTTCTGGATGTTTACACATGCTATAAAAGTTTGTAGATGTTCAGCTATGAGATATTAGGTTAGAACCATCAATTCTTGTAAATTTATGATAATAATTGTGGATTATGGAATTTCTGTTATGGTGAAATATGCATGGCTTGATAGAGTTAAATCCGGGATAATTAGATTTGATGCATGTTATTGTTGCAGAAAATTTATATGAAACTAGGGATACTATTTTCATGTTTTGAGGCTGTTAGACCTGACTATCCACTGTTAATCATGTCTAATTGAATTATTTAGTTAAATTGCATGAGACCCTTGTTAAATGTTAAAAGTAGAGTTACCATCATGAAAATTCTGAAAAATTAGCCATATGATATGTTCCATATGTGGGGTTTGTGGTTAAAACTTGGGACTGTTTTGATGTCTGTAGGTACTGTTTGCAATTATAATGGTATTAAAGCCATATTAAGTATGATTGTTTAAGAAAATGTATTTCAGTGATTAGAAGCATGTTTAGGTACTGTTATGCATGGTTTAATATTTTTAGACAGTCATGATAGGTTCTGTAAACTGAAGTATATGTATTTGAATAATATGCATGTGAATGGACCAAATAGTGCATGTAAATGATGTTAATCATGTGATTAATTGAGATAATGTGTTTAATTAAAATATGTGCTGAAATTGACACTGCTACCATAGAAGTGTTAGATCTACATGGATGAATGTCTACAATGATTGTTTTTGATGATGAGCATTCAATGAGCATTTCATTAATCGCACAAGTTGATGATTGTACCATTCTTGATAAAAGTGACAAATGTTTAGTTTGATCATCTAAATGTTTATATTACTTCACTAACAATGGTCTTAAATGTAGGTGAAAATCCATGAAAAAAATAATGCACCAAAACAAGAGCAAAAGACCAAGAAAAGCACAAAGATCAGTCACCTGTCGACAGCCTCCCATCTGCCTGTCGACAGACAACTACAGATAGAAAACTCCAGGTTCTGGACATAGCCATCTGTCGACAGACCCCAGTTGACTGTCGACAACTACCTACAGAAAACTCCTTCCCAGAAGTTCAGAGTTCTGGCAAATGTAAATCTGTTGCTACCTGTCGACAGATGACCAAAGGCCTGTCGACAGACATAAACAGAATCTCAATACGAGATCTCCATATCTTTCCTATGTGGGTGTTTCCTTCTACCATGACTCTCTATACTTGAACACCCATATAAAAGGAACATTTTGGAGTCAATCTCGCACGAAAGCAGCCACCATCCAAAAACCCTAAGGAAAACACAAGAGAAGAAGTTGTTGCTGCTCTGCTTCAACCTGCCACTCAGAGAAGCAAAGATTCGTTCTTCAAGCGGAGGTGAAGCAAGTTCGTCGTAGATTCAATCTTCTCCATCAATCTAAGATTGTCAAGACGAAGTTTGAAGTCCATCCAGATGACCTACAGAAGAGTTCTTAATTAGGATTTGTTCTTCAATCTCAGAACTCTTCCCTGTTTCTTTTTCTCATATCTGTGTGTGTGTGTGGTTGTGTCTCAAGCAGCCCTTGTGCTTGCTTCATGTCGTTGTGTTGTTCTGATCGTGGTTTCACATCAGACAACTCATGTGTGTGTGAGTTGTAGTTTTTGAACTTGCTCATAAGCAGTTTTTCTCTGTGTGTGTGTGGACGGTGGACGTAGGATACACAAGTTGTGTACTCCAAACCATCTTAAAAACTTGTGTCCTGTGGTTTGCACATCTTCACGCTAGGTGCTAGGTAGGCACGTTGTTTTCACACACGATAGATAAATTGGTTCTCTATCTATCTACAATCACCACGTCTAAATTTAGATTACACTATGTTGCAAGTTTCAGTAGTTTGTGGTTCTCATCAAAAGATGGTGGTAGTAAACTTTAAATTGGTGGTAATTTATTCAACCCCCCTTCTAGATTACCATATAGTCTAATTCTGCAACCTTTCAAGAAGGCTATGGAGCCGTACTATAGAAAGGGCCATATGGGAAGGCTCAATGTGTATGTGACATCCTGTGGGCGTCAGGATGAAATCTTGGAGGTGGAGAAGTACCACTGGTTAGGGTGGAGACGGCTTCTCCCGGTTTTGCGCAGTTACCAAGATTTGTCACTATAATGCCTAGGTGACGGGTATTGTTGAGCAACTACCCCTAAGAAAATCTAATATTTTAAATTAATATAATATCATGATTTTGCTATGACAAAAACCTTTAAAAGACTTTCTACAATCTAGAGTTATATTCTCTATAATTTAAAGTTATATCACAGAAAGAAAGTTCGAAGAGTCTTGGACAAACTCTATCTCAGAAAAATTTCCAAGTCCACAGTCTACTCTATTCGACTGCCAACTTCGACTCCTACAGTTGAATGGTTCATAAATCTAACTCTTTAGTATCCGACTTCTAAAGTCGAAATTTCTAAGTCCATACCACTACTACATAATCCGACTGCCAACTTCGACTCCTACAGTCGAATGGTTCATAAATCTAACTCTTCAGTATCCGACTTCTAAAGTTGAATTGTTGGTTATGAATCTACTCAATTCTAAGGAAGTTGAATTCTCTTATGTTCGACTCCTAAAGTCGAATTATGGTTTCTAATGCAACTATGTCCAAACTTCAAAGTCGAATAACATAATCCCAAGGTATCTTCTGATGAAGTTGAATCAGTCAATTTCGGTATCCGACTCCTAGAGCTGGATTGTAATCTCTTCCTTCTGACTTCACTGTCAGTTCTATATGTGTTCTTGTTCTTTAAAGATATCAGTTTAACAAACTTCTAAAAACCTTGATTGCATATCTTTGTTGATACAATTTTCATTAACCAAATACCTTAATTTAATCCATCAGATTATCATTATTTTCTAACAAAATGAAACATATTATACTTAAATTATTCATCTAAATTTATTTATGTTTGCATCTATGATTCTTATTCAAATTCATATATTGCTTAGTAACAGCAGCTCGAATTTTCCTCAAACTGAAGATATGTTGCATTTAATGCTTGTCATACGCATGGGCATCTGACATGAACTCACCTACCACTGTCAGACCCTCACCTCACCTTCTAGCACAACTATCTGTCTTTTATTTACTAGTCTGAAAGGATGCCTATACGAGGTTTCTATACTTTTCTTATCTTCTCTGACTCACCTACCTCAAAAGCATGGCGGTTCTCTCTCTCTTTTTGTCTTATCCTTGCTGCAGACATTTATTGAAGCATGTTTTTAGCAAGGAGCTTTCACAGTCCACTTAATGAGAAATCGACTTTCTAGCTGTGAAGCTACAACTCTCATCTGAAGACATTGGAAAGAAGCAAAGAAGCAGAAGGACCCATGGATAACAAACTTAGCAAAATCCAAAGGATCTTAGATCTCTTCTCAAACGACCAGATTTCCAACGACCATTTTCAAACGGCTACATTCTTCTGAGGACTATAAAAGAAGCCGATGTTTGAAAGGAGAAGATACACTGAGATATCAAGAAAGAGATATCCATAGAGAGAACAACAAAAAAACAAGTGATTGCAACTCTAGTGAGCTCAACACTTAGAATTTTTCTCAAGCCAGAAATCTTGCAAGCCTTCTGCCAAGCCACAAGTTGGAGAGCTTCCCTTTCAGCAAAATTCTCAAAGCTCTCTCAGTTTCACAGGAGTCTTGTGTCCGGGTGGCAATTGTAATTGCATTTGTTTTTCCACCCTACTTTTTCAGAAAGGATTTGAGTTGCATCTCTAATCTGTTAGCCTTTCTGAAGTAAGTGTGTTTTTGCTCAATCTTGAAGCAAACACACAAAAGTCTATTCAGCATTTTCTTCTGTGTAATCTCTGCAGGAGGTTGTTCCTATTTTTCCCCTCTTGTGTAGGGAAGGCCTTGTGTAAGGCTGTCTTGTGCCCCTGTTTAGGGAAGACTTGCTTTGGTGCAAGTGGGATTGTATTTCCTCTCAAGGGTGAGAGAAGGCCAATTCATTGGCAGTTAGTGTTAGGATCGAATAGGTGGATGGATCAGATCTAGAAGGGGTGGTTGAATAGATCTAACACCAATTAATGCGGAAGCTTAAGCAATTCAAAATTACTTCGAATCAGAGATCAATTCACCCAAATAATTTACTGATCTGAAGTGTGATTAATGTGTGTGAGCAAATCAATTAGTAGTGTGAGCGAAATCCCTATGCATGCATCTAGCGCAATACAAAGTCAAACCACAATTCAAACCACTGCACAGAGGATTTTTAGGTGGTTTGGAAATCACCTCCAATGACTCCTACGTCCACCCCTCACACAGTGAGGCCACACTACTCAAAACCTTGAGTACAACACACTCTGGAGCACGACGACTCCAAACACCCCTGAGCACGACGACTCAAGAAACAACTGGAGTACGACGACTCCAAACCCTTTGAGTACAATGACTCAAAGAAAACCCAGGAGATAGGTACGACGACCTACACCATAAACCACTTATGAGCACGACGACTCACAAGCACTTGAGCACAACGGCTCAACACCGGAACACTACGGCTCCAAACCTTTGGACCACGAAAGATCCAAGTTCTGCTAGAACAAGCTCAATTAGAGAATAGATCCTCTAGCCCAATCTATCTCAATACAATGATAAAAATAGAACAAACAGAATTAAGTGATCTGTGTAGAACACATACACAGATCACACAATGAAAACCTGGATGAACACTCCAAGAAAATAAATGAAATAGATGTGACTTGGATGTTCCTTGATGAAGAAGACTTGCAGAAGCTTGGATTGAAGATGCTTGAAGGAATTCGTTGGAGATCTTCTTCAATCCACGATGCTCTGCTTCACTGGCATCCGGATTGCCAGTTCTTCTTCTTCCTTTGCTTCTCTTCTACTCCTCAATCTGATGGCGCTGCTCTGCTCCCTTTCTAGATGTTGATGCTTTATCCTCTCTCCTCTTCTCTTCTCTTCTTCTTCACATTCTCCTTCCAAACATCAATGCTCTGCTCCCTTTTTCTCTTTCTGCAGCCGCCACACCCTTTTCTGGAGAAGTCTGGTCTTTCTATTTATAGCCCCATATGTCCATAAGAAGCCTTAAGGTGCGTGGGCACAAAAACCTAGGTCAAATCCCTTAATTTCCAAGCAGCCACGTGTCTAGAAAAAATCACGATTTTGAGTTTTAGCCAGAGTGTGTCGACACCACTAGGGAGTGTGTCGACACACTGTCCCAAACTGGCAGAATTTATTCTCTAGGAAGGGTCACTAGTGTCGACACTACTTCAGGCTGTGTCGACACACTGTCCAGAACTGACAAACAGGTCTTCTGGGAACTTGATCTAGTGTTGACACCACATGAGGCTGTGTCTACACACAGTACATACCTGTCAACTGGGTTCTCTGGGAACTGGGGCTAGTGTCGACACCACTTGAGGCTGTGTCGACACACTTGACCTTTTCTTCATCATTTTACCTTAGGGTTTGAAACCCTGTGTCGACACCAGTAGTGGGTGTGTCGACACTACCATGACAAAATCTATATACACCTGCAAATTTAACACATAAATCATTAGTACAAGATATTATCATTAAAATATGAGATATTAAACATCAAAAACATGTTGTTTAAGCATTATTGTGATATGTATAAAATGGATAACATGTTCAACATATCATCATCAAAATCACAATATGTCATCATTAAAATCACAATATATCTTCATCAAAATCAAAGTATGAGTGATGTTCATTGGTCATCATTAAAATACAACTTTAGGAAATTCCAAAACACACTCAACCCAATAGTTAGTGGAAATCTCAAGTGGTTGGCTTGAGGACTGGACGTAGGACTTCTATGTGAGAAGGGCCGAACCAAGATAAATCCCTTTGTCCATTTGTGTGATTGTTTCCGCCTAGTTTACACTTGAATCACACACCACACTAAGTACTAACGAATTTATTTAGTGCTGTGTAATTTCAGAGAAAATTTTAAAAGCCAAGATTCCTATTCACCCCCCCCCCCCTTGCAGGACATCTCTATTGCCATTTCGATCCAACAGGTATGTGATATGTGTGTCCTTCTTTATGGTGGTTCGAACTATGTGTCACGGAAAATAATGTGTAAAAGTGTGAAATATGTGTAAATGTGCAAGGTGTTCATGTGAAAGTGATGTGTTAATGTGTTACCATGTGAAATGATGTGAATCCATGTGAATATGTTTTATTTATGTTAAAACAGCAAGAAAAAGATGTGATTACGTGATATAAAAGCTTGTGAAAAGTGTTAGATATCATGTTAGGTTTACTAGGAATCATGTGCATAATTCCATGATCAAGTTGGTTGGAAAAATGATATGAATGAATTGAAATTGATACCATGAATCAAGTTAAAGACCATGTGTAGAAAGCATGTTATAGGTTATTCATGTGTACTTGTTTATTTTGACATAAACCATGTGCTAAACTTCTATTGTTGTAAAAAAGAATAGCATGATAGTGATATGTGTCAGGATGTGCCAATGGTTTACTTGCTGGGTCTTTGTGAAGACTCATACTTGCTTTAACATACAGGTGAGACAGGTGTCCCCGTGCTTGAAGAGGACATTGTAAAGAGCGACTCCAAGCGAGAGGACTAGTTGTGCTAATGGAGATCATTTGCTTAGACTGCACTTTCTTTCATTAGTATGTGGACAACGATATTATGTTAAGGACTTGTATAATTTTGGACATTGGTTATTTTCATTGCTACTATATAGACTGTGGAATGTGTGATTGATGATGGCATAAGAGTATCTTTCATTTCCGTTGTATCTTCTTTTGTTATTTATGTACATCTCTACCTACTGTGTTGTGTTGCGTACATGTCCCACTGTGACGATGCACTTTATATTGATGTGGATTGGTATAATCGTACCGGTATAAAGAGGGTCGTTACTGAGATTGGTATCAGAGCAACATGTTGAGATTGTACATAAATAAGCCATCATCTACACAATATTTCAAAGTCTTTATAGAATTAGTCCATACGTGTGGAAAATATCTAATAATGAATTAAAGATAGTTAAGAAAATAGTTAATACTAAGTAACTTAGATTCTAACTGAGTTAATTGTTTTACAGGTGATGGCGAGCCATGGTAGGCGCAGTACCCAGGATCAGAAGGACGAGCAGAGGCGTGAGGAGAGGGGTGAGCAGCAGGCCCAGTACCCCAGGGTCCTAAGGTACTTACTCCACCACCACCTTTGGACTATGGCGTATTCATGCAAGGCCTGGTTCAAGCGATGTAGACTCAGGCTCAGATGTAGGTGGCAGTGTAGGCTCAGGTTAGAGTTGTTAAATAGGGAGTAGTTTGTTTTGTTGAATGTATGATTGCTTATGTGTTGCTTGTTGTCTTGGGCTCAGGCTCCAGCTCCAGTTCCTCAGGAGCATGGCCATGGTGGTCCATCCATGATGGAGAGGTTTAAGAGGATGACTCCACCTTCTTTTAAGGGGGAGAGTCAGCCCCTTTTGGCAGAGAGCTGGATGAGGGCAGTGGAAAAGATATTCTAGGCTATCAGGTTTGCGGAAGAAGATAACGTTAGCCTGGATACTTACATGGTACAGGTACTTGTATAAGGTTAAGATTTTAGTTTGGATGGTGCTTATGGGTTGTGTTTTACAGGAGAGAGCTGATGTTTGGTGAGCCTTTGTGCTACGTACGAGGTACGAGGATGGCCGAGTTCATGAGGCTATTTTGGGCCAAGTTCATCCCCGAGCACATATAGGACAAGATAGAGCAGAGAAAATGAGGACTAAGTTCTCTAGGAAAAGTCCTTACTAATGAAGAAACAGTCAGAAAAATTCTAAGATCCTTAACTAATGTTTGGACTCCTAAAGTAACAGCCATCGAAGAAGCACATGATCTAACCGAATTATCTATTGATAAATTAATCGGATCCCTCATGGCTCATGAAATTAATATGGAGATATTTTCTGAAAATTCTTCGAAAAGGAAATGCCAAATGCTTTGAAGGTTGCTGATTTCTCTTCATCGGAAGACTCTAAAGAAAAATCATATGACAGTGATGATGAGGTAATGTTGTCAAGGAAATTGCAAAGAATCCTTGCAAAAAAGAACAAGTTTGGCTCCAAGAGATTTTTCAAGAAAGATAAGAAGAAGGAGCCAACCTGTTATGAATGTAACCAACCAGGACATTACAAATATGAATGTCCTAAGCTGAAGAAAAAGGATCAAACAGAAAGGTCCGACAAGAAGAAAGGCAAAGAAAAGAAGTTCAGAAAATACAAGAAAAAGGCAATGGCAGCAGCATGGGATAATGAGGAAGCCACAGTTCAGACTCCTCAAGTTCAGAATCTGAAGAGGAAGAAAAGGCAAATCTAGCCCTCATGGCAGGACTGGAGCAGGTAAATTCTGAAACCTCTTTTACTTCCTGTTCTGAATCAGATTCTGACAGTCTTGAAGATGCCTTCATTGAGTTATATGAAAAATATAAAACAGTAGTAAAGTAAATGAAAACAGTTAAATTAAATTTGCTAAACCAAGAAAAGGCTAATACATTCCCAAAGAATGAAGTAGAAAGGTTAGGAAAAAGTTTAAGTGAAATCAAAAGAGCAAATGAATTACTATGTGAAGACATAAAAAATAAAAATAGTAAAATCATGGAGATAGAGTCAAACTTAAAAGAACTTAAGAATGAAGAAAAATTACAAGAAGAAAATAATTACCTAAGAGCTACTATAGAGAAAATCTCTAACTGTAAAACATCATTGTTTGTTAGATTAAAAGGATCTAGAACAGGTAAGAAAAAGTATGGAGTAGGATATACACTCCTCATAATGAAGAAAAGTTGTGTATCCTGAAAAATATACAACTCCTCAATTTGTAAAAGAAAAAGAAGTAAAAATCCTAAAAAGATTAATCAGCATGTTTATAAACAAAAACAGAAATCTCATAACACTGCACATGTTAAGAATGCTTTTGATTTATGCTGTAGTCACTGCAATCGGTTAGGACACACTGATAGCACATGCACAACCAGACATTTACGTTGGATCTCTAAGACTAACCATCAAGGACCCAAGAAAATTTGGATACCAAAAGTTACAACTTAATTTTATTTGCAGGGTCGGCTGAGAGCATCCAAATGGTATTTGGATAGTGGGTGCTCAAGGACATATGACAGCTGATAGGAAGTTGTTTACAAGCTTTAGAGATGAACTTGGTCAAGTCACTTATGGTGACAATGGAAAAGGGAAAGTCTTAGGATGTGGAACAGTTGGTACTAAGGATAAGGTTTTCTTTCTCTCCCAGCCACCCTCCTCTTGGTGGCCCTCTTCTCCCATGGGGAGGGGCCAGCCATGGCTGTTCCTGCGGGGGGGGGGGGGGGGGGGGGGGGGAGGGGACCCCACCCCACCACCCCACTTGCTCCTTCATCTTCTTATACTGTTGCGGACTGGCCTGCACTTGGAGCTACCCATAGTGCGACCTGCTACAGTGGAAAATGTGGACATCCTTCTGCTTCCAGCCCAGCATCGACTGCTGATGTACCTGCTATGCTTGGAGCTGCTTCTGCTGAGCAACTTCCCACTTCACCCCTTGCTGCTACTTGCACCCCTGTATCAGATGGTGCCCCTGCTCCTGTAGCTGATGGGCGTGGGTTTCTTGCAGCTGGTGGAGCTCCCTCCTTCGCACAGGTTCTTCTGCACTCCCTCAGACCCCCGATCACCCCCATCTTTATCCACCCTCCAGCAAGCACAGATCGGAACCAGCGGCCTTCTTCACCATGGAGGAAGTTTCCCTGTCGTGCAAGCCCCTTCAGACAAATGTGATAGCTAAAACCCCCAAACGGCGACCCCCTTTTTTGAGATCAGAGCACACCTCGTGCAAAGGTTCAAATTTCAACAAGAATTCGTGATCAGTGCACTGGACAATCATCACCTCCTCATCAGATTTCAGAGCAGTGATGACTTCCTCAAGGTTCTGCTGAAGGAAGCCATGTATGTTAGGGAAGGCCATTCAGATTTTCCAGATGGACACTTGACTTCAGTCCAGAGATAGATTCGCCAGTTGTTCCTGTATGGATGGAGCTTCCTCAACTCCCAACAAACTTTTTCTCTGAACCCATGGTCCGCTCCATAGCTGGGAGCATAGGCCCTGTCCTTCAGGTGGACAAGAACACACTGAGCATGGCATGCACATAGGCTGCTCGAGTGAATGTCCAAATCGACGTTTACAAGAAGCTACCTGAACGCATCTGGGTAGGCTATGGATCCAACGGTTTCTGGCAGCCTATTGCATACCCGGATCCACCCCTTTACTGTCCTTCATGCTGCCACTTGGGTCACTCATCATCAAAGTGCAAGAAGACCTCAGCTCAAGCAAACCAGGATCCTAATGGCCCTGGCCCAGACCACCCTCCATCTACTGCAACCCATGGTGTGAACATGAGTGGTGTTGGATTGGGACAGGTTAAGCAGATCTGGCGCCTAGTCCTTTCCAATGGTGATGCCTCTATAACCCATGGGAATCACCACAACCAACTGGCAGTAGCAGGAGATGCATCAAGCAATGCCCAACAACCGTTCGATAATTTGCCCACTCAGCAATCTCCTTCAGATCTGGTTGCTTCTGAACCAGTAGTTCCTGTCATAAAAGAAGGGCCTACATCTGGTCATCATGGCAAGAAGGTGGATGTACTAAACAAGCAACCAGGGGTGATTTTGGAGGCCAGTCCTCCAAAGGTTGATGTCAAGGCTGCTAGCTCCTTAGGGGATACATCCGGGACTGATGGTGTGATTAATGATGGCCCCTCAACGGATGATGCTTCTACAACGGATCAGATACACCCGATGATTGTATCAAACAGTCCCACGGCCAAGGGAACTAAACTCAGATCTGATGGTTGCAATGTCCTTTCCTCGCCTTCGATTGCTACATCTCAGGTGTTTGCAAAACCTACGACTGATGCATCTATAGTTGATGTTGCTGCTCCGATGGAAATTTCAGAACATGATGCAACCAGTGGCAAGGACAGCAGTGAACCAGCAGTGAGTGCCAACTTCTTTGGCACACCCCAAGCTCTAGATGCAGCTGCTCCAGCATGGAGACCAGCCACTTCCATCCCGCAGTCAGAATTTAAGGATGAAGTCTGCCTCCCTGACGACCCGAAGCAGTTCGCCATGTTTCTGGAAACCACTCTAGCTGAAGCATCTCCATCCTTCAATGAGGTAAACCACCCTGCACTAAATGTTACCCCACCAGAAATGGCAGCCACGCTGTCCCCGTCAGCACCCCAGATGTCCTTCGCGGAGGCACTCCGCAAAAAGACGAAGAGAGGAGATATCCAAATGATGACAACATGCCCTCTTCTCCGTGTTTCCCTACTGCAACATCCTCAATGGCAGCCTCGGTTCTGCCCCAAAAAGATGAACATGGTTACTACAAAATCAACCTACCAGCGATATACAACCTCAGAAGCGCCCCCGGCCTTGAGACCAAGATGGAGGAAGACAACCTGCTAACAATGCACAACGCATGGGCAGGACGTACACGTAGCACCACGGTTCTTACAATGGACTCCAACGGGGAATATGAAGACTTCTCAGACTGATATACATTGTTCTCTACCCCGTTGTTGTTCTTGCTGGTTGCTTAATCGTTTGCGTGACGTGCTTTAGACCCCTCTGCGTAGGGAGTCTCTAGCTAGTGCTCCACGAACTATGTACCCCTTTCTTTCCTTATGCTGTCAGCAATATATATAAAAAACTAAACGATAATGACACTGGAGGTTCACTCCTTTGTCATGTCAATTTTTTTTTTAAAAAAAGCATAATCATATAAGCATTAGTCAGTTATGTGATAAAGGGCATCTAGTAAAATTTCAGAATGATAAGTGCATTATTCAGAAAGATGGAAAAATTGTGTTTGAAGCTCAAAGTGTGAAGAATTTGTACACTTTACAGTTAGCCGAATTAAAGGAAGTAAATTTATGTCTTGCAACCACTATGAATGAAGAATCGGATTTGTGGCATAGAAGATTGGGTCATGCAAGCACTTCAGTCATAAAGAAATTGATAAAGCATGATCTGGTTGAAGGTCTTCCAAAAATGAAAATGAAGAAGTCTAGAATATGTTCAGCTTGTGCAAAAAGGAAGCAAACCAAGACATCATTTCAGTCCAAAATAGTTGTCACAACTGCCAAACCATTGGAGCTAATTCACATGGATTTGTTTGGACCTATGAGAACAGTCAGCCTTGGAGGAAAGATATATGGCTATGTAATAGTAGATGACTACTCAAGATACACTTGGGTGTCTTTCTTGGAAGCCAAATCAGAAGCCTTTTCAGCTTTTCTGAAATTCAACAAAGTAGTTCAAAAGAACCAGAAATTCTAGATTGTAAGTATCATATCTGATCACGGTGGAGAATTCAAGAATGAAGAGTTCATGAAGTTCTGTGAAGAGAATGGAATTGAACATAATTTCTCAGCTCCAAGAACACCTCAACAAAATGGAGTAGCAGAAAGAAAAAATAGAACACTGCTAGACATGGCCAGAACTATGCTTACTGAATACAATCTACCAAGGTATTTGTGGGCAGAAGCAATCAACACAACATGCTACATCATCAACAGATGCATGATCAGACCAATTCTTAAGAAGACCACATATGAGGTTTACAAGGAAAAGAAGCCCAACATCAGTCATCTTCGACCTTTTGGTTGTAAGTTTTTCATTTTAAATAATGGTAAAAATAATTTAGGAAAATTAGATGCTAAAAGTGATGAAGGATTCTTGTTAGGATATATATCAAAACCTAGGTGATATAAAGTGTTTAATAGAAGAACTTTAGACATAGAACAAACAGTGCAGATACTATTTGATGAAACTAACCCATCTATTAAAAGAATAGAAGAAGAAGACTGTGTTGAAGAATTGTGCAGGGATCTAGAGAGAACATCTCTTGAAGATGAAGAAAAAAAAGAAGAAAAGGAAGATCCTCCACTGGAAGAACTTCAACAACAAGAAGTACCACAAGGACTGCCTAGAGATTTGAGGTATCACAAAGATCATCCAAGAAAAACATAATAGGTGATCCTCAAGATAGGGTAAGAACAAGAGGTATGCACACTCCTTATGATTTCTCTACTTTAGTCTCTCAAATTGAGCCTAGGACAATCGATGATGCACTCGGTGATGAATCTTGGATCCTTGCTATGCAAGAGGAGCTGAATCAGTTCCAACGCAGCCAGGTTTGGACTCTTGTTCCCCGACCTTCTGACCATCCAGTTATTGGAACCAGATGGGTTTTCAAAAATAAAATGGATGAATCAGGAGTAATCACCAGGAACAAGGCTAGGCTTGTAGCTCAAGGGTATTCCCAAGAGGAAGGCATAGATTTTGATGAAACTTATGCCCTAGTAGCTAGCTTAGAGGCAATAAAAATTTTATTAGCATATGCATGTTCTCTCAATATTATCTTATTTCAAATGGATGTTAAAAGTGCTTTTTCTGAATGGTTTCATAAAAGAAGAAATATATTTTGAGCAACCACCAGACTTTGAAGATACTAAATATCCAAATCATGTTTTCCGTTTAAAGAAAGCACTATATGGTCTGAAACAAGCTCCAAGAGCTTGGTATGAAAGATTAAGTGCTTATCTTATATCACATGATTTCATAAGAGGTAAAATAGATAGCACACTATTTATTAAGAAATTTTCAGATGGAATCTTAATAGCACAAATATATGTTGATGATATTATATTTGGCTCTACAAATGTATCACTTTGCAAAATTCTTTGAAAATCTTATGCAAAGTGAGTTTGAAATGAGCATGATGGGTGAGCTTAATTATTTTCTTGGGTTGCAAATTAAGTTGACCAAGGAAGGTACTCACATTTGTCAAACCAAATACATTTCAGATTTACTCTCTAAATATGGTTTTGACAAGTGTAAGCCGTTAGGAACACCTATGAGCTCAGGCATTAAGTTAGATAGTCATCCTCTTGGTAAGAATGTAGATCAAAAGGTCTATAGAGGCATGATAGGATCATTACTCTATCTTAATGCCAGCAGACCAGATATAATGTTCAGTGTATGTTTGTGTGCAAGATTTCAAGCTGATCCAAAAGAATCTCATGTTCATGCAGTTAAAAGAATTATTCGATATCTTATAAACAAGTAAATTAGGATTATGGTATCCCAGATGTTCAGATTTCAAGTTAATTGGATATAGTGATGCTGACTATGCTGAATGCAAAATAGATAGAAAAAACACCAGTGGTACGTGTCAAATTCTTGCAGGGTGCTTAATATCTTGGTCTTCCAGAAAGTAGAATTCCGTGGCATTATCTACAACAGAAGATGAATACATTGCAGCTGGAAGCTGCTGCACTCAACTGCTGTAGATCAAACATCAATTGGAAGACTATGGTCACATACTTCAAGAAATACCAATGCTATGTGACAACAGAAGCACAATAAATTTAACTAAAAATCCTATCCAGCACTCAAGAACAATGCACATTGAGGTTAGACATCACTTCATCAGAGACCACGTAAGTAATGGTGATATTTTACTTGATCTTGTTTCCACAGAAAATTAACTTGCTGATATTTTTACCAAACCTCTTCCTCGAGATAGATATACATCTATTAGAAGAGAAATATGTATGTGCAATCCTGATTAGATAGCTATGATAAACTCATGATAAAATTATATGTTATGAAAAAGTGTCTTTTTCTGTGAAAAATTTTCTCCAAGTCCTAAAACTTCGACTTGTGAAGTCGGAGACACAATCCGACTCATTAATATTGTGTGCATTCGACTTGTAAAGTCAGAGTCACAATCCGACTTCCAGAGCTGAAGTCTGAAAATGTGCTTATTAATTCAATATAATAATTAAAATTAAATAAATTCATTTTCTATTCAACGGTTCAATCAATCAATCGCGACCATTCATCCCTTGATCACTGGTCAGTTACTTTTTCACTCTCCCTATTTAGACATACCTTTTCGTGTCCGAAAACACCCTTTCAAACTCTCTCTTCGACTCTCTTGTCTTCTTCCTCCTCTTCGTGCCTACACTGTTCATCTTCTCCAGCCATCGTCTTCAGAGCATCTCGAAGTCCCTCATTATCTCTGAAGAAAGGTAGGCTCTGTGAACTCTACACTGCATTTCTCTTTCTCCTTTGACAGTTCCCTGAGTCTTCTCCCTTGCTTTCTGTCTAGATGGCATCATCTAGGGCTCCAGAAGAAACCCAGTTGACTCCTGAGCAACTCCATCGCTTAGCCTCTGCTAAGTTCTCTATATGTCCAGGGAAAGTTGTAGATTTCTCCCAGTTGCATGGTAGGCTGTCGTGGGTAGAAGAAACCCTATATGCTATGGGTTGGACTAGACTTTGTCAGATTTCTGAGCCCAGAGTTGATAATGCCCTCAAGGTGTTCTATGTTTCTCTTCAAGTCTCCTTCGCAAACTCAGTCATTGGGTATGTGAAGGGCACCAAGATCACTGTTTCTGAAGAGCTGTTGGTAGAACTTTTGGATTGTCCCAACTCCGGGAACAAGCTTAGTGAGGTAGTGCCTATGGACAAGTAGAAAATGGGCATCATAGGCAGCTTGACAACTGTCAGCAAGAAGGGTCTTCTGGTCAATGAACTGTCAGCAGAAAAGAGACTTATCCATTTAGTTATTTCAAACATTATTACTCCAAGGGCAGGGACCTATTCCTCCATAACCGACAGAGATGGTAATTTTTTGTTTTGTGCCATTTAGAGGCATAAAGTCAATTTGCCAGTAGTCATTCTAGAGAACATGATAGCCTCAAAAGATCTGCAGGAGTCCCTTCCTTATGAACCCTTGCTTACCTTGATTTTCAAAAAGCTCTCAGTGGATTTGAGTAGAGAAATTTCTGTTGGAGTCAAAGAGAAAATTGGCCTATCCACCTTGAGGAGAAGCCATAACATTTTAGCCAACAGAAGTCATAATTTATGG